>JAYESA010000015.1:168357778-169048918 GCA_036927795.1 Iris macrosiphon
CATACCACCACACACTCTCTCGCATATCCCGATACATCTTGTTAGCACCTGGATGTATGGAATACTGAGAGCGATGTGCTTCCTGCAATATCTTCTCTCGCAACTCCCCACTAGGCACACACAATCTAACTCCATGCCTCAAGGATCCATCCTCTGCAATAGTGAAATCATCCTCCAATCCTGCTCTCACCTGAGCTCTGATACTCCTCAAAGATACATCATCATACTGTGCTGCCTTGATCCTGTCCATCAAATCTGAGTGTATCTGCAATCCCCACATCTGCATAGCACACCCAGGAACAATCACCTCAATGCCCAAGCTCTCCAAGTCCTCCAACAGATATCGATCCTGCGTCAAGAACATAGCTACCGGATACCTGCTCAAAGCATCGGCAACTACATTGGCTTTCCCAGGATGATATTGCAAAGAGATATCAAAATCCTTCATCAGTTCCAACCACCGACGCTGCCTCATGTTCAACTCCTTCTGCGTGAAAACGTACTTCAAGCTTTTGTGGTCTGTGAAGATCTCCACACGCTCTCCGTACAAATAATGTTTCCACAACTTCAGGGCGAATATGACAGCTGCCAACTCCAAATCATGGGTATGATAGTTCTTTTCATGAGGACACAATTGCCTGGATGCATAGGCAATCACTTTTCCATGCTGCTGAAGAACACAACCTAAACCCTTTCCCGATGCATCACTATAAATAGTGAAACCTCCGGACCCTGATGGCAATGTCAAAATAGGAGCAGACGTCAACCTCTTCTTCAACTCCTCAAAAGTAGCCTGGCAATCTTCCGTCCAAACAAATTCCACATCCTTCCTTGTGAGTCTGGTCATCGGCTCGGCAATCCTCGAAAAATCTTGCACAAACTTTCTGTAGTAGCCTGCCAATCCCAAGAAACTCCTGATCTCTGCTACCGAACTCGGAGTCTTCCAAGATTCCACTGCTGAAATCTTCTTCGGATCCACTGAAATACCATCACCAGTCACAACATGCCCCAAGAATTCCACCTTGTCCAAGAAAAACTCACATTTGGACAACTTTCCATACAGCTTCTCCTTCCTCAGCACATCCAACACAATCCTCAAATGCTCCTCATGCTCCTCCAGTGTCTTCGAGTATATGAGTATGTCGTCGATGAACACCACCACGAACTTGTCAAGGTACTGGTGGAACACCTTGTTCATCAAGTTCATAAATACCGCCGGTGCATTAGTCAAACCAAACGGCATCACCATAAACTCGTACTGACCATACCGAGTTCTAAAAGCAGTCTTCGGTATGTCCTCCGGCTTCACCTTCACCTGATGGTAGCCTGATCTCAAATCTATCTTAGAAAATACCTTGGCACCACTCAACTGATCAAACAGATCATCAATCCGTGGCAAAGGATACTTATTCTTGATAGTGAGATTATTCAAAGCCCTGTAATCAATGCACATACGCACCGATCCATCCTTCTTCGGTACAAACAATACCGGGGCTCCCCATGGTGAAGAACTCGATCTGATAAACCCCTTATCCTGCAATTCGTCCACCTGCTTCTTCAACTCGACCAGCTCGCTATTGTTTACTCTATAGACATGCTGCGAAATCGGTTCTGCACCTGGCACCAAGTCTATAAAAAATTCAACATCTCGATCTGGCGGCAATCCTAGCAATTCTTCAGGAAACACATCCAAAAATTCTGCTATCAACGGATGCGGCAACTCCTTGTCTTCCACCATAGTTCCACAAATAATGCCTTCTCCCTGCTCTGCAGCTCCTCTAGCAAACTCGAACTCTGGCTCTCCTGGCGAACCAAACAAAACTCTACCTCCTCTACAATCTATGCTAGCACGGTGCCTACTCAACCAATCCATCCCGAGTACAATGTCGTAGCTCGGAAGTGGCATTACAAGTAGACACGCACTCAACTCCCGGCCTCCCAGAGTAACTCTCCGATCCTTACAAATATCATTAACCAGGATAATGCCTCCCCCGGTCATGATCTTGCAAGTCCTAAGCAAAGACTCAGCTACCAAACCATGCTTTAGAGCAAAAGAAACAGATACAAAACTATGGGAAGCACCACTATCAAACAAAGCTAAAGCTGGAATAGAATCAAGAAGAATAGAACCTGCGATGACATCTCCTGTGGGTTCCTCCTCTTCGACTGTCATAGCAAACGCTCGTCCCTGCCGAGCACCTCCCTGCTGCTGATGCTGGACAAAATGCTGCTGCTGTGTCGGAAGCGGTCCCCTCGGTTGTGCTACAGGTGGTCTCATCTGTGCCCTCGGAGCTGGAGCTGCTCCCTGAACTGCACGACGAGGACACTCCCTCAATTGATGCCCTTCAGTACCACAATACAAACAAACTCCTAGCCTCTTTCTGCAAACTTCCCAGATGTGGCCGGGCTTCTTACAGAAGTTGCATAGAGCTTGTTGTAACTGCCTCTGCTGCTGAGGTGCCTGGTGAAAAGGCGCTCTAGCTGGAGTCTGGTTCTGCTGTGGCTGCTGGAAAGGTCTGGACTGGAAATGAGGACGTTTGGCAGATACTGCACTGCCGTTGGCCCCCAGAAAAGAATCACGGTCTCTCTTGGTCTTCAAACCCAGATCCCGCTCAACC
Source organism: Iris macrosiphon (assembly GCA_036927795.1). NCBI lineage: Eukaryota > Viridiplantae > Streptophyta > Magnoliopsida > Asparagales > Iridaceae > Iris > Iris macrosiphon. The sequence continues at coordinate 168,360,397 of JAYESA010000015.1, forward strand.
TTGCGTGCCTCCGCAAGTATCTCCGAGTATGTCTCATAAAAAGACGGAATGAGGATCAATATGGCACATGATAAAAGATATCAAGGAAAGGACAGTTTAAGGGATCAAGTATCAATGTCAAAGGAGAATAGTTGAATCAAAAGAATTTTCCTAGATGTGATTGAGTATCTCAGCCTATATCCTATATCCTATTGCAGGCTCGCAGTAGTACAACTATGTTGTCGCACTACCACGACATCACATACTTGTGAAGCTAGACCTGCATGGGCCACCACCAAAAACGTGTCACGACCCGCACCCAGGGTAAGGGTACTAGTCGGAAACAACGCCCAGCCTACGCCGCAGAATCGGCGGTAGAACGCTGTCTAGAAAGTCTATCTAATATAATGAACCACCAAAAGATAGTGTACTCAATCACAGAACTAAGATAGAATGAACACGAATCAGATAAGAATAGAATAGTCACAATACAACTCATGAGTCTAAAATAATACATCAATGAGTCTGAAGAAAATACAGAAATATGCTGGAGACAAATCCAGTACAAAAGAATACTACAAAACTATAAAGCTACAACTCCAGGGTCAACTGTCTCAGTTGGGATAAGTCCCTCTTGAGCCAGGGTCTCGGAATCTAAACCCACAACATCCTGGGGTCCATAATAGGTAGGGTACTCCTCAGTGTCATCTGGAAAAATATATCCAGTCAGGAAAGGAGCAGAGTACAACCCTAACAGCAGTTCTCAAATAATGATAAAAACTATGTAACAGTAAGTAGCTGTGGATAAACAAGATGCATAAATAGATACAAGAAATATATAGACAATAAGAAAGTACTGGAAAGAAATACAATAATGAACAATATGCTGATAGAACAAGAATACTAATGACTAAGTGTGTGAGTACTAGCTTTAACATGTGATCGGCTTAGGAACTTGCACAAGAGTATAATGGCCTGGCTGATTATACGTGCGGTGTATGATCAACACTCACAAGGAACAAGACATGCACAAGGAGGGTATGATCACATATCTACACTAAAATACTCCCCACCCCGACTGGTATAATAGATCCAACCACGGTACGTTATGGCACTAGATTCCCCAAGAAGATAGCTAGTCTCCCCGAGAATCGGTGTCTGTACATGTACAAGATAACCAATGAAACAATACTTGCACCATATACACCATATACCAAGGAATAATATCTCATGACGAGATCCGGATATACCAATCCGTGTAACCATAGTGTCAAGAGAACATGTATATCTACACTAGATACAACGAACATAGAGGATATCATAAATGAGAAACTATCAGAGAATGTACTCGCCTGAAGTCCAATGAACAGTCTCACAAATGTCTGACTCGGTGCCTCGAAGACCTAGATATGGAATACCACATTAATACAAGGTCCCGGAAAGAGAACAAGTCAAACTAGGCAATTTCTAGGTCAATAAGTCAATTCTAAGGTAAAAGTCAACTATGGTCAACTCTAAAGTCCACTAAAGTCAAACATGGTCAAACCCAAAGTCAACCTCACAAGACATCTATAAAATAATATAGAGATAAACTACAATAATTTAGGAATCAAATTAGATTCAAAAATAACTCACACAAAGTATACTAATAATATAATTAATATATACCCTAAAATAATATATATACAACCCAACATTTATATAAATAACATAATATATTATTACAATTATTATTCCTCACAAAACACATATATATATACATATATATATATACAATTATAATATATAATATATACATTAAATCTGTCAAAGCGTCATTGAAAAACAGTGAATAAACTAGGATTAAATCAAAACAGTTTAAATAGTGACAGTCGGGACTGTCACCGAAGGACTGTCACCGAAACCCAAATAATAAACTGCCACTGCTTTGGTTTTCGCTGACAGTTAAACTGTCGCGGAAAAGCGTCGCAGAAAAGCTGCTGTTTCCCGCTGCTGCAATTAATGACAGGTTTGTCATTAATTGCCCGAAGGCTACAGCGGCTGCTATTAGTCGGCTAATTAATGACAGTTTTTACTGTCATTAATTCACTGTCACTAAAACAAGTTATATATATATATAATTATATATATAAAAACAGAATATATAAAACAATATATATATATATATATATATATATATACAGAATATATAAAACAGTATATATATATATATATAAACCATTAATACAAAAATGTACATATATATATTAATATACACATAAACTTATACCTTCAAATATTTAACAAAGAACATATAATTTACATGGCTAGAAGCACACCTAAAATATTTACATTAATATCCAAATAATTACATAATAATTATAAATAATATAATTACACAATTAAACATACAAATATATTTTATAAAACATTTTATGTATAAATTATATTATTTAACAAGTAGTAACATATATATTTGCATGCAAGAAAGCTACATATTATATTGTACATTATATTAGCACACCCAAAATATAGATCTATGCTACAATAATTACTATAATAAATACACAAAATAAATATTTAATATCCATATATATATACTAATTATAAATGAAGAATTGAACCACAATTAATTAGATCTATGCAAAAATACACACAATTGGAGAGTATCTCACCGTATCCCACTAGATCTAGGATACGCATGCGACACGAGTCCAACACACAACCAAATGCACCCCGAAGGACACAAACAAATCACAAATAATATTTATGAACAAATCAAAGCGTCAAAAGTAGATCTATGTGTCCGTGTCAAAATACGACATGTTCAAAGCCCCGTGTCGGAGGAAAACCCCCAAATGACACGTATCACCAAATAGTTGGGATACGAACCACAAGTATCCCAATATGGACACGACACTAGCCTCAAACACAAATCTCATGTTCAATTGATCTATAGGATCAATTGACACACACAACAAAATATAAATTCGGAATTCCAACAAAATTGACACAAAAAGCACCATAACTTTCTCCATGGGTCTCCTATGAACACAAAACAAAGTCCTATGGGTACTACATACATATAGGTTGATTTTACATGATTAAATCCCAGATTTAGAAGCTATTTAAATGGGAAAATCTGAATTATACCTATTGGGAGATGGATTCCCAACGAAACCTCCAATTGAGATGAACTTGCTTCCAAATTGTAGATCCTTGCTCCTCTTTGTAGATCCTTGCTTCCTTCTTCTAGATCCTTGCTTCCTCCTTCTCTAATGGTGAATTGGGAAGAATTTGGAATGAATTTGGTAGGGAATTGGATTGGGAATGGAGAGAATTTGGTAGTGGGAGAATTCTAGATCTAGATTTGGAATGAGATGAGAGGAGAGAGAAATTTCCCCCCTCTTTAATAGGCCGGCCATAGCCCCTCCCCCAAGCAATTGTAAAATGTCCAATGTACCCCTTGGGGCCTATCATGAAGAAATAATTAAGGAAGGAAGCTTCTAGTCTAATCATTTAATTAATTTAATCCATCTCCTTAACTATGGGCTTTCTAAATGGGCCAAGTCTAACTAATTAATTCATGTTGGTCCATGGGTCCAAACTAAACTAGTTGGGTCCACTAAAATAAGTCCAAAATAATTAAATAACATCCAACAATAATTAAATAATACAACAAAAATTATTTACCATGCACAATATTTATTTAAATAGGAAATTACCAAAATACCCTTTCCTAGAAAATATGGTAGTGACATATGAACTCACTCTGTGCCGTGCAATGATATATGTCAAGGCCTGGGGAGTCATATTGATAACTTTACAACTTTAGGTGGGTCCACTAGACACTAGGTCAGACACAAGTCCTAACGTCAACGTCTTCGTTGACTGCACTCGAGTCTTTCTCGGACGCGCACAGTTATATAATATTAAAATAATAAAATATACAACTAATAATAACTGAATTTAAACAGTACAACAAGGCAATATATACGCCTGGGTCCTCAAGCTGCGAGTACCAATATCCTGCTCCCGAAGTCTCGCCCGAATGGTCCAGCGACCATATATATATAATATAATATAATATAATTAACAGTCGTTACACTAGCACAACTGCACTTAGAAACTAATGTAAGCAGGGGGTGGTACAGGTCAACTAGTAGGGTCAAGTGTGCACGTCTAAATGCACATGTGTCATGTCCTCGAATATAGTGCACAACAAGACAACAACTAACTTAACACAATATCCAATTCTCCAAATCTCGTGTAGCACTAACACATGGTCTAGCTAGCAGGTTAGGGTACACATTAGCCAGTGAGTCCAAAATACGTTAATATATAAATATAGTGCCTATACATATTACATAGTATTACCCATACTATATTTATACTAAGACACCTAGGTCTACACAAAATATAGAATGTGTGATACCTACGACTAGCAACCAAATTTTTCATAAAGTATATAATAAACCTAATTACTATTCAAGTACTTATTAAACCTAATTACCATTAATACTAATTTCTAATACTAAATACTAATCATACATGCACACACACACTAGTCACTAGGGTTCACCTAACGCAGTGTCACGCAACAACACAACATGAAAGAAGAGAGGACAGGTTCAAACCTCGGTGTGCGGGTGATCGAGGAGGGTGACGCTGAACAGAGATGGTGCTCGGGCTCCGACTGGGTGAGATGGGTCGAAGGTGATCGGTGAACGGTAGGGGAGAACTGCTCGGCTCCTGCGAGGGTGGCTGCGTGGTCGTGGGAAGGTGCTGGACTGTCGTGGTGTAGTCGGGGAGGAGTCGACGGTGAGGAGGCTGTGTTGAGGTGGTCGGGAAGTCGGGGACGGTAACCGGAGATGGTGCTCGGGGACGAAGATGTGGCTGTGCTCAGGCGGAGGGGAATTCGGGGATGTCGGGGTCGATGGTGAAGGTGATGGGGAGATGTAGATCCGGCAGGGAGATGACCGAAGAAGGTGGTTGCTGTGGTGGCTGTTGTCGGTGTGAGGGACGGTGAGGCCGGGATGATGGCCTAAATTGGGTGAGAGAAAGTCGGGGAGGACGGTCGTGGTTGTGGGCGGAGGATCCGGCGAGACGGTCGGGAAGATGAGTCGAGGAGGAGGGTGTCGACTGTGCTCGGTCGGTGATGGCGTGGGGAAGTCGGCTGCTGCGGAAGTGGTCCGGCGGTTGGAAGTTGGGGAGGACGGTCGGGGTTGGCTGACAGCGGGGTTGCTCGGCGGTGGAGGCTACTCCGGCCGGATGGTGGCCGGAGGGGAGGAAGGCAAAGTCGGTTAGGGTTGGTTTAGGGTTCGGTTTGAATATTGGTTGATGGTGGTGATGTAAAAATAATAGAGGATAAGTTTTTATGTAGGATGGAGAAGAGGGTAATTATTACCTAGGGATTAGGCCCGACCATGTATTCCTTGGGATGGGGTTGGCTTTTGCATGAAGGGAATTTGATGGCTAGGATAGTGTGTGTGTGGATGGAGGGCTAGGATGGCTAGGGGGAGAGGTTTGAGTGTTTTACACTCCAAAATATTAGGAAAATGCATGTGACAGGTCAAAGAAGACGGGAGGTGTTTCTTCATGTGTTGGGTTCAATGGGAGGTGGACACCTCACTGCACTTTTGCATAAAAGTCTCTACCAATTGAAAAATTGCACAAATAATGTAAATTGAGATTGGATGAGGAAAAATATCATGTTTGGTGTGATGTAGTGGGTTCAAAGGGTGTGTGGTGTTTAGTATGAACCTTGAGGGTGTGAGTGGGGGTTTGGGTTGGTGTTGGGTCTAGTTTTGGGTTATGTTGGGTCCTTACACCAATTTAATTAAAATTAGTGTAAGTGGTGTTCTTTAATTAATTGGAAATATATAGGGTCAAAATTGGGTGGAACACAAGACGTAGTAAACTCAGAATAGAATAGAATATTGTCATAATTTGGGTTGCACAAAACGGGTCGAGGTTGTGTCTCCAATTTCGATTGAAACGGACAAAGAACAACACGAAGGAATTTTTGGACGACGGAGGTCTCCTCTACCTTCTCGCCCAGCGCTCGGATGCCGTTGACAAGTGTCGTCAACCTCATGGCAAAGTCGTCCACTGACTCGCTATCCTTCATGCGAATCGCCTCGAAGTCACTCTTCATGGTTTGCAACTTTGCTTCCTTGACGCGCTCCGTGCCAATGTGCATCGTCTTGAGCATTTTTTATGCCTCTTTGGTCGAGTCCTTCTCAGCCAGCATGAGGAGAACATCCTCTGGTACTCCTTGAAAGATGTCGGCCAGAGCCATCCTGTCTTTGCGCTCGTCGAAGTCGTCGTGCACAACGGTGTCCCACGCGTCTTGTGCCTGCAGGTTGACCCGCATCTTCAAGGACCAGGCGGCGTAGTTGCTCTGTGTGAGCAACGGGTACTGCAGCATCACGTTGCTCTCCTTTCCCTTCCAGACCGTCGTGACTTCGCCTGAAGATGACTCGGTGCTCGACTGTTTCGGCATGATCTTTGGCATTCAACAACGACTCAAATGGCTCTGATACCAAGTGTTGGCCCAGAGAAGCAAATATTAGACGGGAGAGAGGAGAATTAATTCTTATTCTTCTTTATTAGCATAGAATGAAGCCTTTATATAGGCAGTACAATGGAACTTCTAAGTAGCTTAACTATTGACACATAACCCCTAAAGAGTAGGACAGAGCAAAAGAATAGGTAATTACAAAAGACTCGGTAGTTATGTTGAATGCGACATGATTATTATTAACATACACCTTATGAGCCAACTTGAATCTGATCATACGTATCATGAACGTTCAACATAATCTTCCTTGAAGTAGCTACAACACCCAGTCCAATCAAATCAAACTCGTAACCTTGGACTATGATACCAATTATGAATGTAATAATAATGATCTAGAAGAACGTAACAATCACAAATATAAGATTTAATGATACCAGTTATGAGTGTTACAATTACAAGAAATTGAAGTCTTATTTATAGCAAATTGAGTAGAGCTACCTTGTAAGAGTCTTATTTCTATAGATATCTCTATATATATATTTATAGCAAATTGAGTAGATCTTCGTGAATACATAATCTTCAACCTTGTAAAAGAATAATATCTCCTTCTCCTTCTCCTTCTCCTTCTCCTTCACTTCTTGGAGTAGTGTATGTGTATATGGTTCAAGTTTGTAGCTCTATATATATATGTAAGCTATATATAGCAAGGAATAACAATCAAAATGGAATTGATTGGCTAGCCCAGGAGAGGAGACTCGAGAATAGAATGGGTCAAGAGAATAGACATATATTAAGACATGCATGCATCAAAAGTGTGTTGTGTTGGCTTACTTGGATATATATATATATATATATATATATGTACGCATGGACCAAATGAATGGTGGCGTCGTGCACGTGCACGCAATCAAATATATATAGCGCAGCCAGAATGCATATAAGGTCAGGAGAAATTAAATCCTTAATTTAAACTTCGTGTTACATTAATCCATATATACTAATCGTTAATTATTCTATATATAATTCTATATCATTGAGAAACGAGAGGCACGCACGTTTGAAAGGTTGGACCTGCTCGTGTGTACATACATTTTATATCGTTGCATTTTTTTATATAGTTAAACACAGATCTCGAAGAACTCATTGGCAGTGTGAACAACTTAGGGATTTATGCATGACCCGCGGGACCATATAAATAAACCCAACCTTCTTTTTCTTGAAATATTGATCATCTTAGCTTACATGAAGCTTTCTTAATTAGAATGGTCATTTTTCCACTATATAAATGGAACATTTGGTATCGATTTTTTTTTTTTTTTAGTCCCGAGGCTGGTCAAAAGATGGATAAACGAAGGTCGATGTTCATGCAAATATTATAACTTATCTTATGTTTGATTTTGAAGTTGTAGTCGAGATTAGGAATTCACATATTTTCTCTCTGATTTTTTTGATTCCAGCGAATAACTATAATTAATATATATCTCCCAATTACAATTTTCATAATACAAACTTAAAAATCAAAATCACGTTTTTTCTCGCAAACACAGTTGGGGTGATAAAAATTACCGTTGTTCAAAGCAAGATTCGTCCCACACGATATGCTCCCAGGAACCAGCAAGTTCTGAAAAGAACTACTGGAACGCTCGTTGTCACCTATGTCACGAACTCGCACGAACTCCTGTACTCCAATGGCGACAGCATGGAGATACTCTTTCCGTCTCTCAATTTCGAAATAACTTCTCAAAAGAGTACGAAGAGAATATTTATATAGTAGGGTTCCACCAACTGATTACAGAAAGATATTAATGAATTTAATTTAAATTCCACAAAAATCGGATCTGAATTAAAGACGCAATCTTTCCATAACCGTTCAAATCCCGCAATCAGCGGGTATATGCACCCAGCCCGCTGTCTTCGCATATGCGAGTAGCAGTGCACAAGCATCATGCGACGATGTGCCAAGTGCAAAGTGCGTCATCAAAGTGCCACTTTGCACCCTTGAGTCCAAATTTGAGTCCTAAGAAATTTTTTTCAAGGAAGTGACAAAAAGCATAAATGTTTTGAAGTGATTTCCAAATGTGGAACTATCTTTCTAGCTTTCGTGAAAGAAAACCTCACACAACCAAAAGAAAAATTCAAACACATTTGTTGTTCTATATCTACTAATTTGAATGTTTGGTTACATCATTTCAAATAATGGATTTGCAATATGCAACCAATTAACGGATTTACAGCACCACTAACGACAACAGACATATATTCATATGTTATGTTAGATTTTTTATTTACAGAAAACCAAATATCCCCAATTGAAACTTCTCTGGTGTGGAGGATGATGGTTATGAGGGCCTCCCATTAGGACCGAAAGAGGTCGAGGTAGATTGGAGCTTGCCATAAGAGAAAGAAGACTTTTTTTCTTTTCTAAGATGTCTGACGATACGTACGAAATTTTGTGCACCCTGCATATTATTGCCATAAGAAAAAGAAGACTTTTTTTTTCTCAGTCTACGATTTATCAAGAATATTTATGGAATGTTATCTATTTTGTTAAAAAGTTTTTTTTTCTCAAACTTGTATGAGTCGATAAATCATGATAATCAATTTCTGACATCGAACTTGAGTGATCCTTATGGTTACCGATAAGAGTTATAAGATCCTGACTCGGTGGCAGAAGATTGGTGGATCGAACAACGGGGACGTATTATCCCTTTCATTCATTTGGTGGAAGTTGGGAACAGTAGTCCCAAAAGGTATGCAATGCAGCATACACAGTACCGAGCTTCACATCGAGCATCTCAAAAATAAAATAAATTTTTTGACTTTGGAAACCTTGGGGGAAACGGTGAAACTCGAACCGAAGTTAATCTATGAATGATAATATTGGACTTAAGACTCATATAACTCAAAAGAGATATTTCTTGTTAAGTACTAAAACAATCTCATCTCTCTCTATGTCACCTTCCGACTTTCTATTCGTTGCAGAAAGAAACTTTGTAATCAACTCATTTTTGAATCTTAATCTTGGATGTCAAGGGCGGATCCAGACTATTGCAGAAAGAAACTTTGATATTTTTTTTTTATATAGGCTAACCCACCTCAAGTCCATCCGAAATCACTTTAGCCTATCCCAGTTTCAGTTTCTGGATCCGCCCTTGTTAGATGTACAACCGTATGTAAAATACAATACAATAATTTTAACCTTAGCTCATTTCCGGATGAGTCTGAACGATAAAGAGATCCAATGTGTTGTCATTTTGATTCATTTCGAACATCAAACTAAACCAACACGTTCATCTGCACAACTACTAGGTGCGAAATTGCCAATAACATGTCTTGTTCCACCTACTGCTAAACCTACGCACCTTTGAAGTCAATTTGTATAATCCCTCCAACCTTAATTAGTCTGTTGTACCCTCAAATAACCTTACGGAGATGCTTCACCTTAGGAACAAATTCCCTTATAATCTATCATACTTTAAGTCCTGAACCACCTTATGGAGACAACTCGTTAGGAGCCAACTTGGATATGATCATACGGTATCATGAACAATCAACTTAGTCTGCCTTGAAGTAACTAGAGCATCCAATCCAATTGAACTCGTAACCTTGGACTATGATACAAATTATGAATGTAATAATTAATAACGATCAAGAAGAACAATCAAAAATACAAAATTTAATAATACCATTTACGAGTGTTGCAATTACAAGAAATTGAAGTCCTATTTGACAAGTGATTAGGGCTACCACCGACTTAAGATATTTTTTGAACTATCCCCAAACTCATCATTCTCCTATCCGGACACCTATACAAATTTGGAGCCATATATAAACAATAATGCTAAGTTTACTACCAAATGCTTACAACCCTATCACCCCCGCTATGTGGGCCACCTCCGGCTCCACCTCTCTCCCAGTGAACGATCGTCACGTGGCGTTTCGGTCACGTAGCGACCATCCGAACAGACACCAGATCCCACCTATCCCTCCTCCTCCAATGGACGGCCGCCACGTGGCGGATGTAAGAGGGTTGTAGGCATTTGGTTGTAGTCATGGCAGAGCCCATATATAAAAGAAAATCTAATCAAAGCTTTTACAATATGTATAGCAGGAGATTGTACAAATCATTAGCCTAACTTTTAATATAATTTCAATTTGGGTTAATTCAACAAAGTTTATCATACAATATACCAACTCATTTCCACAGTTCACAAGTCTAAGAATAAACCAACTGGTTTTTGAAGTAGTTTAGCCTTGAGGTTATAGCGACAAAACTCGGAACTGAATTTTCTTTTCTTTTTTAATTTAATTTACGATTTATATACGTATCAACCTAAGAGAAAGATTATTATAAATTAATCAATAAAACATCTTTCTTCTCCTTTTCCACTTCTAAATGCTAACCCTAAATCTGAACATCTACAAGTATGAAAACAAATCATTTATAAGCATTCTAATGCCCCCATAAGACTGGAACATCCTTTTCACAAAGGAAGAACACGAGCTTTTCCCCCTGAACAAGCCTTTACTCAGGAAGAAGAAGAAGAAGAAGAAGAAGAGAGAGAAAGAAAGTAATCAAACAAAACAAGGCATTCAAGTAGTGCAGCACTTGCGCACATAAGTTGCTAAGACCTCTTCGATAGGCAAGCCTAGCGTATCAGCTTCTTGCACCAATCCCTTCCACTGCTTCTTGTTCATCTTAATCTTCATCCTTGTATTTTTACGAGGTTTCGTGTTGTCGGCGCTGCCTGAGTTTTTCGGTTCCTCTTCGATATCCCAAGGCTCGTCGTCGGACCATACTCGCAGCGGCAAGAGGCAGTTCCCCATTTATTGATTTCAGTACTGAATAATATCGCCTCTTCTTCTTCTTCTCCTTCTTCTTTTTCACTTGCAGTGTATGTGTGTATACGTTTGTTAACAAATTTTTTTGCAGTTTGTTGCTCTCTATATTTAAGCTATATATATAGCAAGGAATAACAATTAAAAATGGAATTGATTGGCCAGCCAGGAGAGGAGACTAGAGAATAGAATAGAATGGAATGGGTCAAGATAGAGAAATATATTCACACATGCATGATTCGTGTGTTGTGTTGTCGTATATGTATATATATATATGCATGGACCATACGGAATCAAATATCGGCTGCACTATATGGCCCGTCCGTGGTCGTGACCGCAGGTGGCCCGTGTCCACGTGACAGACTTTCATTGGTTCACGGATTGGCAGTGGGGTCCGGGGTGGGACCAGAAGTTTGCGGGAGGGATAGAGTGGGGCCCATTTTTTTGGGTACAGCCAATTAAAGTCCGCCATATAGACGCAGGCCATCCGTGGTCACGTCCACAGGCTGGCCAAATAGATTTTCCATCAATTATATATATATATATAGCAGCCTGCTACTTATATGGTCAAGAGAGAAAATTCCTTAATTTAAACTTCGTGTTATGTTAATCCATATATACTAATCTTTAATTAGCTATTTAATTAAGGACCTAATCTCGGCGAGAGAAAGGTTTTGGACCTGCACGTGTGTACATACACATCACAAGAACATGCATTTGATATCGATGCATTTTTTTATAGTTTAACATCTCGAAGAACTCATTGGCAGTGTAAACAACCTATGAATTTATGCATGGGACCACATAAATAACGAATTTTTTTTTTTGACAGGCTTAGGCGACCGTGACCAGGAAAAAGAAGAGCTAGAGAATGGTCGGACATGTTTTCCTTATATATACCATTGACCATTCCTATATATATACACATGTGATATACGTGCATGGATTGCATTAGTAAATTAGAATAACCAAACTACAAACAGTACGTACGTTATATGGATTAATTAAATAACATATTGGGACATTGATGAGAGACCTTAATTAGCTAGCTAGCTAATCCACGGGGACTATAGTTCCAAATCTCCTTGTTGTCACCTGGCTAGCTAGCTCCTGTGTTATAAATATTTAATATATACTAATTAATGATTCTAAGGTTGTCATTTCTTTAAATTTTGTCATGCAAACAGTAAGTTAATTAACTACTTAAGCTTATAATTAGGGATAGATAGATAGATAGATAGATGTCAACCCAAACTGTATCTTTCTCTCCATGACTCCGATAAGATACTTTTGGAACACCAATGGACATTAAATTTTTTAAAAAATAAAGTACTGTATTTCGCTTTAATATGGAAACGTAAGAGATAGTGTTATGGACAATCAATATTCACAGAAAAATAAAGAAATGGAGATGAAAAAAGCATATATTATATGGAAATATAAATTGAAAAATATCATGGGCAGCAGCACTTATCATTTTCTTTAGATTCATAATAAAAAAATGATTGGATATAGTCTATCTACTCCAAAATCCTAATGTATATATATATATATATATATATATATATATATATATATTGACAAGATCTTTAGAATATTTTCCAACTAATTTAATGAACCTTATCATAATTGGAATAACTGAGTCAAGACTTGGGAGTTCGGATGGTTAATTAATTAGCTTTCCATACATCAAGTAAGAGTGCCTCGTTCGTGTTTGGTAGGTTGTACATGAAAATACATACACTATTTGTTGTTCTATTTCTACAAATTTGAATGCTTTGTTTCATATAAATGATATAATTGATGCAACAAATATTACATCATTTTAAGAAATGGTTTTGCAAATCATACAAGATCTTTTATAGTGCAACCAAAAAACGGATTTACAACATAAGGGGCTGTTTGGGTGTAAGGACTAGGAGTAGGAAGTGAAAAAAAAACTTTGCAACTGCAGCCAAATATTTCAGTTCCATGTGTCATGCACTTCCTGTCGTCTGTCAGAACTCGGATGTGGACCTATAAGGGGTGACCACGACGGCGAGGGAGACGAGGGGCTCGCAGCGACTGGGACCGACGTTGGCGAGGTAGTGCGACCGCCGCGAGGGAGGCGAGACGCTCGTGGCGAGGGAACAAAAGTGGAAAATAGTATCACTTCTCAACCACCACTTCACTCAACCACCACTTCACTACAAACCAAACATAGAAACTATAAAAAAAGTTAAACTTTTCAATTAACTTCCAACAACTATTCAAACAAAAAAATCCATAAAATATGTGTCCTATAAGCTTATTTTGAGGTACTAATCCTGATTGTGTCCGGTGTGTCAAGTACACGTCAGGAACGGGCTTTGGAGCATTTCACACGTCATGCTTGATGTAACCAGCATAGGCAGACGGTTGCATATATATAGTTCATGGAATCATAGATGATGCATGCTTTTGTTGTCGCTTTCGCTCGTCTCTCTCATCTTTTTCCTGACTGCGTATGTCATTCCACAAGGACACGAATTCAACAATTTCATTCTAATAAACCAGCCTAGCTCTCAACAGAATGCAATCAAACTAAGAAAGCTCCGATCAGTACTCTACTACTGGATTCATGTGATCATCAATTCCAAACCACTTTCCAGATCTTGGAAATGCTGTGAAACTCGAACAAAAGTTATATATTGCGCTATGGTATATATTTGACTCGAAAGAAAGAAATTTTCCTTTGAAACAATTCAATTCAATCCAATCCAATCCAATCGAACACGTAACCTTTGACTACGATACCAAGTATGAATATAATAATAACAATCTAGAAGAACCATCACAAATTCAAGATTTAATGAGATACCCGTTATGAGTGTTGCAGTTACAAGAAATTGAAGTCCTATTTATAAGAAGTGATTAGAGCTCCCACCGACTTGAGATACTTTTCGAACTAACCCCACACTCATCCTACATCTGTACAAATATATATATATATATAAAAAAAATAAGAGAAAGAGAGATTAAACAAAACAAAACAAAACAAGACAAAACAAGACGTTTCGATTCAAGTGCAGCTGCAACATTTGCGCAAACAATTTGTTAAGACCTCTTCCAGAGGCAAGCCTAGCGTATCAGCATGTTGCACCAATTCCTTCCATTGCTTCTTGCTCATCCTAATCTTTATTCTCGTACTTTTACGAGATTTTGCCTCCTCGTCGACGCTGCCTGAGTTTCTCGGTTCCTCCTCGATATCCCAAGGCTCGTCGTCGGACCATACTCGCAGGGGCAAGAGGCAGTTCCCCATTAATTGATTTAAGTACTGAATAATATCTCCTCCTCCTCCTTCTTCGCTTGTAATGTATGTGTGTATGTGTATGTGTTTGTTATCAAATTTTTTTTTGCAGTTTGTAGTTATATATGTATATATGTGAGCTATATATATAGCAAGGAATAACAATCAAAATGGAATTGATTGGCTAGCCAGGAGAGGAGACTAGAGAATAGAATGGGTCAAGAGAATGGACATATACTAAGACACATATTGCATGCATGATTCGTGTGTTGTGTTGTCCTACTTGGATATATATGTACGCATGGACCATATGGCGGCGACGTCCTCGTGCACGCAATATATATATAGCAGCCCGCTTGCATATATGGTCAAGAGAGAAAATTCCTTAATTTAATTAAACTTCGTGTTATGCTAATCCATATATACTAATCCTTAATTAGCTATTCAATAAGGACCTAAATCTCGGCCAAGAGTAGGCATTAACACTCTTTCAGACTCATCAATATATGATTGAGAAACGAGAGACACGCTTCAAAGGTTTTGGACCTGCACGTGTGTATATACACATCACAACACAAGAACATGCATTTCATATCAATGCATTTTTTTTTATATAGTTTAACACCAACAACTCATTGGCAGTGTAAACAGCCTAAAAATTTATGCATGGATGATGGGACCACATAAATAACGGCAGCACTATTTATGGCCCGTCGGCCGTTGGCGTGTTCGAGGGTAGCCCGCGTCAACGTGACGGGCTTTCGTTGGTTCACGGATTGGCAGTGCAGTTCGGGATGGGATTAGACGCTTGCAGGGGAGAGATCTGCTGTCATGTATTTATGTTTTCTATTTCTGTTCCTTCTCTATTATATGTGGACTCCTTCTCTTTTTAATATCGATTGGGACCCATATGTAATAGAGTAGGAACATAAATAGGAAACAGAATTCAGGACAGCAGATATGCTCTGGCTTGCGGGAGGAGAGTGGGGCCCATTTTTTTGGGTGCAGTCAATTAATGCCCGCAACGTGGACACGGACCACCCTCGGTCACGTCCACGGGCGGACCAAATAAAGTTTTTCTTTAAATAAACACGGAGCTTTCTTTAGAAAGTCTTTTTTCGCTACAAATGGACGATTTGGTGTCGATCCAATTTTTTTATAATAAGTTGATGACTATCAAATCTTTTGACAGGGGAAAACTAAATTTCATCTTGTCAAAGTTATTTCGATCATTTAATGTGATATTTTAACACCATGAAAACCCTCATTTTCTGCTAGGTCTTAATTCTGATTGTCGTTATTAAAAGAACTGAGCTCTAAATTAGACTTTAAAAGCTGGTTCTATAATTACTTATGTCATTATCTCTGATCAGTGATAATCATGAAAGAAATTTTTATTACTAAAGTATAACACATGCAACTAGTGAAGAAGTGGAGAATTCAAACGATGAGATCAATAACTTGATGTAATATATAATTAAAGACCACCATCTAGTTTATAAAGAAAATTACGTGCAAAACTAAATAATATACGAAAAATTACGCATGGGACGATAATTTTTTTGAAATATAAAGAAATATAAATCGTCACTCCTAGTGGCGTTATCAGTGTATGCACTCATACCGTCATTGCTAGTGACGGTCTGGATGCGAGACCACCAATAGCATTGACGGTCTAGTTGATTTTTTTTAAGTACGTATTCGTATCGCCAATGTCATTGGCGCCTTGGGAGTGACACCGCCAATAGCATTGGCGATCTAGATGCATTTTCTATAGTCCATCACATTTTCCATAATCCTTCACAGCCCTTTCAATTTAAATAAATACGGTCTAGTTGTTGGCCCGTGAACGCAACGTAAACGACATGAAGATAACAAATCTCCTCACGCAAGCACCAAGATAAATCAAACACAATATATGTTCGATGACTTCGTCTCAGGAAAAAAACTCTAATCTATATATTGAATAATACAAGACTGATTACAATATATGTTGAACAATGTGTCCCAAAGTTCAACCCCACACCAACCTTAAGAAGCAAGAAGAAGAAGAAGAAGAAGAAGAAGAAGAAGAAGATACACGATGAAATTACTCACCCAACCCTGTGACGATCTCCTTGAATGAAGAAGAAGAAGACTCTTCAAACAGATCTTCTATTCCAACTGTCTTCAAGAGCGAGCCCTAAGAGAAAAGTACGGACTTTTTCCTTGATTTTTGTGGACTTGCTCCCTCGAATATTCTGTATGAGCTTCTCTTTAGCAAGTCCCTAACCACCTTTATATAGATTAAAAACCTAATTTCGGATCTAGAAAAATTCTAAAATATTCCAGCAATAATTTCAGCCATCCATATTTCATCATATGGTCATTTTATGTGCTGACTTGAGCACACGTCTGAACCAATTCTCGATAGGTGGTATACCGTTGGGTACCGCTAGACCTTCAAAATTTTCGGCATGATGTATACTGCGGTGTACCGCCAGACTTTCAGAATAGGTTCCGTGATGAATCATCAAAAATCGGTACATTGTTGGTATACCATCACCGATATACCAATGCTGATGTTTTGGCTCGGTTTGAACCCCGATTCAGCTACCGATCCAGATCCTATGAATCTTATCAATCCTCTTGGCGACCTAGCTAGGAGGATAATAAAATTAAGGATAAAGTTTATAGTATAGAATTAACATACCTCCTATAGAAAATATTTTACCCTTCCATTCATACCAAGATTCAACTTTATGAATTTTAAGAATTGCAATTTGATTAAGAAATAACTGACAAAAAGAAAGAGAGGATAACATCATCTCATATTCTGTCTAGTGTAAGTTAAGAAGCTTCTCCGAAAAATGTCCTAGCTAAGCCACTGAAAATACAATTACACAAGCATGTACCTAACCTATAGCTAGCTAGCTAGCTAATAGGAACAATTTACGTGCATGAATTGTATAATGCTCTGTACGAAAATTTTATGTATTAATTTTGTTGTTCTATTTCTATCGATTTGAATATTTAATTTGATGTAAATGGTGTAATTGATGTAATAAATGTTACATAATTTCAAAAAATGGATATGCAAATTATACAAGATGATATGTTATTGTGATATTTTTATTTGGACGATGCTACAGGACTGCGTCCGTGACCGCGATCCTGGCCTGCAAGCCACGTGTCGCAGTCCCATTGGCAGGTCAACCGGTGACGGATCCGAACAAATAGGGGAGGCCAATGGGAATCGACCACAGGACCTGCGGCCAAGACCGCGGTCCAAATGTCATTCGATTTTTATTTGCAGACAACCAAACATTCCAAATTAAAACTTCTTCGGAGTGGAGGATGATGATTATATACGAGGGCCTCGATCCGACTAGGACCAATCGAAAGAGGTCCAGATTGGACCCAAATGAGAAAGAAGACTTACTTGATCTCACAAGAAAGCCGCCAATTAACCGAACTAAACGAATGAACACGTGTACCCATATGCTTGAGAAAAAGATTAGATGGTAGTTGGGCTATATACACAAGAGAGTACTATAAAATCAGGATATATGAGAATAGTTGAATGAATATATGTTGATTAGGACAATCTTAGCCAGTTCGTCTTAAGAGACCTACGTGCCGTTAAAGAAGGGGCGTTGCAAATTTTGAATAAAGACAAGCTGGTCATTATCTTGAAATATGTTCTTGATCATCATTCCTATAAGTTAGGGGACTTATATGTAATTATATTATTAATCCAATATCTTTCAAAGATTTGGATAAGTACATGAAACAGTGACATAGGCAAACTGTTGCATACATCATGGAAACATAGATGCTTTTGTTGTCACTTTCACTCCCTCTTATCCTTTTTCTGACTGGCCGTGTGTCATTCTAGAAGGGGACACGAATTCAACAATTTCGTAATTCTAATAAACCCTCTCAATAGAATGCAATATATGAAACTAAGAAAGCTCTATTTGGTATAGGCACGTGTCCGTATGGATTCTCAGTATACTTTTTATCAAGAATTATGGAACGTGATCTTTTTAGTTTCAAAATTTTTTTTTCCAACTTATGATCATCAATTTCAAACCACTTTCGAGATCTTGGAAATGCTGTAAAATTCGAACAATTAAAACTTGTATCCATGAGTCATAATATTTGATTTGACCCATATAACACAAAAGAGAAATTCATTTAAAACAATCGCATTTCCCTAGCTATACCTCATCTTTAAAGTTTCTTGTCTTTGTAGAAACATACTTTGTAATAAACTCGTTTCCGAAACTTGAATGTAAAACGGGATACAAGATATAATCCAACAATTTTTACCTTAATTCTTATCGAGATTAGTCCGAGCGATCAACGGATCCAATATATTGTCAATTCAACCACCAAACTAAACCAACACGTTCATCCGCACCACTACTGTGGGTGCCAATCACATGTCTTGTTCCACCTTTGGTCTAACTGCTAAATCTACCTTTGAAGCTAATTCGTATAATCCCTCCAACCTTAGTCTTTGCACCCCAAACAACCTTAGGGAGATGCTCCACCTTAGAAGCAAATCCATATAGTCTCTCCTACTTTAAGTCCATGTCCCGAACCGACTTATGGAGACAAGTACACCTTAGGAGCCTACTTGATCATCTGATTATAGTATCATCAACGTTCAACATAATTTGTAGCTTAGAAGTCACCCAGTTCAATCTAATCGAACTCACATGATACCAGTTATGATATAAATTATATGTTAATAAATTAATGTTAAAATTTATAGGTTTTTTTGTTACTAATTTAATTTTGTATAATTTGATATTTATAAGTTACTTGTTATAAATTTTTTTGTATAATTTAAGTAAACATTTATATAAAAATTAAGTAAGAAATTTTTATTTGATTTCTTAAATATTATATGCGTAGCTTTCTTGTAAAGATTTATAAGTTGATTCCTTTATTCGAATTGATGTATAATTTATATAACATTAGGTAAGAATAATTTACTAAATATTTATAAGCTGATTTTTTTTTTAATTTATAACTTTTTTTATAAGTATAAATCTTTATATAATTTTTTATATAACTTTTTAAGTTTAAATAATTATAAGTATAAATCTTTATAATTTTTTAAAAATATTTATAAATATAAATATTTATAATCTTTATAAATAAATCTTTATAAGTATAAATATTTGTGTTTCCTTGTACATTTTTTTTAAAATGTAACAATAATTTTATTTTTTTTAAATCGATACATTTTTTTAAAGAAAATACATTACTATATATCCATACACATTTTCAAATGTATGCGTAGCTTCCTTGTACCACAGTTATGGTCCCGTTTTAGTCATTTTCTACAATGCAAGCATTCAACAAAAATTCTATTCGAAGATCTTCTTCCCGTATCGTGTTCATTATAAACTCTGATAAAATGATACCAATATGTTGATTCAAACTCTAGTTGCAATGCTTGTTGAGGTTGCGGTGCTGATTGAGGTTGCGGTGCGGGTTGAAGTTGCTGATCTTCCAGTTAATGTTGTGGTTACTTATTTTTCATGATAGTATAGTCTATATTATACTAGATTCCTTCTAAATTTTGTAAGAGATAATGGAAATAAATTTTGTAACAGAGAAGAAATTTTGTTGTGTTTATTTTTCATGAATTATGGACTATTTATAGGATTATTTTGGGGCCAAATGATCCCAATTACCCTCCAAAAAAGTTATTATAATGGATATTTTGGTCATTTTTAGCAAAATGATCAAAATATCCCTAAAAATTTCAAAAAACTGCCACTAAATCAGGAATATTTTTACCAAAATAACTCCAAACTGTTATTTTCTTAAAAAAATATTAAATTTCAGCCGAACTGGACCTGAATCAGGCCGGTCTGGATCCGAATTTGACTCGGCATGAACGGAGGGTTGAGCGGGCTGGGCCGGGCTTGCGGGTCGGATCCTCCGACCCAGTCCGGACTCGTGGGGGGGAGAGGGCCGGTTGACAGGGTCTAGGTCGGGCCTGTGGCGGGTTCCGGACCGGCCCGCACTTTTACACACCTTGACCGTTGGGCGAGGTCAAGTGTAGTCGTGGCCCACCTGTCGGAGGAAGAAAGAGAGGTGTGACCACGTCAGAAGTATGCGTCTTGATCGTGTTTTTGCATACCGAACCCAGCCGTGTGACGTGGCAGTTCTGCCTTGACTCTGTCAGGTGGCATTAGCTGAATGGTTGGAACGCGTGGTCCGGTGTCATAGACAGCCAGCTAGCGCCCGCTGCAAATTTCCCTTTTACAATTTTAGTTCCTCTTATTGTCTTTTTCATCGTTATTGTCTTTTTCATCGAGGTATTAATCAGCCCTTTCCCTATTTCTCCTCATCGTTATTGTCTTTTTCATTCTCTCCGGCTCCGGCTCCGGTCCGCGACGGCGACCTCCGACCTCCGACATTAGATATCACATCGACACCCTCATTTCCCCCAAAAAACGAAGAGATCATCGGTAAGAATCCAAACCCCTAACAATTTAGATCACGAAATGTTTTACTAGGTTCTTCGTTTTATATCATTTGACTTCAAATTTCTACGTTTTTTTTTCAACATACGTAGCACTAATTCTCTAGGAAGCACGAGACACTCCAAAAATCCATGTTGTGTGCATGGCGCGCGGGACACATAATGCATGTGTCCGTGTCGTCGTGTTTGTATTTGTGTTTTGTCGAGACGTAGCACCAATTTAAGATGCTTAACTGCTTAGTGGAAATTTCATCATGTTGATTTGGATGAGGAAAGATCTATGTATAGAGAGACTGGTAGAGTACCAAAATTTTATTTATTTCTATTTTAATTTTTGGTAATCCGTGGATACTTCTTTGTATTTTCTAGGTACTTTGCAAACCTTAACTTTTAAAATATAACCTTCCTATTTTTATTTAAGAAATCAAACTTTCGGACTAAAATTCGCTTGGTGACTATAATGAAAGAAATTTAGGCTCACAGTTTTACTTGACGATGTATTACTAGTCTTTGGTCTTTATATATACCCCCAACCATACCATGGATTTTTAAAAATTGTCGTACCGAAGTACCAGGTACGCACTGTACCGGGTACTCGTACCGGTACTTCAGGATCTGTTGGAAATTTTGGACATTATTGGTGTTCTGTTGAGTACTGGACTCTACTACATGTCTTAAGGGAAATTAATAGGTGCAAATTTAGGCTTATAGGATGGAGTTTCATATATATATATATATATATAGACACGGATATGACACAACATGATAGGGACATGGCAAACATGTGGATGTATCATGTCGGACATGTATAAGACACTTCAAATATATACTAGGACATACGAAAATAGGTGCCGTGTTTGTGTCGACATGTATCATACACTCCAAAAATATACTAGGACACAAAAATAGGTGCCGTCTCCGTGTTGTCTTAGTGTCGCGTCGTGTTGGACATTTTTTTCATGACATGGAGTTGTGGACCCTCCAAAATGCAATAAAACCCAAGTCTTGTCTGCCTTGAACAATGTGCATAGCTGAATTCTAAGAGCTATATCTAAATGTAGGCCTAGAATTCTAGAAACCTTCACTGTAAAGCTTACGTTAGGACTATGTTATGAAAAGTGCGCTTAAGCGAATATTGGAAGTTGGACGCCTCACTTAGGAAAATCTCGTCCCAGAAAAGCGATTTGTCGCTTAGGCGCGTTTAGGCGGCGCTTAATAGCGCCTTGCCTAATGTTAGGCGCTGGAAAAAGCGGGTTGGTTAAAAAAAATCGAACAAAAAAAAGTATAGATTTATAGATGTTATTTACATAGTTGGATAGTTAGAAAACTTTAAGTAGGAACTTTGAATACTTAGCTTTTATGTTTGATGGTATTTGGATGACTATGTAGGTAGTATGTATGCATTGTGTGGCTTGTTGACTATTTTGAACATGATTTTTTTAATGACTATTTTGATGACTTTGTATTTTGATTCTAGTATTTATATTGTTACTTTGCTTGATTGATAATTTGTATTGTTATTCGTGCATATACTAGTAGGATTGTATGAAAAAATATTGAAATTATGTGTATACAAAGTATTTTACATGTAGGAGACTCCGTAGGTAAAATGGGTGAAGTGCTAGCTAAGCGGCGCTTAAGCACGCTTAAGCGAGACGCCAGCTTAGTCGTCTCGTCTCGCCTCACACTTAATATAGCATAGCGTCAGGATAATTATTTGAAGAATATTAGTCAGAACCATATGACGGATTATGTCAATAAAGTAGTGTTTTTATATGACATCTGTTATCCAATCTGTATTCTAGAAACTGAAAATTATAAAATCTGACCGAGACCGAGGTTTGAACTTGGTTCAATGTCCTTAAGACAATATTCGTCCCGCAGATGCTCTTTCAGTTGAATGACGATTTAGTATCCCAGGATACAACGGAACTCCTCCTGCGGTAGCAGCACTTCGCACCGCAGGAACTGGACGAAGCAATCAAGGTAGTATCTCTCTCGAACTGAGTACTAGAATGTATGAATGAGTGTATCAAACACTGACCGGACTGTGCATTTTATAAATGACGAAGAGACATAAAATGTGAACAGACTGTTTGGAAGGGACACATCCTTTTAAACATACACAACCTTTGGGAATTATTTGTTCACTTAGAATATTTCCAACAACATCAGCTATCGTGCCAATGGAACGTGATAGGGCTAGAATGGAAGTAAAAAACGATCATAGTTGCACTATTTTATATTGTCAGTTTCTTCAACTTCTTCCTTCTTGTTTGTAGCATATTTAATAGCCTGTGAGGACTTACTTTTCTTTAAGTTGTTTGAATAAAAGCTTCACAATGGTATTACGTCTTTCTTTGAATTTGAGTTAATTTTCTTGATTTGAATTGGGCATGTGTAGATTACCGGATTGTATTCTGATTGAAATAACTGTTGAAACAGGTGTTCTAGAAATTATGAGGCTCAAAACATATGCTGGGTTTAGTTGCTTGGCCACAATTGCCGTGATCTATCATGCATTTAGCAGCAGAGAGCAGTTCTATCCGGCTATGGTGTATCTCTCTTCTTCCAAGTTTTGTTTTGTGCTTCTGATGAACATGGGTCTCGTTCTGATGTGCATACTGTGGCAGTTAGTCAAGTGCTTGTTTCTTGGTACTCTTAGAGAAGCAGAAGTTGAGAGGTTGAATGAACAAGCTTGGAGGGAGCTTATGGAAATTCTTTTCGCAATCACTATATTTCGGCAAGATTTGTCTGTTTCCTCCCTCGGTACAGTGACTGCGCTTCTGTTGATTAAATCCTTGCATTGGCTGGCACAGAAGAGAGTTGAGCACATTGAGACAACTCCATCTGTTCGGTTGCTCTCCCACATACGAATAGCATCTTTTATGTTGTTTCTTCTAGTTGTGGACTGCTTTTTCGTGCACAAAAATTTGAACTCACTGATAGAGACATGGCATGCGTCGCTTGCCCTTTTCTTTTCATTCGAGTAAGCTGCTGCACAAATCTTCTATCATTTTGAACAGTACTTGTTATCATGTTATCAGCATTTGCTTCTTTAGATGCTAAGAATTATGCCACTTGATTTTTTTGGATGGTTGCCTTTGCTTTTCGTTTTTTATATTTGTGTTTAGATCACCTTCTTTTGTACATGATTTTTCTACATCCTTTATGTTGTAAATTTGGAATGATGCGGTTATCTATTGAAATGTATATCTATACTTTAGATGAGTAGCACATTTACTTTTAACTACCTGATTTCTTATGAATATTAAATTATAGGTGCACAAAGCAGCATCATGTGTGGTTATTTGCCCGCTGCCATGGCTGTTTCATTTTGCAGGAATTTAGTTGGATTAACACAATATATTTTTACTATAGGTAGTGTTTGTTTTTAGATGCTTCTTATATTGAGTTCCCATATGTAATAATGGTTTATTGCATCGCAGATATACGATACTGGCATCAACAATGATGGCAACTTTCTTGAAGTATGTTTTCTTTGTCACTGACATGCTTATGGAAGGACAGTGGGAGAAGAAGGATGTTTTTACATTCTACCTGGACCTCATCCGTGACCTTTTTAATTTGTCTTTATATATCCTTTTCTTTATGGTGATCTTCTTGTAAGTAGTCTATTGTTTTTTACTTATTAAACTTTTCAAAGTATTATATAATTTCTTATAGCCCTATAGATATAACTAGCCATATTCTTACTGCATGCACTACTCCTGTAGTTGTAAAGTCAGATACTTGATGGTTCTTATCAGTTTCATGTGCATATTGGCATTTTGAATTATCCTGTGATTTATTTTATTGACTTGACAATGCAAATGAATAAACAACAATTTAACCTTTTCTCCTGATAATGATATTAAACTAATGAATTCCCATATTTCTCGTCAGTGTCTTATATGTCTTATTAGCTGATTATTTGGACCATTATTTGCTAAAACCTTAGATTCTTCTTGTTTGTTGCCTACACTAGGTATTTCTCATTTTATTAAACCAATTGCTTTTACAACCATTCTGAAGACGAGCTTTTGCTACCAATCTGAAGAACTTACGACCGCGTATAAGTTTTTTTGGAACCTTGGTTTAGTTCTGTTGGTCTTAGTCGTATTGTCATATATGAATGCTGTTTAGTAGACAATACAACAACAACAAGAAACCCTTTATCCCAGAATTTTGGGGTTGGCTGTTTGAATCCTCCTTCCATTTGGCTTTGTTAAGGGTCATGTCCTATGTAATGCTAACAAAAGTAATTTCCTTCTTTAACACTTCAAACCATGTTCCTCTAGACATATCTTTAGTCCTAGTGGCTCCATTGACTATCAATCTTTACTGGAGCATCTATTTGTCCGCGTTGCACATGTCCAAACCACCTAAGACGATTTAATCTAACTTGTCCTCAATTTGCGCCACCTCTAACTTTCTACTTATACACTCATTTCTTATGCTATATTTTAATGTATTGTCACTCATCTATCTTGGTATTCTCATTTCGGCTACACTAGCTTTCTCGACCAGCTTAGTAGAATTCATAAATGTATACTGGAGCATTTCCAATATATTTTCATAAATCCATAAAATGGAGAGGAAACTTCATATTTTTTTATCTTTTTGTTTGTTTGGTTTAATTCAGGAGCCATGGTGTGCCACTGCACTTGATTCGAGAGCTGTATGAGACATTCCGCAGTTTCAGAAATCGTATTGCTGATTATATTCGCTACCGGAAAGTTGCATCAAATATGGATGAACGGTTTCCAGATGCAACGCCAGAGGAACTTAATGCGTAAGGCCTTTATTTTGTTCTCGTGTATTATTCCTTGTGCTTACACTTCTACCATGAGTCACAGTCCTACAAATATTGCAATGCAGAAGTGACGCAACATGCATTGTATGCCGTGAAGAAATGGTCACAGCCAAGAAGTTGCTCTGTGGACACTTTTTTCATGTGCATTGCTTGCGATCTTGGTTAGAGCGACAGAATACTTGTCCCACTTGTAGAGCTTTGGTTGTTCCTTCTGAAAATGGACCAGGTGGATCTGGCCGGCAGCATAGAAATGCACAGGATAATCAAACTGGTGAGATCTCTGAGAATATAGATTCCGGGACTTTCCTTGTACTTTTAACTGTATTTGCTATTTGCACCAGCAATGATTCGTTTCCATATTCTCCGCATATTCTTATGAAGGTCTATTTTCTTGAAATGGATTGAGAATCTTGAGACGTGAGGAGCTGCAGTTTTACTTGTACATGAGATGGAAATTCATAGATTGTAGTTGAGATTTGATGCATGTCCTCTTATACGTCTCATAGAAATAACAATCATGATTTAGATGGTAGAATTTATATAGTATAGTTAAATAATTAACTTGCCAATTTGTTTGTCAGTATTAACTGATCACTTTGTTGGCAGTATGGTCTTCTTAATGTGTCCTATTTTTAGTACAAAACTGTGATGCTCAAGTCATTCTTTCTTTAGAGGATTGGAGGAAGAAAGGATGGGGATGGTTTTCTCTGCTTTCAGGGCAAATTTGTCTTAAACCAGTTACATGCTTTGCATGTGACACAAAAAGTGAAGAACTGTTGGCAGAGGTTAGATAATTGCAAATGGTCAAAATTTCATCGTACATATTTGCTAATAAAAATAGTATTTGCAGCAACCTGCAGAGACGTGAAAGTTGAAGTATGTAAATACAAATTAGCATCTCTTTTTTTACATTGGTTCTTGTAATTCTTGGCTGAGAAGCTGTTGGCTGACAAATCCAATAGACTTAATTTCCACTGACTTACACAGGATCAACAGCAGCAAGCACATCCATGCAGAATGTAGAAGGTGGTGCAGCAGGTGACTATTTAAGCCCGCATCAGGCAAGGCTTAAAGCTGCTGCTGCAGCTGCTTCAGTATACGAGAAGTCATTAATTTACCCTGCAAGAAACACATTCCTCAGGTGAAAATACTGAACATTTATAAGTTATCAAGGGAATCAATGTCTTATTTTGTTTTGTGAAGTATTATCATGTGTATGGTTGTTGAATATCTAATGCACTAGCTAATCGGATTGTTGACTATATTGCTACTATTATCCATTTACAGGTCTCCAGGACATTCTTTGGCACCTCAAATTCATGTTTCAGAGACCGATAACCGTGACACTGACAATGAACTGATTGGCGGAGCAGCTGCTTCTGGACCATTGCAGCAAGCTTCTGTTCCAGAAGGTTACCCGCACATTGTCATGCCCGCACAAGCCCCTGGTTCCAGTTCTACCTACAGCTTGAATGCTGTAGACAATACAAATCTGAAAATGTCTATACTGAAAGCGCATGAAGCATTTATCCAGACCCAAATCGAGGTAACAAGAATTTTTTACATTTTCTAATTTGCTGCCACTATTGTGTTTTAGACAGTACTGAACCCTGTTGACTAACCCTTTATATGCGATATACTGATCCAAGATACCCGGTGCTTGTCCACCGCATTTTGTTTTCATACCAACAGAAGTCATAATGGTCTGCTTGTAGTAGTTCCTTGACAAATCACATGTACTAGCAAACATTAGTCTGTCCACAAGATGGATCTCATGGAACATTACTGTGTTGCTTTTGCCTACAATTTTATATGGGGCGAAGCATACTCAGTGGCCTAGCTAGGATTTTTATCTAGGGTACGCAATTAAAAAACTAATAAATTATAATAAACACATTTATAATTCCAAAAACATCATATATCAATACCAAATGTCATAAACTATTACAATCACAAAACTTTTTTTTTTTCACAGTAAAATCCTTTGAGACTTCATATTATGGAAAGACTTAATATTCTGAAAATATTGAATGATATCTTCATTGTTAATAGCACCCAATACGTCTTTTCAATATATGTCACCAGACAATCATTCATCATCTCATCTCTCAATCGATTATGTAATGTAGTTTTGATAATTTTTATTACAGAAAATACTCTCTACAGTCGCGATTACAACGGATAATAACAATACCAACTTCAAGAGCAAATTCACCAATGGATATGCACGATGCTTCTTTAAATGAATCATCTCTCTAGATTAATTTTATAGAGACTTCCCTCTCTAAATCTCTAAATAGTTAATTTCTTAATTTTCTCGTCTCTTTTCTTTTTTCTACACAGTAGAAATGAAAGCCACACCTCTCCTAATATTTACAACATACACTTGTGCTCCTTCTTCCTTTTTAGTTTTCTACAGCACTCTCCTTCCAGCTCACAACCCATACACTCCCCCTCTCTCTTCTAATTATCTATTCTTTATTTACAAGCTCTCCATTCCGGCTCATGTGTTCATAAACACATATATACACTCCACATGATTCTCTTCCAATTTACACATACATAATTCATTTGTGTATGTAGAACCTTCTTTCTCTATTTACAACATACACTCCACTCTCCTCTTCTTCCTCTACTTTCTAGCTCTGTGACTTTCTCTCACACCACTCCCAGTTCTAAAACACACCCCCTGGCATAGGGCAGGCAGAGCAATGATCCGGGGTACCAAATTTTGGAGGATACCAAGAACAATTAGGTTCCTATATATATATATATATATATATATATATAACCATTGGTAGTATTTTAAATATTAGTTCTCATACAACATAATAGAATGACTTAACTAGTCAACAAAGTTGGTTCACTTTTACACCCTTCTATGTAAAGCTACACGAATTTGAATACTGGTGGTCCTGTTTTTCTTTTTTTTTACGAAATTTTCAGTTTATTTATTTAACGGTAACCATTTTTAAAAGTCGGGGCAGGCCCTGCACACACACGTGCTCACACATATACAAACATACCCAATGTGTTCACAGAAATTGGAACAGTAACAGTAGCACAAGCTACTTACATGAGTGTCGTGCCGTGGAAACTTCACTACGACTACCACCTCTCCTTTCTATCTCAACCTTGAACGTCCCCATAAACATCACACTCACTCGTGATCGCTGCCGACAACAACAACAGTAATAACAATAATCATAGTCGCATGGGTTGGCAGAAAACCAACACCTTTCCTCTTCCTATTGCTTGCGTCACGGTGGCAGTAATATATATATATATATATATATATATATATATATATGAAATTTTGATTTGGATAGAAAGAGAAAATACATTTATACATTCACAAAAGAAAATTATTTTTTTGGGGGAAAAGACTGTCGATTTATTCCGAAATCCATTGATATTTAATC
Organism: Iris macrosiphon; assembly: GCA_036927795.1. Taxonomy (NCBI): domain Eukaryota; kingdom Viridiplantae; phylum Streptophyta; class Magnoliopsida; order Asparagales; family Iridaceae; genus Iris; species Iris macrosiphon. The sequence continues at coordinate 168,389,713 of JAYESA010000015.1, forward strand.
AAATCGGTGTCATGATATGTATAATATGCACATATTTTTCGAACTAGATTTTGATATATTATCGAAATGGTTAACTCCATCCACACAAAAATTTCACCCAAATTCAAAACAATTCCGCGGATTGGTATAATTTTTTGACAAATGCAGTTTTTCAGTAAGTATAGCAATTTTGGGACTATAGGGAATATTGCTATTGGAAGCCTCTTGTTTGAATTCATGTATTCAAGGAATGTGATTGCTTATGAAGATGATGATGTGCTCTTTAGCTCTGAAGAGGTTCAGAAGAAGGAAAAAGTCAATATCAAAAAGACCAAATTCATCTCTTTTCATAATTGCGTATAAGAAGCCCATTTTCATTCTCAAGGACATGCGAAGAGGGTAGCCAAGATAACAAAGTAGATCTCGCCCAAAGGTGCCTATGATTAGGCCGATCACCGGGGTTGAAGAAACTTCCTACTTCTATCGCATGAAACTTAGTCGTTTAAGTTTGAGAGAGTGATCAGTCAAGTCTTCAAGGAATGGTGGGGGGCTAATTCGAATCCCTCGGATAAAATAAGAACAACCCCCACATTTAAAGACCCATTTTTACAATTAGCAAGAACTTGTTTCAATTGCATATCATAAGGAATTAGAACAACTGCTTCAAATACAGTATGAAAAAGTACAGCTTGTGGAACTTCAATATCCATAGGCTTATTAGCTAAATGGCAATTGACACATACAATTCGTCTCGTTGCTTTTCGTGAATTTTCATAACCTTGCTGCGCAAAAATAGGATATGCATTTGAAATGGATGCTCGAGTTATTGCATATATCATGATCGATACAAAAATAAATCGAATCATCTGTTCCTTTACCCAAGAAAAAGTATTTATATTTTGCATGGTACAATCATTGATCTCGGAATTTCTACAATAAATTGGATAGGTAGCTAGTATAGTTCTATATCCACGAATTTGCCATTGTACATAAATAATTATACTGGAATATAAGACGAATACCTTGAAGAGGTAGAAGTATAAAGAATAAGTAAAATGCATGTTCGTTTGGATAGATATGATACATATACAAACCATATTGGGATAAGATCGATCCAAAGATTTCAGTTCGGATCCTTTTGTGAAAGAGTAGAATTAATGAGAAAGATATTGAATTTTGTTTGAACCGTTGATGGATGAAGATGAAAAAAAAATGAAAGCTTTCTATTTCTCATTAAGTCTCAGTTCTTAGAGACATATTATTGATAAGAATCATAGGTTTCAGCGTCAACTTTGAGGCAGGAACAGAAGCAGAAACAAAGGCTCTTTGTATGGCCTCACATTAAGCCAAGTGTACCACCTCTCTCAATCAAATATTACCCGAATGGTACTTCTTTTCCATATTTCAAATACTCTTCAGAGTACCCAATAAGTTATTGGGTGTTCTTTTAATGGCTTCAGTACCAATGGGATTATTGACAGTACCATTTTTGGAGAATGTTAATAAATTCCAAAATAGGTAGCCGCACAAGACATTGTGTGGCTGGCTCCTTCATTATTTGAGCATAAGTTCCTGCGGCTCGAACCAGCTTTGCGCCTTGACCTGGGTGACATTCAATATCATGTACCCATGTTCCCATACGTATATCAGCTAATGGTATGCAATTTCCTACTTGAGAAATTAGGTCAAGTCTCTCGTATTTATAAGCAGGGGAGCGTGGCCAAGAAGCGAATCCCTCCTCGCCCACAACCGGCCCAAAAGGGAAGGACCTTTACCTCTAGGGGTAAGAAAATCATGATCGGGATAGCGGACGCAAAGCTATTGAACTTGGTAAAGTCTCATATTTTGTGTTGGCCGAAGTGACAATAGTCACATTGAACTCTCGAATATATTCGAAGATCTCAAAATGATCTTCCAATTCCGAGGAGAATTCACAAAACTCTGTTTCCATCGAGAATTGAATGGAGTAATTTTTCGATCAAAAGTACTATGTGAAATATTCTGTTTTTTTCCTCTTCCTCTATCCTATAATTATTAACGTTTGAATCAATATAGAACCTTTTTTTCTGTATGAATCGATATTATTACATTCTAATTCCTTCCCAGCTCAAGGCAATGATCTTACTTATTTATAAAGGAGAGGGAGCCCCCTATAGAAATGCTTCTAGAGCCGACTTTGCCGTGGAAAGAGTAGCTCAACTCACTTCGCTCGCCTTGACCTTCCTTCTACCCTTCAAACTCGGAGATTGAAAGGTGATTGAATAGGAAGATAACTCTATGCAGCGACAGAGGCGCATAGCGTCTCTATATGTTGATAGTATTTTTTTCTCGTCTTCGCGGGTTTACCCGCGATAATTACCTATCGAGAAAATTAGTCAACATCTAACTGATCTTTTTCCGCAATATCATCATGTACCTCTAGAAAGCCATATGCTTTGGAAGAAGTTTGTACAGTTTGGGAAGGGGGTTTTATTGATAAAAAAGAAGAATCAACTTCATCGATATGCCCTTAGGCACGGCCATACATAACAAAAAAATCACACTTGAAAATGGTGGACAATTAGCTAGAGTAGCTAACGCTGTAGCGAAGTTGATTGTAAAGGATGATAAATTGGCCACATTAAAATTACCATCAGGGGAGGTCTGTTTGATATCCAAAAACTGCTTAGCAACGGTCGGACAATTAGGTAATGTTAGGACGAACCAAAAAGTCCTATATATATATATATATATATATATATATATATATCAAAACGTGAGGGGACGCAACCGCGGCCCTCGGGACCAGGTAGCTACACCCCGAGCGCACTAACTACTGCGAACCATTTTCTGTTTTCTCCAGAGTCCATCCAATACTAAATGCATGCAGGCCGTTGAATCTGATATTACTCTAATTTTCTCTAGTATGGTCTTCATTGCTTGATATGTCCAAATAATGAAGATATTTGTGTTCTGGTAACAGATTAGTGCATATTCTTAAGTAGACTAGCCTACTGCTCTTAATTAGTGAGAAAAATGCTGACTGTTCAACTCCTTTCCCGCTTATTACTGGGTTATTAACCATTGATGGGTTTTGGTGTGGGCTCTCCCTCTCTCTCTCTATATATAGGAGGGATCAGGATTATGCTATTAATTATTTCCAAATGTTTCCAAAATAGTAATCATTAGATCCAAACTTCGATTTGTCAGGTTCAGATATTAAGCTTGTTTGACGTTTAAAAGTCATTTGTTGACCAATGCCAGATCCTGCGAACCGAGTTGCAAGTTCTGCAGCAAAACACGGCAGAGCAGCCTGACTCGAGTAGAGGAAGAGCAGATCATTCTGAGCCTGATGCGAAAGGAAAGGCTGTTATAGCTTCTACTGCATCACTATCCGATAGCGGCGGACCAGCAGGAGAAACTCAAGAAGATATTGATACTAATACAACAGAGCACAACCACCGATGACAGAAATAATCCTAACAAAGAGGCTCCTCCATACATAAATCACATGTTGTAAAAGTTTCTTCTTGGTTCGTTCTTCTTAACAGGGGAAGGTTGATACTTATTGATTGGGGGAAAAGTTGCTTTGATTCAATTCAGTTAGTATGCTTACAGATTTCCTATTTATGTAACTTTCCGTACAAGTCTTCATACAAAAAGTGTCTCAAATCATATAAAACTTTCTTAAATCATAGTATTTAAGAAACTTTCAAGTATTTTTCAGACCAGTGGACATGAGAAGCCAGCTTATGGGGGATCCTTACGCCTATTCCCATTATATTTTTTTTGTACATATATTATTTTTTGCCCAAGAACTTTTGTGGTTGAGATGGGGAATTTGTGCATAACAGGTCTCCTGTGAGGTTATAACTTCCATGGCTGTTAACATATGATGGTTGAGCTGATTGTACAACACTTTTATAAGATGAAAATGTTTCATGACCAGTACTATTATTATTGTTATTAGGGCTAATTAGGGTGTAGACTGAATTTTATACCAATTTAGAGTTTTCTGACATGTCCAATTTGAGCGTTTAAACTCCGATTTTTTTATTTTTTTTGTATCTTTTTTCCTATTTTACCCTCAAAATGAGTATAAATTCAAAATCAATCAATGTTGAAAAGGAGGGTATAATTAAAAATTTTTAAAAAAAATAGGATATAAACTTTTTAATTGGACATGTTAGGACCTAAACTCTAAACCGATATAAAATCCAGGGTCTAAAGGCTAACTAGCCCTTGTTATTACCACCAGGTGACTGATTAGGAACTATTATCAATTGGTAGCCGGAGCTAAATTTTTTTGTTCTTTGACCCAGTCTCTTACGAGGCAATTTTTTTATGTCCTGGGGTCATCCGTGACCCTGATCTCTTGTCGGTCACGTCGGGCCTGGAGAGTTGTATTAAGCGGAGAGGGTTGTCGAAGTTCGAAGTCTTGTCTGACATATCCCTGAGCCGGCCAGCCCTGACCTTTTGCCACAATTGGTACTTTGTTGTTGAGATGGGGAATCAGCACATAACAGATCTCCTGTGAGGTTATCACTTCCATGGCTGTTTGTTTGCACATGTTGAGCTGATTTTACAACACTTTCAGAAGATGAATATGTATGAGAAGGGTTTGTAGAATCATTTATATATCATGGAGCACGATGAATATCATTAGTGTGCTCATGTGTCTCCCGGAAGTATTTAGCACCGTTCATGTTCTAAGCAGATATTTCCGTTCAACGGTTCAAGAAAGAGATTAGAGAGACAAAGTAATTCAATCTTTACAAGTATAATGTTCACAATACATGTTAAAACAAATAAGGGAAGGCAAATATGAAAATAAAATCCAGGGTTATAAAATAAAAAATAAGTAGAAAATTGCATGGGAAAAAAAGTCATAAAACAAGAGAGACCAACAGAAAAATATGACAAGAAATAATGCCGCTAGATAACTGTACTTTGGAATACAACAACAAAAAAAAAAAAAAAAATATATATATATATATATATATATATATATATATATATATATATATATATATATATATGTGTGTGTGTGTGTGTGTGTGTGTGTGTGTGTGTGTGTGTTATGTCATTTGACTTAAAAAATATTTTTTTTGAGTTTCAGAATATCATGAATGAGATATTCATTCAGTATTCTTCGTTTATACTCTTATATATTGATGATATATTAATATTCTCAAATACTATTACATTTAGCTATAAAGAATGATCTTGTTATCTCTGCTCTTAAAATAAAATTATTTCAGATTGAAATACGATTTCTAAGACATAACATTGTGGATAATACTATTATACCTATTGACAGAAGTATAGAATTTGCTTCAATTTTTTTTGATGAAATTACTGATACTAAGCAATTATAGAGATTTCTTGTTACTCTAAATTATGTGACAAATTTTTATAAGCATATCGCTATTGATACAAAAAATTTGTATCAAAGATTAAAGAAAAATCCTGCTCCTTAGAGTATTAATTATACTAAATAAAAGGTAAAACGCCTACCTTGCTTACATTTAGTCAATCCTGACTGGTTTAAAGTTGTTGAAACAAATGTCAGTAATATTGACTATGAGGATATCCTCAAACAAATAGATCATATATATATATATATATATATATATATATATATATATATATATATATGAAATATATTTTGTATCAAAGATTTCATGATATTAGATTGAACAAAAATATTGGTACTAGTTAAGTGACGATGATAAAAAATTTGTGTTATTTAAATGCGAATTAGCCATTTGTAAACTCGACCATCATATCCGATCCAATCCGAACTATTTCAATACACTAACTTCGGGTCCGTCCGAGTCCGAATAAAGCAATTGTTGTAGAAAATCCTAAAAGTGCAAGTCGGACGGACTAAATACAAGTCCAAACCCAAAGAACCCGGAATCCGACACACACACACACACACACACACACACACATATATATATATATATATTATATTTATATTTTTTAAATAAAAAATTTAAATCCAAAAGTTTCTATCCAAACTCTTCAACTCCTTATCATAATTCTCATTTCAGTTTTTATTTTATAATAATTAAAACTTAATTACTATTTAATTATGTATTTAATATTAATCTTATTTAAATTTATTTTAAATATCATATTAGAATCCGATAAACTCAATGGATTAGATCGAATCCGAGCCCAACATGAGAAATCTTAGTTCATTTTATTTTCATCCGAATTCAATTTTGGACTTCTTATATTGAACCCGAGGTCGAATTGGACTTGGGCTCGAGCATTCATCGTATTGGGCTTGGTTCAGCTTAAGCCCGACCAAACGTGTCCGAGACAACCCTAGTTATGATTCGAGAAAAACAACAACCCGGTGAGTGAAGTCGGACGCTCGGCAGTAGGAAGATGGCGGCGGTGGAGGCGGTTGAGCCGCAGTCGCTGAAGAAGCTGAGCCTGAAGTCCCTGAAGCGCGCGCTCGACCTCTTCTCCCCTCTCCACTCCCACCAAGCCCCTCCCGATCCCGAAAGGTCCTCTCTCTCTCTCTCTCTCTCTCTCTCTCTCTCTCTCTCTCTCTCCCCCCAAAACCCTAATTTTCAGAAAACCCTAATTTTTAGATCCTCGACTGATCTCTCGATTTCTTCTCGCAGCAAGCGGATTCGCACCAGCTACAAGGTCACTCCGAAACCCTACTTTCTTGCTACTTTATTAGAAATTGGAAATTTCGTACGATGTAATTAAACTGACACGTGATTGGTTGCGATCTCTGCTCGAAGCTGAACACGGAGTACGCGTCGGTGAAGAATTTGTCCGGCGAGCGGGATAGGGAGCAAGGTGGCGGCGCTCAAGGTCAAGGGGATCCGGCTTCCGCCTCTACCGCACTGACACTCGTTGGTACGCTCGAAGTGCTTTCAAATCTGAAAGTATTATTATATTGTGTTTTTTTAAATGTCGGTAAATATTGTTTGTTGAAGAACCGGGAAGCACGGGCTTGCGAAATATGCGGTGCCGGGTCTGTGAAGCGTCGAATTGGTTGTTGAAAGTCAGTATTTTAGATGGCTGGTATTTTTACGGACACGATGTGGATACAGGATAATGACATTTTCCCTTATTGTAACGGTTTTAAATATTAAGTAAGTAGATTATTTTTTTATTAGGAGCGTCGATGGACTAGCATGTAAAAATTGCAAAGTTATACCGTCTGGGAGCTTAAGAACTCGACATAGATTGATAGTCTTAGATATTAGTATTACGAAATGAAAGAGAGACATTAGGATATGCAAGAGTTCAAGAGCTAGATTCTGTAACTTCAAAGAAGTGAATCGAATACTATTTAAGGTTAAAGTTTCTCCTCCATGGTAGAAATTTAAGGCAATGAATCCGATCTCCACCTTAAAAAGAAGCTAAATATAAGGCCTATTATTATTTTATATAGGAGGTTGAAACTAAAGAGTGAAAAATAACATTTACAAGATTGCTAAGAGTGGTAAATGAAGAGTAGAGACCTAGCTAATACAAAATGTATTAAGAGTGAAGTTCAAAAACTATTAGTATTATTGAGGAGAAGTAGAGTTAATTTCACAAGACGTTTAACTAAAAGCAACATAGAATAACTTAGAAACAAATTTAGTTCTGGACAGATCATATTGCTATTGTTATAAAATAAAGCCTTTTGAAGTTTAGTAGGCTTTAAAAAATAAATTAAAAATTTGTAGGACTTGATACTATTCCTATTGAGATTTGAAAATATTTAGGTCAGAAAGAATTGACATCTTACTAAATTATTCAACCAAATCATATGGACCAGAAAAATGCAGGATGTATATAGTATTAGAGTACCCATATATCAAAATATGGGAGATATATCGGGTTGTACTAACTATCAAAGAATTAAGCTTATAAGCGACACTATGAAACTGTAAGAGAGAGTAATTGAGGAAAGATCAAGGGAAGAGACTAGAGTTTGAGAGAATCAATTTGGTAGTATGTCGGTTTATCAGGATATATACTAAGAAATCTAATACAAAATTTGGCAGAAAAAGTGGAATGTACATATTTTTTATTGACTTAGAGAAAACTTATGATCAAGTTCCTAGAGGATTTAATTGTGGGTTTTGGAGAGGAAAAAAGTTAATATAGTCATATTGAGACTATTAAAGATATGTTTGATGGAGTTACGATTGTGCGAACAATTAGATCAACTTTAAGTTCTTACATTTTTGTGCTATGGATAATATTACTAGGCATGTTAAGGAGAAGTTCCATGGATGATCATGTTTCTAATGGTATTGTGCTTGTCAGCGTGGGTAAAAAAAGGACGGATGCTAAAAGCATAAAATAGAAGTACAAAGAGAAACATTAGAATCCAAAGATTTTTAGTAGGACTAAACAAAGTATATGAAATGTAACTTTAACTATAAGTAAAAGAGAGATGAGAGAAGTGCATATAAATGGAGAAGAGATACCTAGATGTGATATTTTTCGGTATTTAGAATTTTTTTTTTTAATTGTAGATAAATTGAGAAGGATGCTGCGCATTAAGTTAAATTAGGATAGTTCAAATGGAGGATAAATTCTGAAATACTTTGTGATAGCCAAATACAGTGAAGTTGAAAAGAAAATTCTATAAGAAAGGACAAAGTCAGTGCTTTATTGATAATTTGATTGGCGTGTTGGGTAATTAAAACATGTCCAAAAGTTTACCGTCGCTGAAATGAGAATGCTAATACATAAGAGTGATAATATATTAAAAGATATGTTAATAAATTAATGTATTCGTGGAATAGAGGTAGCCTCATTTGATGATAAGATGAAAAATAGGCTTAGGTGGATGTGCAATATCGACCAATAGGTGCACCGTGAGCAAGGTTCGCACTATTGGCCAATATCGACCTAATATCTTTTGATATTTATACATTTGGCCTTATCTTATTGTTTTTGTTATGTATCGATTCAAAGATGTTTGCTACCAATGTTGTCTGATACTGGTCGATACCGATGTTGTGATTCTCTTTCCTGGCTAATTAGATAAAAATGAAAATTAACGTGTAAAACTTGTCAAAAATCTACATGCTACAATATGTCGATAAGACTTTTTATCGACAAACTATAATCATTCCATTTGTTTAAGTTGTATGCTAGATTCATAGCATCTATCAATCTTAATTCTATTCCATTCAAAGATAATAAAAAAATTATACCTAAACATAATGAATATTTTGTTATTTTTTAAATAATAAATAATATTAATTTTGACTTAGTAACCGAATTTGAAACTTCGAGCCAAAATCTCCGAAATTGCTGAAACCACCGATGCTAATGCTCATAAGAAGAGTCCGAAATTGATTCTGATACCGATATTGCGAACCTTGCTAATAAGGATGAGAGGTTAGATAGTAGGAGAGAGAAGATAATAGTTAAAGGAGCCTATAGGACTAGGGATAGCCTAAACGAACATGCATTGAAATTGTAAAGAAGGATATGTTTTTTTTTAACTGTATAATGGGCAAGAACCTTAATAATGCTGAATGGAAAGAAAAGTATTCAAACAACCGACTCCAAAAAACTAGGACGAACGCTTTGTTGTTGTTGTGTGTATATATTTATTTGCAACAGCTATTTATTTGCAGCAGCTAATTGTACTACGCAGTACACTCTAAGCTAAGCTCAGGTATTATAATCCTATTACATCAAATTTGTACCCTTCCAAGGCTTGTGGCTTGTTCTCTTCATGCCGATCCTTGATTACTATGGATGACGTATCCTTCCTCGATTCACTACTTGGGACAATCTCCACCGCTACTCTACTCGTGCTGACTGTTAGTCCCGTGATCCTCTACCCGGTTAGACCGTTCCTCCATTTCGACCTCTCAATCAGCCATCTATTACTTGAATATCCCACCTTTTAATATTAAAGGCATAACGCCCCCAATTGGGGTTCGAACTCTGACCCGGTTTCCCGGGTCCTTACGTCTTCAGGTGTTGGCAACTTGGATCAATACTTGTTAGACTATATATATTATTTACACTAAGCATTGCCACAAGTGTGAAGCTAGATGCATGCACTCTTTGCATTGTGCATCAGTAGCAAGTTGTGTGATCCATCTCATGGTGATATAATGTAGTTTGACTCAGTTTGATCATTGTCTCAGAAATCATGTTCAGTTAGCTAGCGGTCTGATTCATTTCCTTGAGGATGGAAAGACAGTTTTTGTGTGTGTTACAGATACTGTTATTTGTCTGATGTAATGGATTTGGTTCTTATGTTCTTACGAGTCTGTCGTAAGTCGGAAGCTATATAATATTCATTCTGTGCATTTTGCATCAGTAGCAAGTTGTATGATCCATTTCATTTTGATGTGATGTAGTTTGACTTACTTTGATCATTGTCTAGAAATCATTTTCAGTTAGCTAGCAGTCTGATTCATTTCCTTGAGGATGCAAAGCCATTTTTTTGTTACAGATACTATTATTTTCCTACTCTATTTGATTTGTTCTTACGTTGTTCGAGACTGATATGTCATTCTTGCTTCATTTTCCCCTGCTGATGCTAGCCTGGTTACGTTACTTTCTAAACCATCAAAAACTGCTTACAATAAGACGCAACCAAAATTTCTGGATTACTTGAACAAAAGAATTAAGTATTAGATATGTGTGTAAATAACATCATGATTGCTCTCTATGCTTTTGCAAATCTTGAAGTTAAGATTTAAGAATATTCCATTTGTTGGTATTCACTATCTTCTTTCTTCTAAGGACTCATTAAAGTTATATTGCAGCCAATCATGAACCTTTGGATCTTAAGGAGGGTGGCCAAAGTGCTCTTACAAGTGTACCGACAATGCTACCTAAAGGACCGTATGTTTGGCATCATATCATGCTGATTTGATGTTTTTGATGGGTGGTAATCTCTTGTCTCATACTAGCTAACACCTCTTCTATTTTCTGGACAGTGATATTGGCATTCCGAGCAGAAATGTTGTACCTAGCTCCTTTGAGAGGTTCTCTTTTGAAAGCTCTACTAGTTTCACGGCATTTATTTTCCTTCTAGAGTCCCATTCGAGAATATTCTTTCTTGTTCTTGTTATATATATATTTTTCTTATATATATATATATATATTGTAATTAACTTAGTGGTGACATCTTAAACATGATGTGCAGCGCGCTATTATACGACTCACAAATGTGAAGTGTATCTATTCATTCCAATAGGAGTTGCAACAATCATTTGTTTGGGCCGTCAATAATGATTATGCCCTCACAATCGAGTCTTCCTGGTTTGATTGCCTGTTTTTGTTATTTGAAAGTAACTCTGATCTAAGTGATGTCCAGTGCCTTGGTGGTGTAAAATCATTTTAGTGCTAATAAATAATCATACATTTCTGCAATACATTTTTTTGACTATGATAATACATATCACATGTACTGAGGTTGTCTGTGAAAATTATACACAATTTCAAATTAGATTTTTTACCATCATAATAATGATTTTATTTAGTCCTTTAGAAATATTCTTCTAATTTTAATCTGCTGTATTCCAGGCATCAGTCAACTTCTGCATTAATGGAAAGGATTCCAAGTAGATGGCCTCGTCCTTCGTGGCATGCTCCTTGGAAAAATTATCGGGTAGACTATTATCTTTTGCTAAACTAGTAGTTCACTTCTTAGTATTAAGATTGATGATACCAATGCTTCAATGTATGCATGTACCATTTCTTCAGCTGGTTGCTTGCTTCGTTAATTGGTCAACATCTTGTTGCTCCTTTAGCTTAGGTGTCCTATCTTTGATGATTTTACAATATCTTAACTATGGGCGAGACTCTTTTAAGTTTGAGTTGTGCATCTGGTGACTATCTGCATGAAGGTTAGATAGATATCTCTTGGGCGGGGGTTGCAGGTGGGAGGAGGGATTACTGCTGAATTTAACTTTAAACTTGATATGTTTTGATGCCTGACTTTTTAAGTGAGACTATATTCTGCTGTTTGGCTCTCTTTATAGCCCCTTAATTTGTCTAGAGAGTTGTTCGTAAGGTGCTTTGAACTGTCAACTCAGTATCAAGGATACTTCTAGAATGTCATCGCTCTTGCAACATGGTGCATGAAAAATTTGAAGTCATTTTGTTTGTACATGCATATTCCTGTACCGGTCGCTATTCATATAATAAGGTGTTGTTTTAAATTTATCCAATTTTCTTTTATACTTGGACATCTATCAGGAGAGCTACCTAATCCTCCACCCTTTATTTTGTTAATCGCTTGGTTTATCATTCTATCAAAATCCATTTTGTGCCCGTTCTTTTGTTGTTTGTTGTCATTAGTAATGTTTTTCTTTTATTACTTTGTTGTATTAAAACTAACTTTAAAAAGTTGGACATGTCAAATTTAGCTTCTTGCCTGAACTCTGGAGCTCATCTTTGCATCATCTCACTATTAAAGCTTTAAAGCATAATCACGTTACGTTAGCAATCCTTTTGCAAATCAACGCTTGGCTTGTATGGAGTATGCATTTTGCAACAGTCCATTGCAATATAGTGCACAGTTCTTGAATGTTTTTTGCTTTCAGTTGTACCAACCTTCTTCTTCTATGCTATTAGCCATATATATCAAGCGGTTCTGAAGCAAGCAATTCACAAATATCATCATATTCTTATACCATGTATGCTGGATTTAGTATAATAAACTTGAGTTGTACTCATGCAGGTCATCAGTGGTCATTTGGGATGGGTGAGGTCAATTGCTTTTGATCCAAGCAATACATGGTTTTGTACCGGCTCTGCCGACAGGACGATAAAGGTTCACATCTCATCTTATTTCCCTGGATATTGAAGAATGATTATCCTTTAATAGTATACATGCTTTCACTTGTATGTTAGATGGGGTTGTTCTTAATACATATCCTCATTACATTGTTTTAATTCACAGTTTGATGTGAACCTTTTAATCATTTTGGCACTTGGTGCCATTATGCCTCCTCAGGATCCACTGAGGAGTTTTGCTTCAGTCTTAACATACTTGAGTTGAGGTCTATATTTGCAGTTTTTGCTACACATGTATGCACCGTGTAACATATTTCAGATCTATAAATCTGTGGGTGTGCCTGCTATTTCAGATCTATAAATCTGTGGGTGTGCCTGCATCTCTCTCTCTCTCTCTCTCTCTCTCTCTCTCTCTCTTTTTGTAGTTCTCTCTCTCTATGCAAGAACTGTCATAATTTTTTATTTTTTTTGCTTTAAGTATAATTTTTGCTATTGTTTCCTGTTAAAAGATCTATGATATACAATTCCTAATTCTTTAAATTCATTATTAATCCATCCATCTCTCTGTCCTAAGTTTCTAATGCTTCTTCCACAAATTTGAAGCTCTTATTTCAGCGGTTCCTTTAGATCTTTGTTGTAGATGTCTTCACTCCATCAATTGGTTCAACTGTTTGTTTTTTGACTGTATCACATTCATACTAGGTCTCCACCCCTATATTAGCATTCTCGCATTTTTTGTGTATGGAGTCTATATGGACCCTACTACCTTACATCATCAAGTTCTTTTTCACTCTTTCCTTGTCAGTTTTACTAGAGAAACTTGTTTATATGTTGATCATCCTTCTGCATGCACTTATGATGGATTTCTCTTCCCTTTACTGTCGATTGTGCCTTACGTTCCTTGTCTTCATTTCTATTCTATACTGTTAAGCTAAGACAAGCAAAGCAGAATATAGACATATGCATATACATCTACACATTTGTAAAATTGTACCCGTGCTGTATATCTCCTTCATTTATGTCTAAATTATTAATGCTCTTGATATTAGCAAATGATAAAAATGCATATACACACAAGGAATTTATAAAATATGGGTATTAAAGCTTAACAGATGAAAAAAAAAAATTATGCGGCCGCTTTCAAAAGTTTGTGAAGCTAATGGCTTTGCTATCGTTGTTAGACAAGTCTTTTTATAGCTATTATTTAACTTTAATTTGCAAAATGTTTGTCCTATTGACTTCTGTTGGTTCACGTCCTACAGTTACTACCATTCTCTCCTGTCAAACTTGAAACCTTTGTGAGGGTAATTCTCACAGCCTAATACCGCGTAGCAATGAATTTACCTGGGGGGACACAACAGTAGCAAAATATTTTATAATAAATTTATGAAAAATAGGTAGTTACATTAGAACAGTGTGTTCTGGCAGAAATTTGATGCTGGAAAATACAAATTAAAATAGAAACTGAAAAAAACAAAGGGTGATAGGAATGCAACATGATAACCTTCTCGAAAGAAGATCCCCACCTTACCAAATGCTAGTTGACACTAATGAGTTCTTAAGCAACCATTTTATGTATAACCATAATTTTTACTATATGAGTTGGAATATGTATTTAGAAAAAGAAAAAAAAAAACCTACGAATCTATCAATTCTCAGATGCCTAACCAGAAAGAAACTACGGTGCTCCATTGATTGGCCAAAAGGATTATGATGTCTTTGTAGGCAATCATATTTAGTATATCCATAGTGTATTCTCCCCAAGTTTTATTGTCTACATAGCGAGTTTCTGAAAATCCTGTGTGCGTGTATTTTTTTTTTTGGGGGGGGGGGGGGGGGGGGTGGGGCTGGGGGGGCTGAGGCACTTGCCCTATCTCAGCCATTGTCATGGAGGCGATTAGACGAGAAGGGCATCCTATCAAACTTTGAGCATTAGGGAGATGAGAGAGACATCTTCGTTGCTGCAACATGTGTTGTTGTTGCCAGAGCAATCTGAAGAATGAATGATGTTTTCTGGACAAAATCAACTAGTATATTAGTTATGGCCCTAAAATGATAATAACCACAACTACCAAAGCAATTAAACCGTTACACTGATACGTCGATATGTTACATATAGCATGGAACTACATGAGCACATAGTTTACTAACGACAAAAGTAAAGAAAAGAATACCATTTGTGTATGATATGCTTTAATAACTTTGTTTTGAAGTAGACAAAAGAATTGTAAAGCAATGCTCTGTGAAGGTCCTAACTCCTAAGAGCCTAGGATACCCAACTTGTATTGTGAACATCTTTAGAAGGAACTATAACAAGAACGCCTTTATCCCAATTTATTTCATAGGGAGGTGAGAGAAAAATATCCGTTGCTGCAATGTGTTGTTGTTACTAGAGAGCTATCTGTATATATTCCTTAGATGATGATTTTTGGATGAAGTTGACTAGTATATTAGTTATGGCTCTAAAATGATAATAACCACAACTGCCGAAGCAATTTAAACTGCACACACCGATACCTAAATATGTACATATATCATGCAACTACATGAGCATGTAGTTTACTAACAGAAAAAGTAAAGAAAAAACATTACAATTTGTGTATGATATGCTTTAATAACTTTGTTTTTGAAGTAGACAAAACAATTGTAAAGCAATGCTCTAGGAAGGTCCTTTTAGGAGCGTAAGATACACAAGTTGTATTCTGAACGTCTTTAAAAGGAAGTGTAACAAGAAAACCTCCATCCCAAAATGTACTTATTTCATAGAGATCCAGTGAAGTTTGCCCTTTATGTCAGCGACTTAAAATAGCCCTCTTTTATCCGGTCTTGTAATCGGCCATGAAAAAGATAATACATAGTCTTTTAAGGATATATTTTTTGTTTTGTTTTTTGTTTTTGTTTTGAGAACGAGTCTCTTGAGGATTTGCTTTGATAAAATATGCACGTCTCCTTTTGCTTCATATTGTATGGTGGACACAGCTCCATGTATGGTGGACTAATATAGGCTTATGTGTTTCTCAGTATCCTTCTTCTGGGAATTGATTTCCAGATGTATGGGGATATCATTATTAAAATTCTGTTATCTTATCAAGTAATAAACATCCTAACTTATGCTTGTTTATGCCTCAAATAATACATGCTTGGCATGTTTAATATTTGATTGTATATTACAGATTTCATTATTACTAGATTTTTGGCTTCTCAAGTATTATTATATAGTTTTTTTTTTAGAGAAGTTGCTGAACCTTCCATTTCTCCTTTTTTTAATATTATTTCGATTCTCTCTTAAGATATGGGATGTTGCGTCTGGGAAGTTAAAGCTCACGCTAACAGGACATATTGAACAAATACGAGGTTCGTTGATGGTAGCTAAGATATGTCTTCATAAATGCATGCTGACTTGCTATCAGCGTATGACTCAGCAAAAAATAATTATTTTCTTGTATATCTAGGTCTTGCTGTCAGCAATCGACATACCTATATGTTCTCCGCTGGTGATGACAAGCAAGTCAAGTGTTGGGACCTTGAACAGAACAAGGTTGGGTTTTACAGGATATGATTTCTAATATGAACTTTGTTAGGTATCACCAAACATGTGGATAATGTGCTTTATTTATTTATCATGATTGAAAGGTCGTCAGGTCTTATCATGGACATCTCAGTGGCGTGTATTGCTTAGCAATTCATCCAACACTAGACATTTTATTAACCGGAGGACGAGATTCTGTATGCCGGGTATGGGTTTTTTTTCCCTATACAAAGCATCATAATGGAATTTAAGCTAATTAGTGAATTTGTTGCTGAAATATTTAGAAATTCATATTATCTAGAAATTTCTAACATCTACTTGACATGATAACACTAACTACTTTTTTCCAGGTCTGGGATATCCGTACTAAGGCTATGGTTTGTGCTTTGTCTGGACATGATAACACTGTTTGCTCAGTTTTTACTCGGCCTAGGGTATGCAAAAGTCTTTCTAATGAGAACATATGCTTGTTGATTAAACGTAGCTTTTATTAGTTAGTACCACTTTAAACTGCCTTTCTGGCACTGTACTCTATTTAAATAATTTCTTCGTAAATTCCCTTCAATATATTTTAAGAGTTCCCTTTTTGTTATTTGTCATGCCATTTTGAAATGAGTTCTGAACATCATCATCGTTCAAGCCTTCTCCCATCAAAATGAGGTTGTTTATGAAGCATAAGAAAGCTCCATAATGGAATTGGCAAAGTTTTTATTACCAGTTACCAACATTACAATCAATCCTCTATGTTGGTGTCAAGTTCCTATAGCCAAGGTAGCTATGAACATTAGAGGGTTAATGCCATAAAACCTAGGAGGCCACTTCGCAGGTATGTAAGTCTCCCTTTTGGACATGTAGTTTAAGCTCATGCAGGAAATGAGCGCCCTCCAAGTTCCACTAGACTATAAATATTGGCAAGGAGGTAAAGGTGATACAAAATGAGACTGAACTTGCATATACTAAATGTCTTGTTTCCTTGGAGTCGGTTATGTAAATTTCAAATACACTGTTTTTATCATATCACTATTACTTGCATGGTAATTCTGCGAATAGGTGTATGCATGGCGGGGATGGGTTACTAACTTTAGAAATTAAATAATGTAATGCTCGAAGCTGTGTGTGCACAACAAATTTATTTTATTTTTGGGTTATTTACACTAACCTCCCCTATGTTTTGCCTCCCTTATTTTGAAAATATTTACACGGACCTCCTCCTATGCTTTATGTTATAAGGGTGGTTAGTGTAATTAAACATAAAACATAGGGGAGGTCCGTGTAATAAATATAAAACACAGGGGAGGTTAGTGTAATTATTTTCAAAATAAGGGAGGTCCGTATAAACATAAAACATAGGGGAGGTTAGTGTAAATAACCCTTGATTTTTTTCTTTGATTATTTTGTTTATAAGGAATTGCCAAGGATAAAGGGAAAAAAGTGAGCTTGTTTTTTATTGTCAACGAATTTATGTAAAATTGCTGGACATTCTCATTGCAAAATCAAAATAAAGTATTTGCTTGCATATAGTATTTAACCTTGTCATCGATGCCCTTATCATTTTCTAATGATTTTGGTGGAATGAAATGTGGGTGTACTGGGATGCTTGATTCTTAAATATAGACATATTTCTGTTTGTGGGCTAGTTTGGTTCCGTTTGATTTGAAATGTTTGTTGTTTCCGTCGTCATTTTGGCCAAAACTGCAAACGAAAATGCATTTGTTTCCCGCATTTGTCGTTTTCACCCTGCAAAATTGGCCGAAAACTGTAAACGTCAATCACTTGTGGGACTACCGTTTGGCATTTGCAATTTGAAATAGAGCTTTCTCCATCTCAAATGGGAACCAAACTAGCTCTGTGTTACAACAATAAATATAACTTGTAAGACAAGGCCAAACACAAGTTGCTCTTGCTGTTTCATATTTTTCTCGTCGCTTGAAATGTTCTGAAGTCTAGGTAGAAAAAATAAAATTAATGATATATTATTGAGATTCTTTCGCACCTAACAATTTATCTCGAGTTTATTAGTTGGCAGCGCAAAAGCGTAATAATGTAGACAACAAGACTAGCATAAGGTGGAAGGATAAGAGAACCAACAGTTAATACAGTGAGAGACTGATGATTCATAAGTAGGGATGACAGAATATGCAAGCAGCAATTGATGTCACATGGAATAACTAGAAACGATATTAGATGTAGAATGAGAGGTGGTATTGTAGTTGACACCTAATTTTTTTGGATAAAGGCTATGGTTTTCTTGTCGACATGAAAGGTCCCGGGCTGTTGGATTGAGCAGGACGAGCGAGCACAACATTTGATAATAATAATAGACATGTAGTGGAATATATGACCTGTGTTTTTAATATTGTAAATAATGTAATTGAGGCGGTTAGGAAAACTTAAGAAACCTTGGTGTTTGAAATATTACTTTGAGTTAGAAAGGTGGGTGATGCAACCACATTCTCATTCTCTTATCCACGATATCTGATAACATAACTTGAATTGGGGTCAAATAGTTAAGTCAAGCCATGAAACAACAGTCCATCCATGTACTCTCTCCTTTAATTTAACATGGTACTTTTTAACATCTACTTTAAAAAGTTATGCATTGGGAGTTAATGATTAACCTCTGTTCAGTGGGAATCCTTCAAACAGTTGATGCTTACCGTGAATGATTCTCCTTTCTTCTTAATGCCAAGTCATATCACATGCTTGTTGATAAACTCGTGCACGTTTGGGTGGGAAAATATGATTCTATTGTTTTCCATTTTCAATGTTTCATCTTTAAATAAATTATGTTTATCGTGAATGGTCCCATAGTTAACTGTATGAGATTCTATCCACCAATTATTTTTCAGCTTCGACTGATACTTTTCAGTTTTCAGGATCCTCAGGTCGTAACAGGCTCTCATGACTCAACCATCAAGTTTTGGGACCTTGTTGCTGGTAAGTTTTTATTTCAAATGCCCATTAGGTATTACTGTTTATGTTATCTTTAGACCACTTCTGCTGAAGAATCCTTTGTGCAGGGAAAACGATGACAACTCTCACACACCATAAAAAATCTGTTCGTGCTATGGCGCTGCATCCAAAAGAGTATGTACTGCTAAGTGCTAACTCATGTTAGTCAGCTTAATCTTCCAGATGTCCTGTGAAATATCTTTGTTTCCTTATTTATGTTAAAGTCGATTAAGGAAGTATACTGAGGCCTTTCCAATGTTTAGGAACACTTTTGCATCAGCATCTGCGGACAACGTAAAGAAGTTTAACCTTCCAAAAGGCGAATTTTTGCACAATATGCTGTAAGTCTTCACAGAAAGGGGCTTCTTTATTTTCAATCATTTGGATAAATGACAGTTCGATAAAGATTAGTAATGGCAGTGTGCTCACATTTGTTGAGGTTCATGAATATTGTTCATTTGGTGTCATTCAGATAGTTGCACGTCTACATGTTTCTGAGCTTGCTCTTGAACTAATGGTTTGTACTCGTCTTGGTTTGGACTGTCTTAGGAAAATGCAGTGATTAAAAATCATCTCCAACTGTGATGACCTAACCTGATTGGTGCATGCGTATCATGTCTTTATTCTGTCCTTTTGTATATTGTACGAGATATACACACAATAATGAATGGGGTGTGTACTGGGATTAACATGTACTAACCCGCTGTTCTGAAAGTTTAGGGATAAGAGGAATGTACATATGATTTCCATCAATTTAGAAGAGGCTTATAGTGAGATTTCTAGTGAAATATAGTTATCTTTAAGACACAAGTTCCTAGTTTGTATGTCGATGCTCATGTGATTGAAGACAAGCATGAAGTATTATCATGTGAATACCGGGAGATTTATTTTCTTATCATATAGTTTGTTAAGGATATGTTGCATATCTATTAAGTTTTGAGTCTTTATGTCTTCAAATTGATTTTTCCCTAGTCCACAGTCAGTATGAGGTTTGCTGGTGTATATTGTCTGCTAAAGACCATGAGACCGGAGAAGTATTAATTTCTAAGACTGGTGTTGTTAGTCTTTAGTTTCCAAGGTTGTATTAGTAGATTGAAAGCACAACCTTTAGCAAAACTACAAGATGATATATGTTGTATGGGGCACGGCACTAGGCGGGGCGGTGTGGTCTAAAATTAGCGGGGTGGGGTCAAGGCGCTTTAATAGTACCCTCCCTAGTATGTATTATGTAAATTGTCTTTCATGCCAAAAACTGAAATTAATTAATAAAATTAAACCTTAGCATTTCATAGTCTCAATATTCATTGTATGTTACTAAATGTTAGAAGTAACACTAAATTAATAAGCATAGTCATAGATCATAAGATTCATATAATCGGCATCATATCATTAATTACTTGAGATTCAAGTTAGTTGAAAGACTCTCAAACTGAGACCCAGTCATCACTCATGAAAACAGAAGCCCAACAATTTTGTATTAACTTGATGAGGTATGTGATTCAAAAGTACAAAAATGTGGACTTGCAGGCTACAACTCTATTTATTATTCTAGTGAGAAGTCATGAGAGACTTAATCAACATCATATCATTAATTACTTGAGATTCAAGTTGGTTAAAAGACAAACTGAGAGACTCGGTCATCACTCATGAAAATAGAAGCCCAACAGTTTTGTATTAACTTTTGGCTCCTCGGCGGCACCTTTGAACAACATAGATAAGAATCATAATACTTGATTGATTCTTTGACACTTTGTACGCTTCCCAGGATGTTTTAACTCATCTCATTGGCAAGATGAATAAATATTTTCATAGACAAGCGTACTTGTTGAGGTGAATAAGCGCTTCTTGGTACCATGGGTACCATGACCAAAGAATACCCTTGTAGTTTCTAGAGAAACCACAATAAGATGGCCATGACAACAATCATGCTTTATTGGTCAAACTATTGGAATTTAAGAACATTATTTAAAAAAGAGAGCGGTTAATTTGCAACTAAATACCATGAACTATGTCAAATTGGTAACTTGGTGATCATTAACTTCGTTTATTAACAACTTGCTACCATGAACTTCGTCTCCGTGCCATGGAATGGAGGCTATGCCATTGATGGGAGGGCTGAGTGTAGAGGGAGGCAAAGGTTTAGGGTTGTCAAGAGCCGAAACCCAAATGTGAAGGAGGGTGGGTTGCGTGAAGGGGAGGGGTTGAGAAGATAAAAGTGGTGGGGAGCCTGTGAGGGAGGCAAGATGTGGAGGAAGGGCATAGGAAGAGGGTGTGAGGGGAGGGGGTGGGCAGGACATGGAGGATTAAGATTAGGTTTAGGGTTAGGGTTATGCGGGGAAGGAGGAAAAAGAGATTAGAAATTTGGAGTGTGTTCTTAGGGTCAAAAATGTCCAAAAATTAAAGTGACGATCAACTGATGGAAGGTAGTAAGTTGCAACCACCTTAAAAGTTCATGTTATTAACTTGTACAATTCTAAATATATGCTTGCAAGTTGCCAATTTGTCAAGGTTCATGATATATATAGTTGCAAATTTGCCTTTAAAAATGAAAGGGATAAGCTGTATCAACTATGATTAGAGTAGGTAAAAATTGTGGGCATATACAAGAAGTAGCTTCGTTAAGAGCCTGTTTGACAAATGTAAAGCAAGGGAAACTAGGAAAGTGTAGGAAAGTAGAGCTAGTTTCTATTTAGTTGCTTGTTTGGTACTTGGAAACTACTTTAAGAAAGTTGTAGGACCTACTACCAATTTGGCAAGTACTAGCAATTATACTTTCCATCCAAATAGATGAATACTCATGGAAAGTCATGACAAGAAATAGTGACTTATTTTTATTACTTTTTTTTAAAAAGCAAACACCCACTTTTGAACTCTTAAATATACTAGTATTTATGCACGTGCGTTGCACGTATTTCATACTACTTGGGAAGAGCAAACCATGGTAGGCAAAGACGCGCCTAGGGTGTGCCTAAAGCACGTCTCGCAAAAAGGCGAGATTGCTGCACCTCGCACCTCACTAGGCAAGGCGTCTTTCTCCAGGCGCACCTTAGGTGCGTCTTTCTGTAAGGCGCAACCAAGAAAAAGCGCGCCTTTTGTTTTTTTTTATACAAAAAACTTTGAGGCATGTAGATAATCCATACCTCATACAAGTAGTTGGTTCCAGTTGAACTGGAAAAACAAAAATGCACTAAAAGCGACGTAGAAATAATACAAACTCTTGTTAGTTCTATTGACTGCTATTGTTGCTCTGTTAGTTCACTTGGTTATGTTTTAACATATTTTTGTTGGTTTTAATATGTTATTTAGTTTTATTTCTTACATTACTAATTTATTTATTTATCATGTATATTTCTATTATTTTTTATATTTGCGCATTGCCTCACTTGGACGCGTGCCTTAAGTGTGCCTTGCGCCTCGGACGATGTGGACCTTTTGCGTCTCGAGTGCGCCTTGCGCCTTTGACTACATTGGAGCAAACAATAGTTCCTTAATTTTGTAGTACGCAGATAAATTGAAACACAGATTTGAAATATGGAAAAGTTCTCTTTATTGATAATGAACATCTATTACAAACTCTTGAACGAGTTAGCTAATATGCCGAACGGCTTACAAAAGAGATGACTCAAAATGAGATAGCAGTCCTGTACATTACATCCCTTTATAAACTCAAAATGATCAAGACCTCCAGGCTGGAGGATAGCTTTGCCACGGAGCTGCATTTGTGTATGAAGAGTTGCAAGCTCCTGACTCCAAAATGCTTCGAGGGCGCGGTGAAGATGCGCCAACAGCTGGACTGGATCGGGAAGACGACTTCGGCTCCTCGCTCGGTTCGCCTTAGTACGGAGAACCTGTTTCAACGAGGGTCAGCATATCGAAACGTGCTGGTGAAGGCGAGCTAGCCTGACTATACCAATCAACACGTTGTTTTAATGAAGCATGCATATTTGTGGGTTTCTATCTTGCCTTAGTTCATTTACAAGTAAGCAGCATATAGAATTTACTGAAAATGAACGTGCCATCGTTCGGTGGATTTTTACCTGACCGTCTGAATTACCTGCACAATACTTACCTTGCCTTCCCTGCCAC
The DNA here is from genome assembly GCA_036927795.1 of Iris macrosiphon. Lineage (NCBI taxonomy): Eukaryota > Viridiplantae > Streptophyta > Magnoliopsida > Asparagales > Iridaceae > Iris > Iris macrosiphon. Next base: position 168,412,988 of record JAYESA010000015.1, read on the forward strand.
GAAGACACAAGTTAGTATGCAACAGGTTTAAATATACAAGAGATCACTTGGCGTGATGCCACAATGGACAATAGTCACTGGCAGGAATGGTATGCAGCGAATGAACAAGGAGCGCTACGTGCCACCCCGTCCAGCACAATGGACTATATAATAGAGTTCCGTCCGGACCGGATCGGTGCCAGTGCCCCAGCGACCGTCCGCAGGAACCAATGACCTTGTGCACAAGTTGTCCGTGATCGAACAATATGTTTACTTAGTTAACAGTTCATGCTTTTGAGGCAACAATAGTACAAGACAAGCAATGTACAAGACAAGCAATGATTTTCCCAAGCGAACAAGCATGTATTTAAGTATCCGTTCGTGAAGTTTATTGACAAGCATATAACCAAGTCTATTCTCTTTTATCTTGGTTTCTTTTATTATTACTTGGTATCGTTTGATCGGGGCAGAAGAATGCAGATTATTAGCTGTGAAGCTTGGAAGCAGGGCCAGCTAATCGGGTTGGTAGCCACTCACTTAGATTTGGAAGGGAGAAGGAAAGAGGCGCTTCACGACTCCGCTCGCAAGCCACCTACTGCTCGTTCACCTGCACACGAACAGCTCGATTAATACTTCTTCCTCTCTTTCCAATCTCGGAATAGAAGTGCAAGTCGATGAACGAAAACAATGAAAACCATCGAAACCGTTCAAGGAAAACAAGCAAATCCCAAAACCAACTCAAAGCACGAAAGCAACAAGCGACATCGAAAACCGAGACAATAAAAGATAGCAGCGGAGAGGTCCCTCCTGACTCTGCCGCTAAGCCGATCATTGGGGCGCGGTCCACTGAATATGGGAATCGATTCCGAAGAAACAAATCCATAACGAGGACGAGTTCTTAATTCAATCTATCCCGATCGAACGATACCGTCTTGTGTTTCTTAGCCGCGATCTCCGCACCGGAAGAACGGGGCGCTACATCCTACCCAACTAATTGAAAGTTTCGTCCCGAAACTTAGGATAGGGCCTACCGTTAAGGATTATTCGGTCGGGGACGGCGATCATGACTCAAGGAACAATCACGAACAGAATGGTTTGATTCACCACAGGCTAGGCATAACCCAAGTTTCAGGCGACAATTATCCTTCGTATGCCCCGACTTGTTACAGAAATAACATAACTGCCCTGGTTTCCCTCTATGTGGACCACCGTTGTTTCGGCGCTTTATAGCAGTATTTACTCTCTCGTCGCTTTGGCGTTTGTGACTGGATGTATGCACAGCGCCGGCAGGAACGTAAGGATAGTGTGGTTCGAGCGACAGGGCGTGATTCATGACTTCACGCATTGTCCGATACTGATGAACGGCTACATGCGAATAGATGACAGGGCGTAGTCCACCTTCAAACCTTCTTGCTCGACTCGCTACATCAGGTAAATAGGCCCTAGCGAATTTTGAGAGTCGGTTGAACTCGGCGGAGTACTCTTTAACTGTCATGCTGCCTTGCCGCAGCTGCACGAACTCGTTCTCCATCTGGCGTTGGACTGGAGGGGGTACAAACTCCTCTTCGAACGCGGCACGAAAAGTCGTCCACGAGATCGCCTCCTCTCCGTGATCAAATTGGAGAGATCGTCGATGCACGTCCCACCAATCATGCGCGTTGAGGCGGAGCTGTAGTTGCGCGCAGGCGACGCGCTTTTCTTCGGGGACCTCTAGCAAGGCGAAGTGATCTTCAAGTTCGGCCAACCAATCTAGAGCTACGACTGGGTCCTCAGTCCCGTTGAATGGGGTGTTGCAGACTTTCTTGAAGTGGCCAAAGTCGAAGGCAGTCACGTCCCTCGTCCTTGCAATTTGCGGCGTCTCTACTTCAAGCACGGGCTGTTCTACCGGAGTCGCTGGCGTTGCCGCGGACTGGTTGGATGCCAAAGTCTGAACGATCTGCTGCAGGGTATCTACCTGCTTCTGTTGGACTGAGAATCGTGCTTCTATATTGTCTTGAAACTTGAGCTGACTCTCTTCCGCCCGCTTCTCGGCCCGTTCATAGCGAGCCTCGTCCCTTTGTTGGTTTTCCCCCAACATCCGCAATATTTGCTGAACGGGATCGATGCTTGGCATGGCTCGCTGGCTTCTTGAACTTTCCGAAGTGCCCGAACTACTCTCTTGGCCTTGTGTTTCGTTCGGTGCTTGCGCTGCAGATTGCGCTGGTACCATTCCTTCAAAAGAAGGTAAATTACATTAGAATCATAATGTATTATGGACTTATTGCATGAATGTATCTCATTTTGGCCTAGCGAGTTCAAGAGTTCGCACAGGAATTTGATCGTTAAAGGAACTTTTCCAGCACGAAGTCTAAGGAACTTGAATCTGTGCTCTGATACCACTATGTCACGACCCAATTCCGTAGAATCAATTGAGGCGTCCCCCGAATCGTGACCGCCGTGCGGGCCTGGGGTTGCGCCCGCACAAGGCTTTAATGATTTGCATAGCAATCACATATTCAGAGTACGCAGATAAATTGAAACACAGATTTGAAATATGGAAAAGTTCTCTTTATTGATAATGAACATCTATTACAAACTCTTGAACGAGTTAGCTAATATGCCGAACGGCTTACAAAAGAGATGACTCAAAATGAGATAGCAGTCCTGTACATTACATCCCTTTATAAACTCAAAATGATCAAGACCTCCAGGCTGGAGGATAGCTTTGCCACGGAGCTGCATTTGTGTATGAAGAGTTGCAAGCTCCTGACTCCAAAATGCTTCGAGGGCGCGGTGAAGATGCGCCAACAGCTGGACTGGATCGGGAAGACGACTTCGGCTCCTCGCTCGGTTCGCCTTAGTGCGGAGAACCTGTTTCAACGAGGGTCAGCATATCGAAACATGCTGGTGAAGGCGAGCTAGCCTGACTATACCAATCAACACGTTGTTTTAATGAAGCATGCATATTTGTGGGTTTCTATCTTGCCTTAGTTCATTTACAAGTAAGTAGCATATAGAATTTACTGAAAATGAACGTGCCACCGTTCGGTGGATTTTTACCTGACCGTCTGAATTACCTGCACAATACTTACCTTGCCTTCCCTGCCACGAAGACACAAGTTAGTATGCAACAGGTTTAAATATACAAGAGATCACTTGGCGTGATGCCACAATGGACAATAGTCACTGGCAGGAATGGTATGCAGCGAATGAACAAGGAGCGCTACGTGCCACCCCGTCCAGCACAATGGACTATACAATAGAGTTCCGTCCGGACCGGATCGGTGCCAGTGCCCCAGCGACCGTCCGCAGGAACCAATGACCTTGTGCACAAGTTGTCCGTGATCGAACAATATGTTTACTTAGTTAACAGTTCATGCTTTTGAGGCAACAAGAGTACAAGACAAGCAATGTACAAGACAAGCAATGATTTTCCCAAGCGAACAAGCATGCGAAGAGCATACATATTTTGTTACTACTGGGAAGAGCAAATAGCATGCCCCTTAATTTTTTCTTTCTATACATAATTACCTAACTATCCATTTTAAATTTAATGAACAATTTTAATTAGTAAACATAAGTAAGAACATTTTTGGAACACAAAATCTCATAGTGAAGTCTCAACTTTTCCTATTATATACTAGTATATATTTTTATTGCTACCATGTCAATATTAGCTACAGGTTTCTATCTTATAGTTTCTACCAAACAAACAATATTTAAGATGGAAACAGTTTCCTTAGGTTTCTAGAAACCAATAGAAACTAAGATTCTTAATTTCTAAAAGTTTCCATTTGCCAGACAGGTCCTAAGGTTTGGCCATGTTGAATGGAGAGTCATGAGTCCTATGTGCGTGTCATTAGGAGTGATAGGATCATAATTGGAGTAGTTGCTTGGACTAGGGGCAGCACAATCTTTTGGATGCAGTGAAAAATGATTCAAAACCTTAACTGAAGAAAGTATTCATGTAGTGGACCCAAAGATTTGGGATGAAAAACTTGTTGATTGCTATATTAAAATTTGGCAAAATATTTTGTGTATTTAGTGATTTAAACCATGTATATATTGTATATAAAGCAGTGTTGTCAAAGGCGCGCATCAGGCGCGCCTTGCTCCTAGGCGCAGGGGCAGCGCCTCAGGGCACTCCAGACGAGGCGCAATTCTTAAGGCGCACCTAAGGCGCGCCTAGGTGCGCCTTTTCCGAGCGCCTTGGAATAGCTAAGACGCGCCTTGAAAATCTTGTGAAAAAATAACATGTTTAGACTATTTTTTTAACTGTTGTACTGTTTTTAGACTGTTTTTTGAACTGATGTACTTTTTTTTATATTGTTTTCTCTCTCACTCAATTCAAAGTGATTGCAACCTAGACATGGGAGAATTTGAAGCACACATGTTTATCAATGTAGAAATCCGATGTGAATATATATATATATATATATATATATATATATATATATATATAAAAATTTTGCGCCTCGTGTCGCTCGGGCACGCGCCTTAAGTGCGTCTTGCGCCTCGGGCGATTTGGACCCTTTGCGCCTTGAGTGCGCCTTTGACTACCTTGATATAAAGCAAACACACTTAACCATTAGACTAACTACTTTCTAATGTTAACATAAACTTTGACTATGTTTTATATTTTTACATGGCAACTTTCTAATGTTAACATAAAATTTTACTATATTTTATATTTTTACACCGCAACTTTCTAATGCTAACAAATGCCTGAAAGCTCCAACTCTTCTGCTTATGTTGTGCAGGTCTCAGCAGAAAACAATCATTAATGCGATGGCAGTAAATGAAGATGGCGTCCTTGCAACAGCAGGTATCGTGCATCGTGAATATGATAATTAGCAATTTATTGATTTAGAACCTTACCGACTTGTAGAAATGATCGTTTGCAGTATCAAACGATACCGATATGGTTTGACATGTTCCGATCCGATACCTACTGCTATTGATACTGACTGATATAGACGTGGGAATCTCTTTCCAAGTAAATTCGGTAAATTCGGCACAGAAAACTGAATGAAAAAGACCAATCAACAAAGGTGTAAAAAATATTAATATTGTAAAAGTATGTAATAGAAGAAAACTTATTTATTCCAAGTAAACCAATCAGCAAGTGTGACTATTATTCCATTCAATTTCAAAACTATTAAGAAACGACACTGAAAATACTTCAATTACGCTTAAATATATAAAATATTTTTTTTCGTCTAAACTTTTAATATTTTGTATTTTTCGATACGAAAAAGTTCGATACTTCGGTCTGAAACTGCCGATACTCATAGGAGGTCTGATACCGATAGTGCGAACCTTGGTAAAATGTCAATGGATGACAGAATTTTGTCTGTTTTTAGACACATTCTACCTGATCAAGCATATAATATAATGAACATCAAATTTAAAAAATAAATAATGGGGAATGCATGAATTAACAATTCTGCCAATTTTTGAAGGTGACAACGGGAGCATGTGGTTCTGGGATTGGAAGAGCGGTCACAATTTCCAGAAATCACAAACTATTGTCCAACCTGGTAAGTTGCATCTTCTTCTTCTGTACACCTCTCATGTATAATAGACATAAAAAAACTGATAATATTTATTTGGTTCTTTCTCAGGATCACTGGATAGTGAAGCTTGTATCTATGCTCTCGCATATGATATAAGCGGTTCTAGACTTGTCACTTGTGAAGCTGACAAGACTATAAAGATGTGGAAAGAAGATGAAGATGCTACCCCCGAAACGCACCCAATTAACTTCAAGCCACCCAAAGAATTCCGGAGATATTAGAGGTGCATGGATCAAAAAGTTCATGTTGGTAGATAGGAACTTTGTTTTACATTATGGATATGTTACAAAAGGGGGATTGATTGACATGAAACCTTTGCATTTTATTTCTTTGATATTCTGTTCTTATTGTCACTTCTCAATTGGAGAACTTTTCACGTCTATGATATTTGACATCCTGGTGGTCAGAAAGTAAGTGCTGACATCCATTGCCTTCTGTTTTTGGTCTCTCCTTTTTATAGGTAATGTATGTGGGCAAGTTCGTGTCAAACCATGATGGGGCCAATGAAGTACATTTTCACCTTGCTAACTGCTTTTGTTCCTTTTAATGATTTTATGTTATCTCATATGATTTTTGGATCATTCTATCATGTACACTGTCATTCTATCATGTATACTGCAAACAACTATGTCCTTATGTATGTATTTAGGTTTGCCTTTAGAAATGATTAGATACAAGTATGCCCCGTATGTATTTATTTAGGCTTGTCTTAGGAATGATTGGATGGGCTGATTAATATCATGTCTCTTTTTTACATCCTTCAGAAGATTTTCGATTGTGTATCTCCTATGATTCAGACTTCTTACTTGGTAGATGAAATCTCAAAAATTCAATCCTAAGTTTTTCCAGACCGCATAAACAAAAAAAAAAAAATCCTCAGAAAAGGAGAAGTATTTGATACAAAACATAACCCACAAAACAGCAAAACAAGCCCACCAAAGAAAATCGTCCAGAGAGAGCTCCCAAGTACAATGAAGTTATGCAATGAAGTTATGCACAAGATCTGACATTTACAGTGATCTTACCATTTAGGTCTTTGTTTTAGGAATAGGACTTTTAACATGCTAGTATTTTGGGAAAAGCTTTATTGAATTGGTGCAGAGTTTTCAAGCAGTGGAGATGGTAAAGCCTTGCATCTCTTGAATAATTGGAATAGTAAACTGTTGTGAACAGAACTCATAAACTAATCAATCAGCTGGAGAAGAGGAAATTGCTCACACTCCCTAAAATCAAGTATATTTTGGACAAATATACGAGACAAATATCAGTTTATATAATGAGATTTTAGTACTAAAGTTTCACTTAAATGAATCAGGTATCCTTGTATGTTTGTTGATGTTGCCCAGGTAGGTTAGGACAATTTAGGCATCCATCAAATCAAGGTCTGCAACTCAAATATTTGTTATCTATAAATGGATCAATCATTTTCTGGGTCATAACTATCATGCTATCCAGTTATTTGCACCATTTGTAGAGTGCTTTTAATTCAGTCTTCTTACAGCAATAGTTACTAAGAAGGTCTCTGGGCAGACCTGAGGACCTTCCTGCACTTTATGTGGTTTTGATCCTGCGTACAGCTTAAGCTTGTCTAATTGAAAAGGGTAAGTTGATCTGATCAAACTGGATCTAGCAGGAGCTCACCTTCCTAATTAAAGAAGAAACTGGATCTACGTTTCCAAATTTATTGACCTGTGAGCTAACCAGGATCAGGCCCTGTTATGAATGAACATTTCCAGACCAGTGCAAGGGACTTGAACATGTGGCCCATAAGCAAAAATCTAAGGCAAAATTTAGGCTTTATTGCAATAACTCCTAGCATACTTGTGCAATACTTAAACTCGAAGAGTGAGTGCACGTTGACTAAGTGTTTGTCATGGCCCACCTGTCATATAAACCTCGACGAACAATGCAAAAAAGGTGGTTAAGTGAAATATTTATCTAAGTGGAATGGGCAAACAATCGGAGCCTTCCTTTGTTATCGTCTGGGTTGTATAGACATGAACACAGATTCCGATACGAACACGACATAGGTCGGATACGACTTCTCTTAGAAAATTTAGGATACATGTATGGTTTGATTATATACACACACGCGCGCGTGGGGAGGACGGTATATTTTTTGGCTCAGCTAATGCAGGAAAATTCAGTCAATAATCCACCCCTACACCAAACAAGCACAACGGGTGAACTACTACGCCCCCAAGACTACTCGCATGCAAAATACATCAAGTGATTTATTACAACGGGCAGGCAAGTCCTACAACTTCCTATATTATATCTGGGTTATTCCAGTTAATATTCCATAAGGATTTGTCTATTATGCGCTAAGTAGGGCTGACCAAACCATTTATATGTGTAAATAATGAGTAACAATTCACGGTGCCCCTCTCAGACGACCACCGGGTCGATAACAGTCTCAGCGCTCCTATAGGACAGACACAGGGTCGATAACATTATAAGTGCTAGATATTGTGCTCTGCATAGCGGATGATATACCACAGTATCTGGTGGCTGGCCAGTAGAAATGTACGAAATCGGAATCATTTTCCTTCCAATGATCTGTGTTTTAATCTAGTTAATTAACCCTACCATTTTTCACGTAATCCGTGTTGTGGACACATGTCTGTCTTAGATGTCGTACCGAAATACAGGTACGCTGGGTGCGAATTCGCGTTGGTTCCTGAGAGTTCCAACCTAGTTTCATCCTGAGCGTAGATGCAGCAAACCAAAATCAGTTTTATCCTAATCCTTTCTCCACTTGTCTCTATTTAACAAACGTGTCTATTTAACAATCATTTTTTTTCTCACTTGTCTCTATGTAACAATCAATTTTTTTCTTGTGTCTTGTGTTGTTTAGTCCTCCCCTTAGACAACGCACGATAGACAACTGTTGGTCCAAGTTCCAAATACTAATTTGATCGATTATGGAGACCAAAATACAAAATTTACAACTGTTTCGAGAGCCAAATCTAAAAACCCCTATAAAAAAATTAAAGATGTTTGATATACTAGCGTTGTCGTGAGGATAACCGAAAGTGTTTTTAATTTTTTAGATTGGTTGAATGATTCTTAAATGGCTTACTGCATGATTGTACTAGGCACCATCTCTTAGTGGTAGGCTTAGCTAATTGACTTAATTTTTGATTTCAAATAATTTTGAAAGATGGGCTGGAAATTGATGAAGTGATTTGTTGGAGCAATACCTAATGAATAGGTTAGGTATATTGGAGAAATTTTATGTTTCAACCAATTCTGATATGCCAACTTTGATACATAGGTTAATTGCTAATAAGGTGGGATATGCCCTACATATGGCTCGAATTAGATGACCGTACTTTTGATATTTATGGCAGTACTAGTAGATGATAGTTGCAATTATTTTCCACCTACTTTCTTTGGCAAGTTGATGAAGAGGCGCATTTCATATTTAGTTCCACGACTTCAAAATATATAGACGGATGTGCACTACAAAGGTTGGCCTGATGAGCACTTACAGGAACTCCTTAAGATCCTTGCTTTTGAGGCTGACCGAGGGCGAAAGAGCGATAAGACCTTTAAACTCAATTTCTTCTTGCGTGTTGCAATTGTGGTAAAATAAGAAATTTGGTGAGTCATATTAATAAAATAATTTGACGATGATGACTAGTTTGGTGATTCCTTTGAGCCTAATCATTTTCTTTGGTTGCCTAATATTGGCTAGAGTTGATGTCTTCTCCTTTCAAATTAAAATGGGATAGCGAATCTTATCCTTATATTATTTTGGGCTAATTAGTGTTGAGACCCTAGATTTTATACCATCTTAGAGTTTAAGCCATAACATGTCCAATTGGAAAGTTTAGACCTTGTATTTTTTTTTCCCATTATACCCTCAACATGAATAAAAGGGCAAAAATCAACACAAGCTAAAATGAAGTATAACAGGAAAAAAGAAGGGCTAATTAGAATTTAGACCCTGAACTTTATACCATATTAGAGTTTAAGCCCTGACATGTCTAATTAGAAAGTTTAGACCCTGGATTTGGATCTTTATTTTTTGTTTCATTTTTTCTATTATACCCACTCTAATCTATATAGGAAGGTTTTATTGTTAAGTATGGGAGAGAAGGTACAATGAAAAAAAATGAATCAAATAATAAAAATCTAGGGTCTAAACTTTCTAATTAGACAAGTCATGACTTGAAGTTATTATAAAATTAAGGGTCCAAACTTTCCAATTGAACATGTTAGGGCTTAAACTCTAAGCTGGTATAAAATTCAGGGTCTAAACACTAATTAGCCCTATTATTTTTACAATTGTTATGTTCCTTATCTACAAGCATGGATATGTATGTTTAGAGGGAAATGTAGCTCTGGGAATGTGTTTCTTGATCTACTACGTATGGTCCATCCAGAAACTAGTAAAAATATATACTAGCACAATACTGATGTTTCACATCTGACTGAGTTATATCAGGGGTATCAAATACAGAATTCTATTTTTTTGAGGTATTCATATTTACCCATAAACAATAACACATCATGCGCAATCAAAACTAACTATTTAATAACACAAGGTAAGCTTGTTCTTAAGAGCCAAAAAAGTTTTGAAAAGAAGTGGACATACTTTACCCTCTTTGCATTTTGGAAAAAATGATGATTCATTTTGAATGCTGTTCTTTCTCATCATTTTGCCTCATGTAGGGTAGGTTTAAAATTTATACCACCTGCCGAATTTGGGCTTCTATGGTTTAACTATTTTAATGAAACCCCTGGTGCTTTTCATTGTGCAAAGGTAATTTGGGCTTTTAATTTGTTGACACTTGTAATTTCCTCTCTAGCACTAAAGAGGTTTTGTTTCTCTTGGAAGGATTAGTATTACATACACGCTAACATGATGTTAACAACCAAAAATCTTGTGTTCTTAGTTATTGCCTACATGTGCTTGTGATCGCCAGTGTTCCGACCTTTGCGTAAATAACTTGTCCCCTAAGAATAAGATTTGCCAAAAAATGATGATATTTGTGGATTTTATCTGCCAAACTTTTTGATGATATTTCTGGATTTTATCTTTGACTTTGCATGCGAATTATATCTGGATGTCTATACGATTCAGGTGCTGCAATCCATTTATGAGATGGCTCCTGTTAAAATCTGGACAAAGGCCACCCTTTCGGACCATAGAAGGCTCGCAGTCGTGATTCACAAAAGGAGGCTTCAACATCTGGTTCTTGATCTTTGATATTTGGGGGTCTTGGTTCTTTGGGACGGTGAACATTTTGAGTGAAAGTGTAACATAACAAAGATATTTACATTGTACCAGTGCACAATTAATTGAAACTTACCTACATTTATTTGGCACTTGGTATAATACATCATGTTATTTAGTATCAAAAAGATACCAAAAGTATATAGACAATAAATCCAACAAACAAAAAGCATCAATCAGACTCACATGTTCCTCCCTGTCAACAGATAACTTTTTCTTGAAATAATTTATATAATCACTCCCAAGATTTAAGTGCTCTGGTTTACTGTAATGTTCCTCCAGGTACTTCATCCTATAATACTCTGCTCACACATTTGTGAATGATCCACTCATATTACTGTCAGGCCACAATTATAGGACACATTCTACAAACTTTAGCTTTAGGTATGGGAGCATGTTGAAATTTGAATACCAAAAAATTTAGTCAGACGCCAACAGCCCATCAACATGCATGCTTGGCCTCAAAAGAGGGCTCAGCCTCCTATGACTGGTCTGATACTCGATCAGAGTATCATCAGTTAAAGAAGGGTTGATCCTTCCATAAGGGAGAGTTTGTTATGAACAGGTACGCTCACTCTCCTCACCGTACACATTTTTCACTCTACAAGAGGACTAATTCGACCATTGGAGTTGCCAAGGACACCCGAACTCGGACCAGTCATCATCTTGAAGGGCTTTTGGGAAGATTTAGCAATCACCGGACTCTCCTATTAACAAGAGAGGACTAGTTTCCGAAAAATTAACTTGGTATCAACAGTGCTTGCCTTTGGACTGAGGATCCAAACTTTTAACACACCCATGGTGCAAGCTCATATTTATGGTTTACAAGGCTTATACCAATATTGATAATGAACCAGGTGAATGATAAATGACAACCAAACTCTTACATTGACCTTGGGTTGATGTGAGGAAATCTCTACCAGAGCAAGGTTGTTGAAAAGGATATGGAGAAGCATCTACAAAACTTCAATGATGCCATGGCAAAGTTTAGCACTTCTTCACAACTTCTGTGGTCTGGCCTACAACGGTTACGACTGTTTGTGTCTCTCATTCCCCTTGAGTAATATTATTGATCGACTTCACCAGAGCAGAGGCCCATAAAAAAAATTTAGCCCATAAAAATGTCTCCAAACAATTCCTTACTCTATATACAAGCCAATAAGGTCCTAAGGTCCTAGCCTAATGGTTAACACTGAGGCATACGATCCATGCGGTTGCGGATTCGAGCTCTTGTACGTCATTTATTTCTCTTTGGGGGAATTAGGTGGTGGGTGCAATGCAGGTGCGACTTCGAGCTCGGACGGAAATGGTTGCCTTATATATATATATTCCAAGATGTCCAAAGGAACTAAAAAGTCTGCTTTTTTCTCTTCTTGAACTCCTTCAACAAGTAGTAGCAGAACCTAGCGAACGGAATAACATCTCAATTTTTCTCTCCAATATATTTGTTTCGAGGCTGATTAATTATTAACAATATAAAATGTGTTTAACAAGTTTAATATAAAATGTGTTTAACAAGTTTTTGCTTGCTTGTTCTTCTGAAAACAAATCATTGAATTGATCAAAGATCTTTATAGTAAGTACAGGTTATTGAACCAACATTGTCAAAACCATAAAAATAAATAATATATAGGTGAATTTTGATACCTTCGCAAACTATAATCTAAACTGGCCCTTAAATGAAATATGAAGGTCTATCAAGATTAAGCAAAGGGAATAATACTCTCCTAGTACAAAGGGGATCTGCAGTAATGAAGGTCCATCAGGGGACACCCGGACACATTCACAGTTAGATGTAGCAGCCTGACACAATTTAGCCAAAAATATCACAATCATCAAAGGGCAAAACACCTCAAATTTTCCCAATTAAGAAATTGTATGTTCTATTACATTTCAATTGCTTAATACAGTTACGCGGGGAGTCAGATATTGGAGGATGACAATATGACATTTTTTTTTCTTCTTATAAACCAAGTTCTTGTTTGTACATTACAAAGTACATTTACTTCATATTATTACAATAACAAATTCAATTGAATTTATATAGTAATACAAAGCCTTCGCCGTTGCCAATGAGATATATAGGTGAATTCTAGTACCGATACGAAGGACTTCTCATCTATATTCTTGAAAGTTCACATGACCCGTCGCTTGTGCATGTTCTACAGCCTCCTGCATATTATAAAGATAAATGATTAATTAGAACAAGGACGCAATTAGACAAATTAGACTATAGAGGAAGTAGGAAGAACTTTGATAGTAGCAACCACCTTTTGACCAACCAGACCAATTTGGCATACTCCGCAACGCAAGGAGAAATTGGCAGTGTCTGTGTAACTCCTCTTTCTACAACAACAACAAAAATGGATTTAGTTCAACAAAGGGTTGAATTAAATTTCTAAAATATTAGGATAAGTAAAGAAGAGTAAAGGAAGAAAATGTCTCAAGTATAATTAAGTAACATCCATCCCCGACGAGTAATACAACAAGATAATGTTGTTGCTTAGTACACATAAGCATCATGAGCACAATAGGTCATTAAAAAAAATTCTTGATACATCCTGTTATCAACATGGAGCTTTTGGCCCATGGCTGATATCATCTCAATTGTCTTCGTGTCTGCTCTCTTTTTTACTTTGCATGGATCATCATACTATAACTGGAAATTAAGTTGTCCAGTTCAAGTACCACACCATCACCATGGTCTGTAGTGATGGTGAGGCCAGAAACTGCCAGTCTACTCTACGGTGCAATGGGGAAAGGTCTTCAATGATATGATCACATAAAAAAGAGGATCCTCTAGATCCCCTTCACAGGGGAACTCACATGGTTTGAAGTCTTATTTACAAGATCATTATTTTTCACTCTTTGGCTTGTTCCCCGACATGAATGCAATTCACTATAGGAAATTGTAGATTCTTATCTCTTAATGTAGACTCTTTACTCTTTTCTAGTCTAAGGAGAACTTGGAGAGTGCTATTTGGTTACATGAGCTTAAACTCCATGACCTAAAGGGTAGGTCTACCTACTTGCCAACTGGCCTTCTCGTTTTCATGGCAAGGCCCTCTTTTGTTCATAGTTACCTTGACTACAAAATCGGCACCAGCAAGAAGAGTTGTCGTCAGCCGGTCATAAAGACTTCGCCAATTCTTAAGTGGAGCTTTCTCCTGTTCCATAGCCAACCCCGTTGTAATGGGAGGAGGCTTGCATGCCGATCATGATCCTCTAGATCCCCTTTATTTATAGGATTTTGTGAACACTAGTCCAGACCCAGGTAGGCCTAGCACCCTTAGTTGGGCTAACCCTTATAACTCCAATATTACCCTCAACTTTACGAACTTACCTTTAATAAATCGGCAAGCTTTCCTTTCATAAGGTTGTCAATAAACCTCGTATCTGAATTCTACATTCAGTTGTATGCTTGGGCTTCCCTTTGGACCACTTGGCCTCCGGATTTCAGTGCCTTCAGTTTGACTGCAGTCATCAATATCTTCCTCTGGTTCACACGGAGTTGGACATTTCGACCGCAGTCAAAGACCAGTCGACCACTTTCCTTCTCTCCTTTTGTGAGCTTCAGTGCATTTTATGTGATTACAGACAACCCCAAAAGTACGGGATAGAAGCTCTGTTGTTGTTGTTGTTGTCTTTATGTGATTCAATTTGTTGTAGAACCTCCTAGACCATTCACGCAGCTAGCAAGAATCTTTGTAGCAACATTTTATGTAAATCAGTTGTGCTATCTATATTATCTTCTATGTGGTTGTTTCGATGTCACATTATGATACCAGCAAGACACCAAAGGAATGGAGACATAACTGCAAATAGACATCTTCCAAGAAATGTAAGTGAATCCCGTAAGGATCTTATAGTATTATTTTCAGTAGTCTTCTTACATGTTTTTCTTAGAAACACCTCCTGTTCTTAATTTTCTCCAACATTCTGTTCTTCATTTTCTTACATATAGACGAGTAGAAGTATATCGAGCCTAGTATATTACTATTTTAACGGCGCAAGAGATGGAAAACAATCAACCATTATATATATATATATATATATATATATATATATATATATATATATATTGACATCATATGTTAACAAGAATATTCACCACTTGTTTAAGGTCAGTTTGATTCATCCTAGCTTACTAATAGATCAAACCTTCATTAAGCTGAACATCAGTTAGCTTACCTGACCAGAAAATTGACAATCAACATTCTGCATAATTAAAAGCTAAAAATTTAGCATGAGCCGAAAAGGATCGAGCAGAATTTCTTCAAGCTTGACTCTTTATATTCAACATCATATCTTAGGCTATAGGTGTGTTTATAAATGCATCAATCTTATTTTTTTACTCCAAAGTCCCAACTATAACACGAATCACATCACCTTCATTAATATTGCTAAACTGATCTTATTGTCACTGGTCATTTTTTTCCCATACATCTACTTATATTTCAACCAACATAGGGAAGAGAGAAGGGGGGGGGGGGGGGGGGGGGGTTGTACTTCGTAGGAAGAAAAAATAAGCCTAATAAACTATTTAGTATTGACTGCTAAATCCTGGGTAAAAGCAATCCTTCCAAGTACTTTATTTAGGTAACAATAGTCTTTAACATTTACTCCATTAAGATCACCTTCTTCGACTTGTAAATTGTTGGTTCAACAAATCTTAACCCAGCATCAAATTACCCTCACATCAAGGAATCTAGTGCCAGACTACTGACTCCTCTAGTAAATTTTATCATATATGATTTCCTACAATATTTAGTCTGGCCGACAAGATATTGCTTAAGTTCTCAATGTTGACAAATGCACACCATGGTTCATTCCTTCTATGCATCCTTCTTGACTCTACTTGGTGTATTTGCTTATAAGGTCCTTATCCTAGTGAATTTTCAAAATAAGGTTGTCATAGACTCAGTCCTACATAAAAAAATATCACTCACTATGAACCATGCTCATCCAATATTTTCTATGATGCATTTCAAGTACTTGATTGTAGTTGCTCGTATTTTCAGATAATAAACCAGGAAAAAAAATTGATGTAGGGATGGACAGTTTAAAACTTGAAACAAGAAAAACTTATAATCTAGGAAGCACGGTCACTCCAAAAGGGTGTTTCGTGTCGGACACGTACCGGACACAAGCCAGACACTTCAATACACTGGGACATGCCAAAATAAGTGTTTTTGTGTCACCGTGTCCTTAACGTGTTGTATCTGTGTCCGTACAACCAGTGGCAGATCCAGAAATTATCCAGGGGGGCTTGGACAGTAAAAAGAAAAGAAAAAACTAACAAAAAGTGATCAAGAGGATTTGAACTCAAGCCTCAAAAGCCAACAACTTATATGTTTAGTTAACCTACCATACTATCCTTTGTCAATGTTTACAATGTAGAGGCCCAAATATATATAGCATGTTCTGCTAAAATTATAGGAAGATATCTATAGAAAAATTTCTTTCCGAAAATCCAGTAGTGACTTGATCCCCACTGGTTTACATGCAGATCCACCCCTGCGTGCATCATAGCTTATAGTTCATTACTTCAATTGTCTCCTATCGGATTGGTTCAGCAAGTATTTTCAGACTTTTCAATCAGAAGCAGATCCAAATCTCAAGCCTTTTACATGCATAAAAGCAGTGGAATCGTACATGAAACACATGCATGTGAGAGTATCCATTTAATTCATTATTCAAAGGGTTCTCAAAAACTCGTGGTGCTAGCAAACCTAACTATAAGTAGCACCTTGACATTGATGCTGCAGCAGTTCATCTTTTGTGGTGTTCCATAGAAAAACTGCTCCAGCTCTCTCTATTAAGCAGGCTGAAAGCAGCTAATTATACCAAGCAATTTTCACTTCGAGAACAGATTTTGAACAGTTTACCTGTTAGCATCCCTAACAAGATTGAGAGCAAGACCTTCTACAGGACCAGTTGAACGATCTTTATTGACAGGAAAAATGGTTTGATCAAATTCTTCCGGTGCTGCTTCAAATGGAGACATCTGTAGGATATGTCAACAAAATTATGATATACAATCGTGTTCTGTATAAAGTTTCCCGTAATATTTAGTGGCACAGTAAAAAAAAACATTGCTATGGCCTTGAGAACTTACAGCTAAGGCATCATAATGCAGGCCATCATAAATGAGCATAACCCTTTCTTTATACTTCATCTCCTATTTCCATAAGAAAAGGTAAATCAGATTTCATATAATGAACCTGCAGAAATGGATAATCAAAGTTTGCAATTAACTAACCTGTCCATACAAATCACAACGCATAGTTTGGATATCATATGCTGCAATTTCACGACCATAATATTTTGATAATATAGAGAGGTCGATAGCACCTTTGACATAGGTCAAGAAAGTTAATAATATTAGTTCTTGGGAGGTAAAAATGTAAAGAACAATATTTTATATCATAAACAGTAGACCTAGGACTGCAATTGGCCGAGTAAATAACAAAGACTGGAAGTGAAACCACAAAGCATAATACCAAAAAAAAAGGCAACAACATGTGGATAAGTATGCACGAGACCAAAATAATGGCATATCAGGGTGGTTGGGGGTGATTGACACCAAAATAACAGGACTGAAGCTATGCTGAAAAAACAGTCTATAACCATATAGAATGAAGAAACATATTTTTTTAGTAGTCTCTTAAGATAAATAAACTGGGCAGATCCTTCAACCGCATATCTGCAAAAGAAGATGGGGAATCTTTTACCTAGATAAGGGTAATAGATCACCCATAATTATTGTAACCTAGGCAAACATCATTTTGTAACTCTACCATATTTTGTCTCAACATTTCCATAGTGCAAGAAGAAAATCTTTTTTGAGATAAAAAGATGTAACATTTAGGTTATGAACCCATGATCTCTCCTGGTGCTGAACCCGAAGATATGTTTTCATGTTGAAACCATGCAGAAATCCTGGTGCGACGACTCTCCTAATCAATGGACGCCTTTAACAATCTTTCATTCTAGTGAGAAACAGTATTAGTTCTCAGCAATAAAAATACAGAACTGCATATAAATCTCACCTCCCCATTTCTCCGAGTTAAGAATCCAAGCACAGTACTCTTCATTTGGTTTGCCAAGAAATGCCTCATTATATTCTACAGGATCACTTGCCAAGGTTGCAGCTATAACCTTCAGCAGGGAAAACGTAATATTCGTGTAAGTATTTGCAGATATAAGCCATGCAGAGGAATGTTAAAGCTACAAGGTATAATGATGCAAGTGTCTCTCTCCTATCAAAAGATTCTTCATTTTAAATATCTTGAGGCTGATTTATATTTAGTGGGTTGCATAATGGATCTCAGTTATCCAACTATGCATTTTAGAGAACTAAGTCCATATTCTGATGGGGCTAGTGTATATATGATATAGTTCATTTAGAATTTTAGATCCTAGAAATTTTGATTCATAAATTGAAGAAACTTCAAATCTATCATTGGCTATTTTTCCTCCTCACATTTGATATGTGCTGGCATGTAGTTACTTCACTAGAAAAGGGGCATATATAAAGTTAGAAACAAAGAACTGTGAGAGATGGACTATATAGCTGTGTGCGTAAAACTCTATAGATCGAAACATAAACTTGGTTGGTTCGCTATACAATCAACAGAAGACTAACAATAAACATGCATTATTCAAAAAAATAAACAAAAATAAACAGGCATGTTCCATTGCTGACCTAATTCTGATGGGGAAATACTTGAATAGCTCAATTAGGTTATAAGACGGTAAAATAAATATATTCCAGATTTTTAGAGAAGCATTATATAATTGTAACTCATGTTTCTTCACCAAATCCCCTAGCCATCATCTACATGTCTAGAGATTTGGTGGGATACAGTTCTTTCTTCTCAATTATATTTTTTTGTTATCTTACATCGAAAAGAATTTCCAAACTTTTATTCTCAAACTCTGAATTGTTTCCTAAGCAACTAATATACTTATCAAATACGACATACCAGCTTTCCTATGAGTCTATGGCCCTAGATGTATCCATAAATTAATTAAATGAATCATGTTAACCAGCATGGACACTATTGTCTAATTTTGTCATGTCCTCTGCCATCAAATCCGTGATAAAGTTAGTTTACCCCTTCTAGGTTCCCATTCTATCAAATCAGGACATGTCATCCTCAAATTAGGAACTACCAACTAATTGATCAGATATTCAAATGTGTTGGTTAATATCTTTCCACAATAAAACTAGCGACCCCGATGATTTCTCGATGGATTTGGTCTCTTCATAATCTCATTATTAAAAGTTGTTGTCACCTCTTCTATCTCAAGCTCTTTCCCATAAAGGATCGTTGTGACCAAATGGTCATAAGACCCCAGAAGCAAAGATAACAGTAAAAATATCTTATCCTCCTCCTTTAACTTTACTTCGACACAGAAAATCTTGTTGAAGATGTTCAGATGGCTAAGAATTTGGATCCCTTCCTTCATGCATAAACTACAGAGTTACTTCTTGAGGTACAACTTGTTAGACAACGACTTTGTCATATACAAGCCCTCTAGCTTCAACTATAAACATGTTGCAAAAATCTCAGAGATAATGTTGTACATCAATTCATCTGCTAAGGAAACCTATATCATGCTCTATGACCTCTGATCCATGTCACCCATGCATCACCCGTCATATCGACAAGCTTTTATTCTTACTAGTGCCAGCCTTAACACTCCTCTTCCACAATGATAACCTTGACCCTTCTCTACCACAAAGAGAAGTTTTATTAACCATTAAATTTTTCCACCTCGAACTTGTGTTATAAAACTTGTTACATTGTCGTCCCAAAATTTGAAATAGATAGAAAAAACTTGTATCTTAATAAACAAACGGTTTCAAGAATCCTGATCTAGGAAGATAGGGAGCAAACCAAAACTGTTACTTACCATTGATCTAGATACAAAAATTTGAAATCACGAGGTTCTCTTAGCTGTCACGTCTCAGATCCAGAATACTGGAGAACGGGGACAGACAAAGGCCAGCTACGTATACTTAGGGCACACCAGTACCCCGAATATACGGTAAAGCTGTAAGACATGAGAGGTGTTAACACTACAATCCATCAGTCAATCCTAGGTCAAACGGTCCTAGGTGTCAATCACAAGCAACAACAATATACAAGGAATATAATCATCATGAGCAAAATAGTAAAGCATCCCAAACCAAATATATATAGATGATCATGAAGATAGTAATACAAAATGAAAAACTAGCAGAGTATAAGTAATACATGATCAACTCATAGTCTAGAATAAGCTAACAATGTCATTGTCCGTAGGCTAGAAGTCAAGTCCAAAACACGAGCTAAACGCGTGTTCGGTGGCTAAACGTCTCAAAAGAAAATACAGCACGAGATCTACTGGGGATAGAAGGAAACCACTCAGGTCGTCTGGTGCTCCAGGTAGTCACCATCCGCAGAAAGGAACGTAAGATCCTTGGACTATGCTACAGGGCCTGGCCAAGCAAAACCAGTGGGGTCAGACCCCCAAATAGCAAGTACCACAAAGGAAGGCCAAAAGCTATGAACTAAAAACCAGCATCTAATACAATTATACAATACTGAGTAACATGAATAAATAAATGCGGATCGAGACTCGTGTGCTACCAGTGCACTTATCTCGAGGAAAGAAAGACAATAAACTAAATAACATATAACTATTAGGAATATAAGGAGCACCATGTAAACACGAAAAATAACTGAAAACATAAAACATGAAAAATAACTGGGACATGCCAAGGAGCCGAGAATATGTAAATAACAATAGCCAGAAAAAAAGAAAAGAAACATGAAAAGAAAAAGATAAGTAGGCAAAGCAACGAGAAGATTCGAGAACTTCTCGAAATATGAACCATAACCCTTAAACTAAATAAGGACCAGACTTATGATTCTTTTTCCGAGTTGAACCTAGTCTCAAGTCACTTACCGATAAACATAACTATAAGAGGAATGTAAAGACAGGCAGCATAAGTAAACATCACAACTTCACAAGCACAAGACGGAACAACCACGACTTCACCGGTATCACGGAACTAAGGTGCACAACAACAAACCACAACATCAATTGCTTAAAAACAAGGATCATAAGTACGCTACTACTAGCCACTGTCTACTATACACTGGTCAAATGTACATAGAGTGTAAATCATCCTCTACTAATACAAATGTCTGGTCGTATCAAATGTTCATAGAGTGTAAATCATCCTCTACTAATACAAATTCCTGGTCGTATCAAATGTACATAAGAGCGTAAATCATCCTATACTAATACAAATGTCTGGTCGTATCAAATATACATAAAGTGTAAATCATCATCTACTAATACAAATACCTAGTCGTAAATCACGGTAGACCAAGGTCAAGTCTAAGCACTACTAGCCACCAGTAATCATACTAAAAGTATATGCACCTAAGTGTCACATAGAAAGCCAAAGAAAACACGAAGAAAAACGAAGCACATGAAAAAGAGTACATCACCGGTATACCGTCGGTATACACTAGTATACCGCCGATATGCCAGTCCAGAGATAACAAAAATACAACAAGTTTTAGATTCCAACAAATCGGTATACCGTCAGTATACACCAGTATACCGTCGGTATGTCGGTTTGCGACACAACAACTTTCTAGGATTCCAAATCGGGCCAGTATCGGTATACCGTCAGTATGCCGGTCTACATGGACAATTCTAGGGGAAGTCTAAATAAAGAGCGGGTGTTCCGGAATCGAAATCATGTTCCGAAACTCAACAAATATTAGTCTAACAAGTTAAAGAGTCTAGAGGTGAGTCTCACATAGCATGTACACTAAGTCTCATGGCAAACACTCCGGTTATCGTTTCCGACACCGAGTTTCTAAACCAGAAAATATCAAGGTTCACAGGAGAAGTCATAACTAAGCTCAAAACAATTTATGAAAGATGCACAAGTTTGGAAAATACGAGAGAAACATTATTAACAAAGAGACTACCATAAAATACTAAGCATAAAGAGCTAAGAAAAATAAAACTGCAATAAAGTAAAGTCGTTCCTAGATTTTGGCAAAGATGTACTTGTCTAAAGTCGAACTCCCAACCTAACTCTTCAACTCCACCACCAAGAGGGGTTCAGAAACCACACTCCCATACCTCAAGACCAAGCTCCAAGCTCACGCGAGAAATATGGAGAGAAAATGAGAAAGGAAGAAAGAAAAGAGAGAGGAGAGATAAAATCAAGTCGTATATATAGAGGGTGAGAATTAATCGTGACCGTTGGATATGCCTCGTTAGCGATCCACTTAACGATTCAAATCAATCTCGGTCGTACAAAACAAAACCAAGTATCCATTGGGTAATAGAGTGAGTCAACACTATTCACAAAAATATCTAAACACTATTCACAAAAATATCTCAAAAATATTTCAAAAGCAAAAATAATATCTGTCGATCGGTATACCGTCGGTATGCCGTAGTATATCGTCGGTATGCCGGTCAAGAAGAATTTTTTTAAAATGTTAAGTTTTTAAAATCCTACGAAATCCAGAAAAACAAACCATGTAGTATAAAATACATATCCATATACCAATATAGACACTGTGAGACAGAGTCTCACATTAGCTCTGATACCAATTGTCGTAGTCCCAAACGCAGTGAAAGCAAACAAACAATAACCTTAACATGACGAGAATAACAAGGCAGAATTAACCGAACAATAACAATCAAGAACATAACACGTAATATTTAACATGTTCGGTCAAGCTCAACTCACTGCACTAGATTAAGGGAGAAATAACTTTATTTAATAAACAAGAAAGAAAATCTTACAAGGATTACACACACAAATACCGTAATGTAAAATCCTCTCCTTATGATAATCTCCAACGAGCTCTCCTTCAACAACTCTCTCTAGATTTCCTTAATGACTTCCAAAAACTGACTTGCAAGCCTTTGAAAGCCTTCCATAACTTGAAGCTGACTGAGTTTGGGCACAAGGAGAGCCTTATAAAGGATCTCCCCCAAACCCATGTGCAATCTGGACCGCCGAATATAGCATATTGAATTTGAACCGTTCTTCATTTGAGTCTGAACCCAAGCCAACTACATATCGAATGTATACGTAATGAGCACAAAATCTATACCCAAACTTCCTGGATTGAAAACGCACTTTCTGGTATGTCGGCAGTATGCCACCTAGATACTTTTGGTTGTTTCCAGCCCTGATACGATGCTTCGACTCCTCGCGAACTTTTCGGATCATCGAACAACGTATGTAACACTCCGTAGTTAGAACACGAGTAATACACAACAATGTTAACACTATGGAAACATTACATATATTAAACGATCCGGCACATACGAAAAATAGCATCCAATGGACATGTTTATTGGCTAAGCTCTAGAGACTCTGCATAAGCTGATAACTGTCTAGCTGTAGCTGCATGACTAGATATTTTTGTTTCCAAATAACATGTCCACTTAATAAGATATTCTTTCATGTTTCTCATAATTCACACAGTTCTATTTCGAATATTACTACCAAAAAAGAAAATGGAGACAGTTGGAATCTTATCCTTCATCGATTGTCACATTTAATTCTGATTTTGCTTCTTAAACATTATATGATTCTAGAGTAACTATTTGCAAGTTAAAGAGTTTTTATCTTGTTTCATATGATGTACACAACTTTTATTACATTATTTTTACGAGTTGTTAATAGTTCCACTACATACCAACAGTACCTTATAAATATTTTATAATTTTTTTGCTAATGTAAAATTTCCATTTGTAACGTAGAAACATCATACTAAGTGTTGTGACAGCTTCTTCCATCATATTCAGGTAATAAACTCTGCTACCCAAAAGGTTTCTTGCATGGTTGCACCATTTCTTGACATTTTATCTATAAGTTTCCCATCATATCCACTTCCCATTAGCTTTTTGTGGACTACAAATGTCATGTCCAGTTCCGCTTGCCATCTTGCTTCCATATCCCAAAATAAACTGAACAAGCCCACTCTGCAATAAGTAGTGAAAAGAGGGCAGCAACGGAAGAGGACAAGGAAGTAATAGTCAGGCGACCAGAGGGAGGAAGTGCTATCCTCATCAAGCCACAACCTTGATGTGTAGCTTCCCAACTGATAGATGGTTCCTTTCCCCCCGATCAATGAAGAACGGAGAACTTGATTCTTCCGATTCATGAATAAGGTAAGGATAAGAAGATTCAACAATATTTTTGGTAACTCGTTGATAGCAATCATACTTCCACATACGAGTCCAAGATTCTCTTATTGGTTTTCACTGCATTAATTACACAAGGAAATACAGGTTGTTAATTACCATCATGTACTTCGGGTAGTATCTGTAGAGAGAAGAGGGGGATGTTTCTAGACCTTAGAGGGTGCCTAAACTTGAATGTTGAATTCACATGTGAAATTAAAGGCTTCACACCACAAAGGAGGTACAAGTGAAAATGTGGCATTATTATAATTATAGCAACAACAAATCTTTCACCCCGAATCTTGGCATTATTATTCAGTAGTTAAATTGAACTCATGCCTCTAAAAGGAAAAGATTAGGGATTAGAAGAAGCTTTGCAATGTATGATTGTGCAGGCTGGGGTACTGGGGTTTAAATTTGGAGTATAGAAGGTATTGATATGAATGGCTAGGGAAGTGCCTACGAAAATGTATTAAGTATTGGATATTGGCTTATAATAGTTACATATGTCGGTGGTGTTGCATGCTACACATATCATAAAACCATTTCGAAACGTACAGACCTAGAGTGTTTCCATCTTCTTGACAATCCCTCGAGGCTTCCTTAAGGTTCTGTCACGAGTGATGAAAAAGATTTAAGGGTTGACATTAGGCTGACAAACAATTGTTTCTTAAAGATTAAATAAACACACTTAATCATAAACAATAAAATGCATTCCAAGCTACATGCCAGTTTAGTTACGAGTTGGCAAGAATATGTATCCTCCGGTGACAGCAATAAAATACTGTGAAATATTCCAGTTAAAAGTTGTAATGTTTAGATCCACAGAAAGTAACCACTAAATCCAAAGCTTATTGAACTATTTATGAAATT
Organism: Iris macrosiphon; assembly: GCA_036927795.1. Lineage (NCBI taxonomy): Eukaryota > Viridiplantae > Streptophyta > Magnoliopsida > Asparagales > Iridaceae > Iris > Iris macrosiphon. The sequence goes on from JAYESA010000015.1 coordinate 168,437,867, forward strand.
AATGGTAGGTTAGTGACAAAACCTGTCTTAGTTCCGGAGCTTTGTTCTTGTCATGATCCATGACATATCTGCAATAATGCCTAAATGTTTAATGGTCTGATAGTTTCACTTGCAAAATTGGAAATATAGATAACCATATGCACAAGACTCACCCAACGGCATTAAAGAGGCAACTGTTATCCGAAGGTATCACTCTCCTCACTACAACACCTTCCATCCTATCAACCCGCCACGAAGCGAATCTAAGACCAAATGCAACAACTAAACTAAAGCATACTAAAGAAGAAAATTACGGAAAAGGTTACTTATATAAAAAGAACTGGTCTAATTTTCTTTGTTTTACAGGAAAAAGAAAATCTATGAATTGAATTAGCATTCGAACATCGAAAATAAACTAATCAAATACCTATACATAGAACCAACATTAAGATGCCCATCAATAGAGAAGCAATCAGTTACAAGTTTTGATATTGAATCATAGTGATACCGTTCCTCTTCGTGTGCTTTATATTGAAAGCTATACTTATGTGCTCTCAAGCCTAAGTTGAATCAGGACAATAACACTGAACACCCATTTAAAAGTGAGCTCTTTGGAAGGAACTCTCAATAACAACAACAAACATATTTCCCAAACTCAAATCTTTATAAAAAAATCACAAGAAAAATACAGATTTATGCATCATCTCTTTATTAATTTTGAAAGAAAATATATTAACCATTATTTATTTTCTCAGCAAGAATGACTCTTTATACTCTTACAAGAAAAATAATCCCTAGTGGAACAAACCCACAAAAAATCAGAAAAAAATTTGAAAGGAAAGGAGAAAAAATATTCAAAAGAAACTCTAATGGAATAAAGATGGAATCTTCATGGCAAGAGAAGCAAAATATAGCAAAATGGAGGAAAAGCCAGATATTATTTGGACAACAGAGATCAAATGAGATGGAGTTTCCATACCGGAGGCTTCTCTTCTTCTTCCCTTTTCCTTTGGCCAGTGATAAGGGCACTACACAATATACTCCGGTCTGCACCTTGAAAATTTTCCAGAAATTACAAGTTTGTCACTCCTCAAACTTACTTAGGACTAGTCCACACCAACCTATATAAGTAAAAATTATTTTTCTTCTTTCTTTTCACCTTCACATGAAGAAATCTCTCATTCTCTCAAGTCCTAAAATCTAAATCTACTTTTGAAATTTGATAGTTGTGGTCCCAAATGGAAGAAAATTCTGATTTGTTGATTGTCCAACGAATATTCTTTCGGTATGTCTACGACAACATACGATGAATAAGTTTTGCGATTGTCACAAAAATATTTAGTTTTATTTGACTATTGTAGGAGCGATGCATGAAATTATCTTCGATGAAGAAGTCGGATCATGCAATCCATTAAATATGCACTCCGGTCATTCCGAAGAACATGTCGGTTGTTCCGAAGCACGTACGGTACGTAAAATGACAACCCTATTTCGACAGTCATCGTGTAAGGACTGTATAAAATTCGACAGCCTTATATAACTATAGGACTGTCAATAATTCGACAGTCCTATGTTCCGAAGCACGTACGGTACGTAAAATGACAACCCTATTTCGACAGTCATCGTGTAAGGACTGTATAAAATTCGACGGTCCTATATAACTATAGGACTGTCAATAATTCGACAGTCCTATATAAATATAGGACTGTCATAATTTCGACAGTCCTATATACTAAGTGGACTGTCAAAATAGTGACAGTCCTGAATCTTAAAGACTGTAAAAAAATTTACAGTCTACTCAATACATTAGTCTGTAAAAATTATGACAGTCCTAATTTGGACTACCAATTATTTGAAGTTATTAATTTTTAGATTATTTTATATTGGTTATAGGACCAACCTCGTACAGATGTTGTGGTACACCCTGCTATTGGGGTTGATGTGGAGAAGGTATTCTCAATGGATATTCAATTTGCATCCTAGGAAGAAGCATTAGATTGGTGCAGAGAAGTTGGAAGACGACATAACATAGTCATTGTCATTGCAAGATCCATCAGATCTCGGCCGGGCCAAAAATATTTAGAGCTGGGCTGCGAAAGAGGAGGTGTGTTCAGGCAGCATCGTAAAAAAAGGGTGTTGTTGAAAAAAAATTCCCAAGAAAAATGTTGGGACGAGAAAATATGGTTGTCCATTTAAGGTGTTGATTGTAAAAGTAGAAGATGTGAAGTGGATAATCGAAGTTAAGAATAGAATACATAATCATCCTATTCCAGCGACACTTACGGGTCATGCCTACGTGGCACGGTTGAAGAAGGATGAGAGAAAGTTGGTTGAAGAACTGTTCCTTTCCGGAGTTGCACCCAAACAAATTTATTCTGCTGTGCGACAAAAAGAAGATGAGAATAAGTCAACCATGAGGACGATCTATAATAGTTTGACGAGAGCGAAATGTAATAGTATGAAAGGAAGAATGGCGATGCAGCAAGTATTGAAGTTGCTTGGGGAGCATCACTACGTGGAGTACCATAGAAGACATCCACAAAATGATGAACTCCTTTCATTGTTTTGGGCTCATCATGATTGCACACACTTGGCTCGGTCCTTCGCAGACGTGTTGGCCCTTGATTGTACGTATAAGACCAACAAATTCAAGATGCCTCTTTTTCACATTGTTGGGTTTACGTCTACGAGAAAAATATTTTCAATCGCTTTTTGTTTTATGAAGAGTGAGACAGTAGAGAATTACACTTGGGCGTTGAGAAAACTACAATCCCTTTACACAGGATACAAAGAGCCCTCTGTTTTTGTTACCGACAGAGAATATGCGCTGATAAATGCTATAGATATTGTATTTCCTCATGTGCATAGACTACTATGCACTTGGCATATAAATCGAAATATCCAAGCTCAATGTAAGAGAAAATTTGAAAATATGGACGGTAAAATCGACAAGCTTCGCTTCGAAGAATTCTACAATGTTTGGAGTCTTGTATGGCGAGCAAGTACTACAGACAGCTATGACACAGCATGGTACATGTTCAAACAAAAGTGGGAGACGAGTAACCCGACGTGCATTTCTTATATCAAAGATACTTGGCTAGAACCACATAAAGAATAATTCGTCTTAGCATGGACGGACATGGTGAAGCATTATGGCACAATCACTATAAACCGGGTCAAAGGATCACACTCAAGTTTAAAAAGATATCTACGGTCATCGGTCGGTAATTTTGTCTCCGTTTGGCAATCGATTCATTTGATGATTATTTCCACGATGAACGAGACTATAGCATCATTTGAGATGAGCCTCAATATTGCAAAGCATGAATACAAGCATGAACACCTCTTGGATGGTTTAATTCATGTAGTATCTCACAAGGCCTTTGGCTTATTGTTTGAGGAGATTGGTAGGTCGAAGTTGGTTGGTTATGATCCCGAGGTTTGCGGTTGTTCATATCGACATTCACTCGGCCTTCCTTGTGCACATGAGATTAACGAATATCGTCGTCAATCTATACATATTCCAATAGATGTTGTTGATCAATGTTGGAGACAGCTGTCGATAATGCCGATGGTGGAAGTTCATGATGATTTCTTTTCTTTGCCACAAGTGAAACTCCTTCACGCAAGGTGGTGTGTCGCATCGAAACCGGAGAGAAGATCCATTGAGGTTAAAATCCAAGAAATTGCAGTCCCGCCAACAACTCTATTGCAAGAGCCATCTGTTGTTCGAACTCCTAAGGGAAGACCACACTCAAGAATTAGTAGAGCAAAAAAAAGGAGATGGAGTCAACTAAAAGAGATCTATCATTGTTTGAACATATTGAACGCAATTTAGAGCAAGCTGAGTCAAAGTCGGTTATCGAAAGTGTGATATTTTTGAAGAAAAAGAGTATGCTTACTATTCGAAGGGGGAAGAAACAGAAAACGAACGATGCAGTCACGACGGAGGGTTTAGATAACTTCTCTGATTCATATAGTCTATACATTCAAAATTTTCTACCTGAGATACGGGATTTCATTTGGTCAATTATTGATGTTCATAAGGATGGTCATTGTGGATATCTTGCACTCGCAAGACATCTTGGCTATTCAGTTGAAGCAGGATGTAGACAGGTTAGGGAAGAGCTGTACGAGGAGTTGGAGTCTCGTCTACCCTTCTATAGGCAGATACTCGGCGAAGAAATTGTTAGAGATTTGTTGGCAAGCATACATTGTACAGACACAGTTACCGGGTCAGACCATTACATGGATGTCCCGCCTGCTGCATACGTATTCTCTAATAGGTATAAGATATCTATTGTAATTATCTCACAAGGCATTAACAATACTTTCTTTCCAATGTGCGCTCCCCCCGGCCGAACACAGACTATCCGATCTATGTTCGATAAGGCTTGTCGGACAACACTTTGTCATCCCAAGGTTGATCGGTCATTCTTCTATTCCTCCACATTCTACGCTTTGGTATAAACACACACCGGAGGAAGCAACCGCATGGACGACACCCTACACGGATGTAATTGTTGGCTATAAGAAGATGATGAAGATGGAGGATCCCAAAATCTTGCCTAAGGACTACTTTGATATTCTAATCGATTGATACATCTTATACTTTTGTATCATTTTGTTTGTCGTGCAATGAGTCGTGTATGTTGAACTGTATATTGAACTGTATGTTGTGCAATGAAAGAAATAAAACTAGAACTGTATGTTGAACTGTATAGCTTATCTGGACTATCAAAAATTTGACAGTCCTAGTTTTAACCCACTGTCTGTGCATATATATATATAAAACTAGGACTGTCAAAATTTTGACAGTCCAATAAGCTATGTGGACTGTCAAAATTTTGACAGTCCTAGTTTTAACCCACTGTCTGTGCATATATATATAAAAGTAGGACTGTCAAAATTTTGACAGTTCAATAAGCTATGTGGACTGTCAAAATTTTGACAGTCCTAGTTTTAATCCACTGTCTGCACATTTATATATAAAACTAGGACTGTCAGGATTTTGACAGTCCCACAAGCTATGTGGACTGTCAAAATTTTGACAGTCCTATTTTAACCCACTGAAAATTTATATATAAAACTAGGACTGTCAGGATTTTGACAGTCCCACAAGCTATGAGGACTATCAAAATTTTGACAGTCCTAATTTTAACCCACTGTCTCTGCAAATTTATATATAAAACTAGGACTGTCAAGATTTTGACAGTCCTGATAGCTATCAGGACTGTCCAAGTTTTGACAGTCCTAGTTTTTAGCCACTGTCTCTGCGCATTTATACATAAAAGTAGTTGTCTCGAAAGAATAATAAATAACCAACAACTGTATGAAAGTTTAACAACTGTATGAAAGTTCTTCTTCAAACATGTCTCCAAACACAAACTGTATGAAAGTTTTACAACTTAAACAAGTCTCAAAACAAAATATAACCAATCAAAAATTCCAACAAAACATAATCAGTCAAAGTTTTAAAACTTAAAAGTTTTACATGTCTCGAAACACAAACTGTAGCAAAGTTTTACATGTCTTGAAATATGGCCTAAACTTCATGCCGCCTCTTTGTACGTTGCTCTCTATTTTCCAAGAAAGAAAAATCTTCAGTGTTGTCGATTTGTTGTAGCTTGTCACTACCCAATTCTAGAAAATAGGGTATATTTTTTTTTATTTGATAAATAGTGTATTGTATTTAATTATTTATATTTATATTTATTTAGTGCTTGTAATATTTTTATTTTGATTGTTTTAGGGTTTTGGCTAGCCTGGACCCATGTCCGACCCTAGTGGACCCATGTCCGACCCAGCCCACACCCTTGTGAGAATTATTTTGGGGCTTAGAATTATTATTTTATTTTTAGGAGGTTAGTTGGAGAGATTTGGAGCTAGTTTGAGTGCATTTGGAGACCCGGAACCCAAAACCAAGTGAGTAGGGGCATTTTGGGAATTTGGAAAGTTGTAAATCCCCTTTTTAGCATGTGGCCGGACCCCCCTACCTACCCATTCCCGTGTGAAGCCAGCAGCAGCCCCCTCTCCTCTTCATTCCACTTCTTCACTTCTTCTTCTTCTCCTTCTTCTTCTTTCTTCTCCTTCTTCCTCCAAAGTAAGTCCCTCTTCCATTTTTCTTCTTTCTTTCTTCCATTCATTCTTCCTTATGCTAACCCTACCCTTGCATTTTCTCTAACCTAGGTGTGAGAAGCCTAGATCTAGTGTGGGAGATAGATTTGGAAGCTTGGAGCTTGAGGGAGTTGATTTGGAGGGAATTTGAGACTTTGGCCTTGGGATTCCAACTCCCAAGAGGTAAAACCTAACTTTTCCCTTCCTAATTATTTTTGTGTAGTGTAATTAGTGTTGTAGAACCCTCCTAGACCCTAACCCTACCCGTAGGAGGAAGTTGGAACTAGTTTGGGTGAGTTTAGAAACTTTGACATTAGGTTTTGTGTCGAATTCGGGTGGAATCCGAATTTGGCCCAATTTTGGGTGATGCCCTAGGTTAGATGGACCTAGGTAGACGTTGTCGGGTGTCTAGAGGGTGAGTGCGTGTCTCCGTTCGGACACGGGAAGCCGTGTCGCGGAGAAACGGGCGTTTCGGGCGAAATTGGGGCTTTTCGTCGTCGCCGATTCTAAGTTTGTGTGCGTTTCCGCCACGGGCCTAGAATCGACGTGGGAGCGCATTTTCTAGAATCTAGACATCGTGTAGAGCGCGTGGGTAAATTTTGGGCCGATTTCGAGTTCGTTTGGTGTGCGTTTCAGGAGGTTTTTCGAGCCGCGCACCACGTGTTCGTCGAAATGACCGAACGGCCATTTCGACTTGGTTTCCTCGTTTCGGCTTTGTGCGCGCGTTGGGTTAGTATCGGGGAGTGTGTGCTAGAGTTTTCGGGCTATATTTTATATATTTTAGGGTATTGGTGAGTGTCGGGGTCGTTGGGCGTGAGTAGGGCGTGTGGTTTGAGTGTTGTGTGCGTGGTTGTGTTTGTTTTGATATGTGTATATATATATATATATTTATATATATATGTATGTTTGTTTATGTATATATATTTATGTATATATGAGTGTATTTATATCTATGTGCTTATGTGTGTATATGTCTATGTGTATATATATATATGTATATGTGTAAGTGTGCTTGTGTGTGTGTGTGTATATATATATATAGGTGTATGTATATATATATAGTTGAGAGTGTGTGTAGATATATATATATAGTTTAGGGTGTGTGTATATATATATATTTTGTGTGTTTATATATATATTTGTAGCTATGTGTATATATATTTATGTGTGTGTGTGTTTTAGTGTGTGAGTGTGCTAGTGTGTGTGTGTTAGAATGTGTAGTTAAGTGTGTGTATATATATATGTATCTAGTTATAGATATATAGATATATATGTATGTATATATATATATAGATAGTGATATATATATGTATATATATGGGTGTGTGTGTGTGTGTATGTGTGAGATGGAGGGGGGAGAAAACAGCAAGTAGCAGCAGCGCAGCGGGAACCAGCAGCTGCAGCAGCAGCAGAACCAGCAGCAGCAGCAGTAGCAAGTGCAGCAGCAGCAGAATCAGCAGTAGCAGCAGCATGGGCAGCAGCATCAGCATGTAGGAGCAGCGGCAGCAGCAATATGCAAGGGCAACAGTAGCAGTACGCAGCGCTAGAGCAGCAGCAACATTCGCAGGGAGGTAGTTGGTTTAATAGTTAACTAGATAGACTATATAGATATTAGTATTATAGATAGGTAGTTGGATAAATAGGTAAGAATAGTTATTAGATACTTAGATAGATAGATACCTATATCTATGGATACTAGATAGGTAGATAGGTAGATAGGTAGTTTTATCTATCTAGGATATAGATATCTATATACCTATAGTTAGTTATATATATATAGATATCTTGATAGGTAATATATATATATATATGTTATGATTAGGTAAGGTAATGGGTAATCGGGTAAATGTGTGTGGATATCTAAATACATAGGTATATACATACTTAGATGTATATATATATGGTAGATATATATATTACCTAGCCCAGATTAATAACTAGGTATAATTAATAGCTAGGCAGCTAGCTAGAGGGCCTTAGGGCGAAACTTCAATACCTTGAGATACCGAGGTATCTCGATACCTTGAGATATTCAAGGTATTGAGTTTCGAGCGGGGTATTTGAGCATTAGCCTAGAAAATGCTTGGGAATGATTTTTATATGTTTATATGTATATAATTACGCGTGCTAGCATAGGTTTTAGCGGGTTTAGGCGGGGTGCGTGGCCTAGGGCGAGGTATCGGATACCGAGGGTATCCCGGTATCTCGATTAGGCGAGTTTGTGAGTTTAGTAGCTTAATGAGCTCGGATTGACCTAGAATTTCAGGGGCACCCTAGTTTGACCTAGCTTTGACCATAATTGTCCCCGTTGACCGTAAAAGTCAACGTTTGACCTAGTTTTGACCTAGAGTTGACTTTTTGGACCCCGGGTTGACTTTTTGACCCGATTTTCACCGGTTTGACCCGTTCGACCTAGAATAGCCCTAGAAGCCTGTTTTTAATTATTTTATATCAGTTTAAATGCTTAGAACCCTGTTTAATTCTTGTTTTTCGCATTAGGTCCTTGCGACACCGGTCCGGACCTCGATCCTCATCAGTTGCTCAGGACATCAGGCGAGTACCTACCTCTGATAGTTTCCATTTCATGATAGCGTTTATATCACCTGTTCTAGAACTGTAATACTTGATTCTGACACTTTATTACACGAGCTGGTACTAGTGGATCCCGTCATGAGGTGCTATCCCCCCTTACCGTGTTCAGCGGGTACTCTATCACGTGTATTTCATCATGTGCTTCGGGTATTGATTATCATGTGCTATCATGTGCTTCTTGTGCTCTCGCCTTCGTGTGCGCGAGCTATTATCATGTACGTAGCGTGTTGTGGTTGGATCCAATGGTATTAGTGGGGGAGGGGAGTAGTGAGTTGGTTATATGATCAAAGCCAAACAGTATTCATGTGTATGTCGGTTATGCAACTCACGCATAACGGAGTTATCGTAGTGACTTTCATGTGCAACCTAAGCCGATCATATAACGAACTTGTGCTCAAGGCACTTAGCTAGTATTCATGTTTCTCACCTGCAGTTACTTTTCCACTACTTGTATTGTTCTCCAGTTTATATTACGGCTACTTCTTGTGCTCCAGCATATATTTATTTCCTGTGCATCTTGATTACTTTTCTATTGCTCGTCATATACACCTTACCATGTATTTGGAGTTGCTTTCAGAGTTATGTACTTCGCTCCAGTCCTGACTGGGCATATTTTTTCCAGAGGATCCTGAGGACTATTGCCCTACGTTCTACGGGCCTGGTGTTGACGACTGTTGTGACCCCGAGGAGGAGTGTGCCGAGGAGACGCCTATAGCACCCTAGTTAGCTAGGTGGATTTCCTGGGTTTTTCCAGTGGTTGTATTTTGGATGACTGTACTTATTCTTTTGTGCTTCTGTGAGATGTTGTAGCTTTTAGACTTGGACTGTATCATTTTGGATTGTCTCGCCCTCTTGGTTCTGGTTTTCTTTGTTTATATCATATCGTGCTTATTTCTTCCCCTAGATTTTGTGATTGAGATTCATATATATATTGCGTGGTTGCCCTCCTTCGGGAGAAGATTATTTGATATATATATTGCGTGGTTTTGCCCTCCTTTTGGAGAGGTCATGCCGGATTTTTCAGTGAGATATAGATAGATATGGTTGACCTAGAACGGACCTTTACAGCGTTCTACCGCCGATTCTGCGGCGTAGGCTGGACGTACCCACGGCTCATGCCCAATTTTCGGGTGCGGGTCGTGACACGTTTTTGTTGGTGGCCCATGCAGGTCTGCTTTTTAGGTTTACCTGCAATAGGATATAGGATATAGGCTGAGAGAGAGTGTGCTCAATCACAACTAGGACCCCTCCTGATTTTTCTTGCTATCTTAATTTTCCTGAAATTGTTTTCTTTTGCAATATTACTGTCCTTCTTTGATGATATCGTATCTTGCACGTATTGACTTCTTTTAATCTGTGTTCTTCTTGATTCCATTCCAGCACTTGCTTTATTTGATTCCGGTGCTTCCCATAGCTTTGTGTCTGTATCTTTTGCTGTTAGACACCATCTTGTTGCTGAACCTTTAGCTAGACTCTGCAAGATCACGACCGGGGATGGTATCATCCTAGTCCGTGATGTTTGCAGAGACCGGAGAGTTACCTTGGGAGGCCGGGAGTTGAGTGTGTGCCTACTCGTAATGCCACTTCCGAGTTACGATGTTGTACTCGGGATGGATTGGTTGAGTACGCATTGTGCTAGTATAGATTGTCGTGGAGGCAGAGTTTTGTTTAGTCCGCCGGGTGAGCCAGAGTTTCAGTTTGCCAGAGGAGCAGCGGAGCAGACCGAGGGAGTCTTCTGCGGAGCCCTGGTGGTAGAGCCGAGGTCGCTACATCCACTGATAGAGGAGTATATGGATATCTTTCCGGAGGAGTTGCCAGGGTTACCTCCGGACAGAGATGTGGAGTTCTCTATAGACTTGGTGCCAGGCGCGGAGCCGATATCCCAGCACGTCTATAGAGTCAGCAACAGTGAGCTGGTAGAGTTGAAGAAGTAGGTGGATGAGCTACAGGACAAGGGATTTATCAGATCTAGTTCTTCTCCGTGGGGTGCTCCGGTACTTTTTGTGCCGAAGAAGGATGGGTCGATACGGATGTGTATCGACTACAGGGCTCTGAATAACCTCACAATCAAGAACAAGTATCCGCTGCCGCGTATTGATGATCTATTTGACCAGTTGAGCGGAGCGAGGGTGTTTTCCAGGATTGATCTGAGGACAGGCTACCACCAGGTGAAGGTCAGGAAGGAGGATATTCCGAAGACAGCTTTTCGGACCAGATATGGACAGTATGAGTTCTTGGTGATGCCGTTTGGGTTGACTAATGCCCCGGCAGTGTTCATGAATCTGATGAACAAGGTGTTCCATCAGCATCTGGACAGGTTTGTGGTGGTGTTTATAGATGACATCTTGGTGTATTCGAAGACCCCAGAGGAGCACGAGGAGCATCTGAGGATAGTGCTGGAGACTCTCAGGAAGGAGGAGCTTTATGGAAAGCTCTCGAAGTGTGAGTTCTTCCTTGACAAGGTTGAATTCCTTGGTCATGTGGTGACTGGAGAGGGTATCTCGGTGGATCCGAGAAAGATCGTGGCAGTTGAGGCATGGAGTGCTCCGAGTTCAGTAGCCGAGGTCAGAAGTTTCTTGGGACTGGCAGGCTACTACAGGAGATTTGTTCAGAATTTTTCCCGGATTGCAGAGCCGTTGTCCAGGCTGACCCGGAAGGACGTGGAGTTTGTTTGGTCAGAGGAGTGCCAGATCGCCTTTGATGAGCTGAAGAGGAGGTTGACGACAGCTCCAGTGTTGACGTTGCCATCAGGTTCTGGAGGATTCACTATCTATAGTGATGCATCGGGGAAGGGATTGGGTTGTGTGTTGCAGCAGAATGGGAGGGTGATTGCCTATGCTTCCAGGCAATTACGTCCTCATGAGAAGAACTACCCTACCCACGATTTGGAGTTGGCAGCGGTCATCTTTGCTCTTAAGTTGTGGAAACACTATTTATACGGAGAGCGTGTGGAGATCTTCACAGACCACAAGAGCTTGAAGTATGTGTTTACCCAAAAAGAGCTGAACATGAGGCAGAGGAGATGGTTGGAGTTGATGAAAGACTTCGACATATCATTGCAGTATCATCCAGGGAAGGCGAACGTAGTTGCGGATGCATTGAGCAGGTATCCGGTAGCTATGTGCCTGACTACAGATCGTTATCTTCTGGCAGATCTAGAGAGCTTGGGCATTGAGGTGATAGTGCCTGGAGTTGAGATGCAGATGTGGGGACTGCAGATTCAGTCAGAGTTGGTAGACCGGATCAGGGCTACACAGTTTGAGGATGAGTCCCTGAGGAGCATCAGGGAGCAGGTTCAGATGGGTTTAGCAGACGACTTCACCATTGCTGATGATGGTTCCTTGCGGCACGGTACCAGGTTGTGTGTGCCGAGTGGGTCGTTGCGCGAGGAGGTTCTCCAGGAGGCGCATCGATCCCAGTACTTTATGCATCCAGGTGCCAAAAAGATGTATAGAGATCTGAGACAGCATGTATGGTGGTACGGGATGAAGCGGGAGGTAGCACGCTTCGTATCCCGATGCTTAGTGTGCCAGCAGGTGAAGGCGGAGAGGCAGAGGCCAGGAGGATTACTCCAGCCGTTACCCATTCCAGAGTGGAAATGGGAGCATGTGACCATGGATTTTGTTTCTGGACTTCCCCGTTCTCCAGGCGGGAAGGATGCGATTTGGGTCATCGTGGACAGGTTGACCAAATCGGCCCACTTCCTACCATTCAAAGTGGGTACGTCTACAGAGAGACTAGCAGAGATGTATGTGCGCCAGATAGTCAGACTGCATGGAGTTCCAGTGAGCATAGTATCAGATCGGGACAGTCGCTTTACCTCGCATTTCTGGAGGAGTCTGCAAGCTAGCTTGGGCACCCAGCTCAAGTTTAGTAGTGCGTATCACCCACAGACAGATGGTCAGTCAGAGAGGACTATTCAGACACTTGAGGACATACTTCGCACTTGTGTTTTGGATTTCAGAGGCTCTTGGGAGGATCACTTGCACTTGGTAGAGTTTGCTTACAACAACAGCTACCAAGCCAGTATCGAGATGTCACCTTTTGAGGCGTTGTATGGACGGAGGTGTCGCACTCCGTTGTCATGGGATGATGTATGTGAGAGAGCTTTGCTTGGTCCGGAGATGGTGGTTGATGCAGCGGAGAAGGTCAAGCTCATTAGAGATAGACTTCGGGTGGCGCAGGACAGGCAGCGGCATTGGGCCGATAGCCACCGGAGACCTTTGGAGTTCGAGGTATAGCTTAGAATCTAGATTTTGTTCTTGTGTTTGCTTGTGATTGCTTATTTTAGACTAAGTGCAGAGACCTTGTTTATGCTAGGTTGGAGATCTGGTGTTCCTGAGGATTTCTCCGACGCGGGGCACTATTCGCTTCGGTGGAGGCGGGAAGCTTAGCCCACGTTTCGTCGGACCCTTCCGTGTTCTTGAGAGGGTCGGCGCCGTGGCGTATAGGCTTGAGTTGCCGCCTACGCTGGAGGGAGTTCATGATGTGTTCCACGTGTCGCAGTTGAGACGGTACGTGGCGGATCCCAGTCACGTATTGGATCACTCGGAGATCGCAGTGGGCCCTACTCTTAGCTATCCAGAACAGCCGGTGGAGATTCTGGATCGGCGGAAGAAGGTGTTGAGGAACCAGACTATTCCCTTGGTTCGCGTCGCGTGGAGGCATCACTCTCCAGGGGAGTCGACCTAGGAGAGGGAGGATGAAATGCGCGAGCGATACCCCTATCTCTTCGAGCCCTGAGGTATGGTTCTTTCTTTGCATTCCTGTCCTAGTTTCGTCTTTTAATTTCGAGGACGAAATTATTTTAAGGAGGGTAGACTTGTCACTACCCAATTCTAGAAAATAGGGTATATTTTTTTTTATTTGATAAATAGTGTATTGTATTTAATTATTTATATTTATATTTATTTAGTGCTTGTAATATTTTTATTTTGATTGTTTTAGGGTTTTGGCTAGCCTGGACCCATGTCCGACCCTAGTGGACCCATGTCCGACCCAGCCCACACCCTTGTGAGAATTATTTTGGGGCTTAGAATTATTATTTTATTTTTAGGAGGTTAGTTGGAGAGATTTGGAGCTAGTTTGAGTGCATTTGGAGACCCGGAACCCAAAACCAAGTGAGTAGGGGCATTTTGGGAATTTGGAAAGTTGTAAATCCCCTTTTTAGCATGTGGCCGGACCCCCCTACCTACCCATTCCCGTGTGAAGCCAGCAGCAGCCCCCTCTCCTCTTCATTCCACTTCTTCACTTCTTCTTCTTCTCCTTCTTCTTCTTTCTTCTCCTTCTTCCTCCAAAGTAAGTCCCTCTTCCATTTTTCTTCTTTCTTTCTTCCATTCATTCTTCCTTATGCTAACCCTACCCTTGCATTTTCTCTAACCTAGGTGTGAGAAGCCTAGATCTAGTGTGGGAGATAGATTTGGAAGCTTGGAGCTTGAGGGAGTTGATTTGGAGGGAATTTGAGACTTTGGCCTTGGGATTCCAACTCCCAAGAGGTAAAACCTAACTTTTCCCTTCCTAATTATTTTTGTGTAGTGTAATTAGTGTTGTAGAACCCTCCTAGACCCTAACCCTACCCGTAGGAGGAAGTTGGAACTAGTTTGGGTGAGTTTAGAAACTTTGACATTAGGTTTTGTGTCGAATTCGGGTGGAATCCGAATTTGACCCAATTTTGGGTGATGCCCTAGGTTAGATGGACCTAGGTAGACGTTGTCGGGTGTCTAGAGGGTGAGTGCGTGTCTCCGTTCGGACACGGGAAGCCGTGTCGCGGAGAAACGGGCGTTTCGGGCGAAATTGGGGCTTTTCGTCGTCGCCGATTCTAAGTTTGTGTGCGTTTCCGCCACGGGCCTAGAATCGACGTGGGAGCGCATTTTCTAGAATCTAGACATCGTGTAGAGCGCGTGGGTAAATTTTGGGCCGATTTCGAGTTCGTTTGGTGTGCGTTTCAGGAGGTTTTCCGAGCCGCGCACCACGTGTTCGTCGAAATGACCGAACGGCCATTTCGACTTGGTTTCCTCGTTTCGGCTTTGTGCGCGCGTTGGGTTAGTATCGGGGAGTGTGTGCTAGAGTTTTCGGGCTATATTTTATATATTTTAGGGTATTGGTGAGTGTCGGGGTCGTTGGGCGTGAGTAGGGCGTGTGGTTTGAGTGTTGTGTGCGTGGTTGTGTTTGTTTTGATATGTGTATATATATATATATATTTATATATATATGTATGTTTGTTTATGTATATATATTTATGTATATATGAGTGTATTTATATCTATGTGCTTATGTGTGTATATGTCTATGTGTATATATATATATGTATATGTGTAAGTGTGCTTGTGTGTGTGTGTGTATATATATATATAGGTGTATGTATATATATATAGTTGAGAGTGTGTGTAGATATATATATATAGTTTAGAGTGTGTGTATATATATATATTTTGTGTGTTTATATATATATTTGTAGCTATGTGTATATATATTTATGTGTGTGTGTGTTTTAGTGTGTGAGTGTGCTAGTGTGTGTGTGTTAGAATGTGTAGTTAAGTGTGTGTATATATATATGTATCTAGTTATAGATATATAGATATATATGTATGTATATATATATATAGATAGTGATATATATATGTATATATATGGGTGTGTGTGTGTGTGTATGTGTGAGATGGAGGGGGGAGAAAACAGCAAGTAGCAGCAGCGCAGCGGGAACCAGCAGCTGCAGCAGCAGCAGAACCAGCAGCAGCAGCAGTAGCAAGTGCAGCAGCAGCAGAATCAGCAGTAGCAGCAGCATGGGCAGCAGCATCAGCATGTAGGAGCAGCGGCAGCAGCAATATGCAAGGGCAACAGTAGCAGTACGCAGCGCTAGAGCAGCAGCAACATTCGCAGGGAGGTAGTTGGTTTAATAGTTAACTAGATAGACTATATAGATATTAGTATTATAGATAGGTAGTTGGATAAATAGGTAAGAATAGTTATTAGATACTTAGATAGATAGATACCTATATCTATGGATACTAGATAGGTAGATAGGTAGATAGGTAGTTTTATCTATCTAGGATATAGATATCTATATACCTATAGTTAGTTATATATATATAGATATCTTGATAGGTAATATATATATATATATGTTATGATTAGGTAAGGTAATGGGTAATCGGGTAAATGTGTGTGGATATCTAAATACATAGGTATATACATACTTAGATGTATATATATATGGTAGATATATATATTACCTAGCCCAGATTAATAACTAGGTATAATTAATAGCTAGGCAGCTAGCTAGAGGGCCTTAGGGCGAAACTTCAATACCTTGAGATACCGAGGTATCTCGATACCTTGAGATATTCAAGGTATTGAGTTTCGAGCGGGGTATTTGAGCATTAGCCTAGAAAATGCTTGGGAATGATTTTTATATGTTTATATGTATATAATTACGCGTGCTAGCATAGGTTTTAGCGGGTTTAGGCGGGGTGCGTGGCCTAGGGCGAGGTATCGGATACCGAGGGTATCCCGGTATCTCGATTAGGCGAGTTTGTGAGTTTAGTAGCTTAATGAGCTCGGATTGACCTAGAATTTCAGGGGCACCCTAGTTTGACCTAGCTTTGACCATAATTGTCCCCGTTGACCGTAAAAGTCAACGTTTGACCTAGTTTTGACCTAGAGTTGACTTTTTGGACCCCGGGTTGACTTTTTGACCCGATTTTCACCGGTTTGACCCGTTCGACCTAGAATAGCCCTAGAAGCCTGTTTTTAATTATTTTATATCAGTTTAAATGCTTAGAACCCTGTTTAATTCTTGTTTTTCGCATTAGGTCCTTGCGACACCGGTCCGGACCTCGATCCTCATCAGTTGCTCAGGACATCAGGCGAGTACCTACCTCTGATAGTTTCCATTTCATGATAGCGTTTATATCACCTGTTCTAGAACTGTAATACTTGATTCTGACACTTTATTACACGAGCTGGTACTAGTGGATCCCGTCATGAGGTGCTATCCCCCCTTACCGTGTTCAGCGGGTACTCTATCACGTGTATTTCATCATGTGCTTCGGGTATTGATTATCATGTGCTATCATGTGCTTCTTGTGCTCTCGCCTTCGTGTGCGCGAGCTATTATCATGTACGTAGCGTGTTGTGGTTGGATCCAATGGTATTAGTGGGGGAGGGGAGTAGTGAGTTGGTTATATGATCAAAGCCAAACAGTATTCATGTGTATGTCGGTTATGCAACTCACGCATAACGGAGTTATCGTAGTGACTTTCATGTGCAACCTAAGCCGATCATATAACGAACTTGTGCTCAAGGCACTTAGCTAGTATTCATGTTTCTCACCTGCAGTTACTTTTCCACTACTTGTATTGTTCTCCAGTTTATATTACGGCTACTTCTTGTGCTCCAGCATATATTTATTTCCTGTGCATCTTGATTACTTTTCTATTGCTCGTCATATACACCTTACCATGTATTTGGAGTTGCTTTCAGAGTTATGTACTTCGCTCCAGTCCTGACTGGGCATATTTTTTCCAGAGGATCCTGAGGACTATTGCCCTACGTTCTACGGGCCTGGTGTTGACGACTGTTGTGACCCCGAGGAGGAGTGTGCCGAGGAGACGCCTATAGCACCCTAGTTAGCTAGGTGGGTTTCCTGGGTTTTTCCAGTGGTTGTATTTTGGATGACTGTACTTATTCTTTTGTGCTTCTGTGAGATGTTGTAGCTTTTAGACTTGGACTGTATCATTTTGGATTGTCTCGCCCTCTTGGTTCTGGTTTTCTTTGTTTATATCATATCGTGCTTATTTCTTCCCCTAGATTTTGTGATTGAGATTCATATATATATTGCGTGGTTGCCCTCCTTCGGGAGAAGATTATTTGATATATATATTGCGTGGTTTTGCCCTCCTTTTGGAGAGGTCATGCCGGATTTTTCAGTGAGATATAGATAGATATGGTTGACCTAGAACGGACCTTTACAGCGTTCTACCGCCGATTCTGCGGCGTAGGCTGGACGTACCCACGGCTCATGCCCGATTTTCGGGTGCGGGTCGTGACATAGCTCGTCATTGATTTTCATATAATTCGTACCCTGGCAAGTTACGAGGCTTCTTCCCAACTTCTTCACTTTTCTAGCCTATTGATGAGAATTCATAAAATTTGTTAGATTATAAATATTTACATATTGGTTGCCTCACCATCTTGACTAATGTAGTATACAAGACAGATTTGGCGGAGAGATCTGATGGTACACGCACAATATCGCCTCCGCGTTTGAACAACGTAGGTAGTCCGACACCAGCGTAGTAGGCGAGGTAGTCGTCGCTACATTCTGTCATATTTACTGCTACTTGTCGTTCAGTTTCTCTAATAACGTGACGTTGCCACCCAGTGAAGAAGTCCTAGACCCAGTTGAACGTCGCAGGAATATAGTTTAGCGGTTTTGTACCTTTTGGAGCAGTTATCATTTTCAATGTGTGCTTTGGGACTGTTTGTACGTAGCCAAACTGACGGAGCACTCTATCAGGCATACAACTTATCAGACCGTGATATAAAGCGACTGGTTGCAATGGACGACTAATCTGTCGCAAATCACGATATGGATCCCAAACAATCTGCAACGCATAAAATTTAGCATTACGTAATTTAGTAAATTATTACCAATTATTAAAAATTAGCTCTCAATTCACCTCTTCTATCGTCATATCTTCAAGTGCATTCCGTAGGGCGGCCAATGTGTGTGGACGTTTGGCATCTTCCTTAGTTGGCTTCCATTTGCACATTCTAGGAAGGTGCTCGTCATACCCTCGATTAAGTTTAGCCCGCTGCAGGATTGGAAAGTGCTCGTATATCCATGCCTTCACGTAACAAAGTTAAAAAAAATTAGTCCAAAAATTAACAACAATTTTTTTTTTATGTATACAAGTTGACAAAGATATATCTATATATGGAGTAGAGTCCGGCATCCGGATATTGTCTTGGAACCGACGCGGGATGCCCCACCAATCTCGTGGTAAAGGTATGCTAGTATACCGCTTTTCCAAGATATTTCTTCCACCGTGTCTATGTCGTCAAAATTCAGGAGATATTTGGCATGTATCGACGTTCCAGACTTATACGTAATGCCGACAGCCCCTAAGATGAACTACATATATCCACGGGCCACATTATTGCTATTATCCACTTCGGGGTCCGGATCAACGAATGTCTCCTCCAAATATTTTAAAGGAAGTCTGTACGACTTCTTGAAGTCTCGAAGGGTGGTAAAACTAGCCGCATCAACTCCCAGACACCCTGATACATAATCCACGATATGGTCATAAAAGTTGATGCTCGATTCGTCAAAAGTATGATTCATCATGACTCGACCATCAACCCTAAGACCCAATATATGATGGACGTCATCAAGGGTAATCGTCAACTCCCCGTTTGGTAGATGAAAAGTGTTAATTTCTGGATGTCATCGTTCTACAAATGCTGATATGAGTGCATTATCCACTGTCGTATATGAGTAGTTACCCAAATATCGCAGGCCCTTTAGTTGTTGCGAGCCTGTCAAACCATAGCTCACTTCGCTCGGCCTTCTTTTTTGAATTAGAAAGAACGGGACCTCCGCATCACGCTTATACATTTTATGGCGGTGAAATGCGGGGATGATTCTTGGATAGCCCTGGCGAGTGAGGGAAACAGGAAGAGGGGCAGATCGGACTGGATCGAGACCATATGCCTTCAGCACCCACCCATCTTGTAGACGACGGGGATGGGAAATCCGGAAAAACGGATGAAGAACCAGACCATGAGAGATTGGCTTTTAGGTCACAAGATGCGGTATACGCCCTGGCTGGGGCAGGTCCTAGATAATCTCCATCTTTCACAGTGGGAGGTTCTGTAGGCTTGGAGACCCCCATGTCTGCTGCTTCCCCAGAGGATGATGTTTCCAAAGGAAGAATGAATGAAACCGAATGAATAAGGAATGAATGGGGAGTGATGTGGGAATGATTTTAGCCTTCACATCGTCTCCCAAAAATTCAAACCCCCATGTATTGCACTTTTTGTCGTGGTTGATTACCGTTAACATACGAGAACTCTCCTGAAAAGTAAACAATTGGATGAGCTTATACCTATATATAAAATGTAGTTACCTATAAATAATTGGATAAACTTAAAACTTACAACTATATATAAAATTATCATAACGTAATGTACTTACCGAATTGTTCCATATTTGGTATGTAATATGGTTCTCGATCGACGGTAACATAGAGCAACCGTTTGGACGAGTCTCGACTGGACTATCGGGCTGCTGAGAAGGTCCTGAACCATCAGTAGGCCAGTTTTCGAGGGTTTGTGGCAGAGTCTCGACAGGACTATCTGCACGCTGAGAATGTCCTGAACCATCAGTTGCCCGATTTTGGACAATTGGTATGTCCTCGTCGGAGGAGGAAGAAGAACCAGAAGTACTAGGAGTACTAGGAGCACGTCTCTTCGAACGAGTTACAGTCTTCTTCGTCAGTCGACGTTTCCTAACTTTAAGGCGTGCCTCGGGGTCGCGGATAGTCAGAGCTGGTTCAACAGTACGCTGAACATTGCGTTCCTTACGCATCGACGCAGTAGGGCGTCTTCTTATGATACCTTCATCCTCAATGCCTTTCCGAGGGTCGTGACTATAAGATAAAAAAGATATATATTTTAACATCCCAAAATTAATTCAACATTCAGGACTGTAGAAATTTTTACAGTCCTATATGTATACAGGACTGTAGAAATTTCTACAATCCTAAATGTATACAGGACTGTTGAAATTTCTACAGTCCTTTATACATATAGGACTGTAAAAAATTTTACAGTCCGCAATCTATATAGGACTGTAGAAATTTCTACAGTCCCGCATGGTTCTGTTCCATAAGTTCGACGGATGTCGAACTTGTATGCCCTAAAATCGGGTACGAGACTCCAGAAAAATGTCGAAACTACATATGAAACTACATTCAGGACTTGTATGCCCTAATTTTAAGATTGAAAAGATAATTTTTTGAAATTTTTTGAAATGTAATAGAAATTATTATAATTTTTGGAAATTTTTTAAATGCAATAGAACAAGGAGAAGGAAGAATTGTACCTTGATTCTTTCGAGAGTTTGGGATCCATTAACAAGGAGGAGGAGAAAAAAGTGGAGGAGGAGGGCTCCGACAAGAAAGGGAGGAGGGGGGAGGGCTCTGGTGGAGGTTTGGAGGGTTTGGGAGGAGAGTTTGATGTTTGGTCTACTATGAGTAAACTTTTGGGCTAGTATGAGTAAACTTCATTCATTAATGGGCTAGCCCCAAGTATATTTAGTAGTGCCCTTATCACTAGCCTTTCCTTTTTGTACAAGAATATAATGTAGTTGTTGGTGGTGCTATTTGTAACTAATTAATATTAGGTTATAGGAAATAAAAAGGCAAATTCTATCGCCACTAAAAGATTGTTTAGGGTAGCCCAATTTTTTTTTATAAGTTTGTCATAGAAAAATTATTCCAGACACGTTAATTTTTTTTTCCGGACTGTCACTATGTTGGGAAGGACTATCAATATAGTGACAGTCCTAAATATTAGAACTGTCACTATGTTGAAGGACTGTCAACATTATTGACAGTCCTAGGACTGTTACAATATTGACAGTCCCATTGAAGGAGGAGCACAAAAGAAGAAGAAGAAGAAGAAGAAGCGGCGACAGTGGTGCGGGGGTGGCCGGCGGCAGCAGGGTGCAGGGGTGGACGGCAGCGAGGGCGGGTTGCCGCCCTCCCCGCGCGGCGTAGGCACGCGCATGCGTGCGGGGAAGAAGAAGAAGAAGAAGCAGCGACGGCGACAGTGGTGCGGGGGCGGACGGCGGATGCGGGAGGCGCGGGTGGGCGGCAGCGATGGCGGGCCTCCTTCTCCTCCTCATTCAGACTCCTCCTCCTCCTCCGCCGCCTCTGCCTCCGCCTCCGTCTCCTCCTCCTCCTCCGACGGGTAGAGTTGAGATTATGGTTGGGCTGTCCTGAGTAAAATTTAGGTTATCCTGAGTAAAATTTAGATTGTCCTGAATAAATTTTTTAAAAATCTGGACTGTCATGAAGTAATGGGCTATCATAAGCAAATAATGGATTGCCCATAGAATTTGCCAATAGAAAGTATGAAAGCCCCCCAAGCGAGGGATAGTCGTACTTTCAAGCCACATGATGTCTTTTTCTTTTCTTTTTTTCTTTTTTTTTCTTTTTTTTTTGAGATGTCCGGTATCATACGCATGTGTCACGACCCGCACCCGAAAAATCGGGCATGAGTCGTGGGTACGTCCAGCCTACGCCGCAGAATCGACGGTAGAACGCTGTAAAGGTCCGTTCTAGGTCAACCATCTATAATCTCACAAAACCTGTCAATAACCTCTCCAAAAGAAGGGCAACCACGCAATATATATATGCCTCAATCACAATAACTAGGGGAAGAATAAAAGCACGATAAGATATCAACAAAGAAACAGAACCAAAAAGAGCAAGACAATATCCAAAATACAGTCCAAGTCTATAATATCTACAACATCAACAAAAATAATAAGTACAATCATCCAAAAATTAACTGGAAACATCCCAGGAAACCCACCTAGCTAACTAGGGCGCTAAAGGCGTCTCCTCGCAGGGCTCCTCCTCAGTCTCGGGGTCGCAACACTCCTCGACACCCGGCCCGTAGAATGTCGGGCAGAAATCCTCAGGATCCTCTGGAAAAAATATGCCCAGTCAGGACTGGAGCGAAGTACATAACTCTGAAAGCAACTCCAAATACATGGTAAGGTGTATATGACGAGCAATAGAAAAGTATACAAGATGCACAGGAAATAAATACATGCTGGAGCAGATAAAGTAGCTGTAATGTAAACTGGAGAACAATACAAGTAGAGAAGTAACTGCATGTGAGAAAACATGAATACTAGCTAAGTGCCTTGAGCACAAGTTCGTTATGTGATCGGCTTAGGTTGCATAGGAAAAACATTACGAGAACTCCGTTATGCGTGAGTTGCATAACCGACATACACATGAATAATGTTTGGCTTTGATCACATAACCAACTCCTATTCCCCTCCCCCACTAATACTCTTGGATCCAACCACGGCACGCTACGTACATGATAATAGCTCGCGCACACGAAGGCGAGAGCACAAGAAGCACATGATAGCACATGAGAATCAATACCGGAAGCACATGATGAAATACACGTGATAGAGTACCCGTTGAACACGGTAAGGGGGATAGCATCTCATGACGGGATCCACTAGTACCAGCTCGTGTAACAATGTGTCAGAATCAAGTATTACAGATCTAGAACAGGTGATATAAACGCTATCATGAAATGGAAACTATCAGAGGTAGGTCCTCGCCTGACGTCCTGAGCAACTGATGAGGATCGAGATCCGGACCGGTGTCGCAAGAACCTATTGCGAAAAGTAAGATTAAATAGGGTTCTAAGGATTTAAACTGATATAAAATAATTAAAAACAGACTTCTAGGGCTATTCTAGGTCGAACGGGTCAAACCGGTGAAATTCGGGTCAAAAAGTCAACACGGGGTCCAAAAAGTCAACTCTAGGTCAAAACTAGGTCAAACGTTGACTTTTATGGTCAACGAGGACAATTATGGTCAAAGCTAGGTCAAACTAGGGTACCCCTGAAATTCTAGGTCAAAACTAGCTCATTAAGCTAGTAAACTCTCAAACTCGCCTCATCGAGATATCGGGATACCCACGGTATCCGATACCTCGACCTAGGCCACGTACCCCGCCTAAACCCGCTAAAACCTATGCTAGCACGCGTAAATATATACACATATACATATAAAAATTACTCCAATACTATTCCTAGGCTATTGCTCAAAAACCCCGCTCGAAACTCAATACCTTGGATATCTCAAGGTATTGAGATACCTTGATATCTCAAGGTATTGAGATATCGCCCAATACCCCTCTAACTAACTATCTAGTTAGCTATTTAAGCATATAAATATACACCTAGGTAATTATCTAGGCTAGAATATATATATATATATATCTAACATATATATATACATACCTACGTATCTATATACATATATATCCACAACCACAATTATATACATACCTTACCTAAACTCATATATCTATATCTATATCTAGATATCTAACTATCTATCTAGCTATAGGTATATATATCTATGCATATAGATATAGATATCTAACTATATCTAACTATCTATCTATCTATCTATCTATCTATCTATCTATCTTTCTATATAACTATTTATCTATCTATCTAGTTATCTATCTAACTATCTATCTATCTATCTACTTACTTATCTATCTATCAATCTATCTATCTATCTATCTATCTATCTATATATATATATATATATATATATATATATATATATATATATATATATATATATCACTCCCTCTCCCTCGCTACCCGCACTAAGCTAGGTCGCGCTGCGCTGCGCAAACGCCGCTAGCTGCTGCTGCTGCTAGCAGCTGCTGCTGTGTGCGCTGCTGCGGGCACCTCTGCGACGCGCACTGCCACACGCACACACACACGCACAGATATATATATATATATATACGTATATATATACAAACATACATATAGATATATACATACAACTCTCTATATATATATATATATACACACACTAACTTATATACTTACACACACATAAACACACACACACGTATACAAACACATACATTCACACACATATATATATACATACACACTACATATATATATATATATATATATATATATAGACAAATACATATACATATATATATACACAAACACGCACTCATACATATACACACGCACTCATACATATACATATATATATACACAAACAACACATATCTATAAATATATATATATAGAGACACACACACACACACACACACACACACACACATATATATATATATATATATATATATATATATATATATATATATATATATATATATATATGTAGACACATATACACAAAACACAACACAACACAACGCACACAACTCCCACCAACGCGCGCCCAACGACCCCTACGCACACTAACACCTATATATATATATATATAAAATATAACCCGAGAATTCTAGCATACACTTCCCGAAGCTAACCAACGCGCGCACAAGCCCGAAACTACGAAACCAAGTCGAAATGGCCGTTCGGTCATTTCGACGAACACGCCGTGTGCGGTTCGGAAAACCTCCTGATACGCACACCAAACCAACTCGGAATCGGCCCAAAATTTACCCACGGGTTCTAAACGATGTCTAGATCCTAGAAAAAATGCTACCCCGTCGATTCTAGGCCCGTGACGAAAACGCGCACGTACTTAGAATCGGCGACGACGAAAATCCCGAAAATGTCCGAAACGCCCGTTTCTTCGCGACACGACTTCACGTGTCCGAACGGAGATACGCACTAACCCTCAAGACACCCGACAACGTCTACCTAGGTCCGTCTAACCTAGGGCATCACCCAAAATTGGACCAATCTCGGATTCCACCCGAAATTGACACAAAACCTAGTGTAAAAGTCTCCAAACACAACCAAACTAGTTCCAACTTCCTCCCACGGGTAGGCTTAGGGTCTAGGAAGGTTCTAAACCACCAATTACACTATATTAGAGCAATTAGCAAGGAGAAAGTTAAGGTTTACCTCTTGGGAGTTGGAATCCCAAGGCCAAAGTCTTCAATCCACTTGCAATCACCTCCCTCAAGCTCCAAGCCTCCAAATCTAGCCTCCACACTAAGTCTAGGCTCTAAACACCTAGGTTAGGGAAAATTATAAGGTTAGGGTTCACACAAAAGTAAGAAATGGAAGGAGAAAGGAAAGAAAATGGAGAAAACTTACTTGGAAGAAGGAAAGAAGAAGAAAGAAGGAGTGGAGAAGAAGAAGAAGTGAAGAAGAAGTAGAAAAATGGGGCTGCTGTGCACTGGTCGGGTCTAGATAGGGGGGCGTGGTTGATCGGCCACACAAAAAAATATAGGTTACATAAAGTCCAAATGACCAAAATGCCCTCCTCTCACTTGGGTTTGGATTTCGGGTTCCAAAAGCACTCAAACTAACTCCAAATTTCTCCAACTAACCCACTAAAAATATAATAAATATTCTAAACCCAAAAATAGGTCTCACAAGGGTGTGGGTTGGGTCGAACATGGGTCCACTAGGGTCTGACATGGGTCCAGGCTAGCCAAAACCCTAAAACAATCAAATAAAAAAATAATACAATCACTAATTAAATATAAATATAATTAATTATATACAATACACAATTTACCAAATAAAAAATAAAAAAATAACCCTATTTTCTAGAATCGGGTAGTGACAGCATGGGACTTTACGCACGCTGCGTTGCATGTTATTTGGGTCCAATGTCTCCACACCTTCCCCGCGGTTTGATTCGGAGACCTACGTCCAACCAGGGAGGTTATACCTCTTCTCACTGATCATAAGAGCTATGGAGGTTATATCCCTTTTTCTTTTTCTTTTTTGTTACTTCTTATTAATTAACTATTTTACTATTATAGTTTTTCTCACAAAGTTTTTGTTGTAGGGGGAGGGGTGGGGGAGGGGGAAGTATAATTAGTTAAAATATGTAGGTCACAAGGGACAAATGTAGAAGTTTAAAACAGGAAGATCAACCTCAAATGTAAAAAAATATTATTTTTTTTTTTTAATAAAATTTGCTTAATCAAAATTTTGATAAAAATAAAAATTATGAAGGAAAAAAAAATAACCGATGTAAATATGTATATAGAAATTAAAAATTAAAAATTTCGAAAGGAACAAAACATAAAAGTGATGATTTTTTTATTTTTAAAATAAAAATATTTAATAAAAAAAATTTAGTAAAGACAACTGTCCTCCACTCGTCCTATGTAAGTCCGTCCCTGAAGGTCATGATAAAAAAAGATCTTCAAATGAAAATAGATAGGTAGACTATGAAATGGATGGGTTATTTGTTGGATGTTATACTTACATGTGGGCATCATCAATGTTTTTTTTTTGAAGCTAATATATCGATCGTGGTACTTAGATACCATAACTTATATTCGACGAAGATGACATGTCTGATGCCACATGTGATTTGTCATCTCGTAAAGATGACTACGTATATACAGAACCTATATTCGACGAATATAACACACCACCTATGATTCGTTATCTCATAAAAAATAGAACCACCAATTCTCTATACGATAATTTTGGAAATAATTAAATAGGAATAATATAAATGTAGTGCATCTTGTATAATTATAGTAAAATATATGGACATGACAAACGCTTATGGTGAAGTGACAAAGGTACAATCGATATATAGAGACTAGAGAACATGGACCCATACGACATTTTATCTCATGTCTAGCACTACTTGAATCTGACATGTCTGGTAGCAAAATAGAAAATGCTAAGTTTACAACCAACCCCTTACCACTTACAAGCAACACTCCCATCTTGTTCATGGGTGGTGCTATGCCTACAACTTTATGCTTACAACCGTCACGTGTCACGTGGGAGGTCACGTGGCCGGAATGCCACGTGGCGGTCGTTTATTAGGGGAGAGGTGGAACCGGGGGTGGCCCACATAGCAGGAGAGTGAGAGGGTTGTGACTGTAACGACCCGCTCCGCATCTTTGTGGATAGCCGATTCAAACGGCACAAGTGCGATAACCCGACCCGTTTTGCTCAGCGAGAAGACTTACTTGAGGCAAAGAAATTTCAGACTTGGCCCTTCGGGAGTTCAAACTTAGACTTTCAGAGGTTCACTCGGAGTATCGCTCGACCGAGGCGAATCATCGCTAAGGTGAGTGGCTACGATGAACTTGTCTTTGCTTAACTAGCACACTTAAAATACGGTTGATATATGCTAGTCGCTAGAAGAATTGCCCCTTGCATGCTAATAAAGAATACAACACATCTAACTAAGGGAATAATCCAATCTGATACATCTTTGTATAGAACATGGAAGTAGATCGGTTGAACGGAATGGTAGGCTCGCTTTACAGTTCTTATAATTCCACTTTGTAGTGTTTCTCTTGTTCCTTATATGTTCTTTGAAGTGCATTGCTCCATATGTCTTGAAATGCTCATCACATAGATACGGCCTCGGTACAGAAGCACAACATAGATTCTGGTTAACTTACCTGTGGCAGAAGACTATCAAAATAGTCGTTCCAAGCCAAACAATAGAAACATAAAAAGTCTTCGGGACCGTTGGGTCGCCAAGGCAACGAGTAAAAAGTCAGTATAAACGGTACATGAAAATAAGAAACACACCAGATTATGAGATATCTGAAACGAGTAAAATGTGTAAACACTGTGTCAAGTAGCTATGTTCATTCAAGGTCTTAAAGTGTTGCATATAATAAAAGTTTAGTGTTGATCATCAATGGTCATGGACAACCTGTGCACAGGATTTAGGTTCCTGCGGACGGTACGCCGGTCGCGCCGGGGTCGATCCGAACCGGTCAGGAACATTTCAGATAGTCGTTGCTTTCGACGGAAAGGCGTGTAGCGAGGCTCGTTACCTGTATTGCATTTCATTCCCGTGCCGAGACTATATCTTGTCCATGGCGGCTCGTCAGGTCATAAGACCAAGTTTGTGTCTTTAGTATATTGCATACGTGGCGGCAACCCGCGTATGGGCTCGTTAGGAACTTGTGGCAAGTAACGGATATAAAGTAGCCTGAAGCTTAAAACACAATTGAGTAGTCTGAGTAAAACATGCCTATACAAGTATAACATGCCGGTGTAAAATGAGTATAAGACATTTGAGTAATCTGCACAACCTGAGTCACACAGAATGATAAGAGTACTGTAAACTGTGTATATCGTGCACTTGGTTTAGAAACGCGCTCGTAGCATACATGTGTTCGTTATGCGATCTTGGGATTTTATATATCTATATTCGTACTGGGTTTAACTTGGTTTTATACTTGGGCAGGGAAGGACAAACGGTAAGTTGGTAAGTATCACTGTGTTTCTTGTATATCGCACAACGCACTGCCACACGAGATAGGCTTTGTATCTTATGCATGAAATTTACCCTAAGGCAAGAATAGCAAGATCACTTAATAGTTGGTGCACGAAACTAATATAACGTGTTGGATTTGTCGAGCGGGCGAGAAGCCTCTCCACCAGTGCATTCATGTATTGATAACCCACCAGATTGCTTGCAGGGTGCGGGAGAACCTCGTTCGGTGCAGAATGTTCCCTCGTGCGCGCTAAGGCGTAGAGTTCGCTCTGGAGCCTTGGAGTGTTGCGTCCGGAGCCGAAGCACATATACATGACATAATATTGGAACATCGCCTATGTATCATCCCAAGTTGTAAGCCGTTTGGCACATCTTTATTCTTAGAGAGAGAGAGAGAGCTTGAGCGACTTATAATCTCGGCCAAGCGCCACTTGTAACCTTATTCAATATCAATAAAGAGTTTGTTTTACTTCAATACTTGTGTTGTTCAATGTTTTCGCTATATCGACTTGGTGAACTAGTTATCAATAGCCGTTCCGGTATTTGCCCTGCGTGAGTGCAACTCCAGGTTCGCGCGGCATCACGTTCCGATGGAGACGATCATCCCGCGGGAGCACTGGCGCGATGATTCGCGCCTAGCGGGGACGGCCAATTCCAGTGGGAGATCGGGGCGTGACAGTAAGAAGGTTGTAAACATTTGGTAGTAAACTTAGCATTATTGGTTACATGGGTCCCACCGGGACCCGCCTCCATCTCCCCCCCCCCCCCCCCCTTCCCTCCACCTCCACCCATTGGAGGTCGGCCACGTGGCGGTTGTAAACTCTTACAACCACTTTAGCATTACCCATAGCAAAATTTTGTTCCCATGGATAAGCAATTCTATAAGTTGGGAGAGAAAACAACCTTTTAAGACTCGGAGAAAATATTTGTACATTGTTCTCCTCCTATCTCAACTTTTTTAGATCTTACTTCTTTTTGTTGCCTACGCCCCACTTTCCTCTCCTCTCCACCACCATCTTTTCATCCTCTCTAAATCCTCACAACATGTTGGTCTTTTCCCCCCACTCAAATCTTCTAGATCTTGCAATGCCACCGCTCTAAGCTGAGATATTTTGTTATCTTTTTGGATTGATTAGGTTGATGGGATGTAAGTTATGCTGAAAATCAAGATATTTGAACGACAGTGCAGATTTGTTTAAGTCGACCGGATTTAATGATTTATGGAGCGTGGCTCACTTAAATGGTTATGTCAATTAAGAAAATCACACATCACATCAAATCATCTCTTTGAGACATCGTTCGGTATATGCGTTATTGGAGTAGGAAGGCAAATTTATAAATGTGGGTGGTTCTGGCCCTTCTTCTCTACTCCTTCACATCCTAATAAAATGAATTCGCTTGTTGTCTTTCTACGTTCATAGGTCGATGTTTCCTTAGTTGATGTAAAAGATACGTGACTACATGTTTGACGTTTTTGTAATGAACAAAACACATGTAAGACGAACTGTTAGTATAAATTGACACAAGACTGTTATAATGTAAATTTTACATGAGAAATGATTCGATGCTATGAAATGATGGAATGTTGGGACCAATAGGTCATCAAATAAATGAAAAAATGTTGGGACCAATAGGCCACAAAGTGGAAGTCGAAAATGTTGGAATCTATAGGTCACCAAGTGAAAGTTGAAAATGTTGGGACCGATAGGTCACTAAATGTTGGTTCGATGAATAATATGTACAAGTAGAGATGTTGGTTCTATTCATTTTCAGTACTGTACAATGTAATTTATGCTTTATAGTTGTGTCGTATATTTATTTGTATGGTCACAGACAACTTGTCCACAGAGTTTGGTAAATTTTTTCGGACGGTACCTGAGGCACAGGAACTACTTCGATGTAGAGAAAAATATTCGAACGTGCTAATAGGCACGGAGTATTGCAGGGCCTTCATTGAGACTAACTATCTACTCTGAAAGGGTGTGTCGTAATACCATGTAAAAGTCCTTCATGGTGACCGTCATATAGTTATGTTGCATACTAATAATAACTTTTATGCATGCTTAACAAATCTGATGCATGGACGATTTTATGTTTATTAATTTATGATATTTAATCATTATTTTGCAGGGATGGACAAATCGGCTATTGATAAAAAAAATCATTGTTAAGTGATATGTCTTTCCTATTTTCAATTAATACTGCTGAATATGTAGACATGAATATGCTATCTTGCTAGCGATTATGAACTGTCAATTGACCCTAGTTCTGAATAGAAAGATCACTTAATATATATATGTTTGCTCACATGATTATAGTGTTGATTTAGATGATTATTAGTGTGATATGAACTGTAAATCGACCATTCGCCACTACCACGTGGTAAGCCCGGCCCACTAAATAATTTCTCCACGTTCAGTAGTATTTATTAATTCAACAACATTTTAAAAGGGTTGGACAGAGAAAAGGAGAGGGTGAAACTTTTTTTTTTGGTAGACTAAAATGAATTGTTTGAAAGCAGAAAACAAAAAGAATCATTGAGTTAGATTTGTAAGACCTTGTGCTCCTCCTATCTGTAGATTGGATAAAGTAAATTGTTCATAAGATTTATTTGTCCATTATATATATATATATATATATATATATATAAGGGTTATTTGAACTGCACAACTATAGTATCATCCATATAAAACATAGTGAGAAACATTTGTCACCTCTGTACACACACAATAGATAAGATGGGACTATGCAGCAGTTACACATTTCTTTCAAGATTACACCAGGGTAAGTGAAATTAAATGTTATTTCTGGACAGTAAGGTTTGGATTCTGGATTTTATCCATAAGAATAGCAAACAATGTACTTTGTAACTGCAAACCTTAAAAATGTAGACAGGACTCCAAGAAACATGGGTCTTAGAAGATCAATCAGATACAGTAATTCACAACAACAACAACAACAACAACAACAAATTTGATGCGTCCCAATACAAAAATCAATAAAACAACCATAAACTCACCAATTTTAGTGTCTGTGAAATCTCAATGATACAAGAACAATAACTACAAGCCGATGCTGCAAACAGTAGTTCTGGTACATTTCTTTGATTCCATTGCTTAAATACGTAGTACTAATTGTCTTGCTGATCTAGACCTAGCCTAACAGAACTCAGAAGAAACAATGGAAACAAAGAATCACAAATGCAGCAAAACTGCAAGAAATGTAACAGCTTTAGTTAGAAAGTTAGTCTACAAGATTTGCATGTATTCAGAACCGGGAAGCTTACCTGTATTGTGCCCGAGCGGTCTGCCTTTAATTGAAGAACAATAAATGAAAATTCAGTCTTACTACAATTGCAACAAGCAATTAATCAATGTTACATCAGAAAAAAAATGCATCACCACCGTAATAACACAACTGAAGAGCAACTGTATACATATAAAGCAATAGTAATTGTCAATAAATAAATAGTAATAACAAGAAGAAGAAAAATAAACTCTGCAGAGAACAAATTAGGTCGTACTGCAAAACACCGTTAACAAATCATTGAGCTGAACTGGGCATATAATACAGTAAGAACAAACCAATAGACAAAACACTACCACGGTTGAGTGTGCCTGAGCAAATTCAACCACCGTACTAACCTAACTTTAATCTTCCAAAAATATTTGAAGAATCTCTCAAATGACTTGAACCTGAAACAAATATGCCAAAGCCAATCAAGAATCTAAGATATTCAAGCAAGAACAAGAACAAAGATCTCACAACCATCTGCTCTAAAAAAAGATTTTCCGTATAAGCCTTCCATGTAGCAGAACAAAGCCCAATTGCCAATTGTTGACAACCAAATCAAGATGCTAGCCACAAGCTTGAACAACTGGAAATAGAAAGAACTGTCTCAGGCTTTATTTTATAAGTTCTGATAACAATCATAACCATAGATCTATAGGGCTGCAATGCACTCGATCTCAATCCTAGCATCCAATGGAAGTGCAGCTACCTCGTAAGTGGACCGTGATGGGGCCGGATATGAAAAATCTGCATTAAAAGATCACGTCCGTCTGTCATCTTTAAGAATAAACCTCTCTACTCAATCATATAAATGTAGAGCACTTAAACTGGATTTGATGAATATGTTGGAGACATAATACGTTGCCACAGCGCTCAATTGATATAATTATGTAGCCAACTAAGTTGAACTAACATTTTCCAAAGGGAACAAAAGACCTACCAATATTTACGCCTATTTGTAATAAGATTATCTAAAATGATTGCAAACATAAGGGCTAAAAACATTTCAACAGCAAATCAAAACTGATTCTAATTGTATATAGGAGCTGTCAACCCGTCAGGTTCGGGTCGGATTTATGTATAATCCAAATCCAAATCCAACCAGAAACACCTTCGGGCTCCAAGTCTGTATCTGGAACCCGACCAGAATTACATTAGGGTTTGGATTTTAGGATCGGAATCCGGTTCAATGTTATGTTATGAAAAATAGAACAATGAAAACAATGCAAACTGTGAGACTTGAACCCTGAATCTCCCGGATATCAAACACAATCCTCTACCAACCACTCTAGAACAACTTTGTTTATGTACAAAAGAGAAACACACACCACACACACATATGTATACGAGGGATCATGATCCGATCCCCTCGCTTAAGCATCTCCGAGTGTCCCCAAAACTACAGTCGTTGGATCGTGTCTATTCTCAAGAGAAATTGGGCACTTTAGTGGATCTAATATGAACAGTAGAAAAAGGCAGCTGTAATTTTGGGAACATTCAGGGATACTTAAGTGTGGGGATCCTGATCTCTCTCTCTCTCTCTCTCTCTCTCTCTCTCTCACACACACACACACACACACACACACACACACATACACACACACACACAGTTAAACCTGAATCATACCCGGAATTTCTTTGGATTTCACAGTTTGTAGCCGAATCCAACCCGAAACTCATTCTGGTTTAATTTTTTTTTACCTCCAAACCCAAATTTTCAGTTGCAAATCGTTATATTATACCATTGACAGGCCTAATTGCATATGGAATAGCAATGTAAGAGACATAACAGCCAAAATATGACTGTTGAAATACAAAATTCTTAAGGTACATGAGCAATGATTATGTTGTGATTTTATTTTGATTCGTATTTTTAAAGACTGCAAATTTTCAGAAAATTCTATTGGACTAGTTATATATATTTATTGTGAAACAAAAAACCTTTCATGAACTATATAAATAAACTGAATGAAACGATATAAAGGCATATCTCTTGAGAACTCACATTTAGCATAAATTTCATTCACTTTCTTGAAGTCCTTAAGGTCAGCCAACCTGCAAAAGCATACAATATAAGAAACCACACAAAGGGCTGAGTCTACACAGCTAAAAATAAGAAACCCATGTTATACATGATGGTTGTTTTAACAACTGAAGAGTAGCTGACACCACTAGCTTTCAGTATTTCCCCCATATTCTTCAGAACCTACAAGTAACATTACAGAATAAATTACCATAGAATATGAAAGATCCTTGGTATTATACATACTACACAGAAAGAAATTACCAGAGTTTAAGTTTGACCCGTACCAAACCACATATACATATACAGATAAATTTAACTTTTCTCATAGTTTATCATGACATGGCCCTTTCAACTCTTTATCATTGTACTCCAATAAAAAAATCTACCAAGTTCACCTCTGCGTACTCTCATTGACAGTTTCCATAGAACAAAAAAGATTAGTTCATTAAGCCAAAGATTCCTCACTCGTAATAGCTTAAAGATTTATTGCTAGAAAGAACCAGTTAAAACCTGCACCAAGTTCAGATGGGAGGTCGAATACTGAGGTTAAAATGTCGACCAATTGTGAAAAGAAGTAAAACAAAATGAACTACAAGGCGATCCTAACTAGACACATAGATAATTAGTAATAAATACTAATGTGGGGATGTCAAGGTGCAAGATTTGATACACTTATCGTCTATGTTGCATGAACAGGAACAGGACACGTCACTAAAAAATTGTGGAAGAAGGAAAAGTTTGTGTATTTAAGAACTTGAGGATGGATATACAAGTAATATGAGTCTTTTTTCCATGGGAAGCTCCGAAAGATCAGAGCCTCTAAACACAAGGTTGTGATTGCCAACCTCAATACTGCAAGGGACGTATCAAAATATATCTGCAAGTATCGATTTGTGCTGAGATGAAGATGGCAAATGTTCTTCATTGACCAATGGAATTACCAAAAAGTAATTACAATGAGCTCATCAATAACAAGTAAACATACTGAGCTTAATGTTGCAAAAGAGAAATGACAAAATTTACAGAATTTTGCTAAAATTGTCTTAGTTGATATTTGATCTAGACCACGTATGAAGACAAACACCCATAAGATATGTAAACACCCATAAGATATGTATCTTCTTCTCCTTTCTCATGAATGTTGTCTTCATCCACAATCCATCTGGATCAAATATCGTGAAGAAATGATGTTCTCCATTAGTAAATGAGTCTATGGAAATGAAATGAAGTAGAAGTTTAATTAGTTACAATTGCACGGACAAGAATTCGACATGACACATTTCAGACACCATGGCACTGATTTGGCACCTATTTTGTTGTGTTCTAGTGTATTTTGGCCAGTGTTTTAAATGGCGGTTGAGACGGCCGCCTAGGCGGTAGGCGGTCTCTCTCTGCGCCGCTTTGCGGTAGGCGGTGGAGTAGGCGGCCAACGAAAGTTTGGTGGTGTAGGCGGAAGTGAGGCGGCGTAGGTGGGAGCCTAGACGGAGTAATACCTGACAAGATGTTTTGGCCAAAAGGTTTTGCAAGTATTATGGGTCTATGGTTCACTTTTACAAGACTAAAACTTCATAAATCTTTGTCCTACAACTTAGTTATGCATGAAATACCCTTAAAATATACATATTATGCAAAAAAAAAAAAAAAAAAAACAGTGGTAAAATAGTAAAAAATGTCCAAAATATATCAAACGCCTAGGCGGTGCCTGGACGGTAGGCGGACTCTCTCTGCCGCGTACCCGCCTACCGTAGTTTAGAACCTTTATTTTGGAGGGTCCATAGCATGTCCGATACGTGTGTTTCTGACACGACACAGACACAGCATAAATTTGGAGTGTCTGTGGGCCTTAGATTACAAGAAGCATAAACACAAGCCAGTTTAAAGAAATGAGAAAGCAGAAGGCATGCGCTGATACTTCTATTGGATCTCACAGTAGAATAAACAGTCATTGAAAGAGGAAATGCAAAACACATAAAATAACGAAGAAAATTTCATAAATGTTGCTAATGTGTAATAACGGAGAATGCTATGAAGCTGCCAAAAATTACATACAATATTTGGTTTAGGCTGTAACATACATTCGTCGAGGACATTTTTCTGGAGTTAGATGAGAATCTTTATAGCATGAGAGAATATTTTTGAAGATATGGAATAATTATGACGAGAGAAAGTGAAGAAATATCTTTACCCACACAATGACAAACATATACTGATGTCATTATTCACATGACAAGATAAAAATGAACCTAGTTAATATTGGACAATTTCCATGAAAGGGACAGCTTACTATACTAAGAATCCAACAGTCTCAGGGATGGCTAAAATCACCTAACTGAATTACAAGAAAATTTTAAATTATTGTATTTGCAGTTCAGTAATTTGAAGGTTGAAAAGATTGCTAATTAGAACATTGCGAAAGTCTTGTCCTTGATATACTATCCTGATAAAATATGTGGAAGTTACTTGCGTATTTGGTAAACAGCATATAGATCCCTTATCCAGTGGAAAAATAGAGCCAAGAAGCTTCTCAAACGTGCGTAATATGAGTTAAATTAAATGGGATCCAGGACACAAGAATTTCAACCCAATTAGCATCCAAGTGTTCCATTATGAGACAGTCTCATAAAGTCATAAAATATCATTCATGTAGTCTTAAAGTTAAATCAGTTAACATGATTAAGAAATGTAGTCTCACAAACTTCTTCGCTTGAAGTTACCAATAAACTAATTTACCTGCTCAGTTTGTTCCTCTACGCTGTCAGATATGAATTTCCCCGTCTGGAAATGAGCAATCAAAATAAGTGTAATGCAGGAATAATCTGATGGTTCATCAGTGAAGTTAGATTCATGTTTCTTAATTTGTTTTTGGGTAAGAAAACAAACCTCAGGAACAAGACCCAGGACACCTGAGACGAATAGAAGATTATTAGCTTTAATAGCCTGAGAATAAGGTCCTAATGCAGCAGGTGCCTTTTCTGTCTGAACAGCTTCTTTCTTATCTAATCTCAAGAAAGAAAAGTCAATTAAGTACTTGGATAAGACTTAAGTGAGATATACAAAAGAAAGAGAGTAAAGTTAATTCATTAAAGATGTTACTTAAACTACAAATAAGCTTATATTATGTGTCCATATACACTATTGTAGGTGTGGCATTATCACGGCTGATTTGCACTTAATTCCCCCTTAATACTCGATAAGAAAATTAAGAATCTACACCCCTGGTCTACAAATATAACCTTGTATTTTGTGGGGGTCACAATACTAACTTTTTACGAAAATTGCACATTTTTTGCTATGCATGTGTTCAATTTAACAGACAAATTCCTTTCCATCTGGTCGTTCTAGAAGGTTTATAAGTGGTAAAACAAAGAAAAGACCTTTTAATAATTAAGTAGACGTGACTTGAACAATACTAAAGCATGGCCCGAAGCACCACACCAACCCCCCCCCCCCCAAAAAAAAATAATAATAATAAATTTACGTAAGTCGTACTATAATTTGTAAGACTTATGGAACTCTTAGTGCATCAGCCACTATAAGTTATGAAAATTCACAAAGTCATCTGTAATGTCCAGAAAATATGAAAAACTTGGTGCCCTTCTTCCTAAGTTTATGCAGGAAAATGTGTTTTAAGTTTTGGCCCCCCTCATTGTCGAATCTTGGTTCTTTCCACCTTAGAAAAATGTGTTGTAACTTTTTAAATAGAATGTTCCACATATTGTTTTGCCAACACATAAAAAAATGGGGTAATTACAGACACTCCCCCCCCCCCCCCCCCCCCCCCACACACACAAACGTCTACTGCTTTTCGAGTTTTCCCCTACCGTTAATTTCTT
Organism: Iris macrosiphon; assembly: GCA_036927795.1. NCBI lineage: Eukaryota > Viridiplantae > Streptophyta > Magnoliopsida > Asparagales > Iridaceae > Iris > Iris macrosiphon. Next base: position 168,475,705 of record JAYESA010000015.1, read on the forward strand.
CACAGTTCCCCTCTCGTTAAATTCAAATGATTTTCATCACTTGGGGGTCATTTGTCGTGCACATGACCCTTCCAAATGACGGAAATCCCTCCCTCCTTCATTCCCCCCCCCCCCCCCCCCCCTCCCCAACCCCTTCTTAAGTTTATGAAGGAAAATGTGTTTTAAGTTTTGGCCCTCCTTATTGTCGAATTCTGGTTCTTTCCACGGTAGAAAAATGTGTTCCAAGTTTTTATACAGATTGTTCCACATTTTTTCCGCCCACACATAAAACTAGGGTAATTACAAGAAACACCCCTAACCTTTTCTGCTTTTCGTGTTTTTCTCCTACACTTAATTTCTTCACATTTCCCCCCTCTCGTTAAATTAAAGTGATTTTCATCACTTGGGGGTCATGTGATGTGCACATGACCCTTCCAAATGACGGAAATCCCTCCCTCCTCCATTCCCAATCCCTCCATTTCTCGGGACGACCTACGCTCAGGGTTGTTCACTCGTGCACTCCCCCCCCCCCCCCAACCCACCCAGTGTGCTCTAGACCCCTTCTCTCCAATCCCAAATTCCCCACTCCCTCCTTTCCTTTGGACGACCGACGAACACGGTTGTTCACTCGTGCCCTTCCCTCTTGCTATGGACCACCGATGAGGGTTATAAACCCTAATTTTCTCCAATTGTTCGAGGCTCACCAATTTGTAAGGTAAATTCTAAACCTACTACTGAAATTGTTAATTAAAGGAATTAAACTGTTAGGGGTCAATCTGTTAAAAAAAAAATTTTGAAACCCTAATTTCTACATTGAATTGAGGGGTAATGCACTAGTTTGAAAATGTGGGTCATGGGTTTTATTCTCAAGAATCTAATGTAAGTATTCAAAGTTTTGAAACACTAAGATTCAAGATGGATGTAGGTTAAATTTTCAATTTTAGATTCATTGTTTTTGTTACTAATCCCTAATTTTTAGTTTCACAAATTGTACATGATCACCACTAAGTGTCAATGTAGGTTACATTTTCATCATGCATTTACAAGAATTTGAGATCAAACATGGTGGCTACTTCATCTTGACCCCAATGAAACTTTATGTTGGTGGAGAGATGTATCACAAGTGGGTTTAAACAACCACCAACTTTTCTTGGGTGAGTTTTTGACTTTTATGAGAGATTAATTGCAATATGATTATGATAAACTAAGGTCTACTATTTAATGTCAACTTCTTCTCTTGATGATCGCAGTTTCATATATAGTGAAGTACAATTTAATGACATGCTTCGAAAACACTATAGAATGAAGAAGATCAAGCTCTACCTTGATCATGGGTGGGATATTGACATTGTCAATATACCTAGATCTGGTTCAAAGAGAAGGGTGAAGAAGCTTGCAGTTAGAAGGCCCACAAATGCTAGACAACTAAATCTTGATGATAGTTCAATTTCCAATGTTGATGGTCATGCTTCTGAGTCTGATGACAGTAAGGGTTTCATAAAATTTGGTCAATGTAGTCCTCATATGGGTTACCAAATTTTGTATATTATTTCATCACCAAGTGCGAATTTCCATTTATTTACGCTAAAGATTATTAATGCTCACTTAGAAACAATTAGAGCTAGCCTTGTATATATTAAAGCCTTGTATATATTAATTCACTTTAGATATTCCATGTACATGGAGTACATATACAATGTTAAGATCTTGTATTCCTTGTGAGCTGAAATTACATTGTTTTACAATGAGAAATCATCCAGTGATACTCTTAAATTAACATAGATAGATTGGTATATTTCCAAATTAATGAAAAAGTTTTTAAAAGTACTTTATGACTCTATAGTTGTATTAGATGGTGTATGCTACCCAACTTCTCATTTAATGCTAGAACAAGTTTTTTGTTTTTTCTGGAATACTTGCAGAATATAGAAATGAACGAGGTTTTGAACAAATTATTTTTAAAGTGGAAGAAAAATATAAATATATTGGGGAGATGTTCCCCCTTTTAATTGTTTAGCTGCTATTATTGATCCTAGAATTAAGTTAGTTGGTATATTAGAGCTTTAGAAATAATTTATGAAAAATATGCAATTACCTATAAGTAACAAAATAGAAGAGACTAGAGTTTTAGTTAGATTAATATTTAATATATATCAATCAGAACATAATACTACTACACCAACTCCTACAATTGCCACTACTCCCTCTTCTACCTCTAGCACAAAGAGGAAATTTATGGCACTAGTAAATAACTAAGTACTAAGTAGAAATAGACAAATAGCAGCAGCGCAAGTGAAAGTAGTAGTAATGCAAGTACTGAACTATATATATACATACGAAGTGGTCACAGTGAGGTGCTAACTGAAGAGGAAGCAGATAAATTATATGTTCAGTTATGGTGGAAATCACATAGAAGTTTCTGATACTATCAATTATGGTACATAATCTTTTAACTCCAACAATGTCCATAGTCGCATCAAACTTTGCTTTTAGTATAGGTAATAGGGCCATGACCGAGAAAAGACATATACTGGACCCTGATGGATTGGTTAGATGCAGATGACATGGTACAAGACATGGAAGAAACCAAAGTTGACAAAAACTTTGGTAACTTCAATCTAGAAGATGATGATTAATATGAAGCCTTCGAGCTTACCAAAAAGAATTGACACGAAGAAGACTCGAAGTCCAAGCAACTCAACTGAGAAAAAGCCACACCGACAATGAAGATTATAAACGGCGGTCGGCAGGTGCACGGCGGCAAGAGTCCGCCTACCGCCCAGGCGTCGCCTAGACAGTTGATACATTTTGGATTTTTTTTACTATTTTATCACAGTTTTTTACATTATATACATATTTTAAGGATGTTTCATGCATAACTATGTTGTATAACAAAGATTTATAAAGTTTTAGTCTTGTAAAAGTGAGCCATAGTTCCATAATGCTTGCAAAATCGTTTGACCAAAATATTTTCTTAGGTATTGCTCCGCCTAAGCGTCCACCTACGCCACCTATGCCGCCAAAGCTCCGTTGACCGCCTACTCCGCCTACCGAAAAGTAGTGCGGAGAGAGACCGCCTAGGCGCCGCCTACCGCCTATGCGCTGCCTAGACAGTCGAGACAGATGCCATTTAGAACACTGCTAACAATACTTTGTATTACTCCACGGTGTCACTTAACTCGAGAGAGAAAACTTGAACTCGAAGACCTAAAAACTCATAGACCTAAGAGTGGAAGACTTGAACTCGCACAATGTCACTCAACAGTTGAGTCTCAACTCATATGAAATGTAAATTGTAATTGTCTTTATTCAAATGATCTATATTGATAAAATTTCTTTCTTTCAACTAATTAATACCTCTCTTTTGATTATTTTTTCTCATTTTTTTTTCCTCATATGAAATGTAAATTGTAATTCACTTTATTCAAATTATCCATTTCAATATAATTTATTTCTATCTACTAATTAATACATCTTATTTTTTGGGGGAAAAAAATCTCACTTAACTCCTTTTCCCCTCAATTTTAAGGCTTGGACCTCCTAAAAATTTAGGCGGTCCAAACCAATGCCCAAAGGGTTATTTACACTGACCTCCCACATGTTTTATGTTTATTATACGGGCCTCCCTTATTTTGAAAATAATTACACTAACCTCGTCTATGTTTTATATTAAGTACATGGACCTCTCCTATGTTTTATATTTTATGTAAAAGGTTATTACACTAACCACCCTTGTAACATTAAGCATAGGAAAGATCCGTGTAATTATTTTCAAAATAAGGGAGATTCGTGTAATAAACATAAAACATAGGAAATGTTAGTGTAAATAACCCAATGCCCAAAACCCATGGCAGACACTGAATAGGCACGACACATGCCAGCAGCGTACGTGCCGACGAGGAGAAATAAAGCACTTCACAGAAATTCCGCCGGCGGAGGTCTCCATGTGCCGGCGGTGCCGGATAATGCGTGTCTCCGGGCACCGCTACATCTCTAAGTATAATGAGAATAAATGGCAAGCGAAGATAAAAATCTCAAAAAAAAAAAAAAAGCAATCCCGTAGCTTTATTAAAATTGTATCCAGATCCCCAAAGGAAGGAGTTTCCTGCAAAAAAAAAAAAAAAAAAAACCTCCTCCGTAGCAAGGGTTTAGGGTTTTAGCAGAACAAGAAAATAAAGAGGGGGTTTATTCGTAAAATGATACCTGAGACCGCGGAAGCGGAGACGGATAGTCCGCCGTTTGAGGAGGAGACAGAGAATCCGCCGTTTGAGACGGAGGCGAAGGAGCGTTCGGCAGCAAAGGTGGAGCCGAAGGAGAGGATGGACCGGCCGCCGACGTTGACGGAGGCGAAGAAGAGCCAGGGAGCGGATACGCGGCCGGAGGGTCGCCGGATTTCCCTGGCAGCCGGGGCCGGCGGCGATGTGACCAGATATCTCGAGATTCCGGACCAAGCCATTCCTAAACTTTAGGGTTTATGATATGTTAGAAATTGAAATCGAGCTGCTTTCAAAGGGTGAGTGGGTGGGTTAGTGTGGGAGTATTTATTTTCAGAATTTTTTTTGGGTGGAGAAATGAATTTTTTCTAAAATTTTGTACAGGATATTAAATATGTGCTTGGTTTAAGAATATATATATATATATATATATATATATATATATATATATATATGCAAATTCTAAAGATACTACATAAATTACTTAGAACAGTCCAATTTTTTTTCAGTTTATTTACAAATTTGCCATATAATTTTTTTTACTTGAGGGCAATCCAAATCCTCATATAAAAGCCAATGACTTTTATTTTTTAGTCAATTTTTTTTTCATGACTGTCACAATGTTGACAGTCCTTCCAATTGGAAGGACTGTAAAAAAATTGACAGTTCTTCCAAAAAAATTGAGAGAGAGAGGAGGGATCAAGATTCTCCTATTTTTGCATCCCTGCTATTGATAACGTTGGATGGTGCTTTAAGTCATATAATCTTAACCGTCAACGGTTAAGATTATATGACTTAAAGCACATCTAACGGGTGTGAATAGGTAGTGCTTGGGGATACAAAACAGTAAAAATACCTATCATTCCTCATACATATATATATATATATATATATATATATATATATATATATATATATGTCACGTCCCAATCCCAAAATACCGAGGGACTAGACACGTGGCAATGGCCAGCAGCACACACCGATGGGCAAACCCAATTTAATAGACCCATCAGGGTGTACTTAAGCTGTAAAACAACAGTAAGGGTCTATGATACTAATCTCATTCACAGAAATGAATACAATCAATATGAAATATAAATCAACATCAAGTCTCAATAAAACATATCTCGGGAAACAACCCCATAATAAGTCTGATACAGCAGTCAATAGACAAGAAATAAAGAGTATAACAACAGCAAAGACTGAGTATAAATAAAACAGATACTCAGGAAAAATCCTCGACGATCACCTCGTCCTTGGGTTCTGGTACTGCTCTTGTCCCGTACGCCTGGGGGTAGATCTCCTCTGCTAAACTTGGGAACATAATCTGGATTTCATGTCCTCAGGGGACATAGCAAGATACAAGAATAACTCAAGCCAAATAAGTGCAGTATATGAAAGGAATCAATAGGGCAAACTATATAACCAGCTAAGTGATATGCAATATGAGAGCATCACTAGAACTCAGGCTGAGACTACTACACGCTCTGTGTCGGGGAGCCGGTAGCAGTGATATCATGTCGGAGTCTAGCTCGGCGTGGCTACGGTACCGTAATAATATAATCAACATGTAGCTGTGTGTTTCTCCCCACCCAATGTAATCACACGTCTCATGTCCATGTCACGCAAGATCATATCCTCTAACTGATGCAACGAGTCATATTGATAGCTAAGCATATATAATATCTATGTCACGAATCATGTAACCTATACAGAATCACCATGAATATCTCAGGAAGATTCTGTCTCATGAATAGTGTCAGGTTTCTTGTGGTATGTCGTACTTGATAATGCAAGCACGAAAATGTATAGGGTAGCGATATCAATCTCTAGGTGACGTTACACAACTCCGCGTACGGCGTTGACACCCGAATATTATTCGGACGTTAAGTAATGTCACACGGTCCTAGGTTGAACATATATATCACAAAAATAGATCAAGAGAATAATATAAAATAAATTACTGCAAGTATGGCAAGGTACACTTGCCTAGGATTTGATTTCCAACTGCTGCTCTGGTATCAGCGGGATCTGCAGGTACTTCTCCGATTGCTGAAATAATCATTATCATCATGTTCAGAAGATATCAAATAGCTAGAATTGTCTGTCCATAAGTCCAATTTGGACACAGGGACAAAAGTGACAGTTTCTGGTCAAAGTGGGGTCCACATGTGGCCCACTTCGCACTGAAAAATGTGCCAGAGACAAGGTTTTCCAAATTCATCAAACTTAGTGTCTACAAGTTTAGAACGATGATACAAACCCAACGAAATATCCAGAACTGGATTCCGATGAACCGATCACAAAATCGGCCGTCAAGTGGAGCCGTGGGGCATACGATACGAGATTTTGTCAACGTTCTCAGAATTGAACCAAACTTGGGTCACAGGACCAGCGTATCACTACGAGTCCGGTGGCGCAAGTTTCGTTTCGAAACGACGAGCGTATACGAAGTTACACCGAGTTTCATAACAGGGCCGATACGGGATGTTATCGACGGATACTCGTTGATTTCGGTGTGCACGCACATCCAAATAAACTTTTACGAAATCTCACACGTCCGTATCAACAGTGCGCACCTTTCGGTGAAGTTAGCACACGACCAAGTCGTCTCGTTTAGCGGGACGTACCCAATTCCAAAAAAATCAGGATTTTAAATAACCAATATTTTGGTCATTTTTACCCTCGAATAACATGCAATTTACATCTCAATAAATTGAACTAAAATAGGGTTTAAAACTTGGTCATATGTCTAAATTACTATTCAGGTAGATTTTGAAAATATTTAGCAGGTTGGTCGCAAAACGGTCGTGAACTGGGGTGTTCGGATAAATTTCTAATTTTTAGAAAATAGGGTAATTTTTTCTGTTTTGCATCGCAGTTTGCGACCGACACATGACGCGATATCCCGAACAATTTATACAGGGTTCGAGAGGGTCACGTAGGGAACACGCATGATTCGACAGAATGGAAAACGGATCAATATAATGGGTGATATGCACGCGGGAAGGCGGGTACCTTATTGTGGTATTCGATAGGACAACGTCGCGGCGGCGGCTACGGGATGTGTAACCCCCAGATTTTTCAGGAATTTAAAAATAATTTTTCGAAAATTTTCTGTAATTTTTAACTAATTAAAATCAAGGTATTTTGAAATTAAATAAATTTAAATGTTTTTATTAAATATTAAAATATTATAAAAATAATATTTTGGGTGTAAAATAAAATATTAGACAAGGTAATTTTTCTGAAATTTATTGGACCCCGGAACCATTTTTAAAGATCTAAAAATTAATATTTTTAATAAACCCAATTAAACCGGATTAAACCAACCAGTTTAAACTAAAAGAACCAACCCAAACCGGACCATGCTGAACTGAACCCTATCTAAACCAACCCTAACGGGTTGGATTCATCAACCCGACCCGTACCCGCAACCCGACCCGACCCATGATATAATAAAACCCTAATTCCCAAATCCCCGTCGACCTTTCCCCTCCCCGGCGGTCGTTTCCACCGCCGTGGTCCTCCGGCTCCCCCGCGACCGTTTTCCTGCGTCCGCTAGCCTCCGCAACGCCTCGCCTCCCCGCAACGGCCGACCGACGACCTCCCTCTCCTTCTATAAAAACCCCTCTGCCATCTCCACCGCCACTAACAACCACTGTCTCCACCGCCTTCCCTCCGCTCGAGCCTCTGCGGCCACCCCCACACCGTTCTCCGCTGAGACCCAGAGCCGACGACTTCCCCTCCGGTACCCCCAGGAACCCCGGCCTCCCCCAACCCTAACACCACCACCGCCACCTTCCTCCGCTGCCTTTTCGGCCTCCCCGACCCGCTGCCTCGATCGACCCGAGCTCCACCGCCTCCGACTCCACCGGGCTCCGCCCGTATATATGCACGTATGTTGTACGTATTTTATATCCTACTTTAAAAGAACAAATAATAATATTTTATTTTTTTACTACTGGTGAAAACCAAACAACTCCTGAAAATCAAAATTTTACTACTTGTGAAGATCAACTTTTATCTTTTCTTGTTATATAGTAGCATAGATTATGTTATTATGGTTTCTTAGCTCCCTTCATTTTCTTCATATTTGATTCTGCTACAAAAATGAGGTCCTAGCTATGCCATCCTGAACATTTGACTTCTACGTAAATTTTGTACCATTCCTTTGTAAATTTTGGGACCCTAGACTCATGCCTAGGTTGACTAGGCTTGGAGTCGGCTCTGACCAAGTCGTGCAATTTGTGGTTATGGTTGATAAATATTTTCATAGAGATTCATAACCTCATTAATATTATCACTCAATTCACCACATTAATTTATTGCCATAGGAATTAGTATATACTGAATAAAGTAGACATGTGTAAATACAAGCACATCAAAATAAATTTTTTTACTTATATCTCGTCTGGTTTGCAGAAATGAAAGAAAATTAATTCTTTGCAATTTTCATAGGCATGAAAATTACAATTTCCATAAAAAAAATCGGTTTTTGGAAAAGCTAGAAATATTGTTTAAATACATCTTTGAGCATAGATAGTTTAGTCCTAAATTTTTGTAATAAATGTAGAAAAGTAAGAGTAGTGAATCTTTGGAATCGTTGAGGGAAACTATTTATTCCCTATTTTTTTTTCACTTAGGACCTAATTTTCTTTTTTGCTCCTTTTTTCTTCACATCCAAACACACAAAAAAAGATTTATTTTATTTTTCAAGGTCATGATTCCGCCAACCAAACATGACTTTATTGTAGCTCTCGTATATGCAATTTGTTGAGTGTGTTTTGTAGGTAGGAATTGTCACGCCCCGGTCCCGCAGGGCCGTTCATCCTCGCTTTGGTCCCTACGGAACCGATCGTCCTCGCACGGGCGTGATGCCGTGCAAGCCTAAGATGCGCTTGCACAAGGCCAAAGCTTTGAAACAAGGGCAAGTAAGCTATTCAATATCTGAAGCAGCGGCACATAACATTTCAGAAAAGTGAAGAACACAATGGCATATGAAAATAGGCTCTTTTATTGATATTCACAAGTGTTACAAGCGGCACATGGCCGAGGTTATAGATCGCTCAAGCACTCTTCTCTCGATTACAATGATACCGTTCCATACATTATGTCCCTTTATACAAAAGCAGCACAGCTCGATGCAGGCACAATTTCGATGCGGCTCGAGGCATCGACTCCAGATTTCCGGTTCCTTGGGATGAGGCACGGCTATCGCTTCCTCGCACGAACGGCACCTGAGAACAAGCAAACTGTTGGTGGGTCAGCACTTTATGCAAGTACTGGTGAGATAAAACAACTGAACAGAAGCTACACCCCCTGAAACCCACACTAAGTAGACTTGTGGCAAAACATTGCATTACTAGTGATCTTGCTAGTTTTACCTAAGTTCGTTTCATGCAGTTCTAACAGAGTCATATTACATCTTTGAAACATAACTTTGAAACAGTTTTGCATATTCAAACTATAAGCATACGATTTGGGACAGTGCTCTATCGTGCAGTGCGCAGCATGTATTGTGCATCACAATCTATCTCGTTAGGGCAAAGTTAATCTAGCAGACTGAACATATCGAATCAAGGCAAGCATATCAAGTGGACTGTCATATCTTCAAGCATTTAAGGCAGCATATCTATATACATGAAGTACTAACAGAAACTCAATGGTGCAGACTAGATGAATAAGCAGGCTTATGTATAACTCATGTTATTTCTTACCCACGGCCGAACGGTTATCCCTGCAGCAGACACACAAGTTAGCCACAATTTGCATAATATAATGTATACAGTTCTCTAGTTTTCCTGTTCGTCTCTACATCAACAGTTAGGTATGCAAGAAGGCTAGCCTAGCATGCGCCCTAACTACATGATGGTCCCCTCATCGGGATTAGCAGTTGGGACGTACAAGCCCATCTCACTAATAGACTTGTCTTTGGTCTACCCAAGAACGTACAAGCCTTGGGTATCTAGATCTCTTTCCGGACCGAACGATCCCCAGTGCCCCAGGAACCGCTCGAGAGATAATCCTTGTGCACAAGTTGTCCTGACCAAATGCATGAATGCAAGCCCTATCAGAAAAATATGCTATCATGCAACTGATGAACAATGCACAACAAGTCTATCTCTTCTTTTCTCTTTTCTCAAGTCCAGATAGCCGAAGCTCATTGTCTTAATGCACATTGCCTAATAGCCATGTCTCCCCCGTAAGGTTTTTAAGCCTCAGGGTGGGCTATTAGTCTAGATTCACAAGTTCACGTTATTCACCAAGTTTTGTCTTTCACAAGCCAACTATAACACATATTCAAGCAAGCTAACTCTTAAACAAGTAACAAGCAAGAACAGTTCTTATAACTCTAGCATGCAAATTCTATCTCTTGTGGACAAGCATTCTAGTATTCCAGTCTAGCATACGATATAAGTGCAAGCAATCCTTTTTACTCTTGTTATTAGTATGGCAAGGTTCTATCTCGTTTCAGACAAGCATTCTAGTTCTCTTATTAGGCAAGCAAGCAGATTCATTTTAATGACAAGCTATGTGAGTTCTCTTATTAGCATACTGAGTCGGTTCTATCTTTCTTCTTATGAAACAATCTTATTAAGCAACAAGCATTCAAAAAACTCAGATTCATTATTAAGTCGTGCAAGAATCAGAGAATGCAGTTCTGCCCACTCACCTTGATTAATCGGTCGGGAACTCTCCGAGAAGACTTCCGTTCGAGCAAGCAAGTCGATCCCACTTGTACATAGCGCCGACGCGGAGCGGGGCGCTACATACTTACCCACCAACAAAGAGTTTCGTCCTCGAAACTCAAGGAGAAACTCACGATAACACAGAGCAGCGATAGTCCTCATCCCTCACCTTCCTTAATCAAAACTCAGCAAATCCAGAAATCACAAATCACTTCTCAAGCAATGAAAACAAATCCAGAAAACTTTTTGCGCGCATCTTTGAGAATATCTATGGACTTATTGTATGAAATGTTCATTGCAACACAATCACAACTCAGGGTCAGAGGCAACGGAACGGGCAAAGAATCGAGTCGCTCTGATACCATTATGTCACGTCCCGGTCCCGCAGGGCCGTTCGTCCTCGCTTTGGTCCCTACGGAACCGATCGTCCTCGCACGGGCGTGATGCCGTGCAAGCCTAAGATGCGCTTGCACAAGGCCAAAGCTTTGAAACAAGGGCAAGTAAGCTATTCAATATCTGAAGCAGCGGCACATAACATTTCAGAAAAGTGAAGAACACAATGGCATATGAAAATAGGCTCTTTTATTGATATTCACAAGTATTACAAGCGGCATATGGCCGAGGTTATAGATCGCTCAAGCACTCTTCTCTCGATTACAATGATACCGTTCCATACATTATGTCCCTTTATACAAAAGCAGCACAGCTCGATGCAGGCACAATTTCGATGCGGCTCGAGGCATCGACTCCAGATTTTCGGTTCCTTGGGATGAGGCACGGCTATCGCTTCCTCGCACGAACGGCACCTGAGAACAAGCAAACTGTTGGTGGGTCAGCACTTTATGCAAGTACTGGTGAGATAAAACAACTGAACAGAAGCTACACCCCCTGAAACCCACACTAAGTAGACTTGTGGCAAAACATTGCATTACTAGTGATCTTGCTAGTTTTACCTAAGTTCGTTTCATGCAGTTCTAACAGAGTCATATTACATCTTTGAAACATAACTTTGAAACAGTTTTGCATATTCAAACTATAAGCATACGATTTGGGACAGTGCTCTATCGTGCAGTGCGCAGCATGTATTGTGCATCACAATCTATCTCGTTAGGGCAAAGTTAATCTAGCAGACTGAACATATCGAATCAAGGCAAGCATATCAAGTGGACTGTCATATCTTCAAGCATTTAAGGCAGCATATCTATATACATGAAGTACTAACAGAAACTCAATGGTGCAGACTGGATGAATAAGCAGGCTTATGTATAACTCATGTTATTTCTTACCCACGGCCGAACGGTTATCCCTGCAGCAGACACACAAGTTAGCCACAATTTGCATAATATAATGTATACAGTTCTCTAGTTTTCTTGTTCGTCTCTACATCAACAGTTAGGTATGCAAGAAGGCTAGCCTAGCATGCGCCCTAACTACATGATGGTCCCCTCATCGGGATTAGCAGTTGGGACGTACAAGCCCATCTCACTAATAGACTTGTCTTTGGTCTACCCAAGAACGTACAAGCCTTGGGTATCTAGATCTTTTCCCGGACCGAACGATCCCCAGTGCCCCAGGAACCGCTCGAGAGATAATCCTTGTGCACAAGTTGTCCTGACCAAATGCATGAATGCAAGCCCTATCAGAAAAATATGCTATCATGCAACTGATGAACAATGCACAACAAGTCTATCTCTTCTTTTCTCTTTTCTCAAGTCCAGATAGCCGAAGCTCATTGTCTTAATGCACATTGCCTAATATCCATGTCTCTCCCGTAAGGTTTTTAAGCCTCAGGGTGGGCTATTAGTCTAGATTCACAAGTTCACGTTATTCACCAAGTTTTGTCTTTCACAAGCCAACTATAACACATATTCAAGCAAGCTAACTCTTAAACAAGTAACAAGCAAGAACAGTTCTTATAACTCTAGCATGCAAATTCTATCTCTTGTGGACAAGCATTCTAGTATTCCAGTCTAGCATACGATATAAGTGCAAGCAATCCTTTTTACTCTTGTTATTAGTATGACAAGGTTCTATCTCGTTTCAGACAAGCATTCTAGTTCTCTTATTAGGCAAGCAAGCAGATTCATTTTAATGACAAGCTATGTGAGTTCTCTTATTAGCATACTGAGTCGGTTCTATCTTTCTTCTTATGAAACAATCTTATTAAGCAACAAGCATTCAAAAAACTCAGATTCATTATTAAGTCGTGCAAGAATCAGAGAATGCAGTTCTGCCCACTCACCTTGATTAATCGGTCGGGAACTCTCCGAGAAGACTTCCGTTCGAGCAAGCAAGTCGATCCCACTTGTACATAGCGCCGACGCGGAGCGGGGCGCTACAGGAATGCTCCAATTGAATCTGATCGAATCTAGTTGGACCTAAAGAGAGGAAAGAGGTAATTGTGAAGAGGGTTTCTAAAAGAAAAAAATGCTAAGTTTACAACCAAATGCTTACAACCTCCTTATAACCTACCCCCGTTACATGGGTCCCAGCCGACCCCACCTCTCCCCTCTTTCCCCCAATGGAGGTCGGCCACGTGGCGGTTATAGACGGGGAAAGCTATGACACAGAGATATTTAAAGAGTTTCTAATTTTTCGGATTTTCTAGTTGTCCATTCCTACCTAAATTTTTATTTCTTTAATTTCTATCCTCCATTGCCTAATGGTTTGATGTTATTGTTGTGTATGTATGGAGTCAGACTTTTCTTAGAACCGTCTTAAATTTTTTATATTTACCATTTCTAATCTAAAAAAAACTTTATGGGGTGTTTTGTAAACCGGAAGTGAGTATGGATTCCAATTTTTTTGTAATTGAAGGATTTGGAGCCGAAATTTATTGTTTGGTTCGTGGGAATGAGGGAACCAAAATTGGCATTTACAGTTCCTGTCCCCCATGGTACCCACCTCCAAATCCGGAAACAACATCCTAACTTTTGCAACGGATGTGGGTTGGAAAGAGAAACAGCATCAACGACTGTCACGCCCTTGACCCCGCAGAGCCGGAACGTCCTCGCATGGGTGTGATGTCGCGTGAGTCTAAGTTACGCCTGCGTAAGGCAAGTACTGAAACGGTCAATTTAAGGCTAAGCCACAAAGTCGCAAAGATAATCCCCAATGCAGCGGAAGTTTAAACAATACAAGTATAACATAAAACAATCACTTTATTGATATAGAAGAATTATTACAAGGGACGCTAGGCCGAGATTACAAGTCACTCAAGCTCTCTATGTCTCGAAACAATAAAATGTGCCAAGCGGCTTATAACCGTGGAATGATAACATACGCGATGTTCCAACATTATGTTATGTATATGCACTTTAGCTTCAAATGTAACGCTTCAAGGCTCGAGCGAACTCCACGCCTTAGCGCGTACGAAGGGATTTCCATACCGAACGAGATACTCCCGCATCCTGCAAGCAATTTGGTGGATTATCAGTACATTAAATGCACTGGTGGGGTGGCTTCTCGCCCACTCAACAAAACCAAACACGTTCATTAGGTTATGTGCACCATCTATTATGTTGGCTTTCTAGTCTTGCCTTAGAATCAGTTTTATGGCATATAATATAAAGCATAACTCATGTTACAGTGCGTCGTGCGATATAAGAGTAACACGACGAATCTTACCAACATACCATTCGTCCTCCCTGTCCAAGTATAAACCAAGTTAGCCAGCATGTATGACACGAGTCAAAGAACCGTATATGAATTAAAAGTGTTACGAGCGTGTCTATGCCTTAGTCAAAATCGTCCGAACTATATAGTGCACAATGTTTCCATTCTCTAAACATAGGATGTGACATGCATCCATTACTTATTTCAAATTCAATGAACTCGCACACGGATGGCCGCAAGCGAGCTGACTTAATCTATATGAAGAGTGATCACTGGCTGAAAAAGCCATTTGAACTATAGTCAGGGTTGAAGGTGCTCCGTATAGCACGGGTAGCTAGCCCCGCTGGACGTCCCCAACACACCCGGGCTAACCCAGCTAGCACCGCTATACAGTAGTTCCGTCCGGGATCGATTCGGCCCCGACGTCCCAGCATATCTGTTCGCAGGAACTTACCCGTATGCACAGATTGTCCGTGACCATGCATGTTTTCTCTTTTCTCATCTTTTCTTTATCTTTTCAATCGGAGTAATGTATAGACTAGGTAGAGCTCTATCCAGCGCAAGTAATAAGCCCCGTTGCATGTCCTCGACACACCCAGGCTATTCCATTTTCTATGTTTCTTTCTTTTATCACTTGTTCAGTACAGATCAGTCAGTCTCTTTTCTTAGTATAGTTCAGTTATTCTCTTAGATACTTTCATTCATTCTTTCTTTCATTATGCAGCTCCTGGTAAGAAAACTGCCTCGGCGACCTTATGGTCCCGAAGTCTTACCATGTTTTCATTAATTGGCTCGGAACGACTATTTTGATAGTCTTCCTGCCTCAACAGAGTAAACCATGTTTCGTGTCGTGCTTCCTGGTCAGGGCTTGATCTAAGCTACAAGTATTGTATATAAGTAAAGCAATATACTTATGATAAACAAAATAATCTACTTGAAAACATAAGCAGTTCTACTAGAATGATTCTAAGGAGCAGTACAATAAGCTAACTCTATTTCCAACTTCACTTTCCATGTTCTATGCATATCAGATACGAATGAGATTATCCCCTTAGCTAGGTTGGTTCTTCTCATTTATTAGCATGCATCAAGGGTTTTGCCTAGCGACTAACATATATCGTCCATATTTTAAGTGTGAAGGCTAGGCAAAGACAGGTTCATCGGAGCCACCCACCTTAGCAATGAATCGCATCGGCCGAACGAGACTCCGAGCACGCCTTTAAAAGCCTAAGCCTGAACTTCTTGTGAAGATCCAAGTCCAAATGCCTTTGCCTCAACGAGTCATCTCGCCGAGTGAACCGCTGAAAACTCCAAGTCCAAGTGTCGTGCGCCATTTGAGTCATCCTGCTGAACTGAACTGAGTGGGTCGTTACAACGGCCACCACCACCACCTCCTCATCGTCTTCGCACTGTGCTCACAGGAGCTTCTCCCTGTTGCCTCCCTCACCCCCAGCGGCAACGGTTTCGTCGTACAACAACAGCGGGAGCCCGTAACAGCAGCATCAGCGCCCGTGCCGCTAGCCGAAGCCCTCCCCCCGCTTGCCTATGTCCCCGCCGAGCCGCTCCACCGAGCAATGCAGTCGACCCGGTCGTGGACGAGTGTAACAACAGAGCCCCATGGGAGATGTTTATTTTTTTGTGGAGGCCTGTGGCGGAGGGGATCGGGATGCGGCGGAGGAAGGAGATCGGGAGATGGCGGAGGCATGTGGCATTTTTTTTTCTTTAGAGAGAGTGTCACACCCTAGCCCCAAAATACATAGGACTAGGACACGTAAGCATGACAGCCGCATGGATATGGCATCTCCAATATATTGAAACCAAAATCCACACGTACGCTGTAATATGAATATCAATCCACAAGTGGTATAAACATATGTCACAAGTCACATGGTACAATCTAAATCTCATCCACAAAAAATTAATATAAATGAATAACCAGCATCTATAACTAGATCTCAATATAAGTATCTAAGGATGATAGTTGGATGGAAACAAATCCACTAACAACTCGAATGGAAAAGTACAGCACAATAAACACAATGCAAGAATACCAGCTAACAATCATGGGCTCGGAGAGAATACATCCTCGAAACATATGTAACCATCCGAATCTGCGCTCCTGCAAATACTCAAGAATAGATACACCTGGCAGAGGACCAGGTCCTCAGAGGGACGTAACAAGATACAAAAAAGTGAGCCAACTTGAATATAGTAAACATGCATATAATTTGAAAATAAATAAGTACGCTGTACAAGACAATCTATATGAATGCAAATGAGGACAACTTTTTGACATATGGGCAAGGGTAGGCTACTCGATCTAATCCTCATAACTCATACGCTCGTCAGTGGACATCATCAGCCGATATACCTCTGGGGTAGCGACCCTCGGACTCCATCAATCGACATACCTCTAGGGTATCGACCATCGGACACGACCACCATAGTGCGTGCTAGTTACTGTGGTTTACCAGAGTGGTTAAAAGTCCATACGCCTAATGATTGTCCTCTATGATACTAAGTGTCAAGTGTGTGTCAATATATCTAATATATAGTAATGACAGAAAGGAACTACACATGCAATAAATATACAAAAATACAATAAATATACAGAAATATACTAAGCATGCAAAATACTGTAAGCAATTTGTCAAGGTATCTTGTCTGGTCTGAAAAGGATGAAGTCCCAACTCAAGGCGTCGTCCGATCTACCCGTCACATAAATTAAATAAGTTAGGTTACAAAAGTGGGTGAATAGGTTCCTCCATTTTAATCTATTTTAATTCTGAATAAAATAACCTAAAATAGTATTTTAATCTTATTATAATCTGATTTTATTGTTAAGCTCTAATTTTGGTCCAAAGAAAGTCAACTTTAAGGATTTGTGATCCGTGGCACGCAAATCGAGGCAATCCGTTGACCAAAAAGTCAACCGACTCAAATCTTGGATTTGTGTATGGAATCCTATATATTTCAATGCTACATGAACACTGGAATAGATAGTTTCATAAAATCACAAGTCAGTAAAGAGTTATGGCCACAAGGGCGCACAGATGACAGTTTTCGGTAATTTTCTATTTACGTCTACGTTGCACAAATTTTACAGTAGAATAAACTTATATTTTAAATTCTTTAAAAATACTTTTCTGTAAGTTCATCATGTCAACTTTCCGAAACTTCAAACGGTTTGTAATTCCGAGTTCGGGATCTCCCAAAATCTCGAAAATACCAAAACGCGTCTGATTTTGGACAGCTGGCACTTTTAGAATTTTTTGGAAAAATAGGTTCTGAAATTATTAAAATAATTTATATATTCAGAAAACTAACCTTGATATAGTTCTAACAAAAAAAATTGGAGCGCATTTGGAGTCCGGAGCTAAGAGATATCATCTTTTTAATTCGTCATAACTAGTAGAAAATGAGGCTGAATTTATGACGAATTTTGATTATTTTTGGACGAAAAAGAGAGGAATTTGGGGAAAAAAAATATGAAGTATGAGGTATTTATAATGGTGGATACTACTTAATTAAATACGACTAGGATTGGTTAATTTGGATAGGATTATGATAAATTTAAATAAGGATAGGATATGCATGAAGTTCTAGTAGGTTCAGGATTTGAATTAATTTAAAATAGAGTTTGAATTTATCTCAATAATTTATAATTTTAAATATAATTAAAGATAATACAAATAATTTATAAAATTTTATTAATATCTATTAACACTAAATTAGCATCTATCTAATATTAAGACTATATATATCCAAATAAATCCTAAATAATTTTAAAAATCTAAATAAATTTCTTTAAATTCTAAATAAATTACAGAAAAATATAATTAAATATTTTAAACTAAAATAAATATTTGGTAGGAACAACATGCAAGTATGGTCGTATATTAAATCATAGAAGTCCTAGAATTTACGTTTCCTAAGTTTTAATTACTAAAAATTCTAGAAAAATCTCCAAAAATCTAAAATAACCTAAAATAATTCTAAATAAATATTTATATAAGTAAATATATCAAGAAATTTATTTTCCAATTAACTAAAAGAATACTCTAAAGAAATTTAATATCTATAATAAATATAATAATATAAAAATACACACAAAATATCTATTTTTGGTGAGGGAGTTTACAATCTACCCAACTTACAAAAAATTTGTCCCCGAAATTGACACTAACCCATATTCATAATAATCACTATAGCTATTACACTACATAGCTATCTAGCAATGCTTCCTAAAAGTCATGGTCTGTCATTCTAACACTTCTCATTTATTGTCCATACACTATCCTATTATCCTCTAACTCGTCTACACTACCCAACTTACAAAAGTTCTACTAGTAGTCACAGTCTCTTGAGGCTATTGTCTAGGTTGTAAGACGAATATATTTATTGGGTCGAGAATCTTGGGGTACTTGTCTTGAATCTCACAACCATGATTTTTCTTTGTAACCGTCAAGTATCGTAGTCTAATAATGTCATACCACCTGACCAATATGTCTGCAAATACTTCGACTACTTTACTACAACGGTCTAGCTGCAGCTGTTGCTACTTTGCCAGCAATTTGTCATAGTTGTCAGTTCGTAACAAGTGCCTTCAATTCTTTCCTATGCATAGTCTAAGTTTTTGGACAACAGTTAAAGTCTTGACTAACTTATAAAACTATTAAAAGTATAAACTAGTTCAAACAGTCTAACAAATTCCTATTAGCCTAAGGGATGCTATACATGGTTTTTAAAATAATAAGAGGATACAGATATTGCTATAGGTCATATACATAAGGGTTATTGTCACGACCCGCACCCGAAAATTTGGGCACGAGTGCGTGGGTACGTCCAGCCTACGCCGCAGAATCGGCGGTAGTACGCTGTCTAGGTCAAATCCAGATTTACTAACTAGCTCATTCACAAATAACATAGGCAAGATAATAATGAGAAATGAAACTTAAGATTGCAACTGAATTAAATGTGACAACAAATTCAAATGTTTAGTACAGGAATTCCAAAATGAAATCGGGGACAAACCCGATTAAATAAGATAAAGAGCAAAACTAAGATAACTACTGCTAGCTACTCAGCAGGAGTAGCTTCCTGTGCGGGAACTGGCTCTGCAACTGTATCACCTGCTGCCTCATAGGGGCCATAATAGGTGGGGGCAAGGTTCTCATCATCGCCTAAACAACAGATCCAGTCAGGAAAGGAGCAAGGTACACAGTGCACGACAAGATTAAAACTAAATATTCGTGACAGGTAGAAAATAACTGACTAAGCATTATGTTGAGAAATGCGTAAGTAAGTAGTGAAATTAACTGAGAAATAATGTTATAAAACAAGACTAGAAGTAAAGTATGATTAATTGCTATAAACCAGAAATACGAGTAAAACAGGAAAAATATGACAGGAAATGTAACTGTAACAAGACAACAAGAACTGCAACAAGACAGGAACTATGTGCGTGAACTTGTGTATTTAGAATACATAGTTGGCATGTAGGGGTTTATAAGGCTAAATAAGGCCGTCATAGACGACTAGTGACTAAGAACAATCAAGTATAAGGCTGATGGTACAGTCGCGTACCAATAGCTAGTAACAGGACCTGGGGAAGGGTAAACTACATGCCTCCTAGTATTCTCCCACCCGACATGAAAAATAAGACATGAATTCCAATATTCAAGACATGAAATATAGTATTCTAACACTATGTGTAATCAGCAAGGGTACTAGTAGAGCAGAGAATTTAATTATCACAATATAAAGATTAACTTGAAGTGCAGGTACTTGCCTGTTGTTTGGATCTGATTAGTTAGGTTCTTGGGGGAAAAGTCCAGAGATGAGTCCAAAAGCTGAAATAGATATTACCATCACTCTCAGAAGATGTCAAATAGCTAGAAACGCCTGTCCTTGGGTCCAATTTGGAGACAAGGGCAAAAACGGCAGTTTCTGGTCAAAACGGGGTCCGCCGGTGGGCCCGCTTTGCACCGAAAAACGCGTCCAGGTCAACGGTCTCCAAATTCACCAAACTTAGTGTCAACAGGTCAGGAACGATGATATGAACCCAACAGAACTTCCAGATTTGGATTCCGATGGGCCGAACACAAAATCGCCCATCGAGCGGGGCCTGTGGGGCCCACGACACGCGATTTCGTCAACGTTCTCAGAATCGAACCAAACTTGACCCACAGGACCAGCGTATCGCTACGAGTCCGATGGCGCAAGTTTCGTCTCGATCTGACGAGTGTACACGAAGTTAGGGTGAATTGTAGAAAAGGCAGATACGGGGCGATGTCCGCGGATACGCGTTGATTCCGGTGTGCACGCACACCCGAATCAGCTTCCACAAAATCTCACACGTCCGTATCGACGAGGCGCACGTATCTATGAAGACCGCACGCGACCAAGTCGTCCCGTTTGGCGGGGCGCACTCAGTTCCGGGGTGAAATAGGGTCTGGTTTTTTCTGTTTTTGGATCGCGGTGTGCGATCACCACAGGTCGCGATGTCCCGAACAGTTTGTCCGGACACCGAGAGGGTCATACAGGCTTCCCAACGCAATTTACGGAATTGAAAACGGAGCTACGAGGCGAAAGTTACACGCACCTGAAGGGGACCCGAAAACCAGGGTCAAACCGTGTCCGACACGTGTCCGACTCGTGTCGGACACAGGGGGGAAAATTAGGGTTAGGGTTAGGGTTCTGGCTCTCGCCGGAGGACGGCGCTGGGCGGCCGGGCTGCGGCGGAGGGGGGCCGAGGCTCTGCGGCGGGGCGGCGCGGCGCTCGAGCGGAGGCGGCGGCGTCGAGCACGGCGGCCGGAGGCGGCTCGGGCTGCCCGAGCTGCTGCTGTTGTTGCGCTGCGGTGGTCGACGAGCCGGAGACGAAGGGGGAGGGGAGGGCTGTGCTGCGATGGAGACGCAGCGGCGAGTGGTGGCTGACGGCGGCGACCGTGGCGGTGGCTAGGGCGGTGAGGGGTGTCGGCCAGGGGGGAGAACTAGGGTTTTATAGGAAGGGGAGAAGAGGGAGTGGCCGGGAGAGGCGGAGGTGGGGCCGACGGAGCCAGGCGAGGCGCGGCGTGGCGCTGGAAGCGGGCGGCGCGGCCGGAGGCGCGGGGAGCGGCGACAGAAGCGGGGCGGTTGCGCGGGTCGTGCGGGCTGGGGAGCGGGTCTACGGGTCGGTGGCGGGTCGGGTCTGGGCAGACCCGACCCGACCCGTTAGGGCAACGGGCCGTGGGCTGGGCCGCAGGCCGGGCTGGGCTGGGTTTGGCAGTTGGGCCGCGGGCCAAAAAATGAAATAATAATAATAATAATAATAATAAATTAATTAATAATTAGATAAATAGTCTTTTGGTAATTAAAAATAGGTCCGGGGTCCAATAAATTCCAGAAAAATTGCCCTAAGTCCAGTTTTCCATTTTACACCCAAAAATATTATTTTCATAATATTTTAATATTATTTATTGCTAATTAAAAATCATTTATTAATTGAAAAGCTTGATTTTAATTACAGAAAATTCCCAGAAAATTTCAGAAAATTGTGAAAAATCCCAATTTTAATATTTTTGAAAAATCAGGGGCTTACAATCTACCCAACTTATAAAAATTTCGTCCTCGAAATTTAAATTATGGCAGGGTTCTCTCTGTCCAAACTCACTTGGTCACAGTATAACGGGTTTCTCTTAGGTGAACATTGCGGTCGCTACCCAACTTAGAATTTTACCTATGTATCCTCTAAGGCTGTACAATTAGTAAAGCTAGGTCCCAACTTAATAAATCACGATATTGAATCTTTAAGTCTGCAACACAAAACACATCACCTAGGGTATTGCCTTAGTCATAAAGGGGTTATCATCAATTTGACCGGTCTGAGGGGTATGTCTAACACTACAATTCAACTTATATCAAACACAGGATTTTGTCTTTCCGAAGTAAGGGAAGACGAGGATCAATAATAAGAGTTTAAGAGCGAGGTGGTAGAACAGAGGTATAGGGATCAAGGCGTTTAAAGAATTCTAATGGGGATTGTCAGGCGGTTATGGATTGAGATTCTATTCTGGTAATCATTTATTCGCATGCTCGCATTAGTACGGTTATGTAGCTGATACGATATGCTCGGACACTTTTAGGGGCAAGTATACTAGTCGACTATACCTCAATCCACATAAGTAGTCATGCGAAGTGCGAATCAAAATGCGCTAAGGTTGATCAGACCGTAGTACACTGATTCTGAGTAGACACTTGTATTAGTGGGGTTGATCAGGCCTCAATAATACATGTGTCATGAACAAGCCCGATAAAGGGTAAGCTTGCAAAACTAGGCTATAAAATAGCAGCATAAGTCAAGTTCAGCAAAATTAAGTGCGCTAGATGATGATGAAAAGGAGGTGCAAATTATTGAAGTTCACAAAATGACACAAAATAAGCACAATAGCAAAATCCTCTAAAACAGTTATCAAATTTAAAAGCATACCAGGTATTTAGCAAGTTCAAAATTTACTAGGTTGGGGCTGAGGTCACGAACCAATAGGCACGAAAACAATACTAGAAAAGATATCTACGAATCACTTACGCGCATTAGCTGCTTCCAGAGTTTGCGCGTTCTCCATGGTCATCACGTAAGCCTGTCCGCGTCCTTGAGCAGCGGGACAGTCCCTCACTCGATGTTCTGGTGATCCACAAAGTAGACAAACACCTAGCCTCTTTCTGCAAACTTGCCAAGTATGGCATGGTCTATGACAATAGTTACAAGCAGCAGCTTGTTGGTTCTGTCCCTGGGCCTGGTGTTGGGGTGCTGGAGCTCGAGGGAGAGGACGCTGAGCTTGCTGCGGGGATCTCTGCTGTTGTTGTTGTTGAAAAGGGCATTTGTTGGGTCCCGCATTTCCGGTATCTCTTTCTCGCTTTAGCTTATGCCCCATGTCTCTCTCAACGCCTTGTGCCACGTTTAAGATTTCCTCATAGGTGCGAGCTCGGCTGGTGGTGACAGCAAGGCGAATATCCGGAGACAGCCCCTTCTTGAATCTACGGGCTCTGTCCTCCGGGGTACGAACCATGTACTCCGCAAAGTGGCTTAACCTGCTAAATTCAGCAGTATACTCATCAACAGATAGGTTACCTTGTTCCAGTCTCTCGAATTGACTTTCGAGAGCTACCCGAGCCACTTCGGGGTAGAATTTCTCCTTGAATAGCCTCTTGAAGTCCTCCCAGGTGATGTCAGGAGCAGATAGTTGAGGTTCGTCTCTGAACCAGGTTCGAGCAATGTCGAACAGTTGCAGGCTTGCGGACTCCACTTTGAGATCATCGGGAACCCGAGCAGTCTTCAGGAGTCTCTCGACATTCTCTATCCACTCATCGGCATAGAGAATGCCCTCAGTTCCGTAGAATTCCAGGGGTCTAAGATTCTTGAAGTCTTTGGCACTTCCTGGCCTCTTGAGTGGCGACTCCTGGGACTTAATAGCTTCTGAGAGGCTGGTCCGCAGAAGTGCCGTCTGTTCTTTCTGGGATTCCACCAATCCCTGGAACACTCCTAGTAGCTGTGCCCCATCTAAGGTAACTGCTGGGACAGATGGAGGCGGCGGGAGTGCAAGAGTCTCGGGCACATTCTGCTCAGCTGGTTCTGATGTGCCTCCTACTGTGTTCCTGGTCTGGACCATTCTGTAAGATGAAGGGGTAGGGAGTTCAGAATAGATTACTTGGAAATCAAGGGCGATAGAAAAATTGATCAGAAGTGATATCCAGAATTGAAATAAGGACCCTATACTGTGAATGAGCTTTTCCTAGATTCCTCAATCTTATTGCAGGCCTGTTCGGTCCCTAAGTTGAAACCGAACAATTTAGTCGTTTGACCTGCATGGGCCACCACTAAAATATGTCACGACCCGTACCCGGAAATTCGGGCACGAGTGCGTGGGTACGTCCAGCCTACGCCGCAGAATCGGCGGTAGTACGCTGTCTAGGTCAAATCCAGATTTACTAACTAGCTCATTCACAAATAACATAGGCAAGATAATAATGAGAAATGAAACTTAAGATTGCAACTGAATTAAATGTGACAACAAATTCAAATGTTTAGTACAGGAATTCCAAAATGAAATCGGGGACAAACCCGATTAAATAAGATAAAGAGCAAAACTAAGATAACTACTGCTAGCTACTCAGCAGGAGTAGCTTCCTGTGCGGGAACTGGCTCTGCAACTGTATCACCTGCTGCCTCATAGGGGCCATAATAGGTGGGGGCAAGGTTCTCATCATCGCCTAAACAACAGATCCAGTCAGGAAAGGAGCAAGGTACACAGTGCACGACAAGATTAAAACTAAATATTCGTGACAGGTAGAAAATAACTGACTAAGCATTATGTTGAGAAATGCGTAAGTAAGTAGTGAAATTAACTGAGAAATAATGTTATAAAACAAGACTAGAAGTAAAGTATGATTAATTGCTATAAACCAGAAATACGAGTAAAACAGGAAAAATGTGACAGGAAATGTAACTGCAACAAGACAACAAGAACTGCAACAAGACAGGAACTATGTGCGTGAACTTGTGTATTTAGAATACATAGTTGGCATGTAGGGGTTTATAAGGCTAAATAAGGCCGTCATAGACGACTAGTGACTAGGAACAATCAAGTATAAGGCTGATGGTACAGTCGCGTACCAACAGCTAGTAACAGGACCTGGGGAAGGGTAAACTACATGCCTCCTAGTATTCTCCCACCCGACATGAAAAACAAGACATGAATTCCAATATTCAAGACATAAAATATAGTATTCTAACACTACGTGTAATCAGCAAGGGTACTAGTAGAGCAGAGAATTTAATTATCACAATATAAAGATTAACTTGAAGTGTAGGTACTTGCCTGTTGTTTGGATCTGATTAGTTAGGTTCTTGGGGGAAAAGTCCAGAGATGAGTCCAAAAGCTGAAATAGACATTACCATCACTCTCAGAAGATGTCAAATAGCTAGAAACGCCTGTCCTTGGGTCCAATTTGGAGACAAGGGCAAAAACGGCAGTTTCGGGTCAAAACGGGGTCCGCCGGTGGGCCCGCTTTGCACCGAAAAATGCGTCCAGGTCAACGGTCTCCAAATTCACCAAACTCAGTGTCAACAGGTCAGGAACGATGATACGAACCCAACAGAACTTTCAGATTTGGATTCCGATGGGCCGAACACAAAATCGCCCGTCGAGCGGGGCCTGTGGGGCCCACGACACGCGATTTCGTCAACATTCTCAGAATCGAACCAAACTTGACCCACAGGACCAGCGTATCGCTACGAGTCCGATGGCGCAAGTTTCGTCTCGATCTGACGAGTGTGCACGAAGTTAGGGTAAATTGCAGAAAAGGCGGATACGGGGCGATGTCCGCGGATACGCGTTGATTCCGGTGTGCACGCACACCCGAATCAGCTTCCACGAAATCTCACACGTCCGTATCGACGAGGCGCACGTATCTGTGAAGACCGCACGCGACCAAGTCGTCCCGTTTGGCGGGGCGCACTCAGTTCCGGGGTGAAATAGGGTCTGGTTTTTCCTGTTTTTGGATCGCGGTGTGCGATCACCACAGGTCGCGATGTCCCGAACAGTTTATCCGGACACCGAGAGGGTCATACAGGCTTCCCAACGCAATTTACGAAATTGAAAACGGAGCTACGAGGCGAAAGTTACACGCACCTGAAGGGGACCCGAAAACCAGGGTCAAACCGTGTCCGACACGTGTCCGACTCGTGTCGGACACAGGGGGGGAAATTAGGGTTAGGGTTAGGGTTCTGGCTCTCGCCGGAGGACGGCGCTGGGCGGCCGGGCTGCGGCGGAGGGGGGCCGAGGCTCTGCGGCGGGGCGGCGCGGCGCTCGAGCGGAGGCGGCGGCGTCGAGCACGGCGGCCGGAGGCGGCTCGGGCTGCCCGAGCTGCTGCTGTTGTTGCGCTGCGGTGGTCGACGAGCCGAAGACGAAGGGGGAGGGGAGGGCTGTGCTGCGGCGGAGACGCAGCGGCGAGTGGTGGCTGACGGCGGCGACCGTGGCGGTGGCTAGGGCGGTGAGGGGTGTCGGCCAGGGGGGAGAACTAGGGTTTTATAGGAAGGGGAGAAGAGGGAGTGGCCGGGAGAGGCGGAGGTGGGGCCGACGGAGACGGGCGAGGCGCGGCGTGGCGCTGGAAGCGGGGCGGTTGCGCGGGTCGTGCGGGCTGGGGAGCGGGTCTACGGGTCGGTGGCGGGTCGGGTCTGGGCAGACCCGACCCGACCCGTTAGGGCAACGGGCCGTGGGCTGGGCCGCAGGCCGGGCTGGGCTGGGTTTGGCAGTTGGGCCGCGGGCCGAAAAATGAAATAATAATAATAATAATAATAATAATAATAATAATAATAATAATAATAAATTAATTAATTAATAATTAGATAAATAGTCTTTTGGTAATTAAAAATAGGTCCGGGGTCCAATAAATTCCAAAAAATTTGCCCTAAGTCCAGTTTTCTATTTTACACCCAAAAATATTATTTTCATAATATTTTAATATTATTTATTACTAATTAAAAATCATTTATTAATTGAAAAGCTTGATTTTAATTACAGAAAATTCCCAGAAAATTTCAGAAAATTGTGAAAAATCCCAATTTTAATATTTTTGAAAAATCAGGGGCTTACAGTTATTATTAAGGACTCATCCTTTAGTTATTAATCATCTACTAAACCATTTACGTTTTAACTAACAAAACTAAGGATGGGGTCGAAGTAGACCAATAATTCATGTTGGCATGAAAAAGACGTAACTACGATAGGGAGAATTAAGCACGAGATAATGAATGGATAGAGAAGAGAAGATGGGCTACCCCAAGGGACGAGATGGTGATAGGAGGAGAATACTACTACTGCTACTCGCGTCATCTATTAGCATTGCGTGTATGCCATCTGAGTAAAATATTAATATATCCTCATAACTGCTAAACTACCTTATATATAATTCTACGTCTATTTGTACATCTAAGATCTTGTGTCATAATAGGGTTATGAGTATGCAATGACAAATATAACTAAAAGGTCGTACATGTATCTACGACTTCCTGTGTCTGCTCTCCTATATTTGTCATAATGAGTGCTTGGCCTATGGGGTATATCTGGTACTATCCGTGTATCAACTTATACTAAGCAGGAACGTTCATCTTTCCGAAATCGGAAAGACGGAAAACAACAATAAAGAGTTCAAGGAGGAGGTAATATAATACAAGTACGGAATTCGAAGGGATTAAAGAATTTTGAAAGGGAGTTGCCAAGACAGTTGTGGATTGAAATCTTATTTTGGTAAATTTCTATATGTATGTTCATATCAGAACAGCTATGTACCTGACATGATATGCTCTGACCAGTCTAGAGGGCAAGTATATTTGTCTAACAAGTTGAGTCAACTATATCTCAATCCACATAGAGTAGTGATACAAAGAGCGAACCAAGTGCACTACGGTTGATCATACCATAATACAGCGATTCTGATTTAGACAATGTATTAGTGTGGGCCCCCAATAATACATATGTCATGAACAAGCTCAATAAAAGAATAAGCTTACAAAACTAGGCTATAATAGCAGCATAAGTCGAGGTAGTACAAAAAAAATATATAAGTACGCTTGATTATGATGGAGGAAGGTACAGAATAATTTAAGTTCACCAAAAAGGCCAGTGTTGTGCCTCTACAGTTGCCATACTAATTTCTTGTCTAAGTCTAAAGTCAACCAAATTGGTGTATGGGCCTCTAAGTTCTACAATCTAGATAAACACTAAATTTCTATAGTCTAGATAAACACTATCTTCTTATGCAAGCCTATAATTGGTGTCATTCAATTATACTTCATTAATGAGTCAACAGGACTATGTGTTACTAGGTTATGAGGCATACTATCCAACTTACAATAATTTAACTAATAGTATTATTAAACAATATAGTGTATATACCTGGTACAAGGCACCTTCCTACCCCTATCAAGCACAAGAGAAGATTGACGTTGAGAAGATATCAAGCAAGATGCAATGCAAGCAATCAAATGAGAATGCGAAACGAAATCAAGGGAGGTGATAATTAAGTGGATGAGATCTTATATTCTAATCCTATGCGCAGGCTTGCTCGGTACAGTAACGTAACCGAGACAATATGCTCTCGACCTACATGGGCCACCACAAAAACATGTCATGCCCCAGTCCCAAAATACATAGGACTAGGACACGTAAGCATGCCAGCCGCATGGATATGGCAACTCCAATATATGGAAACCAAAATCCACACGTACGCTGTAATATGAATATCAATCCACAAGTGGTATAAACATATGTCACAAGTCACAGGGTACAATCTAAATCTCATCCACAAAAAATTAATATAATTGAATAACCAGCATCTATAACTAGATCTCAACATAAGTATCTAAGGATGATAGTTGGATGGAAACAAATACACTAACAACTCGAATGGAAAAGTACAGCACAATAAACACAATGCAAGAATACCAGCTAACAATCATGGGCTCGGAGAGAAGACATCCTCGAAACATATGTAACCATCCGAATCTGCGCTCCTGCAAATACTCAAGAATAGATACACCTGGCAGAGGACCAGGTCCTCAGAGGGACGTAACAAGATACAAAAAAGCGAGCCAACTTGAATATAGTAAACATGCATATAATTTGAAAATAAATAAGTACGCTGTACAAGACAATCTATATGAATGCAAATGAGGACAACTTTTCGACGTATGGGTAAGGGTAGGCTACTCGATCTAATCCTCACAACTCATACGCTCGTCAGTGGACATCATCAGCCGACATACCTCTGGGGTAGCGACCCTCGGACTCCATCAATCGACATACCTCTGGGTAGCGACTATCGGACACGACCACCATAGTGCGTGCTAGTTACTATGGTTTACCAGAGTGGTTAAAAGTCCATACACCTAATGATTGTCCTCTATGATACTAAGTGTCAAGTGTGTGTCAACATATCTAATATATAGTAATGACAGAAAGGAACTACACATACAATAAATATACAAAAATGCAATAAATATACAAAAATATACTAAGCATGCAAAATACTGTAAGCAATTTGTCAAGGTATCTTGCCTGGTCTGAAAAGGATGAAGTCCCAACTCAAGGCGTCCTCCGATCTACCCGTCACATAAATTAAATAAGTTAGGTTACAAAAGTGGGTGAATAGGTTCCTCCATTTTAATCTATTTTAATTCTGAATAAAATAACCTAAAATAGTATTTTAATCTTATTATAATCTGATTTTATTGTTAAGCTCTAATTTTGGTCCAAAGAAAGTCAACTTTAAGGATTTGTGATCCGTGGCACGCAAATCAAGGCAATCCGTTGACCAAAAAGTCAAACGACTCAAATCCTGGATTTGTGTATGGAATCCTATATATTTCAATGCTACATGAACACTGGAATAGACGGTTTCATAAAATCACAAGTTAGTAAAGAATTATGGCCACAAGGGCGCACAGATGACAGTTTTCGATGGTTTTCTATTTACGTCTACGTTGCACAAATTTTACAGTAGAATAAACTTATATTTTAAATTATTTAAAAATAATTTTCTGTAAGTTCATCATGTCATCTTTCCGAAACTTTAAACGGTTTGTAATTCCGAGTTCGGGATCTCCCAAAATCTCGAAAATACCAAAACGCGTCTGATTTCGGACAGCTGGCACTTTTAGAATTTTTTGGAAAAATAGGTTCTGAAATTATTAAAATAATTTACATATTCAGAAAACTAACCTTGATATAGTCCTAACAAAAAAAACTGGAGCGCATTTGGAGTCCGGAGCTAAGAGATATCGTATTTTTAATTCGTCATAACTAGTAGAAAATGAGGCTGAATTTATGACGAATTTTGACTATTTTTGGACGAAAAAGAGAGGAATTTGGGGAAGAAAAATATGAAGTATGAGGTATTTATAATGGTGGACACTACTTAATTAAATATGACTAGTATTGGTTAATTTGGATAGGATTATGATGAATCTAAATAAGGATAGGATATGCATAAAGTTGCTTTGCTAGTAGGTTCAAGATTTGAATTAATTTAAAATAGAGTTTGAATTTATCTCAATAATTTATAATCTTAAATATAATTAAAGATAATACAAATAATTTATAAAATCTTATTAATATCTATCAACACTAAATTAGCATCTATCTAATATTAATATTATATATATCCAAATAAATCCTAAATAATTTTAATAATCTAAATAAATTTCTTAAAATTCTAAATAAATTACAGAAAAATAGAATTAAATATTTTAAACTAAAATAAATATTTGGTAGGAACAACATGCAAGTATGGTCGTATAGTAAATCATAGAAGTCCTAGAAATTTACGTTTCTAAGTTTTAATTACTAAAAATTCTAGAAAAATCTCCAAAAATCTAAAATAACCTAAAATAATTCTAAATAAATATTTATATAAGTAAATATATCAAGAAATTTATTTTCTAATTAACTAAAAGAATATTCTAAAGAAATTTAATATCTATAATAAATATAATAATATAAAATACACACAAAATATCTATTTTTGGTGAGGGGGTTTACAGAGAGAACCAACTTAAGCCAAAATCTCAATTTTTTGTTAGTTAATTAATGTAATTAGTTACATATAACTAATGTAATTAATGGATGTTTTAAGCCAGCATCTCAATTTAATAAAATTAATAATAAATTAGTCAAATAATCTCAAAAGATCTTACATTAATTATGTTAATTAATTATAACTAATATTCATTTCATTATTATAACATACTCTTCCACTTCCAATTCTCACTTTTCTATTTCAACCAAACACCTTTGTTCCCTACTAGGGGAAGAAGAAAGTGCATGGATCCTTTTTTCCTCATTGAAAGTTCAAATCTAAATCCACTTCATGTTTACCAAACAGTCCATATTGTATGTTCCATGAATATAACCACGAGTATTAATCTTGTCAAATTTTTTTTCTTTTTTTTTTTTGTTCTTTCTGAAAAATCAGTCATTGGACCGGTCTCGCAACATGACAGTAGTGAGGTTATGTGCTCCTCCAATAACAACGTGGAAAGAACATACAACATTACACTACAAGAGTGGTATATCATATTGTTATTGAAGGAGAGCAATACCTCACCACTGCCACATGGTGATACCGGCCCTCCTCCAATAACAACATGAGGAGACTAGCAATGTCTTACCACTGCCACATGGTATTGCCGGCCCTCCTCCAATAACAACATGAGAAAGAGCAAGTAGCATTATACTACAAAAGTGGTATATCATGTTGTTACTGTAGAATAGCAAGATCTCACTACTGCCACATGGTGAGGCATGTCCTAGCTCTTCCAATAACACCATACATAGAACAAATAACATCCACACTACACTACAAAAGTAATTG
Source organism: Iris macrosiphon (assembly GCA_036927795.1). Lineage (NCBI taxonomy): Eukaryota > Viridiplantae > Streptophyta > Magnoliopsida > Asparagales > Iridaceae > Iris > Iris macrosiphon. The sequence goes on from JAYESA010000015.1 coordinate 168,507,614, forward strand.
CATAATGTTATTGGAGAAGAATAAGTTCCCACCACCACCACCACCACCACGTGGCCAGACCAGACCACTGTACGGATAGAGGTGTGTGTGCGTGCGCACGCGGGGTGTGGGGGTGGGGCTGATTGAGATGAGCACACTAGAAGTCGGCAAGGTGAGGTGGCTTTGCTAATGTTCACAAAACCAAGCAAGTCATTATGAAGACCCCCTTCACCTACCAATTCTCATGATTTCTAAACCTATCAACTTTTTGTTATTGCTCAATCCACTATACCGACCAAGTTGGCCACTATTTCTCACTCCCTCCTCCACACTCTCAACTATATATAACTTCCTGTGTGTAATTCCCCAAGTACAGTGTGCTTACACTACTTTAGTCTAAAGCGAATGGAAGCCCATATCAAGTTCAAGCTGGCCACCCTCTTCACGCTTGTTCTGCTCGCCAATGCCACGATACTGCCCGGCGCAGACGGGGCGGGGGAGTGCGGGAGCACCCCCGTCCCAACGGTGGCCCTGCGCATGGCCCCGTGCGCGCGGGCGTCGCAGGACGCGCGCATCCCGGTCCCCGCGGCGTGCTGCTCCGCGGTGCAGAGCCTGGGCCGGGTGCCCAAGTGCCTGTGCGCGGTGATGCTCTCGGACACGGCCAGGAGGGCGGGGGCGAAGCCGGGGATCGCCGTGACGATCCCGAAGAGGTGCAACCTGAGGAACCGGCCTGTGGGCTACAAATGTGGACGTTACACCTTGCCTTAGTATTATATATAGTTGTACGTACGTGCCTGGTGCGTGCGTGTGTGTGTGTTTATATGTGCTAATTACCTGAACTACAATAAAGCCAGTGGCAGTGATTGATGTTAATTGCTGGTGTTAGATCAAGTATATATCGATCTAAGTTCAACTATATATATCTATATGTACGAGGCTATCTAAGTCTAAATATATATATATCATCCAGATTTAAAGTCACTTAATCGACGGATTTTGGATTATGACACCTTGATTTATTCTATTGTTTCTCGTTGTGTTCTACAAACGGAGCAACTTTCAATCTGCGATTTTCAATATCTCACAGTTTTGAGTCCATGTTTGTAATCTCGGTAATGACATGTTCATCCTTGTTTCACATTTTCCTTAACTAAGAAACTGTAAATGCAATAACCAACATTTAACAGAGAATTAAAGCCAACTGTCTGATGTTTCAATACAGTTGCAGAAACCATTCAAGCTCGATCCCAACTGATGGTGCACAGAATTTGAGGAGAATGCAAAGTTTAATATGTTACAGGAATTCAAAAAAAAATATGCTATTTGTCAACCAACTTTATTTTTAGTCATATAATCTCGCATGACTTGGGAGCTGACATGGCAAGAATTTATTGTTATTCATTTGTGACCGGTCCTAAAATTTATTTCTTCCCACCACATAATATATATAAACAGATTGAGAACAATAGAATTTAACTCTGCCAAATGGAAGTATACCTTAGTTACATTCATTTGTGAATGGTCCTAAAATTTCAATAGACTTTGTTAAATTGCTTAGAGCAATTGAATATATCGAACAAGTTCCGTTAATATATATTTAAATACCTTAGTTTGTACTCCAATATGAAGATAATCTGCAACAAACTGATTTTCTGATCAAACCCCCCATTTCAACAACCTCCTCAAGAACTTGCTCATCAAACTGCAGCATGAACAGCATAGAAGGATCAACTTTGAGAGATCCAAGTTATATAAGAAAATATTTTGAATATGGTCATACATGTAACATACTAAGCACTGGTAATAGCGATTTAAACAACAATTGCAATTTGCAGATGAGTTGCAATATTTTGTATATGGTCATAGGACCATAACCCTAAATTTACGATACCCATCACACCCTTCAATTTTTATTGTCTTGACGTGTGAGTCTTATAGCATGACTCTTATTGATACTAGTAAATTCACGTACGTTACACGTAAAGTAATTTTTTTTCCTTCTAATATTAATATAAAATTATTTAAATATTTAAATAAAGATTTATTATATTTATTTTTATTTTTATTTAGAATTTGTTATATATTTGATTATATTTTAATTAGTTATGGATATATTTTTACTTTTCATAAAGAGTCTTGAAAACGGTTAAGCTACGTAATATATATTATCTAATTATAAACAAATATTTCTTATAACTCATGTGGTTAATGTGGGAGGTATTCTCTCTGGTTAGCTGAGTTCAAATCCCTGTAATGTTATTTATAACAAATTAAAAAAATCAATAATTTTTTTATGTAATATTAATTTTTTAAAATAATTAATTGATAATATACATACGGCTTAGACGACTCACTTTTGAGCCGTTTTGAAGCCTCATTTGTGGAAGATATTTTGAATCATGACCAAATTTTTAGTAATTTTTCTTTTTGAGATAATATCGAATTGACCTAATCATTAATACGGTTCAGTTAAATATAGTTTTGAGATTATGTGGTGCACTTCAGTATGTTATGCGGTTTGTCGTTAAGTATGGTTTTGAATCATTACAGTTCGGTTAAACCAAATAATCACCCCTACTTTATAGTTTGGTTCATGATGATGAGGTGCTAAAGTGTACTATTTTAGTAACAAAATTCCTAGAGGAACTCATGAGTTTATAAAATTTTGAACTCATGCAATTTACATCTATTGGATTACATCCATCTTATCTTTTGACTTTTTCAACTAATCTAAATACAAAAATATAAATGACTAAACTGAAAAAATTGTCCACTTGTCATATCCTTATATCCTTATTGTAAGTTCAACTCATGAGTTCTTATTTGAGTTTATGTAGTTGAACTCTTTTAGTAAATTAATTTTTAACTGCGCTAGTTTGTTAAATAAAGTTTTAGAACCATTCGTTAACATATTGTTGATAGCTGACAACTCATCTACCAGTTCCTGGTTATTCAGTACTCTGACCTAAGGTTTTTCCATGGGATCCAATAATGTGTCATCCAGATCAGATCTGAAATTTTGGTTCTTAAATTTAAACTTCGTATATTATTGTGATTTCTTAGAGACTGTTTTGTTTGCTGAAAATGTAATACCTGCAAAAGAAATGTTGCGGCAAGAGCATCTCCAACCAAAAATATCAAAATGAAACATCAAAATATCCATTTGATTACTGTTTACAGTACTTTGATATCTCAATAAAGTCACATAAACCCATGTAATCAGATGAGTATCAAATTGGAATATTTAGACTTTTGATCTCAGATAAGTTCTGAAATCTGTGTTTGAGTCTCTATAATATACATAATTAGCATTTGAATCTCATAAATGTCACTAATATTTCAAAAGTGTCACCAAAAGTACGATAAATTATTTTTGGTGCCAAATTTGATGTCTCATTTCAATTCTACATTTGCGTGGTGAATTTGGAGTTTGAGACATCACAATGACAGTTGGAAAGAGGTTGTAGAACCAAATTCTCTCTTCTCTAGAACCAAAAATGCCAAAAATACATGAAAGAGGTTGGCGAACCAAATTTTTGATGTCTCCATTGGAATAGTAAATTTAGGATTATCGAGATGGCAGTTATATTATTTAATGTCTCCATTAGAGTGGCATTAATTTAGGACATAATGAGAACTAGTGACATCTACCGACACATAGTGAGTACTAAGTACCAAGCGTGCGACTGACGCAATGAACCATCAACGAAAACTATTGCAGTCATCATCATCTATTGTAGAAATCACCACTCACTTCCTTGTCTCTATGTATATAGCTATCCCCACACATAATTAGTACCATACGCAAGTTCTGGAAACATACAACAAAGGCGCACATCATGCATGATGTAATATTAAATCTATTTTTGTTCATCCATCAAAAACTAGTAGTGTTGTTTACCATTTCATTCAAAAATTATTAGGTATCAAATTAATGATCAAAATTAGTGTGAATTTTTACACACAACAATTTTTGAATGAAAGAATGAAAATCATCTCCCCTTATTTTCTGTGGGTGAACAAAAATGAACTTCCGATTGTTCTCGACTATCATAACATCAACATGCAGAAGCAATATAAAGTAGCATCATCGATAGACAAATATAACAAGCATTTTACAAGCAAATTTAGTGCGCTGTTGTACAAGCATTCTATGTAGAGTGAGCAAGACAGGGAAGGAAAAAAAAAAAAAACTTGAAATGAATAACAGACTTCATTTATAAGGTTTCTTTATGACAACCTAAATAGTAAGTTCTCTTGTTAGGAAGCTTGTATCAGAATATTTAGAGAGCATGCCATTAATGTTTTTTTTTCTTTTCCGGAATCAAATTATTCCTAAAAAGTAAAATATTACAGTATATTTATTACATCATGAACACCATGGTCCACCCTTCATTATAGCACCTACCAGTTCATTATAGCACCTACCAGTAATACAATAGCATCTGGGCTCGTCGGTGAGGAGAAATTATTCAGTGATCCATCTTTATCTAATGATAAAATGACACAACGTTTTTTTTTCTTTTTTCTTTTTTATTTAGACTTACATGAATAGAGAAAACATAAACTATGCACCATTGGAATCTTGAGATTTGGAAGAAATGCGTACTCACCGAGAAATTATTCAGTGTTTCAAGCTCATGTGAGTCTTGATTTCTAAGCCTAACATTGCCAAAATTGTCGGATCAAGTCCGCTTTTTGGGTCTATGTGCGCTCACTAGCTAGCCGAACTAGCGGTAGAAGAAGACATAGCCTTCTCGACACACTGGATCAAACGTCAAGCAGCGCTTTCTTGGTAGTGATTGAATTGATGATAAAATATAATCCATTTGCACTAATTACGTTATTTACGGTACGGCAACATCGAATAGAGAGAAATAGGTGCGAGCGGAAAAGAGTCCTTGGATCGTCTTTATGATATATGGACGGACCTCCAAAAAACCGAATATTGCACCGAATATAACATTACTTCTTCGGTCCGAATCAAGTAATCGGTTAGATATGCTACAAAATAGACCTTTTTCAATCGTTGATCGGATATCTTTCTTATGAAAAATACGAATCGGAGTTCAGCCTATCTCTGTTTGCAGCCATCACCACCACCACCGAGAGAAGGACCGGTAAAATGAAAACGAAGAAACAATTTTAGCATTAAAAGCAACACAGGCAAAACGAATTCATGTTCACACCGCCGCCACCGTTCGGTACATACATCACCGGCCACATCACCCGAATCCCTCCACTGCTACACCACCTAAGCCTAGCCACTCTAATCCGCAACTGAGGCAGCGGACAGAAACGAAAGCAAATTTAAGCAACATAACCATGACTTGTACTTCATGGTGGTCACAAACTGATCAACACCCACCACCACTTTTATTCTCAGTACGCACACACATCCAGCTCAGTTGTGCTTGTTGGCTACATTGCACTGCTTCCTGACCTCCCCCTTGTTTCCGGTGAGGGGGTTGTTCTCGGAGAGGAGGGTGATGGCCCGGCTGAACTCCTTGAAGAAGTAGTCCTGGCTCTTGGCCATCTTCTTGACGGAGGGCCTGGTCCTCTTGTCGTAGGCGAGCTGGTGGTCCACAAGGAGGAGGCCCTTGTTGTCCAAGATGTTGTTGTAGTAGTTGTTGTCGAGGATCATCGGGGTGCCGCGGTCGTTGCGGACGTACTGGACGGCCTTCGGGTCAGGGATGGCGTCGGGGCACTTCTTGTACATGTGGGGGAGGTGGTCCGGGTTCAGCTGGGGGTCGACTTCCGGGTACAAACGGTGCACCAGCTTGACGCAGTGGGTTCGGCCTACACTGTGTGCTCCTGCAGATCACAAGTTGTTAGGCTCAGATTGACATCTTTCCATACTAACATGCAGGAGATGCAAAGGTTACATTGCTCAACATACGATTGTTAATATTTGCTTATCACTAGGTTAATTAGGAACTATATATTTAGAGTTCTATCAGCATTTACGTCTACCACCCATCTTCTTCTTCTTTTTAATCAGTGGGACCCACAAGCCAATAGGAGGGAGGACAGAAAAATGAGGACAGCAGATCCCAACTGCTTTTATGAGTCCGGATATGCTGTCCACATTACTCTGTCTCCAATCCTATCCCCTCTCTGCTTTTGGTTTTTTATTTTTTTTCTAAATCGATGGACCCACAAGCCAATAGGAGGGGGGGCAAGAAAATGGAAACAACAGATCCAGATTGTTCTCTTTTGTAGGACAGATCGAGCACCAGTTATCGAAAAATTATTCAGTGGGACAATGGGCTCACTACGTGGCTCTGGTGAACGGTGAGTCCGTCCAATGATATAATAACACATGGTAATATCAAAAATATTTTTGGTAATTCTATGTTAATGATAATATTTGACAATTGTTTGATTAGTTTCTTTTTTGGCTTTTGATATTACCATGTGTCATTATATCATTAGACGGGCTCACCATTCACCACTGCCATGTGGTTGGTGAGCCCGTTCTCCCACTGAATAATTTCTCGTAGTTGTCGACTACTAAAATGTGTTATCCTTTGGGCCATTGAACCTTGGATTCCTTGCCAGCACACACTGTCCATTTCTAATGTGGTCCAGACTCCATGATAATAGACTTGGACAGCAACAGTACCAGAGGTGAAGTTAAAAACTGTTGCAAACTTGGCATTTCTGTATATGCAAGAAGATTAATTGGAACACTACTGTCTACAGATCTAAACAACACATGGGATGCTGACCTTGTTTGTCGCATCCTTCGGTCTATACTCATGATTCATACTCTCTAGACATATCGCAGCACATCTCTTGATTCATACTCTCTAGACATGTCGCAGCACATCATCATGCATACATGCTGCTCCTTGAATGGTTGTTTGGTTCTCGGGCAGTAAAATCGAAACAAGAAGTGCATGTTTTGGTTCATAGACATCGGATGAAAGTGCAGAGAGACTGATAGGACCCAACCCGTACTTCTTCTATGGTTTATGTTTGGTTCACAGGACAGGAGATGATCTAGAATCTTGGATTCTTGTCCCCTATCTTTAAACTATTACGGATAATATGATTATACTTTAAAGTAAAATAGGATTGTGACAGCAGCAAGGAACCACACAGCTTTCTTAGAACTATTAGGATTTAGGACCTTCATATGAAGTATGAACCCCATGCATGTATTGGACTTGGTAGTTCCAAGTGGTTCATTTGTCTCGAGGAAGATTTCACTCGACAGACAAAATATGAAGATCTCCCAAGCATCTAGTTCCATGTAGCGGACTGATAATTCCAAGTTACTTTCTCTCACGGCTTTTCATTTAACAAAATAATCCCTTTTGTAGAAGCTAAAAATAGTAGGAGAGGCAAGATCTAGAAATTTCAGATCTTATTTCCTACATCTGTGAACCAAACAACTAATAGAAAATGGTGTGGGACCTATCAGTCTCTCTCCACTTTCATCACATATTTAAGAACCAAACATGTTCGGACTTGTTCCTTCTTCTTTTTTGATATCCACCTCAAATCAAGCCTCACTCCAATCTCTAGTAAGAAAGCCATTTTCTACTAGTATTATCTTCTCTAAAATTGGATAAAAGCCAGTTTCTGAAGACCACAACTTACTAATGTTCTGAAGCTGGCACTTAAGCTGACTGTCAACAATGATGACAAACAGGAAGGATAGAACTAGAGTTTTTCACAAGGCTGTTTTTCTCGAGACTTAAAAGTTGACCAAAAGTAACCCTCTAGGACAAACCCACGTCCCCCCTGACTCAGCATGTGTCTCACACGAAAAATTATTCAGTGGGCCGGCCTCACCACATGGCAGTGGTGAGGTCTTGCTCTCCTCCAATAACAGTATGACACACAACACACCACTGAAGTAAATTCGAGGAAGAAAAATTCCAGTGGTGTGTCACGCTATTATTGGAGGAGAGCAAGGCCTCACCACTGTCACGTGGTGAGGCCGGCCCACTGAATAACTTCTCACCTCACACATACTTACTAGGTCCTTAATATGCATAGCATGGATGTCCCATGTCCCATGTACATGCTTTGGGACTTATCAATGCATAGGCATGGCATGTCAGTATGCCATGTGAACTTTAATGTAAGCAGGCATTCATGCATGATGATGTTGTGTAAAATGTATGTATTGAACAATGAATGCATCATGATGTAGAATTGATGGGGCTGGGTATGAGCAGAAATATACCAAGGAGAGCTACCACTCCAGGGGTGTCAATGCCCATAGCACCAAACTTCTCCAAGACAACAGAGATGCTCTCATTGTGGTCAGGGAGGTACTGCTCCAATATATCAGCCCTGCTCCTCCTCCCATCTCTCCTGCCAGTCTTGAGGGGAATGTATGGTCCTCCAAGCTAGAAAAGCAAGGGATAAGTATCAGTGCCAAAACTTGCCCAGAAAAAGAGAGCTGACACACAAAACAAGGCAGACAGAAGAGTAACAATGAAGCTTTCACTAACATTCATGGCATTGATCCTTGTGATAATATGGATGTAGATCTCAGAGCAGAATTTACTTAGTATCGAGTATAAAAGAGTCTATTTTTGTTCACCCACCAAATTAAATTGGGATGTTCACCCTTCCACTCAAGGATTGCCACGTGTCAAACTAGTGGTCAAAACTAGTGCGGATGTTCACCAAACCACTCCCAAAGTTGTTTAGGTTGGATGAAAATGACATATGGACTCGGGTAGCAAATATGTGGATGAATCTATATTGTGAAGAGAGAATAATTGACAGACAGCTGAAATCATTGGTACTAGCTAAAAGCCAAAGATGACACACACACAAGAAAATTGGCATGGAGAAAGCAGGGACAGGTGGATGAAACTTCACCCTTTTCTTTTCATCAAAATATAATTGTGGGTCAAAGCTCTCCTTTAACAATGATAACAAGAGTGCTCATGAGGTCATGTCTCACTAAAATATGGACCTAAAAAGGGTACAAAAGACAAGAAATCCATGTTCGGTTCTCAAGCACTCTCGAGTGTTTATGAACTTTAGTTTCCACTAATTTTCATGTCACAGAGTACTAGATCTAAACTAACCCCTCCCTTTTTTTAGTGACAAGATTTTTGTTCACCCACCAAAACTGTGGGAGATGTTCACCCTTTTACTCAAAAGTTGCCACATATCATTTTTATCTAACCTAAAACCACTAAAATATGGACTTAAAAAAGAGTACAAAAGACAAGAAATTCATGTTCTGTTCTCAAGCAGCGTTCTTGAGTGTTTATTAACTTTAGCTTCCACTGATTTTCGTGTCAGAGTACTTAGATCTAAAGTACAACACCCCCTCCCCCTCCCTTCTTTTTTAGTGACAGGATTTTTGTTCACCCACCAAAACGAGAGGTGGTCTCGTGTCATTTTTTATCTAACCTAAAACCCTCCTTTTCAACTTAGCTTATTTCACAGTAATTATATTATAAAGGGTTTTGTTAACATGTGTGTAAGGATAATTAATAAAAGTAAGTTTTTGCTTTGAAAATTACCATTTAGACCCAATAAACAATTAATTATTCAAGATATTGTTTTGAAAAATATTTTATTGGATCTTGAATGACACTTTCCAAAGCAAAAAAAAGCCTACTCTTTTAATGTTTATTGGGTGTAGATAATAATTTTCAAAACAAAAAGTCATTTATTAATTTCCAAAGCCCATGTTAACATTTATATAGGGCACATTTAACAAAACCCGTGTACAAAATGCAGAGCTCTCAAGTTTTAGTTATTATAAAGACAGGGTACGTTCATTTCAAGATAAGTACAAAAACAACAAAATACTCTTCCTGCTCAGAGGGGGAAAAATAAAAAAAAATGTTAAATCTACAACATCAAGTCCTAAAAAACTGCCTAGTGAAATTTTCTTCAAGCCATTTTATAGATCTATGAAGAGCATCTGAAGAATATTACTTTATAAGGAAATGTAAGCATAATATCTCAAGGAGTAGACTAAAAATGTACTAAATTAAATCTTGACTAATAATGAACAAAACAAATTCTTAAGAGAGTATTATACCGCAACAATGCCTTCTCTGCCAGATAGGACCAAGATGTCTGCGCAGGAGACCACCTCAGGGCACTCCCTCTCCACAGCCTCCTTGATGGTGTCCAAATACCTGAAGTTCCTCAGCCCAAAGCTCCTGTCAGTGTCCTTCTCAGAAAGTGACCTCCTTGTGGTGTCCAGCAGCAAGGAAGCATCACATGACTACACACATACATACATCAGACCAAAATCAAGAAGAAGAAGAAAAATCAAGAACTAACTAATTGAAGCAAATTATATATTATATAACAAGAATTAGATCTACAGAACTCGGCAGGCTCTTGTGGTCAGCGAGGAGAGGTATAACCTCCGTAGCTAGCTAGACGGATGGTCTCGAAATCAAACCCGTAGGTAGTGAGATGTGAGTGTGTGTGAAATTTGGTAACAGTAGATCCAAATGATATGCAATGCAGCGTGCAAAAAAAAATCCGCGGTACGCCGGACATGGAAAAAGATAAAAGAATTAGGGCTTAAAAAGAAATTATTTTTTTCTTTGGTAGTTCATAGACCTCAACAGCACAGTCATGGAAGATGTTCCTGAGCCAAGAGAAGGCAGTGTTCTTGTGCCTCTTGTAGAGGAGCTTGACTTGCTCCCTTATGATGTCCTCAGCCTGGGGGCATGAGTCCTTGTAGAAGTCCATCACAAGGCCAGGGTCCTCTTCCTCAGCCAGGGCAGGGCTGAAGCCTAGGGTGGAGAGGGAGAGGAGGGCAAGGAAGAAGAGGAGGCACCATGAAGAACTCATCTCTACTACTTCCAGTAGGGTTTGAGTGAGTGAGTGCCCAAGCTCTCTCAGTGGAGTTTCTTAAATAAAGGAAAGGGAAGGGAAGGGAAGGGAAGGGAAGGGAAGGGGTTAGGGTTGGGAGAGAATCTACAGTTTGTCCAGTAATTAAGAAAGGTGGTGCTTGGAGAGGTGAAACAAATTACTGCATGTGGGGTGAGTAATGGCTTGGACTATTTGATGCCACTTTGCAAAGAAAGTGTCTGTTCTATGACTGTAGTGAATACAAATTGACTGGTTTAAGCTGTGAGCATCTTGGAAGGTGCTGAACAAGTGGAGGGAGATCAAAGATGAGCCAAATTTGATGGGGGGCATAAGAACCAAAGGATAGGCCACAGTGAGCATCTGGGTTTGAACCTGTGAACAGTGAACCTTGTCAAAATTTATTGTCATTAGTTGTTACAGAAAATAACACTGAAGGTAATAAAATTTAGATATTAATACAGAGGTAAAATGTTCCAAAAAATTTAAAATCAGATAAATATCGCCAAATCTATCAGCGATATGAGTGTCTGCATCCATACCACCATTAGCTTCGGCGAAGTGGGCACCAGATCGCTGCGAGTTCTGGCGGTATCAATGCATTTCTTTTTACCAACACATATAGTGATTCACGACTGGATTGGGTGAGGACTTGTTGACGGATCGGTGGTTTGCGAGTCTCCGATCACAGCTCTGACGATAGCGAAAGAAAGCACTGATGTGGGCAGCTCGGTCAGCACGGTCGAGATGCGCGTTGTCGGGCACTGTTTGTTAGCTATGTTTGAGCAAAAGCTCAACTTTTCTTTTTTCCTTTAGTCCCACATCGGTTGGACGACCCCTCCATTGTATGTATATATTAGTTCTTCTTCATTGCTCTCTTAAAGATGTTGAGTGGGGACGCCTTGGGCCACACGCACGCGCCGCCCGTCCCAGCTCGGCTCGGTTCGGTTCGGTTCGGCGCGCGTAACGGGTGCGGGTACGTGCCCACACCTGCGGGCGCCAAATGCCGATCCAATTTTCTCTTCGGGTTCGGGCTGGGAGCAAAAAATCTTTTTGCTCCTCTTTAATTTTTGAACCATTTGACTCATTCAAATTTTGAACGTTGAGGCTATATGTCCAGATTCATTGAACCTAGTGACAGCTTCTATAACAGCTCTTTTGACAGCTTTCCTTCACGTTTCTTTCCTTTTGTAATTGCTCCTTTATGACCTGTTTATGAGCCATTTACTGTCCTGTCCAGTGGCTGTGTCTTGGGACTGCCTATATATTGTGGTCTCTTCCTTCTTCATTCTTTACAGAAAATTATCCTACGTGAAACCTCTCTCTCTCTCTCAAACCACATTCTGTTCTCTAAATTCTTGCTCTGGGCAGAGCTAAGTTCGGTCTCTCTCTCCGAGTTGTGTGCAACGAAGAGAACCCAGTAGTCAGGGGATTTTACCACTAGGAGCTTCCGAGAAACGTCTGTACATAGACCTCGGATTAACTCTTAGGGCAGTGCTTCGTGCACGACTTTTCCGGAGGCCGGTAACAATTTTTTACTTTCTTTGTTCTCTTATCAATCTCTAGAAAAAATATATATATATTATAAGTATTCATAACAATCTAAGAGTTGAACTTCTGGTCGTTTACAATAAAATTATTTCTGTTGTAGCAATAGAATAACAAGTTCATAGTTGCTTATTCTGATTGTTTGCAATAAAATTATTTCTAGCAATAAAATTATTTCTGCTGTAGCATAGTTGCTTAATCTGGTTGTTTGCAACTATATTGTTCATAGCTGTTTAAAGACACTATAGTAATTTTGTGACTAGCAAATAATTAAATAACTTTAGTAGTTTTTATTTGAATAAGATTACGTAACAACTTGTATCATTTAAAAAAAAAATTAATTATAATTGAACAATTTCTTACATATCAAGTTGTTTAAATAACTTACCTTGTGAAAACAGTGTTTGAGTATATTTCTACTGTAATTTAGAACAATATAAATTATTTTTCTAGAAGTAAATAAAGAGTTAAAGTGAAACTGCAAATTCCTTTGAGTCTTAATTCTAAAAGTAGAGATAAATTTGGGAATAAGCCGAAAGGGTCCTTCTGTCAACCGGGTGTAAATAGCCCTAAGCGACACGGTATTTAAGTGTCTTCGGACCACCGCTAGCTGGGAACCGGCCCCTACAGCTAACCCAAGTTAATCTACACTTGATAGACTAAAGATTTTAAGATTGATTAGCAAAATCACTTGAACTATTTTCTAAATCATTGGACATTGTAATTGAGTAAATACATATCTTTCAATTTCAGTTTTTTCTCAATAGCAATCATGATTGGCAAGGATGAGACTTTCACTGCTAAACCTGCTAAGTTCAACGGGACATTCTTTAAGAGATGGCAGAGTCAAATAAAGTTTTGGCTCACAACTTTAGGGCTGATCTCAGCCATTGATGGTTCCACACCCATCACAAATAATTCTGATGACACCGAGTCTGACGTAGGAGTGTCCAAATCCACCAGCTCCTCTAAACCCAACACACCTAAGGAAATAGACTACCACTGCTTCCATAGAATTCTAAGCGCTTTGTTTGAATCATTATATGACATATTCTTTGAATATAAGAGTGCTAAAGAACTTTGGAAAACTTTGGAAGATGAATATAGCTGTGATGATGCTGGAATCGAAAGATTCAATTCCTCCTCATTCAACAGATACTTTATGGTAGATAATAAACCTATAAATGACCAAATACATGAATTTCAAGAATATCTTAGGCATATTCAAGTCAAAGGTACTTTCTTTTCTACTGAGTATAAAATAGCCTGTTTGGTAGACAAGCTCCCTCCTTCTTGGTCTGATGTTAAGAAAGATCTTATTCATACACAAGGTGACCTTACCTTTGCTCAAGTACTAAAGAAAATTAGAACAAAAGAATAAATTAGGCTAAGGTCTAACCCTAAGTCTGAGTCTAAAGTTAAGGTAAACCTAGTAGAATTCCAAATCAAACCCAAGCCTCATCATCACCACAAACCCAAAAAGAACCTCTTCAAGAAGAAGCAGAACCCTCAGCCTCACAACCAAAACCATCACCACAATAAACCAAGAAACTTCGATCAAACTCGGGATTAGAAGAGATTTTGTTTTGTGTGTGGTAAAACAAACCATATAGCCACCAACTGTTTCCATAGAAAGACGAAAGTTGTCCAGACTTCTTACAAAGGGAAACGTCTAGCCAAACCAGAAGCAAACATGCTTCTCAACGGCTCTTCTAGTTCCTTCTGGTCTGTAAGCTATCAACCCTTAGTCAACATTTCTTACCATTCAAACGATTGGTGGTTGGATTCTGGAGCTAATGTTCATGTTTCCTTTGATCGCTCATGTTTTTTAAACTATCAGGAATCAGATGGAGGAGGTGTAACTCTAGGAGATGGCTCATCGACACAGATTATAGGAAGAGAAAGAATAGATCTAAAGATGACATCAAAAAAAATTCTGACTCTTCATGATGTGTTACATGTGCCGTCTATCAGAAAAAATTTAGTTAGTGGGTCTCTTCTTGTAGCTTCAGGGTACAAGATTGTTATGGAAGCAAATAAAGTAGTATTTTCTAAGAATGACTCTTTTATTGGAAAATAATTTGTAAGAGATGGTCTTTTTATTTTGAGTATCGTGAATAAAATTTCAGATCCTTCCTTTGTTGTTTCAAATGTAGAATCTTCAAATATGTGGCACAGTAGATTAGGTCATGTGAATCTAGGTTCTCTAAGAAGGATGATGAACTTTGATCTTATTCCTAATACTCCAATAGATGATAAACACAAGTGTGAGATCTGTGTTCAAGCCAAAGACACTAGGCAACCTTTCAAATCTGTAGAAAGGAACTCTGACCTTCTAGAGCTAGTTCATAGTGATGTGTGTGACTCAAATAGGGTTTTGACCCGAGACGGTAGAAAATATTTTGTTACCTTTATAGATGATCATTCAAAGTATTGTTATACATATCTTCTCAAAACCAAAGATGGAGTTCGAGACAGATTTAAGGTCTATAAATCTGAAGCTGAGAACCAGTTAGAGAGAAAGATTAAGATTCTTAGATCAGATCGTGATGAAGAGTATACATCAAGTGATATGACCAATTTCTGTGAAGAACACAGAATAATCCATGAGATAACTGCTCCATATTCACCACAGTCCAACGGAGTTGCCGAAAGGAAGAATCGTACTCTGTTAGACATGGTGAATGACATGCTCCTCAGCTCAGGTGCTCCCGATAATTTGTGGAGAGAAGCACTATTATCGGTATGTTACATCCTTAATAGGATTTCTAGTAAGTCTAATGATAAGACTCCCTATGAATTATGGAAATATAGAGCTCCTAGGATCCATTATCTCAAAGTTTGGGGATGTCTGGCTAAAGTAGGAATTCTTGAACCTAAAAAGAAGAAGATTGGACCTAAGACTGTAGATGTTGTATTCATAGGATATGCCCTAGATAGCAATGCCAATAGATTGCTTGTTACTCACTCAGAAGTAAATAAAATCTCTAACAATACTATTATAGAAGCAAGAGATGCAGTTTACTTTTAGAATATATATCCTTTCAAAGATAGGATTTCTTTCTCTCCCTCCAACTCCTCTCTTGCTCCGTCCACTAGCTCTCATGTTCAAATATCTAGTTCACAACGTGAACAAAATATAGAACCTAGAAGGAGTAAAAAAGAAAGAATTGAAAAGAACTTAGGAGAAAGTTTTTTCACCTTTTTGATAGAGGGTGATCCCTCAACTTATGAAGAAGCAATATCTTCTCCTGATGCCCCTTTCTGGAAAGAAGCCATTAACAGTGAGTATAACTCCATCATGGAGAACAACACTTGGTTTCTAGCAGACCTACCTTTAGGTAGTAAACCCATAGGTTGTAAGTGAATATTCAAAAAGAAACTTAGAGCCGATGGTACCATAGAGAAATATAAGGCTAGATTAGTAGCCAAAGGTTTTAACTGTCACGCCCCGATTTCGGCTATTCGATAATCGTCCCCCGGGCGTGATGCCGTGCACGCGTAGGGCGCGCGTGCACAAGGCCTTAGGCATAAGGATATTTTTAGAACAATGCAACAGAGTAGACATATAAGATAACACAAGGTTGAGGCATAGAAAAGTTTCTCTTTTATTCATAATGAACATCTTTTTACATTGCTTGACTCAAAAGTATAAAATGCCCACGGGCTTACAGACTTGGACACAAAATGAGATAGCCGATCCATACATTATGTCCCTTTACATAGGTTCAAAAACACAAAATCCACCTTGGGTGCGAGTAAGCACCATCGCCTTAGCGATATTCAGCAACGGAGAGAGAGTGAAAGGCTTCGAGCTTGAGCCTTCAAAAGTCTTGGCCACGAGCCGCCAAGGATCCCAAAATGTTCGGAGTGAGCTTCAGTTCCTCGCCGCGTCGCCTTGCGCCGGGGAACCTGCTACAACGAGGGTCAGTACTTCGGAAAGTACTGGTGAAGGCTAGCTGCTCAACTTTACCAAGCTCAAGAGATATGATCTAATGAGTATGCTACAATTATTTGCTTAGGTGGGTTTCTATTCTTGCCTAGATCAGATTTCATTTAGCAGGTATGCAAGAACAAAATAACATAACTTCCCATGCCACCGTTCGGTGACTTTACCTGTCCCGTCTGAACCACCTGTACAACTTACCATGGCCTTCCCTGTCACGAAGACATAGTTAGTCTGCACAGTTTAAATATACACAACATCCATCTTTGTTGTTTAGGAGCCATCATGGGTTTAGTCTGGGCTGGCGGCGACGCTTGCAGCGCGGGTAGCTAGCCCCGCTACAATTCCCCGCTCCCAGGACTAAGAAAGTAGATTCCGCCCGGGTCGAGACGGCCCGGTGCCCCGGCACCGCTCGCAGGAACCTGGATCCCTTGTGCACAAGAATTCCCATGACCATATCTATGACTCTACCTCATAGATTTACTTACTAGCCAATGTTTAAGAACATCATGTATGAAACTGCTTTACTGTACTATCATAATCAACCAACAGTTATATGAAATAACATGCAGCAGTTTATAGAAGAACACTTTGAACTATCAATAGATACCAAGCCATTAAACACCCAACGAACATGCATGCATCAATAATTTATGCAAGGTTTGTATGACAAGCAATGAGTGTTCCAAGCCTACTTCTTATCTTATCTTATTATCCAACTTGTTACTTAATTGGTATCGTTTGATTGAATGCCCAACTGAGTCAGTTTTATTATAAACGGAGCCCTTGGAAAGAAGGTGCTTATCGAAATAGAGCCACTCACTAGTTTGTTGAATAGGAAGAAGAAGGAGAGGTCCCTAAGACTCCGCTCGCGCGTCGTCTACACGATCACCTGCACGCACCAACGGATGATCAATACCTCCTGCTTCGGTCTCCAAGGGTCGATACGAAATGCGAAATCCTAAGAACGAAAGCAATGAAATCCATTGAAACCGTTCAAGAAAACGCAAGTCATAAAACCAACAAGAAAGCATCCAAGCGGCACGAAAACGGACAAGAAACCAACGCAACGGAAAGGCCCCTCTTGACTCTGCCGCCGAGTCCATCCTCGAGGCACAGTCCGTCGTATATGGGACCTGATTCCGAAGAAACCAATCCATAACGAGGAAAGGATCTTAATTCAATCTGTCCCGTTCGGACGGTCGTAAGTATTCCTTGGCCGCGCTCCCCGAATAGGGGGAACGGGGCATTACATCATAACCATCCAAAAGAAAGTTTCGTCCCGAAACTTAGGAATATAACCTACCACTAAGGAATAATGAGGGGAACCTTTCCCTCATATCAGCTTCAAGTTCCCAGGTCGACTCCTCGACCGAGTGGTTCCGCCACAGGACGCGCACTAGCGAGACAGTTCGGTTCCGCAACTGCTTCTCTTTACGATCCAAAACTTGGACAGGCTCTGCGGCGTACGACAAGTCCGCTTGCAGATTCAACTGACCCAAGTCGACTATGTGGTTCGGGTCATGTACAAACTTTCTCAGCTGCGAAATGTGAAAAATATTGTGTACTTCTGATAGAGCAGGCGGCAAAGCAACTTGATAGGCGACCGGAGTAACCCGCTTGAGAATTTCAAACGGTCCAACAAATCTTGGACTTAACTTTCCTTTTACTCCGAATCGCATAACTCCGCGCATAGGCGAGACTTTCAAGAACACATGGTCCCCTTCAAAGAATTCAAGGGGGCGACGTCGAGCATCGGCATAACTCTTTTGTCGGCTTTGTGCTGTCTTCAGCCGTTCACGAATCAACCGAACCTTTTGTACGGTTTGTTCCACCAGTTCCGGCCCGAGGATTTGCCGCTCTCCGACTTCGTCCCAGCAGATTGGTGACCTACACTTCCGCCCATACAAAGCCTCGTACGGAGCCATCTCGATGCTGGACTGATAACTATTGTTATATGCAAATTCCGCCAGCGGCAGGTAGACGTCCCAACTTGACTTCGAATCGATCACGCAGAGGCGCAACATGTCTTCTAGTATCTGATTCACTCGTTCCGTCTGACCATCTGTTTGTGGATGATAGGCTGAGCTAAACTTCAACTTGGTCCCCATCGCCAGCTGAAGGCTCTCCCAGAAACGTGAGATGAATCGCCCGTCCCGATCTGATACTATAGAAACTGGCACTCCATGCAGCCGGACTATCTCGTCAAGGTAGGTCTGGGCAAGGCGATCGGCGCTCCAAGTACTTTTGATGGCAAGGAAGTGTGCAGACTTGGTTAACCGGTCGACGATAACCCAGATCGCGTCGTTCCCCCGTTGCGTCCTTGGCAGGCCAACAATAAAATCCATGCAGATGTGCTCCCACTTCCATTCCGGGATAGCAAGATTTTGCATCTCCCCGCCCGGCCTCTGATGCTCTGCTTTCACCCTTTGACAAGTTATGCATTGGGACACAAAGAGTGCGACATCTTTCTTCATGCCGTGCCACCAGAAGGTCGTTCGGAGATTCTTATACATCTTCGTGCTCCCGGGATGGATCATATAGGCCGCGTAATGAGCTTCCGCAAGGATCTCCTTTCTAAGTTCTGAATCATCGGAGACGCATAGCCTTCCATTCACCCGCAACGCTCCATTTTCATCCACTACAAAGTCCTTCGCCTTCCCCGCTAGAATCTGCTCGTGCATCTTCCTTAGGAAAGGGTCGTCTTTCTGAGTAGATGTGACCCGCTCTATTAGGTTGGGTACGAATCGCATTTGAGCGACCCGCGCGCCACGATATCGGATTCGGAGTTCGATGCCCAACTCTTCTAAGTCCCTTCGTAACCTGCGATCGACTGACAGAGACCCAACGAAGATCCGACTCAGAGCATCCGCTACAACGTTCCCTTTTCCAGGCGTGTAGTCTATCGTCAAGTCGTAATCTTTTATCAATTCTAGCCAACGGCGCTGACGAAGGTTGAGGTCCGTTTGAGTGAATAAGTACTTTAAGCTTTTGTGATCAGTATAAATTCGGCAAGGCACTCCATAAAGGTAGTGTCGCCACAATTTCAGGCCAAAGACAATTGCTGCCAATTCCAGGTCGTGTGTAGGATAATTTTTCTCGTGCTTCTTCAGTTGCCTGGAGGCATAGGCTATCACTCGATCTCGTTGCATAAGTACACACCCCAAGCCTTGTCCGGACGCGTCGCTAAATATTTGGAATCCCGAGATCTCGTCTGGTAATGCAAGTAACGGGGCAGAGGTGAGGCGATGCTTTAACTCTTTAAACGAAGCTTCGCAGTCGGCGGACCACTCAAACGCGACTCCCTTTTGTGTGAGGCGAGTCAGAGGTAATGCAAGTTTGGAAAAATCCTTCACGAACCGTCTGTAGTAGCCCGCTAACCCGAGGAAGCTTCGAATCTCGCTAACGGATGCAGGTCGCTTCCACTCGACAATGGCCTCCACCTTCTTCGGATCGACTGAGATGCCTCCCGCAGAAATGATGTGCCCGAGGAAAGATACACTACTTAGCCAGAATTCACACTTACTCAGCTTAGCATATAGCTGGTTGTCCCGAAGAGTTTGTAGCACGGTCCGCAAGTGCTCTGCGTGTTCTTCCTCACTCTTCGAATACACCAAGATATCATCGATGAATACTACTACAAACTTATCGAGGTAGGGCCGGAACACAAGGTTCATCAAACTCATAAAGGCAGCGGGGGCATTGGTTAGTCCGAACGGCATCACCAGGAACTCATAATGGCCATAGCGAGTTCGAAAAGCTGACTTTGGCACATCGTCTTGCTTGATCTTTAGTTGGTGATAGCCCGAACGGAGATCAATTTTAGAGAATACCGTGGCAGCCTGCAACTGATCGAAAAGATCATCTATTCTTGGAAGAGGATACTGGTTACGAATGGTTGCTTTATTCAGTTCTCGATAGTCGATGCAGAGCCGCAACGAGCCATCCTTTTTCTTCACGAATAGTACTGGGGCACCCCACGGAGATACACTAGGCCGAATGTATCCTCGATCTAGCAAGTCTTGCAACTGTACTTTAAGCTCTTTCAATTCTGCCGGGGCCATTCGATACGGTGCCTTGGAAATTGGTCGAGTTTCTGGGAACGTGTCTATAGTAAACTCTGTCTCTCGATCGGGCGGCATGCCTGGCAACTCGTCGGGGAACACATCAGGAAAATCCGCCACAACGGGGATAGACTCAACGTTTGCGCAATCTTGCCGAGTGTCTCGAACGGACGCTAAGTACCCTTCGCAGCCGGAGTGAATCATCCGTCGAGCAGACATTGCTGAGATCACCATACAGGCATTCGACGCTTTCGACTCTGGACTGCACGTGAAGCAAAACTCGGTCTCGCCGGGCAAACGAAACATGACTTCCTTTTTCGCACAGTCGATTGTAGCTGAACAAGCGCCGAGCCAATCCATCCCCAGAATAAGATCGTAGTCCCTTATGTCTAGAACTATCGCATCTAATGACAATCTCCGTCCCCCGATGCAAATGTTACCTTCACGACAGACTAAGCGAGCCGATAGATCTACTCCCGAAGGAGTGCTAACACTTAGGTTTAAGCCTAGCGGTGTCATAGGGAATGTGTGTTCGGTGGCAAAATCCGCCGAAATGAAGCTATGTGTTGCACCAGAATCAAACAATACTCGAGCAGGTACATTATTAAAAAGTAATATACCTGACACCGTCGTGTTCGATGCGAGTGCCTCGTCCCGAGTCAAGGCATAGACTCGGCCCTGAGCGTTTTGCGGTGCCTGGTTTGCTCGTTGAGTTTGCCCCTGACCCTGAGCTGAGTCATTATTCTGCTGCGGACGGTGTGAAGATGGATCGTTGGAACGGGTTGGACAATTACGAGCAATATGGCCCACCTTGCCACACTTGAAACATCCTCCCTTGCTCGCGCGACATTCGCTGATGTGGTGTCCTGGCTTGTGGCAGTAAGCACACTTTTGTCCTTGCTTCTTTCCCTGATTCGAGTCTTGGGAGCCGCCGTTATTATTGTGGCGCTTATGCGCGTTGTTTCCTCCTGTGTTGGCAGGGCGCTTGTGATTGTGATTTTGCACAGCGCCGGTGCTAACTGGAGGATACTGCGACTCTAGGGACAGTGCATGATTCAGGGACTCCCGCATGGTACGATATTGAGTCACTACGACGTGAGCACGGATAGAAGGTCGCAGTCCGAGCTCGAACTTTCTGGCACGGCTTTCGGCATCGGCTAGCTGAGACTTGGCAAACTTTGCAAGTCGGTTGAATTCTGAAGCGTACTGACGTACCGTCATGTCCCCCTGCTTCAGTAGGGCAAACTCGTCTTCCTTTTCGCGACGGACGGCGGGTGGAAGGTATTCCTCCACGAAGGCCTTGCGAAACACGGACCAAGAGATAGCCGTTGTGCCACCTTCGCTCAAAATAGCTTGCTTGTGCACATCCCACCAATCATGTGCATTTTGTCGGAGCTGAAGCTGCGCACACGCTACTTTCTTGGTCTCGTCTAAGCACAGCGCTTCGAAGTGGTCCTCCAACTCGACCAGCCAGTCCATCGCTAAGGAAGGGTCCTCGGTGCCTTTAAACGTAGCACGACACATCTTCTTGAATTCTGATATTGAGACGATTGACCCGTTCTCGCCTGAGGGTAAGGTACCCTGAGAATTCTGCGGTCCGGTGGCTTCAGCAACTATAGGCACAGTTGCGGGGGCGGATGCAGAATGATTGTTGGCGACCATATTCGTCACCATTGTTTGCAGGCTATTCATCTGCTTTTGCTGTGTATCCGCCTGAAGTCGCTGCGCCACGAATTGAGCTTCAATCCGTGACTCAAACTGACTCTGCCGTAGTTCAGCTTGTTTCTGCTGCGTCTCCATCAGACGCATCATTCGCTCGAACGGATCGGCAGAGGGTGCGACAGCTGGACTCCCAGAGCTGCCCGAGGTGCCTGAACTACTCGCTTGCACTTGCGCCACCATCTGCGCTTGTGCACCCGGCTCGGAGGTCGTTCCTTGAAAGGAAAGTAACTTGTATTAGTCTCAAGGTATATTATGGACTCACTGTATGGAACGTATCTCATTTTGGCCAAGCGATTTCAAGGGTCTACTCGAAAGGAACAAGGTCCTCTTTAGAAACTTTCTTTGTGAAATCAAAGGATCTGAAGCATGCTCTGATACCAATATGTCACGCCCCGATTTCGGCTATTCGATAATCGTCCCCCGGGCGTGATGCCGTGCACGCGTAGGGCGCGCGTGCACAAGGCCTTAGGCATAAGGATATTTTTAGAACAATGCAACAGAGTAGACATATAAGATAACACAAGGTTGAGGCATAGAAAAGTTTCTCTTTTATTCATAATGAACATCTTTTTACATTGCTTGACTCAAAAGTATAAAATGCCCACGGGCTTACAGACTTGGACACAAAATGAGATAGCCGATCCATACATTATGTCCCTTTACATAGGTTCAAAAACACAAAATCCACCTTGGGTGCGAGTAAGCACCATCGCCTTAGCGATATTCAGCAACGGAGAGAGAGTGAAAGGCTTCGAGCTTGAGCCTTCAAAAGTCTTGGCCACGAGCCGCCAAGGATCCCAAAATGTTCGGAGTGAGCTTCAGTTCCTCGCCGCGTCGCCTTGCGCCGGGGAACCTGCTACAACGAGGGTCAGTACTTCGGAAAGTACTGGTGAAGGCTAGCTGCTCAACTTTACCAAGCTCAAGAGATATGATCTAATGAGTATGCTACAATTATTTGCTTAGGTGGGTTTCTATTCTTGCCTAGATCAGATTTCATTTAGCAGGTATGCAAGAACAAAATAACATAACTTCCCATGCCACCGTTCGGTGACTTTACCTGTCCCGTCTGAACCACCTGTACAACTTACCATGGCCTTCCCTGTCACGAAGACATAGTTAGTCTGCACAGTTTAAATATACACAACATCCATCTTTGTTGTTTAGGAGCCATCATGGGTTTAGTCTGGGCTGGCGGCGACGCTTGCAGCGCGGGTAGCTAGCCCCGCTACAATTCCCCGCTCCCAGGACTAAGAAAGTAGATTCCGCCCGGGTCGAGACGGCCCGGTGCCCCGGCACCGCTCGCAGGAACCTGGATCCCTTGTGCACAAGAATTCCCATGACCATATCTATGACTCTACCTCATAGATTTACTTACTAGCCAATGTTTAAGAACATCATGTATGAAACTGCTTTACTGTACTATCATAATCAACCAACAGTTATATGAAATAACATGCAGCAGTTTATAGAAGAACACTTTGAACTATCAATAGATACCAAGCCATTAAACACCCAACGAACATGCATGCATCAATAATTTATGCAAGGTTTGTATGACAAGCAATGAGTGTTCCAAGCCTACTTCTTATCTTATCTTATTATCCAACTTGTTACTTAATTGGTATCGTTTGATTGAATGCCCAACTGAGTCAGTTTTATTATAAACGGAGCCCTTGGAAAGAAGGTGCTTATCGAAATAGAGCCACTCACTAGTTTGTTGAATAGGAAGAAGAAGGAGAGGTCCCTAAGACTCCGCTCGCGCGTCGTCTACACGATCACCTGCACGCACCAACGGATGATCAATACCTCCTGCTTCGGTCTCCAAGGGTCGATACGAAATGCGAAATCCTAAGAACGAAAGCAATGAAATCCATTGAAACCGTTCAAGAAAACGCAAGTCATAAAACCAACAAGAAAGCATCCAAGCGGCACGAAAACGGACAAGAAACCAACGCAACGGAAAGGCCCCTCTTGACTCTGCCGCCGAGTCCATCCTCGAGGCACAGTCCGTCGTATATGGGACCTGATTCCGAAGAAACCAATCCATAACGAGGAAAGGATCTTAATTCAATCTGTCCCGTTCGGACGGTCGTAAGTATTCCTTGGCCGCGCTCCCCGAATAGGGGGAACGGGGCATTACATTAACCAGAAAAAGGGACTAGATTATTTTGATACATACTCTCATGTAGCTAGGATCACCTCTATTAGAACCCTTCTAGCCTTAGCATCCATTCATAATATGATAATCCATCAAATGGATGTAAAGACAGTATTTCTAAATGGGGACCTAGAGGAAGAAATCTATATGGAGCAACCTAGAGGTTTCATTGCTAAAGGCCAAGAAAAAGAAAGTTTGCAGATTAGTTAAATCTTTTTATGGCCTAAAACAAGCTCCCAAATAATGGCACATCAAATTTGACATAGTCATCTCAGAATATGGTTTCGTGCCAAATAAGTATGACAAATGTATATACTCCAAAATTTTAGATGAAAGTTGTGTCATCTTATGTTTGTATCTAAATGACATCCTTATTTTTGGATTATCACTAGAATTGATTACTAATACCAAGGACTACTTATCCAGCCAGTTTGATATGAAAGATCTAGGTGAAGCCAACTTGATTCTAGGCATGCAACTGTCCAAATACAAGGAGGGCTATACTCTATCCTTAGCACACTCTATCGAGAAAATGTTAAGAAAATTTGAGTATTTTGATAAGAAACATGCTCTTACTCCTTATGACAGTAGTGTTGTTCTCAAGAAGAATGAGGGTTCTTCCATGGAACAACACAAATATTCTCAGATGATATGTTCTCTCATGGATATATCAAACAGGACCAGACATGATATTACATTTGCTATTGGGAGACTAAGTAGATATACTAGTAACCCAAATCAGTTACATTGGATAGCATTAGAAAGAGTATTTAGATATCTTAGGAGAACTCTAGATTATATGTTGCACTATACTAGACACCCTGATATCATAGAAGGTTATTCAGATGCAAACTGGATAACTGACTCACATGATGTAAAATCTACTACTGGATATATTTTCACTCTAGGAGGAGCTGCAATCTCCTGGGGCTCATGTAAACAAACTATCATAGCTAGGACTACAATGGACTCTGAAATGATAGCCTTGGACACTACATGTACAGAAGCAGAATGGCTAAGAAACCTTATTATGCATATACATGTTTTTATTAATCCTGTTCCTGTAATTTCTATAAATTGTGATAATAAATCTGTTATGGAACTACTAAAGCATAATTCTGTGAATGCTAAGATGAACAGGCACCTGCAGTAGCACTTCAAGTCAATAAAGCGCCTATTGGGCAAATATGTGGTTCTTGACTATATAAAGTCAGATAAGAACCTTGTAGACCACTTGACGAAGGGTCTGTCTAGGACTTTGATCCTAGAATTATCGAGGGGGATGGGATTAAGCCCATAAGTAAAGTCACCAGCAGTGACAACCCAACCGAGTCTGACTGGAGATCCCAAGAAGCCGGTTCAATGGGTAGGAACAAGTTGGACTTAGGTGACTTTTATGGAACACTGACCCGAGAACAAAATCTCATTCTATAATGCCCAAGTGGTTGTACATACGTACAATGATTCCCCATCCCTATGGTGACAGTGTTCTTGAGTGATATGGTTAGGATGAGTTTTAAAACTCTTAATAGGTCCAAGCTGATATGCGGGGTTGAAATCTATCACCAACCCTTAAGGACTTACCTATATGAGAGGTCGTGAATGTCGCGACTATGGGACAGGACGATCCCAGACAACTCTCATGAATTTTGGATTAGTGCGCATGGCTAACCAAAAGCGCCACCCGTTAGACCCAGAACCTCTAGCTAACTATGTGTGCTATTTTTCTGAATCTGGTAAAAGAAGTCTGATTCAAGGCATAGTTGTAAACCCCCCTAAATTTTCAAATTATTAAATCTTGGATTTTTTCCAATTTTCTGGAATTTTCTGGGAATTTTCTGTAATTAAAATCAAGATTTTTAATTAATAAATGATTTTTAATTGGCAATAAATAATACTAAAATATCACGAAAATAATATTTTTGGGTGTAAAATGGAAAACTGGACTTAGGATAATTTTTTCTGGATTTTTCTGTGCCTCAGAACTATTTTTAAATGCCTAAAAATAATTTTTATTAATTAATTAACTATTTTTAATTATTATTATTATTAAATATTATTTTTATCATTAATTTTTTTATTAATTTTTTTTCCTCGGCCCAGCCCGCCCTGGCCCATTGGGCCGCAGCCCAGCCCGCTATTTTGGCCCAGACCCAACCCTATCGGGTCGGGTCGGGTTCACCCGAACCCGACCCGCCGTCAGCCCGACCCGCCCGCACGACCCAGCCCCCCCACGTCGCCCCGACTTCTCCGCCGCCCTCCACGCGCAGCGCCGCCCTCCGGGCGCAGCGCCGCTCCCCGCGGCCACGTCGCCTCGCCCTCCGCCGTGATCGGCCACCCCTAACCGCCTCTCCCCCCTTTATAAACCGACCGCCTCTTCGTTTTCCTCCTCCAGCCTCCTCCCTCTCGAAACCCTAGCCTCGCCGACCGCCTCGCCGACCGCCCAGCTCCGCCCCTGCACCGCCAGCGCCGCCCTCCTCTCTCCTCCTTCCTCCGGTCGACCCCGCAGCTCGAGCAGCAACAGCCACCGGCAGCAGACGCAGCGCCGCCCTCCGCCGCCTCCCAGCGCGCCGCCGTGCTGCGCCGCCCTCCGCCGCAGCACCCCCAGCCGCCCTCGGCCTCCCCGCCGCCGTGCCCACCGCCGTCCACCACCGCAGCGTTCGAAACCCTAACCCTAGCCCTAATTCTTCTTTCCGTGTCCGACACGAGTCGGACACGACTCGACCCTGATTTTCGGGTCCCCTTCAGGTGCGTGTAACTTTTTGTTCGTAGCTCCGTTTTCAATTCCACAAATTGCGTTGTGAAGCCTGTGTGACCCTCTCGGTGTCCGGACAAACTGTTCGGGGGCATCGCGTCCTGTGGTGATCGAACACCGCGATCCAAAAATAGGAAAAACCAGACCCTGTTTCACCCCGGAACTGAGTGCGTCCCGCCAAACGGGACGACTTGGTCGCGTGCGGTCTTCACAGATACGTGCGCGTCGTCGATACGGACGTGTGAGATTTCATGGAAGCTGATTCGGGTGTGCGTGCACACCGAAATCAACGCGTATCCGCGGACATAGTCCCGTATCCGACTTTTTGGCAATTTGCCCTAACTTCTTGTACACTCGTCAGATCGAGACGAAACTTGCGCCATCGGACTCGTAGCGATACGCTGGTCCTGTGGGTCAAGTTTGGTTCGATTCTGAGAACGTTGACGAAATCGCGTGTCGTGGGCCCCACAGGTCCCGCTCGACGGGCGATTTTGTGTTCGGCTCATCGGAATCCAAATCTGGAAGTTCCGTTGGGTTCGTATCAGCGTTCCTGACCTGTTGACACTAAGTTTGGTGAATTTGGAGACCTTTGACTCGGACACGTTTTTCGGTGCAAAGCGGGCCTACCGGCGGACCCCGTTTTGACCCGAAACTGCCGTTTTGCCCTTGTCTCCAAATTGGACCCAAGGACAGACGTTTCTAGCTATTTGACATCTTCTGAGGGTGATGGTAATGTCTATTTCAGCTTTTGGACTCACCTCTGG
The DNA here is from genome assembly GCA_036927795.1 of Iris macrosiphon. Classification (NCBI taxonomy): domain Eukaryota; kingdom Viridiplantae; phylum Streptophyta; class Magnoliopsida; order Asparagales; family Iridaceae; genus Iris; species Iris macrosiphon. Next base: position 168,535,368 of record JAYESA010000015.1, read on the forward strand.
AAATTTTCCCCAAGAACCAAATTAATCAGATCCAAACAACAGGCAAGTACCTGCACTTCAAGTTAAATCTTTATATTGTGATAATTAATTCTCTGCTTTACTAGTACCCTTGATGATTACACCTAGTGTTAGAAATGTTGGATCTCATGTCTTGAATATTGAAGTTCCTGTCTTGTTTTTCATGTCGGGTGGGAGAATACTAGAAGGCATGTAGTTTTACCCTTCCCCTTGTCATATTTAATAGCTGTTGGTACGCGACTGTACCTCAGCCGGATCTCGATTTTCCCTGTTTAATAGCCGTTTATGACGGCCGGATTAGCCTTATAAACCCCTACATGCCAACTATGTATTCTAAAAACAAACACAAGTTCACACAGATAGTTTCTGGTCTTGTTACATATATCTTGCTGACTGTTGTAGTTTCATTTCCTGTTTTATTTATTTCTGTTTTCTCATATTCCTGCTTACAGCTTTAACTCTGAGTTAATGATGTTCTGTTGTGCAGTTTCTTAACTTGATATTCAATATTTAATTGTCATAAATATTTAGTTTAACCTTGTTGTGCACTGTGTACTTTGCTCCTTTCCTGACTGGATCTGTTGATTTAGGCGATGATGAGGATCTTGCCCCTACTTATTATGGTCCCTATGAGGGTACTGATGATACCTATGAGGAGCCAGAACCCACCCAGGAGACCCCTGCTGCAGAGTAGCTAATAGTAGCTATCTTTTATTTCTGTTCTTATCTTATTAATCGGGTTTGTCCCCGATTTCATTCTGAATTTCTGTACTAAAACATTTGAATCTGTTGTCGTATTTATTTCAGTTACAATCTTAAGTTTCTGTTCTCAATATTATCTTGCTTATGTTATTTGTGAATGAGCTAGTTAGTAAATATGGATTTGACCTAGACAGCATACTACCGCCGACTCTGCGGCGTAGGCTGGACGTACCCACGCACTCGTGCCCGAATTTCCGGGTGCGGGTCGTGACAATAGTCTATAAAGTACTTCTTCAGACAAAGACAATAGTCACTAAGTGAGATTCAAGGCTGTAGTACATCTCATCTATGCATATTATATACCTGCCCAGAAACTCTTTCTTTTAATTTTTTTTTTTCACTTCTATTTCGGAATTTGACCTTTTGGGGGGGGGGGGGATTGTTAGCTATGCTTGAGCAAAAGCTCAACTTCCCTTTTTTTTAGTCCCACATCGGTTGGACCATCCCTCCCTTGTATGTATATATTAGTTCTTCTTCATTGCTCTCTTAAAGATGTTGAGTGGGGACCCCTTGGGCCACACGTGCGCGCCACCGCCGCCGCCCGATTCGGTTCGGCGCACGTAACGGGTGCGGGTACGTGCCCACACCTGCGGGCGGCGAATGCTGATCCAATTTTCTCTTCGGGTTTGGGCTGGGATCCAAAAATTTTTTTGCTCCTCTTTAATTTTTGAACCATTTGACTCATTCAAATTTTGAACGTTGAGGCTATATGTTCAGGTTCATTGAACCTAGTAACAGCTTCTGTAACAACTCTTTTGACAGCTTTCCTCCACGTTTCTTTCCTTTTATAATTGTTCCTTTATGACCTGTTTATGAGCTATTTATTGTCATGTCCAGTGGATGTGTCTTGGGACTGTCTATATATTGTGGTATCTTCCTTCTTCATTCTTTACAGAAAATTATCCTACGTGAAACCTCTTTCTCTCTCAAACCATATTATGTTCTCTAAATCCTTGCTCTGGGCAGAGCTAAGTTCGGTCTCTCTCTCCGAGTTGTGTGCAACGAAGAGAACCCGGTAGTCAGGAGGTTTTACCACTAGAAGCTTCCGAGAAACGTCTGCACATAGATCTCGGATCAACTCTTAGGGCAGTGCTTCGTGCACGACTTCCCCGGAGGCCGGTAACAATATTTTACTTTCTTTTTTCTCTTATCAATCTCTGGAAAAAAAATATTATAAGTATTCATAACACTATTTTAGTGACGAACACGCTTGTTTGGATCAGTTGTACGCAGGGAGAGGAACTGTTGGGGTTGGTCGCGGAAGAACGAATGGTTAAGCCATAGTGGATGGTAGCGAGGCTGCAGGAGAGTGTAGTCGGCTTGGGACAGTCGGAAGTGCTTCCTATTTCGCCGAGCGAAGCCAAGGAGAAGGCTCGGTGGAGGGCTTGGGTTATGGCGGTTCAGTCGAACGGGCTCGGGTTCTCTGGTGGTCCGGTCGGGAACGACATGGTATGGACGGGTTGCAGGGAGCAAGATGGTCGGGACAATAGGGCGAAACCCAAACCATCATTATTAATGGCGGTATTGTTCTTATCTAGCCATTATGTTTGACGATCTGGATGCCATCGCACCATAATTAGGTTTGGCGGTTCTTGAGTGTATATCGTCATTAGTTTTGGCGATTTGTATCTCCATTTAAATTTTATTGAAGTTATTACCCTTTTAATATCACCAAACTATATTATTGTAAGCGTTATTTTCTGTAGTTCTTATCACAATATCCTGATCGATTCTTCGACATTACGTACTAAAAATCGTTTGCAGAACAACATGATGTCTCGCAGAAACTTATTTTTCAAAGCCAAGAGTATTAAAAGTGAACAAACTAGACATGTACTAACAAAAAGTTAAAAAGCACAAGCTTTTGACAACGACGCCGTCCTTGCTTTCAAAATAAGTCTCATAGAAAACAACAAATTTTCAGAAAATATAACTAGAGACAGCTTTTACGAAACAGTTTTAAGTCTTGATTTAAAGGGTTAAAAAAACAGTAATCATATTCTTTACCAAAATCCATCTTGAAATTGATGCAGTTCAAAAATGGTTAGGTGGGAAAACTCGAGTCCAAGGAGAATTCTATGTAAATTACGGGATTCTATTACCATGTTGAGCACATTTCCATAGTTGATTGCTAGGGCTGGTTTGGGAATTCGAGACGAACTCTCGAAATGAAACCCTTATACATAATGTGCAGAAGAAAAAAAGTAAGTAACCAAAATAAAAGTAAATATAATAAAAACACTTTTGTCAACCAGATTTGAGCTGAGGATTTCTAATGTGTAAGTCTAACATAATAATCACTGTACTATAACTCTTTTGAGTTAATGATAGGTCATAGTACATTTTTGTTTTATTCTAGATACATTCATATTTGTGCTTTTTTAGTGTTTGGATTCCTCCAGTCTTCCTAAGGCTAGGTTCATCCTCGTTGATTTTATGTGACAAGTACCATGTGTTTGAAAAGCTTAAGTGATTGAACTTCACTGCCAGAGTTTAGTGTTCTTCAGTAAAGGAGCAAAACTCAAGTTTACTCAGTTATCTGTCATTTATTTCAACTTTTCATCAATGCAGGATTAAGCAAACGCTGTTGAAGTCCGGCCATGTGGAGAAAATGGGTTGGGGTGGGGTAGAAAAAATTATTCAGTGAGTCGGACTGGCAAATCGAATTTATGGTGCATTTTGATTATTCTCTATTTGATGGCATCATAATGAGTGCATGTGGTGGCAGTCTAGAACAGTCATTCTCATTCCATGCCATCAAATAAAGTCATTCCGTGCCATCAAGTAAAAAAGAATCAAGATGTAGATAAATTCGATGTGCTCACTTAATAATTTCTCGTATAGTAACTGAACTTCAGTACCAGAGGTTAGTGATTCTTCACTCAAGAAGAAGATTTTAATATTGTAATTTAATGTTGCTTGTTTTTAGGGTATATCATTAAAGTTCAGAGTGTCGGTAGGTGCTGTAGAACGTGGTCTTTGCAAAACGCCTTGGAAAAAATAATATTTTCTTTCCGAGATTCCCACCTTTCTTTTGCTTATAATAATAATGAACAGTGGTTCAAAGAGCCACCTATCTATGCTTCTTCGTCATCCATATTGGACATTTACAGCTATTTTCCTTTATTAAAAGTATCTAGCTCTAGGCCCAGAATCCCAAGAGCAACTCAGCTTTGATGGCTACATATATTTGTGCAAGTTGCAATAGATTATTTCAGATTGGTACTCTCCAATGTAGATGATACAATGGAGTATAGTATAGAACAAGTTGCATTAATTTACGAAAGTAGATATTGTTTAAAGTTTTACTATATAAGGTTTTCTTTTACAAAAAAAAATATTATAGAAAAATTAATTTATATTAAATTAATACAAACGAAATAAGTTTATCTAAATTAAAAATAAAGAAACAGTCCGCCAACTCAGTTGGCGGAGAACATATTGCAGCCGACATGTGTATATCAAAAGGTAAACGTGGGCCCCAACGTGGGTCCACTGCTCAATTTTTGCCAACTGAGTTGGTCGAAATTATGCTTGTCAACCAAGTTGGCAAAAATTGGACAGTGGGACCCGCGGCTTGTTGGTTTGGTTGGTTTGGTTTGTGATTTAGTTTGGTTTGTTTTATGAGTTTTTTTAATTAGTTATGTTTTGATTTTTTTAATTTAATTTTTTTCTATTTAGTTTTATTTTTTATTTAGTTTTTTTTTATTTAGTTTTTTTGATTTAGTTTAGTTTTGGATTTTGGTGGAAATTTTCTATAGTTTTTTTTTTCTTTACTTAGTTTTTTTTTTTTTTATCATATTAAAGTTTAAAGTTTATTTTGATAAGAAAAAAAAACTAGTATTTTGTTTGTGTCCACTAAGACTTAGTTTATTTTAATAGTTTAGTTTTTTTTTATATGAAAAAAAAGACTAAGTAAAGAAGAAAGACAAATAATATGTTGGAAAATTGTTTGATTTTTATTTGGATTTAAAATTTGGTCTGGGTCTATGGATTGGTGTTGGTTCAGGAGTTGGTTTATATCCAACGACTATTGTTTCGATTTGGTTTAACGAGGAAGGAGCTAATGTTACGTAATAAAGTAACTAAAGTATAAAGGAGAAGAGACAAGAAAGACTACACAATAAAAATAATGAGAGACAAGAGACTTGAGAAGAAAAAAGAAGAAGAGACTTGACAAGAAAAAAGAAGAAGAGACATGAGAGAGTAAAGATAAGAAGTCAGAGACATATCTCGTGGAGGGAGGAACTAAATGAGAGGAGTAATAAAATAAAGAGGGAAAGTTGGTGGGAGGAGTGAGTTATAAGAAGAGGAGGAAGAAGAACAACATAGTGCACTAAGAAGTAAGACACAACAGTCCTTGTGAGCACATAGCAGTAATTCGAGCAGCCTTCATTTTCTCTTCTTTGCAAGTGGACATAGCAGTCTTTGTGAGCACACACAATCCGTATTATTGAAGGTCTTTATTCTATTCTCCTTCATTTATACTCTCGTTTGTATATGCAATAATTTTATGTTATTTTTTTTTAAATGTTAGGATACTAGTTTTTATTTAATGAATTCAAGTTTTGTAACGTGCAAAACGACGGACAACCAAAATATGTGTTTTGACAACCATAATTGTACAGATGGGCAGCCAAAATGACGAACGTATTCCTGGAGGGCCTACTACGGATTTAATAATCTAGCAACGTGCGAAACATATATCTAGTTTGGTATTTTATGGGAAGGTACAATAAATTTTAATTGTGTAAATCAATATGAATGATATTTTGTACATGACTACTAATAACATCGTTTATGTTTTTCATATATAACAATACGATTATACTAATGATGAACGGTGTCGAGAGCATGTCTCGTGGCGTCACGATAGCAGACTTGGGTATTGGAGGTTAAGCGACCACCATATGACACTGTTGAAAATATTTGGCTTTTATTATGTTGACAAGATACACTTTCTGCAACACGATAGAGACTTAATCTTCAGTTTAGTTGAGCGTTGATGGCCCGAACGAAATACCTTCCAGCTACCATTCGGAGATATGAGTATTACTCTAGCAGATGTGGCAAATATTTTAGGTTTACCTATTATGGATGAACCTATAATATTTGATAAATTAATTTTTGCCGACACTATGATTACGAAGTACCTAGGTGTGAAGGCGCCGCGTAATAAACCTAGTAAAAGTCTTGTGACGTTTACGTGGCTCCGTCACAACTTTTTGCACCTAGATCGTATTGGTGATCAAGTTATCTCAGTGGATGATGATCGGGTAAGTATAATTTTTTAAAATTTTCGCAACTTATGTTATTATTTACGTAATTTATTTTTAACTTAATTCAACGCATATCATTTCTTTATCATTTGTTCAGGTCATTGCTTGCACCAGAGCCTACTTGCTAGGTTTATTAAGCGAAATATTGTTTCCAGGCTCATCAGATTTAGTTGATTTACGTTTTCTACCTTTTTTGGTAGACCTGGCCATACCTACGCGCCAAGCTTGGGGAGCGTCAGTGTTGGCATATTTATATAGTTCTATGACAAATTTTGTATAATTTGAAAACGTGGATGAAACGAAGGTAAATTTAAGTGGTTCCGCAACATTAATACAAGTATGAAAATATGTGCACTTATATCATATGAAAAGTTTTACTTAATTCCATTTACATTGAAAATATGTGCACTTATACCATATGCTCGTATTTTTTAGGTTTGGTCTTACGAGAACTTTCATATTGGTAGGCCAGTCTCCTGCATTAATATCGACGTTGGTGTCTTCCAGTCAGCTTTAAGGTGGACTACGGATGCAGCAGATCCAGTACACTGTGAACATGCGGTTATCTCTTTATACCGGGACGAATTTGACACACTGAAGTATAACAAGGTAAAATATAACTACCATTATTTTATAAAGCCATTATGACCATTATCTTATAATTTTTTGCCATAAAATAGGTGACATACTGTCCGTACCGGCCTGAGCAGAATCCTACTGAAATACAAACAACAGCCTATGACCTTAGTGTCCATAGTTTTTTCCGAATATTCGACGGTGAAATCATGTATCATACAGCTGATCGTGTTATACGATAATTCTGGGTGAAACAAAAAATTCTCGATGAGCCACCATATTTAAATTGTAGTAGAGGGAGTGCAGCTAAAAGAGCACGCAAAATGATTCTACAGTGGAATTCTAGATTGGAGACACAGCCCACGGTACAATCGTCTCAACTAATGGACTCTATAGATGAGGGTAAGTTATTTAAAAAGTTGAACAAAATAAAATTTTCAAAATTATATGAAATCATACGCTCATATTTGTTTAAATAGTGCATCATTACGTGATATTGCCTATAGATCTTGGTGGGGAGCTCCTCTTATCAGTAACCGATCCTACCGATATGAGGAGTTATGATTCCAACATCGGGCTGTTGATGATGCTAGTTATCGTGAATGGTATCAACGTGTAAATGAGAAGGTACATATTTTATTGATAAAAATGTTTGTCTCCATAGTTTTTTTATATGAATTAATTGGATTCTAGTTAATATTTCAGCTTCCAAATTTGAATCTAGCATGTGAAAATTATCCGGTGAGAGACCCGTTGAGCACAGCAGTAAGATCATTTTTGGATGATGTACAACCAATTCCGACTATCCCGAATCCTCTGTTACATATTCCACCGGATTATCCTCGTGGCTTAGTTAGCCGACGGCAAGCACGTCCCCGTAGAAAGTATACCAATATTTGGCATATGGATAGCCTACCTCAACAAGATGACGAGATCCCTCAGCAGGCTGAGCATGGCAGTTTCCAGTAGGCCGACCAGGGCACTTCCCACCAGGCTGACCAGGGCACTTATCAGTGGGCTGGCTAGGGCACTTATGAGTGGGCGAGCGAGGGGACGTCACAGGCACATACCCCACAGATGGACCGAGAGGTGGGCAAGGGGACGTCACAGCCTGGTGGTGACTATTGGAATTATTACATACAGATGACCACTTCTATATTTGATGCACCACAGTTTGATACAGCTACTCAGTTATTTGTGACTCCAACAGCGCCGATGCAGACACAGGAGACTGATGAATTTGGCCCATGGGCACCATTGCCAGGGGAGAGACCCAAGGATACAGTAGCAAGAAGAAATAGACTTGGTCTTTGGCCAAGGCCTTGTAGGTATTATAACAGGATGGCAAGAGGCAGAGAATAAAAATCTTGTACTTCTAGGTTTTATTAGAAATTTATGTATTAGAAATAAAATTACATCAATGAACTTATAACTTTTTTAAGAAAATCTATGCCAATGCATTTATTCTCTTGGTTGGTTGGTACATCTTCTTCTATTGTGTCCTAAACCATTACAGTTGCTACCTGAAAGTAGTCTTTATATAACATCTGCTACCTGGATTTGTCTTAATGATTGTAAAAGCATACTCTTCAAGAGTAAACCCCCAAAAATTTTGATAATAATATTTTGGTAATTTTGTTTTAATTATAAATTATTAAAATAATTTCTAGAATTTAGAAACCCTTTAGTGTAGTCTTAATGCCAGGAATACAACACTAGCTTTTTCTTTCCAACCAACTTTGCATAATAGTCTTAGCCGAACCAAATTAGGCTCATGACACGTATGTCACTCATACTTTTATAAACCTACAATTTGTTTTTGTCGCACAACAACCGCGACGCTTTTTGACTCAAAATATGACACTTGGACACTTTTTCGCTGCGGTCAATTTAGACGAGCAACATAAACCCAAAATTTGACACTGAATTTTATAACTCCTAGCCTAACACGACCAACTATGCACATAACATTGGTGTCACATTTATTTGAGTCCCTGTAGGGTCCAAAAATAATATAGAAACACCATGCATTTTAATTAGTCAAAAATGACCATTTTTGATTAATTGCCCCTGACCGAGCCCGAATCCCCAATTTGAACCCTTAAAATGTCACGCCCCGATCTCCCACAAGTAATCGATCGTCCCTGCTAGGCGCGAATCACAGCGTCGGCGCTCCCGCGGGACGAACTTTCCCATATGGACGTGATGCCGCACTAGCGTAAGTCGCGCCCGTGCAAGGCCATGATCCGAACATGCGGTAAGAGGTCTAAGCCACAGAGTCACACAGATAGTCCGAGTGCAGCGGAATAAAAAATGCACAGACGATTGGTAACAAGTTCACAGAGTCATCAATAGCAGAAGCATTGAATAACACAAGTGTAGAAGTAAAACAAGCTCTTTATTGATATTAAACAAGTGTTGCAAGCGGCTCTAGGCCTAGATTACAAGTCGCTCAAGCCCTCTCTCTTGAAACAGTAAAAGCATGCCAAGTGGCTACATTTGTGGAATGATGCATAGACGATGTTCCAACATTATATCTTGTATATGTGCATCAATTCCGGACGCAACGCTCCAAGGCTCCAGAGTGAACTCCGCGCCTTAGCACGCACGAAGGGGGCATTCACCGAACGAGGTTTTCTCGCACCCTGCAAGCAAACTGGTGGGTTATCAGTACATGAATGCACTGGTGGGGAGGTTTCTCGCCCGTTCGAGAAATCCAAACACGTTATATAGTTCCATGCATCATCTATTAAGTTATCTTTCTAGTCTTGCCTTAGGATTAGTTACATGGCAATATGAAAAGCCTAACTCGTGTGACAGTGCGTCGTGCGATATATAAAGGAACACGACGAGACTTACCAACTTAACATTCGTCCTTCCCTGTCCAAGGCAAACCAAGTTAAATCAAGCACGAGCATATATAATAAAATCCAGTGGCAATAGCATATGCAAACATAAGTATTGTGAGCAAGATTATGTTTCGGCTGCACGAGTTACACGGATTATAAGGCATTTTGCATTGGATGTTCAATGTGTTCAATTATGCATAAGTGTGTTATACTCATGATCGTTCAGGTATTTCAGATGTAGTTATAGGTACATGTGTGTTACACGGAGCAGTCGCCTACAATGCATACGTGGGTTGCCGCAATCGAGCCGACTTAATCTATATGACAGAAGGTCACTGGCACGATGCCATAAAGGACGGTGTAGTCTCAAGACAGAATGGTGTATAAGAGGTACACGGGGCATTACACACATCCGGACCAATGCAGGCGACTACAGTATGGAGTTTCGACCGGTCGAATCGATCCCGGAGACCGTCCGCGGAACGAGATCCGAATATCTCCCTTATGCACCAAGTTGTTCGTGACCATGAAAGTCTCTAATCTTCCGGGCCTCTGGTCAGATACGGGATCAAGTTCAAGGCCGGATATATCAGGTACAAGTTTGAGGCACGATTGTTCACAATTATATATCGACTCCCTAGCCATTTAATTCAGTATGGGACGAGTATTGCTCCACGAGCTATGATTATTGGATTATTGACTTGGTACAAATTCCCTAGTTCAGGAATTACCTTGGTGACCTAACAGTCCCGAATACTTTCAGGTTCATACTTGCACAGAACGACTATTTGATAGTCTTTCGGGAAACTTAGATGAATGTAAGACAAGTAGTGTTACCGGGGGTCGTGGCATGATTTATGTGACAAGCATTGAAATAATACAACAAGTACAAGTTAACATATAAGCAGGCAAGCATTGCATTTGTGTAAACATAAGCATTTATATTGGCACGGGTCTAAGGGTAGAGCGAGGAGTAAAACCGTAAAGGAACATACCGAGCGACATGATCTAGGTGTGTGTAGTGTAAACAAGTGAACAATGTATTACAGAGAGTATATAACGATCTACTCGAGGCATAGCGGGGTCTAGTTGTACAAGGCAAAGGTAGCATGCGAGGGTGTATTTATAAGCAAAGTTTTATTTCCATGTTCTAACACAAGCAATACAAGTTGGGATTATTCCCTTAGCTAGGTGCATTGGATTCTTTATTAGCATGCAGGGGGTGATTCACCTAGCGACTAGCATGTATCGTCTAGATTTTAAGTGTGCTGGCTAAGCAAAGACAAGTTTATCGTATTACAACTAGAAATGTTACTTTTATATACAATTTCACTGGCATTGTTTCTAGTAGCCCTGCAACAATTTTTTTTTGCAATTGCTATATCACTAATAAAACTTCTAAATGCACGACGATTCATAAATTATCTTCCAATGAATAAATTATTTAAACTATCAACATTATCATCAGGTTCATCATCTATATTTTCTATTAAATCATCACTATTTTCATCGTCGGTATTACCATCATCTACTCTATGTTCTTCTTCAGTAAATGAAATAACTTGGTGCGAAGAACTAGGAGCACTACTAATTCTTGGTGGTGGTGGTGGAGTCAAAAAAATATTATTATACGGTGATTGTATACTAACTTCAAGAATAAATTTTTATGCTTTCTCACTAACTAAATTTATACAATTAGATAGATAAATATGTACCAATAAAAATTCATAGTAAATAGAAATTTTTATTATTATTAGATTACGTAAATTATCAAACGAAATATTTCGATCAATTAAAAGAACTTCAACTAAACCTCCTTCATAAGCTAATCCATTTAGTACACCACCAAGCGAGCATATTATTGTTATACTTCGATCCATGGCAACAAGAAAATGTACTTCAAAGATTGTATATTGAACTGAGCTTCTCCTGTGGAAAGAAATAATTTGTTTGTTTGCAATGTTTGATATGCTGATATGCAACAAATACTACATTTATATAGGTAACTTCGAATCGAACGTTAGACGAACGTTGGAAAAATAAAAGAGCCGTTGAAAGCGCGGTTGTGAAATAGTCGTTGGACATAAACCAACTACTAAACCAACACCAATCCATAGACCTAGACCCAATTTCAAACCCAAATAAAAACCAACAACCTATTATTTGTCTTTCTTCTTTACTTAGTCTTCTTATTTTTTTTTTTCATATAAACAAAAACTAAACCATTAAAATAAACTAAGCCTTAGAGGACACACAAAAATAATAGTTTTTCTTTTCTTTTTTTTTTCTTTTTTTTTTCTTATCAAACATTGCAAACAGAAAAAAGTTCTTTACAATTTTCTAAAAAAACCAAACCGTTTTTTTAAAAAAAAATTCTAATTTTTTTTAAATTAATTTATTTAAATTTTATTTCGTTAAAGTAAATTTTCTTAAAACAAAATCAAAAACTAAACTAAATCAAAAAAAATTAAAATCCAAAATTAAACTAAATAGAAAAAAAACTAAATAAAAAAACCCAAAACATAACTAATTAAAAAAAAATTCATAAAACAAACCAAACCAAACCATCACAACCAAGCCGCGGGCTCCACTGCACAATTTCGATCAACTTGGTTGGCAGAAATTGAACAGTGGGTCCAGGTTGGAGCCCACGTTTACTTTTTGTTATACACGTATCGGCTGCGGTCTGTTCTTCGTCAACTGAGTTGACAGACTATTTTTTTTTTTAATTTAGATAAACTTGTATAATTTTGCTACAGTAATTTTTTTTGTTCTTTTACTGAACCTCTCAAACGTGTTGCTTAATCCTGCAATGACGGAAAATTTGAAATAAATATCATATATTTGCAGTAATATTTCCAAGTTTTGTTTAATTCTTCTTCCCCTCTTCCTAATTCAAGATGTGGACAAAGACGTTTACTTGTAAATGTAAGCATATATGGGACCGTGACTAAATGTAGACAGGCTGACGTATATTGATGGTGACATATATACTTGGCATAGTGTTATCATTATCATCAGCATCACCCCCATACATAGTGGGGTCGGTAAGAAATTGACAAGGTTTTTCCGACCGACGTTCACTCAATGCAACCGTCCGTGATTATATATTTTGGTTAATCGGAAGCATGAGATGATCATGCCATAAATAATCTAAATAATCTGTTGACATTAGACTAAAGAGTGAAAGAAATGACATTTACGGACTTAATATATATTGATCGGGAAAAGAATAAATGGAATGATCAACATGAATAATACTTCAACAAGTAAATTGAAGCTCACATAGATGACATTAGTTGACATAAAACATATAATCAGAAAACACAGTTGTTTAATGAATGGAATATATGGAAAGAATAAACTATAGTACACAATATCGGCCGATACTAATGCGATATTGCTGATACTGATACAATTTTTAGCATGTTTCGATCCGATATCAACTGCTGCCGATACCAACATTGTGGTTGCTTTTCCAATCAATTCCGTACCAAATAAAAAAAGTTAAACAAAAAATAAAAAAAAATAATGTCAACATAATAATTCAATTGTGCCGAAAACTGACATTCACAATATTCATCAATATTAATAAAATTTTATTGTAAATTATTTATTACGGTAACACTATGTCAAAAGGCAAATAAATATACGATAGTCTTTATTTTAAGTGACTAGTATTTAATTAAAAATAACGAGAAAATAAAATTAATTATATATATATATATATATATATATATATATATATATGTTTGGTTTTCCAAAACGAAAAAAAAAAAAAAATCGATGTTCGATTCGAAACTGACATTATAGGATGAGTCCGAAACTGATTGCGATACTGATATTTCGAACCTTGGAATAGACAGGATGGAATCAATCAAGTGAAGAAATCTGCATTGGTTTAAGCAGTATATGATACTAAACTAGAGCCCTTTCAGCACTACTTCTCGTCACAACTTTAAAGGACTCGATCGGCATAGACGCAAAATCTTTGCGCTTCACCACAAGCATTGGCTTACTCGAGCACACTACATTTCTCGGAGGCATTTCATCGAACAAATACGGTGCAATCTTGAAGGCATGTCCATTAGTTGCACACTGGAAGTGACACACGGACACTCCTAACGCATGACAAAGTAGATGTCATGTCTGTGTAAAAATCATGTCGTTCGAGTCATATACGTGTCCGTGTCCGTGTCTGTGGCTGTGCCAATACGACTCGTCAAAGAATTTGAGCAAAGTCTGAAGTAGAAGTATTAATGCATACCGAGTCGCACACTAATCTTTAAGGCCCAGTTTGGTTTCCCTTCTTTTGGGCCGACCTAGATTTTGGATTTCTTGGTCTGGGTTTGGAATTGCTTGTTCTTTTCTAAAAGTCTGAAAGCAAACTCCTTTCTGCTTTCAAAAGTTGTTCAAAAGTTGGACTATTGTACCAAAAAAAAAAAAAAGAGAGAGAGAGAGAAGAAGCTAGTGTTACCAAATATTACATAAGCAAAAGTAGAAATATGAGTTGCACGGCTGTTTTTTTTTTTTTTGAAAAATATCACAATCTTTCAACTTTGATTTGTTTGAAATACGAGAAAATTCAATATTAATTTGGGGGTTTTACTATTAACTTTTCAAAATAGGGAAACATGGTCTAATTCTTTAAACAATTTTCAAATACTCCAAGTTAATCAAAACGGTTTTTTAAAAACTTTTAGCCAATTAGGATTTAAACAAAATCTATAAAATATATAGTTATTCAATTTACGTTGGATTTAGCATTATTTGCTCCCAAAGTTATGTTTTAAGAATTTTGAGATGTTTTTATTGCCTTACGATATAAGAAAAAAAAAAACATTGACAATCTCCTCCAAAGTGAATTTTTTTTACTGGATTTCCAAAATTCGAATGCTTTCTAAGTATCAAATATTGTCTTCTTCTTTGTTTGATTATTCTTCGAGGAATTTTGATTTTTTTTTCTATTTCCGAAAGCATAATCCTAGATTGTGTACAATCAGGGACATATTTAGGTACTGAAGTCCATTACCCATTTTTTTTTTGTATATTTTTTTTTTTGTAGGAGTTAGCCTACACTTAGTTTATCCTAATTTACTCTACCCATCCCAGTTTATATTCCTAGATCAGCCCTATGTACAATAAATATTTTATTTGATAAACCTTTCATTTAGTATCTTTGGAAGTTCTTTTTGTTTTGTTTGGTGATAAAATAAAATCTGATTTATTTTTTATTTTTTTATTTCAGATTTTTTAACTTATATAATATGTTTCGAATTGACGAGGTAAAGAAAGAGGAAAAGCAAGAAGAAGAGATACAAAGGACTGTTCTTTCTTGTTAAACATTGGAGGATAATTATATTTTATATGAATTATCAATTTTAATTACAAAATGAGAAAGACCAAAAAGAAAGAGATAATTAATTACTTTTTGTTAAATATTAGAAGGGCCGAGAGAACGAAACCTTTTCAGTTTTTTTTTCTTCCAAAAATGCTTTATGCATCCCCCACCCTCCACCTAGGGGTGAGTATTCGGTTTAATCGATTTCAACCAAACTGAAATCACCAAAACCGAAATAACCGAATTTGGAAAAGCCATAATCGAAACCGAACCGAATGCAGGAATAACTGTATTAAACCGAACCGAATTTATTGGTTCGGTTTAATCGGTTGGGCTGGTTTATAGAAAAAATGGGTCGGGCCCAAAGAAATGATAGTGGGCTTTCCCAAAAAAATGCACATTAATTCCAAAAAAAAATCACAACAGTACATATAGTGCTGAAGCAATAAAATTCCAGCAGTACATACAAAAACTCAGACCGATAATATTAGTCACAAAATGGAAGATGACAAATAAATTAGAAATGTATTCATAGGCTCATAGCTGCAACTGCAGACCCACTATTTCCAAAACACAAATGGAAGATGAACAAATAAATCCAAAATGTATTAATAGCTGCAAAGTGCAGACTGCAGACCCATTATTTCCAAACACAAATAATTACACAAAACTGGCAAATAATTACAAAAAAAAATATGAAGGTCCAGTAGCAGCTACTGAGTAGCTCACATTATACATTGCTCAGAATAGTTACGAACAAAATTAAACACAATACATAATCTCAAATTGTCCAGTGTCCACAATGCTCACAATATAGAATTGAAGGAACATGTATTCGTAGCTGCAGCCAGCAGTCACATTGCTCACAGTACACTTCCACTTCACATATACAAAATCTGCATAGATAGACAAGTAGGTTTGAAGTTTGAAAGCTCAGATTGGACAATTGTGCATCAAAAATAGATGCATCATAGTATATGTCCAATACTAGTTAATGCCATATCATCATCGTTTTTTTCTTCATAATTTTGTTAGCAATTTATAATGAAATAAAAATAACATTGGAAGATGTAAAAAAGTTCACCTATAGCTGCAGCCAGCAGGATCCAAGTCAAAGTCCAAGTCCAACCCCCAATACCTGCATAATTATGTCACGTCCCAGTCCCAAAATACCAAGGGACTAGCCACGCGACAATGGCCAGCACAACTCCAATGGGCAACCCAATTTAATGGACCCGTTAGAGTGCACTTAAGCTGTAACAAATATAAATGTAAGTCTACACCATCTATCTCAGTATAATTCTAATCCCATTCACAGAAAGTAAACACAATTCAATATGATAGACCAGTCAAGATAATAGATAAAAATAAAATAGTCCATCATCAAGTCCACATAAGTAGTGACTCGGGGAACAACCCGTCACAATAAAAAAAGAGAATAACACCAATACATATGTCCATAAGTCCAGATATGAAATAACACTAAGCATAGATAACTGAGTACTCAGGAGAAATCCTCTGGCACAACCCCGTCCTCTAGTGCCAGTACTGCTCCAGCGACAGCTCCTGTCCCGTATACCTCGGGGTAATCCTCATCTGCTGTACCTGGGGACATAATCCGAATCCAGGTCCTCAGGGGACATAGCAAGGTACAAGAAACACTCAAACCAAATAAAATGCAGTAAATAAAAACAAATCCTCAAGGCAAGCTATGTAACCAGCTAAGTGAAATACAAGTGAGAGCATCACTAGTACTCAGGCTGAAACCACTACAGGCTCTGTGTCGGGGAGCCCATAGCAGTAAGTAGTATCACGTATGGCCAGTAAATGTGCCAAGCTCTGATACAGAGACTAAAGCACCTCCAGTAGTATAGTATAGTATAATATAGTGTGTGTGTGTGTGTGTGTGTGTGTGTGTATATATATATATATATATATATATATATATATATATAATAAGCCTGTAGCCTGTGTGTCTCTTCCCACCCAATGTAACCTCACGTCTCATGTCCATAACACGCAAGATCATGACCTCTAGCTAGTAAACCGAGTCCTAATGATATCTCTATATATGCAAGTCTCATATCACGAATCATGTAAGCCTATACAGAATCACCATGAATAACTCAAGAAAGATTCTGTCACATGAAATAGTGTCAAGTGTCCTACGGTATGGCGTACTTAGTAAAGCAAGCACGCAAAAATATGATCGTGGAATCAACTCTCTAAATGACGTTATACGACTCAGCGTACGACGTCGACACCCGAATCTTGTTCGGACGCTAAGCAACGTCTCACGGTCCTAGGTTGAACCGGTACATCACATAAGTATATATATAGAAAGAACACAAGCAAATAATATAACATGATCTCTGCAGGTTTGACAATGTACACTTGCCTGGGTTTTAAACTCCGTCAGTTGCTCCTGTAAAAGTGAAATCTACAAGTACGCCTCCGGTTGTTGAAATAAACATCACCATTCTCAGAATTCTTAAAATAGCTAGGATTGACTATCCATAAGTCCAATTTGGACACAGGAACAAAATTGACAATTTTAGGTCAAAGCATGGTCCACATGTGGTGCATTTCGCACCAAAAAATATGTCAAAGATAAAGTTCTCCAAATTTAACAAACTTAGTGTCTACGAGTCCAAAACGATGGCACGAACACAACGGAACGTCCAAAACTGAATTCCGATGAGCCAGTCACGAAATCACTCGTCAAGTAGAACCGTAGGGCCCACGAAACGGTATTTCATCAACGTTCTCGGAATCGAACCAAACTTGGTTCACGGGACCAGCATAACGCTGTAAATTCGATAGCGCAAGTTTCGTTACGAAATGATAAGCACACACAAAATTATGACAAGTGTCGGAATAGGCCGATAAGGTATTTTTTGACGGATATGCGTTGATTTCGGTGTGCACGCACATCCAAATCAAGTTTCGCAAAATTTTACACGTTTGCGTCACCGATACGCGCCTTTCGGTGAAATTTTTACACGACGAAGTCGTCTCGTTTGGCGGGACGCACCCCGTATCGAGAAATTTTGGTTTTACGAAATCAAGTTTTTGGCAGTTTTCAACAGTAAATAAATCACATAATAAATCGAATGAAAAGAAAGTGTTTAAAGGGATTAAAACTAGGTTATGCTGTCCAGAAGTCTGTTCAAGTAGAATTTTAACATCGCGTGCCGTTTTGGAGATAACGGGACTTAAACACGCATACTTGGAACAGTTTATGTTCCTAAAACTAAGTCATTTTTTTTATGTTTTGTGTCGCGATTTACGATCGACACAGGACACGATAAGCTAAACTATTTAAACAGGATTCATGGGGGTCATGCGGTCTTCACATATGATAGGATTCGACGGTTCGTTATTTGGTTGACTGTGTAGGGAGAAACAGAGGTGGGAAGAAGGGTACCTCGGTTAGTTTGCTGATTTCGATTTTTGGGCGGTCTGCTAGTGGCGGCGCGCGGCTGTCGGCAGCGGCGGTCGACGGTGGTCGTCTGGACGCAGGGGAGATGCTGGTGATGGTGGTCTGCTTTGATGGTGTTTATATAGGGTGGGGGGGGGGGGTCGGAATGGGAATGGAGGGGTCGGGATCGGGGGTTTTGGGGAGATGAACGGAGGGGGGGGTCGGTTACTGTAGTTGTAGGGGTGTTACAGTAGCTAGGGGGTCGGGTTTGGGTGCGGGTATGGATTTCGGGTTTAGGGTTTGGTTTGGTTATATTAATTCTTATATAATAACCATATATGTATGTATAAATATATAGCCATAAAAATAGGTTTGAACTCCAAATAATTTTCAGAAAAAATCTACAATACTTTAATAATAGTTGTACACCAAAAAATATATTTTCTGTGTAATATATGTAATTAATTAAATATACATAAATACTATCCATAAATTTTATATTTTCTAAATAGCTATAATAATAAAAAAATCTCCCTTAATCTCAATAATTACATAATACCAATATTAATAAAATTTAAAATTTAAATCTAAAAATCAGGGGGTTTACAAATTAACAAATAAGTATTACTATGAGTATAACTCACTGAATTATTGTAATTCAATACATTTTTGACATGTGCAATGGCCAGTTTGCCAAAATTCTAGTTGATACATAATTCATATCATGTTAAAAAATTTAATACTTAATTAACAAATAAGTTCTAAAAAATTCAGATCTAGTAATTCATGCCATGCAACCTGATTTACAAATCGAGATCTAAAAATTTATCAAGATGTAAAGATTACTGACATGTAAGAATTTATCAAGATCTACAAATTACTGACATGTAAGAATTTATCAAGATCTAGAAATTACTGCCATGTAAAAACTCAATACATGATTAACAAATAAGTTTTAAGAAATCCAGATCTAGTAATTCATGTCATACAACATGATTTAAAAATCGAGATCTAAAAGTTTATCATGATCTAAAATAACAGGAATTAAATTCAGATCTAGGAATTAATTTAGATCTAGTAATTCAGATCTAAAGTAACAAAAATTTATCAAGATCTAAAATAACAAAAAATTATCAAGATCTAAAAATTACTAACATGTTAAAAATTCAGATCTAATAATTTATCAAGATCTAAAATAACATGAATTAAATTATGTGGGGCATTGACAAGAGTTTTGTTGAAAAAATTTAGGGTTTAAACTTTTTTATTTAAGAAGTCTGAAACACTATTTCAGGCTCTTTGGGTAACCTGACACATGAACCTGAGCCCAACCTGTTTTTTGATCGGGTTCAAATATTTTAATCCGAACCCGAGTCCGAACCCGAGTATCTTCAACTTTAACCCAACCCATTAACGAGTTTAACCGATCGGGCTCGGGTTTAGCCCGCCCGAGTTACACCCTAGTGTTTTCATTGGTTTTATGATATTTTTGAACCGATAGTTTATGAAAATCTATGTTTAGTAATTTTTATGAGACTAGTTTTGGTCGGCTCATCCCCTCTCCCCCCTCCAAAATCTATGTAATGTAATTTTGGGGTGGCTTTATAAACATTCCAAATCAGTAGATTTTGAAGAGTTTTTATTATTTTATTTTATTTAGTTTTATAAAAAAAAAATTTAACTCGTTTGTCATCAAGCATTGATTGAATCGGTTTAAAAATTGCTACTTAAAATCATTCAAATTGAATCCCTCTTAATCGATATTGTAAAAACATCACAATTGCAAAGAGACGCTCGAAATCTTCATCTTAAAACTCCTTATGAAACCTGAGTGATTTGAAATTCTTTAGGGAACGCATACAGTACAAATCCCTCTCCCTCCCTCCCTCCCTGGCTTAGCTTGGCTCCACTTCCCAAATGCACACACCCTCCTGAACTCCACCATGCCCAGCCCCCAACCATGCCCCCTCGCCCTCCCCTCCCCCGAAGGCTTTCTCGAATCCCCAACGAACGCCTGCCTCCTCCTCCCCATGCCCACCACCCGTTCGACGAAACTACCTCCGCCGCCGATGCATCACCGCTCGCCGAATCCCTCTTCGTCCCCCCCTCCCGCGCCGGTCCCTACGTCCAGGGCGACGCCACCTACCTCTCCCTCGCCCGCTCCCTTCCCCCACACCTCCCCTCCATCAACTCCCTCCTCGCGCGCATGCGCTCCGACCCGTCCCGCCCTTCCTTCCCCGAGCGCGTGTTCCCTCCCATCTTCCGCGCCCTCTCCCGCACCCCGCTCCCCTCCCGCGCCCTCCACCTGTTCGACCAGATGCTCCCCGTCTACCGCTGCCGCCCCTCCGTCCGCTCCCTCAACTCCGCCCTCTCCGCCGTGTCCTCCTCCCGCCCCGACCTCTCGCTGCCGTTCTACCGCCGGGTCGTGAGGGAGCACCCGGGCGTGTCGCCGAACTCGCTCACGTTCAACCTGCTGCTCAAGGCGGCGTGCGGGTGCTCGTGGGTGGACGACGCGGTGGCCATGCTCAGGGAGATGCCGGCGCAGGGGCTGAGGCCGGATGTTTACAGCTATTCGACGCTCATCAACGGGCTGTGCAGGGCCGGCAGGCTGGAGGAGGCGATGGCACTGCTCGACGAAATGCAGGTGTGGTGTTGATGTTGATTATACTTCAAGTTGCTGTAAAAATCTTTCCTTTATTAGGAACCAATATTCATTAAGCGAATTAGATAGTGTTGGTCAAGGGAGTATTGGCTGATAGGTATCTATACCTATGTTGCATGGACACAAACAGGACACGATTACAATATAGACACGGAGACATGGCCTATTTTGGAGTATCCTAGTTTTATTTTGTAATGTCAATGCCGTTAGCTGTACGTGTCCGACACCACAGGACACAAACACGGGATTGGTTTTTCGAGTATCCGTGCTTAAATAGATCGACTTTTATCGTATATATTAGGCTCTTAGAGAATTGCCATCGAGATGAGGCTGGTTATGGAACATTGGTCTAAGGTTAAAGCTTCTTGAAAGAAAAAAAAAACTGGCAATGGCGCTGCTCGACGAAATGCAGGTGTGGTAACAGTACTCCTGCTCTGTCTGCGAGTTGCTATAAAAAGCTCTTCTTTATTAGGAGCCAATATTCATTAAGCGAAGTAGAAACTTTTGCTATTGATTCTTGGCAAAGGGAGTATTGACTGATAGGTATCTATACCTATGTTGCATGGACACAAACAGGACACGATACAATATAGACACAGAGACATGGCCTATTCTGGTGTATCCTAGCGTATTTTAGAATGTGTCAATGCCGTTACCTGTACGTGTCTGACACGATAGGACACAAACACAGGATTAGTTTTTCGAGTATCCGTACTTAAATAGATCGTATATTGACTTGTATTGAATATTTTCGTATATATTAGGCTCTTAGCGAATTGCCATCGAGATGAGGCTGCTTATGGAACATTGGTCTAAGGTTAAAGCTTATTGAAAAAAAACTGACAAAATTTTAATGACCTGTTATCAGTTGCTTATGAACTGGCAACATCTTTCCATAATTAAAAAAGAAAAATCGGGTAGATTGTGTCTTTTATATAGAATTTGTCTTTGTTGGTCATAATCATATTTGTTGTTGGCACTCTTATGGTTCCTACATGCCTTCATACACTTGTTATGTTTAGTGTATGGTAGATATTGACTTGTATTGAATACCAATGCTGTTACCAGTTCGTGTCCGACACGACAGGACACAAACACGTGGTTGGTTTTGGAGTATCCGTGCTTAAATAGATGTATATTGACTTGTATTGAATATTTTCGTATATATTAGGCTCTTAGGCCAATTACCAGTTGCTTATGAACTGGTAACATCTTTCCATTAAAAGAAAATTCGGGTAGATTCAGTGTCTTTTAGCTAGAATTTGTCTTTGCTGATCATGTTCATTTTTTGTTGTTGTTCCTCTTATGGTTCCCACATGTCTTCTCACACTTGTTATGTAATGGCAGATGTTCCCATTTTCTAGATTCAGAATGATAACACAAGTGAGTAATTTCTGACTGTTGCATCTCGTTTATGGCTCCAGGTCGAGGGGGTGGCTCCTACAACTGTAACCTTCAATACACTCCTCCGTGCCGTCTGCCAGTCCGGTGACCTGCCCCGCGCCAGTAAGCTAACCCGCTACATGATCCTCAAAGGCTGCCCGCCCAATCTAGCTACCTACAACACTCTAATCCATGGCCTATGCCTCAAGGGGAAGCTCGAGTCCGCCCTCGGACTCGTTGATCGAATGGTCCGGGATGGGTGCGTTCCGAACGAGATCACCTACGGCACGATCATCGACTTGCTGGTCAAGCTCGGTAGGCCCTCGGACGCCAACAGGGTGATGAGCCTTATAGAGGAGAAAAGGATCCTCCCGAACGAGTACATGTATTCCATTCTGATCAACGGGTGGTTCCGTAAGGGCAATCCCGTCGAGGCTTTGAGAGTATGGGAGGCGATGGTGAGCAAAGGGATTAAACCCAACACAGTTCTCTACACTGCTCTCATAGATGGTCTGTCCCGACACGGGAGAATCTCGGAAGCTGATGCCGCCTTCTCGAGAATGACCGAAGAGGACGACTGTACTCCCAACGTACTAACTTACAGCGCTCTCATATGGGGATACTTCAAGAACGGCAGGAGCCAGCAGGCGGTTTCCTTGTGGCAGACGATGCTCGAGAGCGGGTGCGAGCCGAATGGGGTTAGCTACAGCATACTCATCAATGGATTCTGCGAGGAGGGTAAGCTCAAGGAGGGTCTGATGGTGTGGAAGAACATGCTCGGGAGAGGCTGCAGCCCGGATGTCGTAGCTTACAGCTCCATGATCAGAGGGCTCTGCGGCGCTGGGATGGTGGACGGTGGCATGAGGATGTTCAACGACATGGTGGCCCGTGGCGATGTCGAACCGGATGTGGTCACCTACAATATACTCTTCGATGGGCTGTTGAAGGAGGGGAGGCTCGCCCGGGCTGTGGATTTGCTGGAGGGGATGGTGGAGAGGGGTTGCGACCCGGACCGGGTCACCTGCAACATCTTCTCGAAGGCGTTGGCGGAGGGGAAAGATACGGAGTTTTTCGACGGATTGGTGGTGAGGCTCTGTAAGAGGGGTAGGGTGGAGGGGGCTGCTGAGGTTATAGGTATTATGGTTAACAGGTATTTGTGCCCTCGGTTAGCCACTTGGGAGAAGGTGGTGGGTGGGCTTTGTACCAGTAGGAAGGCTGAGGTGAGGCTTGAGAAGTTTTGGAGGCAAATTTTGAAATGATTTTTTTTTTTTTTTGATTTAATTTGTTGTACAATGATTTTTGTAGCAATACTTTTAATTTACTATAAAGGTGCTTATTTTTGGTATTTGAAGTTCTTAATGTGCAGATTATCTACTGTATTATCGTTCGTATAACTTGAGATTTATTCTATTTTTTATTATTTTTAAGAGAGAAAAAAACTGGATAAAAGAAACTAATATGTCCATGTTCTAAAATTTAATCATAATGTAATCAGTATGGAATGAGCACGTGGAGTAATCATGCAATGTAGAGTTGATATTAAGTCGCTCAAAATCATCCCCAATCAACTCCCAAGCATCGATCATCCATCTCTTAGAGCATCTCTAATCCTTTTGTGAGTGTGGAATTATTGGTTGTCACATACGAATAATAACTTATTATTTCAAAAAAAAAAATTTCAATACAAATGTGAAGTTGGTTGTGAATGTTGACATGACAAGAACAATGTGAAGTTGGTTGTCTAGATCTAGACAATAGACTTCACAATGACTTTATTCCACATCATCAATTATGAATAAAAATATTTACAAAAAAGAAAAGAAAAAAATGGAAAAGTTGTCTTGGAAGTTAGAAAAAAATAGTTTTTGTTGTCTTTTAAATACTTTTGTATTGGATAACACTTTTTCTGATTGTCTTGTGTGAATATAATCTTGCCACATAAGAAAGACATTGTCTTGTGCCTCATGCCACATAGGAATCACAACACAAAACAAAACAATAGGGTTGGGTATACTCTTATTTAATAACAACTCAATCCCAAAGATAGCTAAATTATTTAATAAGTCATGGTATTTACATATAAATTAGTAAATGTACGTGCGTTGCACGTAAAATAAATTTTTTTAATATTATTATAAAATAGTTTAAATATTTAAATATATTTTAATTATAATTTATTCTGAATATATTTTTTCTCTTTATAAAAAAATTTGAAATGACTAGCCATCTAATCTGTACGTATATTCTCACGTAATTAAAAAAATAAAAATTAAATAAATTTTAACTAATTGTTTAACTACAAAATATTACATAACTATAATTAAACACTTTTTCTAGCTCATGTGGCTAAGGTGGGAGACTCATTTTTGTTTGTCAAGTTCAATTCCCCATAAATGGTTAAATATTTACAAACGGCTTACACGGCTCACTTTCGAGTCATTTTAAAGTCTCGTTATAAGAGTAGAGATTAGTTTTTATATCAATATAAATGTATTTGCCAAATTTTATAATTTTTTTAAATTATTAATAATAGCATATCTCGGCCCATATCTCTATCTCTATTAATATAATACTGTTTAAAAATGACTCAAAAAATGAGCCATCAAAATCATATATATATATCCTTCATTAATTAAATTAAAAATTAAAAATCATTTTTAACTACCATTAGTCAAGCAAATTTTTTTACTAAAATTCTGAACATATAACAAATCCTAAAATATATTTAATAGTCAAATTATATATCAAACTAAACACATAAAAAATCCTAAAAACTTATCTATAAAAAATCATAATTTAACTATATTCAAATCGTATGTAATTTTTTTTTTATAATTTAAAATTTTACCTATTTTTTTAACAATACCATAGTTACTTTTGGTACCTGTGGCTGACTAGTTTATGATAAAATATTAATCTCTACTATTTATAAAAAAGCTTGAAAACGGTTCAAAATAAACAACATAAACCATATGTATATTGTCACGACCCGCACCCTGATATTCGGGCACGAGTACGTGGTTACGCCCAGCCTACGCCGCAGAATCGGCAGTAGAACGCTCTCTGGGTCATTTCTAACTATCTAACATCTCAACAATATAATATGGTACCTGTCAATCATCTCAACTCCAATCGGAGGAGCAATATGGTATCTCACAATATATCAATCTCAATCACAAAACAACTAAGGAGGAAAAATAATGCACGAATGGAAATAACGAAGGGAAGAAGATACAATCCACAATATGAAATAATAGTACATCTGTGAATCTCCTCAAAATAATAGTCTAAAACAATATCTAAACAAAACTAGACCTCCTCGGTCACTGCTACTATGTCCTCTGACTCTAGGGGAGTGTCCTCTAAAGTCTCACCCTCCTGAGGTCCGTAATGTGTGGGACACAGCTCCTCTAGCCAATCATCTGGAAAAATATATCCAGTCAGGATTGGAGCGAAGTACATACCTCTGAAAGCAGTTCCAATAACATAATCGAGCATATATAACAAGCAATAGAAAAATGATACAAGATGCACAAGTAGAAAGAATAAACTGTACAAGTGAACAGGCAATAGGCACAATAAAGCTGAAAGTAAATACGAGAAGAACTACAAGTAGAGAACAAGAAATACTAACTATGTGTTTTAGAGTGAGAGTTCGTTATGTGATCGGTTTAAGTTGCACATGAGGTATATAGGTAACTCCATTATACGTGAGGTGTATAATCGACATGCACATGAGATCAAGAGGGCTTTGATCACATAACCAACTCCTACTCCCCCTCCCCAACCAATACTCATGGATCCAATCACGACACGTTACGTACATGATCACGATAGTCACACTAGCACACGAAATTGTGGATGCACAAGAAGCACATGAAAGTCAATACCCGATGCACACGATGAAATACATGTCATTAGGTACCCGTTGCACACGGTAGGGGATAACACCTCCTGACGGGATCCATATAGTACCAGTTCGTGAAATCACTGTGTCGGGAATCAATGTATACTAATCTAGAACATGCATATATACAACATTATGAATTGAAAATAATCAGAGAAATGTACTCGCCTGAAGTCCTGAGCAAAGTGTGTCTCTCGATGCTCAAGCTGGTGTCTCACAACCTATATATGGTATGTTGCATCAATACAAGGTTCAAGGATGAAAGTAAATGAAGTTGAAGAAGTTCTAGGTCAATATACCGTTTCTAAGTCAAACCAATGCATTTCTAGGTTGTAAGAGTCTAATGCTAGTCACTAAGACAATACACTATGAAACTATGCTATACTAGCTAAGCTAACACACCACAGTGCAATCAAGAAGCCGTATCCTAAGATACGCGGATTTTCTAATATGAAAATAGGTTTATATATATATATACATAAGTCATATATAATAATAATAATATCTCAAAACAATTTAAATGGGATACCTTGCCCTTGCACCATGCGTATCGCACTCAACTCGATACCCAATCTCAATACCTTGGGTATCGGCCCGATACCTTGGTGATACCTTGGTATCTCAAGGTAATCTAAAACTAAACATAAAAGCTATAAATAGATACCTTAAACTAAATGCTAACTATACACTAATATCTTAAACTAATGAACCAATACCTTAACTAAATAAACTAATTGTTTTCTAACAAGTATACTAACTAATATTTTACCTATACTAATATACATATCTAACATAATCACCTAGCACCTCTACTACTCACTAACCTCTAGTATACATAGTTATAAACATACTAACTACACCATGACCAAGATACCTGAAACAAAAACTGATAATAATAACAACTAAACAAGTTCATATATAAACCTATAGTTAACTAGTTACTAGCTAACTTAATAAATCAACTAATAACTAAACTGGATACCTACTGATACAGAGAATAGTGGCTGCCACTGTCCTACCTTCAGTTCTTCATTGCAGTGTGTCTCTAGCCTCTGTGCAGATCAGTCCAGGTGAGTCTTCAGTCTCAAGTTGCTGTGCAGTTCATCCTTGCTGTGTTCAGTGTTCAGGTGATCTTCAGTCTCAGTTCTACAGGTAGGTGTGTCTTCACACAGTGGCATGTTCCCTGTGTCGAGTTCTCACAGGTGATCTTCAGTCTCAGTTCTACAGGTAGGTGTGTCTTCACAGAGTGGCATGTGTCACGACCCGCACCCGGATATTCGGGCACGAGTGCGTGGGCACGTCCAGCCTACGCCGCAGTGTCGGCGGTAGTACGCTGTCTAGGGCATAATCACAGGTAATATAAAGTCTATCTCATCCACAAAAGTAAATAGACAAGGAAAATAACAGGAAAAAAGAATGCTGAGATTTCATAATATTTAATCTGTGACAACCAATCCACAGTTAATACAAGCCAGAAGATAAATCGGGGACAAACCCGAGTATATGCTGAAAAGGAAAGAATAAGCAGCTACAGCTAACTGATCCACAGAAGTAGCCTCCTGGGGGAAACTGGCTCCTCATGTGTGTTACCTGCTAACTCATAGGGATCATAATAGGTGGGGGCAAGGTTCTCGTCATCGCCTAAATCAACGGATCCAGTCAGGAAAGGAGCAGAGTACACAATGCACATCAAGATTAAACTAAATATTTATGACAATTAGATTGAGCATCATATTGAGAAAATTGCATAAAAGAAACATCAATATCTCAGAGTTAATGCTATACACAGGAGTATGAGAAAGCAGGAATAAATGTGACAGGAAATGAAACTACAACAGTCAACAAGAGCCATAACTAGACAAGAAGCTATGTGTGTGAACTTGTGTATTTAGAATACCTAGTTGGCATGTAGGGGTCTATAAGGTTAAACCGGCCGTCATAGACGGCTATTAATCACGAATAATCGAGATCCGGCTGATGGACAGTCGTGTACCAACAGCTATTAATCATGGCAAGAGTCAGGGTAAGCTACATGCCTTTCAGTATTCTCCCACCCGACATGAAAAACAAAACATGAACTCCAATATTCAAGACATAAAATTCAACATTTCTAACACTAGGTGTAAACATCAAGGGTACATGTAAG
This sequence comes from Iris macrosiphon, assembly GCA_036927795.1. Classification (NCBI taxonomy): domain Eukaryota; kingdom Viridiplantae; phylum Streptophyta; class Magnoliopsida; order Asparagales; family Iridaceae; genus Iris; species Iris macrosiphon. Next base: position 168,563,712 of record JAYESA010000015.1, read on the forward strand.
GCAGGGAATTAACTATCACAATATAAAGATTAAACTTGAAGTGCAGGTACTTGCCTGTTGTTAGGATCCGATTAATAGGTCTTCGGGGAAATATCCAGAGATGAGTCCAAATGCTGAAATAGACATTACCATCACGCTCAGAAGATGTCAAATAGCTAGAAACGCCTGTCCTTGGGTCCAATTTGGAGACAAGGACAAAAACGGCAGTTTCGGGTCAAAACGGGGTCCGCCGGTGGGCCCGCTTTGCACCGAAAAATGCGTCCGGGTCAAAGGTCTCCAAATTCACCAAACTTAGTGTCAACAGGTCAGGAACGCTGATACGAACCCAACGGAACTTCCAGATTTGGATTCCGATGAGCCGAGCACAAAATCGCCCGTCGAGCGGGGCCTATGGGGCCCACGACACGCGATTTTGTCAACGTTCTCAGAATCGAACCAAACTTGACCCACAGGACCAGCGTATTGCTACGAGTCCGATGGCGCAAGTTTTGTCTCGATCCGACGTGTGTGCACGAAGTTAGGGTGAATTGCCGAAAAGGCGGATACGGGGCGGTGTCCGTGGATACGCGTTGATTCCGGTGTGCACGCACACCCAATCAGCTTTCACGAAAACTCACACGTCCGTATCGACGATGCGTACGTATCTGTGAAGACCGCACGCGACCAAGTCATCCCGTTTGGCGGGGCGTACTCGGTTCCGGGGTGAAACAGGGTCTGGTTTTTTTCCTGTTTTTGGATCGCGGTGTGCGATCACCACAGGACGCGATGCCCCGAACAGTTTGTCCGGACACCGAGAGGGTCATACAGGCTTCACAACGCAATTTACGGAATCAAAAACGGAGATACAGGGTGCAAGATACGAGTACCTGAACCGGCTCTTCAAAACAGGGTTTTCTGTGTCCGATTCGTATCTCGTGTCCCGGGGCGTGTCCACGTGTCCGGCCTAGGGCTGCCTGCGGTGGCCGGAGAGGGGCTGGGCGGCTCGCCGGGCTCGGGTGCGGTGGTGCCGGCAGTGGGTCGGCGCCGGAGTCCGGCAGGTGGCGCCGCCTGCTGCTGCTGCTGATGCTGAAGTCGGTGCTGTCGAGGGGGTCGACGGCGGGTTGGCACGGCGAGGGAGAGGGAGGAGTAGGAGACGGTGGCGGCGGAGCTGGGGGAGAGGAGGACGGCGGTGGCTCACGGCGGAGCGGGGCGGGGTTAGGGCTAGGGTTCCGGCGGCTGAGGGAATCGAAGGAGGAGGAGGGAGGTGGTTATATAGGCGGGGAGGGGCTGGTGGTGCCGGGCAAGGCGGAGGGAGAGGAGGTCGTGACGAACGAGGCGGGCGGGCGGCCGGGCGGTGCGGCGCCGGACGCGGGCACGGCCGGAGGACTCGGGGGCTGGGTGAATAGGGGAGACGGGTTAGCGGGTCCGGGCGGGTCGGGTTCAGGCGGACCCGACCCGACCCGTTAGGGTGACGGGCCGCGGGTTGGGCCGCAGGCCGGGCTGGGCCGGATGGGCCGGGTGGGGGCTGTTGGGCCGGGCCGGATTAAATCAGAAATAATAATAATAATAATAATAATAATAATAATAACAATAATAATAATAATAATAATAAATAAATAAATAAATAAATAAATAATAATTGTTTTCAGGGGTTTTAAATTAGGTCCGAGGCCCGATAAATTCCAAAAAAATTGCCCTAAGTCCAGTTTTCTATTTTACACCCAAAAATATTATTTTCATAATATTTTAATATTATTTATTAACAATTAAAAATTATTTAATAATTCAAAACCCTGATTTTAATTACAGAAAATTCCCAGAAAATTCCAGAAAATTGTGAAAAAAATCCTAATTTTAATATTTTGAAAAATCAGGGGCTTACAGCATGTTCCCTGTGTCGAGTTCTCACAGGTGATCTTCAGTCTCAGTTCTACAGGTAGGTGTGTTCAGCCTCCTTGTTCAGTCTCCTTGCTGTGCTGTGTTCAGTCTCAGTATCTATCTGCTCAGTTGATTTGCTGTTGCTTGATGCAGTGGTGGTACACTGATGCATTGCTCTCTCCTCTCTGCCTTGCTGCAACTGCTACTGCACCTTGCTGATTGAGTTTGCACACCTTCACTGGCTGAATGCCCCTACTGCTTCCTGCTGTTCTTTATACTGTGCAATGTACACAGGAACATTGCTGCAAGAGCTGGTTCTCAATGCTGTGTGCAATGCACACAGAGACATTGTTGCAGGTTTCTCTAACTGTGAATGCTATTCGCTGCTGCTCGGTTGCACAGTGGCTGCTCCACACTGCTGCTCAGTTGCACTCACTCAAACACACACACACACAATGCACAGCCACTAAAATCTCTAAGTATATAACTATATATATGTACACACATATAGATATCTAACCAAACATAAATATATATATCTATATAGATGTAAACTAACACATGTATATAGACATATACCAAATATCTAAATGCATACTAACCCACACTACCACATAAATATATATTTAGATCTATACACATAGTTATATGTATATATATATAGATACCCTCATATATATACACATAGGCATAAGTTTATACAAAAATCCAAAGTACACTATTACATACACCATATAACACATAGATAGTATATACATATATAATTACATATGCATGTATAGTACAAAAGCCAAAACACAAACACATGGGGTGCACCGCACCCGTATCACACTTTTCTATGATACGCTTGCGACACGGCCCCCAACTCACAACCAAACGTATCCCGGAGGACACGTACAAGCCCAATACATAATTTATGATTAATACATACATAAATTATAGTGTCTACGTGTCCGTGTCACCATATGATATGCACATGGCCCCGTGTCGGAGGAAAACCCCAAAATTGACCGTTTCGTCAAATCGACGAGATTCGGCCCACACGTATCCAATTGTGGACACGACACAAGCTACAAACAAACAATCAATGATCAATTAGATCTATTAAATCCATTGACACACACTACATGTGCCAATTTCGAAATTCCTCCAAAATTGGCACCAAAATGGACATAACTACCACCGTAGGTCTCCAAATAATTCCAAATCAAAACCTATGGGTAACATATGCATGTGGGGTGGTTTCTCATGGTAAAAACTCAGATCTATAGCCTATAGGAAGGGGGAAAACTGATTTGTACCTATTGGGAGATGGATTCCCAATGAAAAGGTCCCAAATGACAAGTTGCTCCTCTCCTTGTAGATCTTGGCCTCCTCCTCCTTGTTCCTTGCTCCTTGCTTGTAGATCCTTGATGTAGGGGCTTCAATGTTGAATTTAGAAGAAGATTTGAAGAGAATTGATGGGAAATTGATGGGAAATTGGAAGGGGGAAAACTAGATCTAGAATTTTGGAAAAGAACTAAAATGAGAGCACTCTCTCTCCTCTCAATTATGGCTGGACAAAAACCCATCCTCAAGCAATGTACAAAGTCAAAAATACCCCTTGGGGCCTCTCATGAAAAAATAATTAGGGAGGGAAGGTTCTAGTCTAATGGTTCCACTAATTAATCATGTTTCCTAATCCATGGGCCTAATTCATGGGCTCAACTTAGACTAGTCCAAAAGTTTGTTTATGTCCCCTAATTAAATGGTTAGGTCCACTACACAAGTCCAAAATAAGTCTACACTAGCAATAAATAAAATAAATAAATTAGTCATGCACAATTATTAATTATAAAAATCCTAAAATAATTAATACCCATGATAATTACCAAACTACCCTTAGATGGAAATGTGAGGGTGACAAACCTACCCATCTTAGAAAAATTTCGTCCTCGAAATTAAGGAAAAAACTATCTACCAAAACAAACAATATAATGCAAGAAAGAATTATACCTCACGGCTCGAAAAGATACGGATATCGCTCGCGCATCTCGGCCTCTCGCTCCCAGGTACTCTCTCCTGGCGAGTGATGCCTCCACGCGACGCGCACCAAAGGAATCGTCTGGTTCCTCAGCACCTTCTCTCTCCGATCCAGAATCTCCACTGGCTGCTCTGGATAACTGAGAGTAGGGCCCACCTCTATCTCCGAATGATCCAACACATAACTGGGATCTGCCACGTACCGTCTCAACTGTGACACATAAAACACGTTGTGCACTCCCTCCAGTGCAGGTGGTAAGTCTAGTCTGTAAGCGACTGCACCGACCCTCTCAAGAATGCTGAAAGGACCGATGAATCATGGACTAAGCTTGCTGCCTCCACCGAAACGAATCGTGCCACGTGTCGGAGAAATCCTCAAGAAAATCAGACCGCCAACCTAGTACGAAACACAAACTTAGCACTCTAACAAGCAACAATCAAACACAAACAAGACAAAACTAAAGCTATACCTCAAACTCCAGAGGTCTCCGGTGGCTATCGGCACAATGCCGTTGCCTGTCCTGCGCCACTCGAAGTCTGTCTCTGATAAGTTTTACCTTCTCTGCTGCATCCACTACCATCTCTGGTCCCAATAAAGCCCTGTCACCAACATCATCCCAGGACAACGGAGTGCGGCATCTCCGTCCATACAACGCCTCGAATGGTGATATCTCAATGCTGGCTTGGTAGCTGTTGTTGTATGAAAACTCTACCAAGTGAAGGTGATCCTCCCAAGAACCTCCAAGATCCAAAACACAGGTGCGTAGCATGTCCTCGAGAGTCTGAATAGTCCTCTCCGACTGTCCGTCCGTCTGAGGGTGATAAGCGGTACTGAACTTGAGCTGAGTGCCCAAGCTAGCCTGCAAACTCCTCTAGAAATGGGACGTGAAGCGGCTATCCCGATCCGAGATAATGCTCACTGGAACACTGTGCAATCTGACAATCTGGCGCACATACATCTCCGCAAGTCTCTCCGTAGATGTACCCGCTTTAAATGGTAGAAAGTGGGCTGATTTGGTCAACCTGTCCACGATGACCCAAATCGCATCCTTGCCTCCTGGAGAACGCGGAAGCCCTGATACAAAATCCATGGTAACATGCTCCCATTTTCACTCCGGAATAGGCAAAGGCTGAAGCAATCCGCCTGGCCTCTGTCTCTCCGCCTTGACCTGCTGGTAAACTAAGCATCTGAACACGAAGCTAGCTACCTCTCGCTTCATGCCATACCACCATACATGCTCCCTCATGTCTTTATACATCTTGTTGGCACCGGAATGCATAGAGTATTGGGAATGATGCGCCTCCTGCATAATCTCCTCGCGCAATGCTCCCTTCGGTACGCACAACCTGGTACCGTGTCGCAATGATCCATCATCTGCGATGGTAAAGTCCTCTGCCAACCCGACCTGAACCTGTGCTCTGATGCTCCTCAGAGACTCATCCTCATATTGTCCGGCTCTGACTCGGTCCATCAGCTCCGACTGAACCTGAAGTCCCCACATCTGCGCTGCGACTCCCGGAATCAATACCTCAATGCCCAAACTATCGAGGTCTGCCAATAGATGCCTGTCCCTAGTCAAGCACATAGCCACGGGATACCTGCTCAAAGCATCTGGGACTACGTTGGCCTTTCCTGGATGGTACTGCAAAGATATGTCGAAGTCCTTCATCAGCTCCAACCATCGCCGCTGCCTCATGTTGAGCTCCTTCTGTGTAAACACATATTTCAAGCTCTTATGGTCTGTGAAGATCTCTACTCTCTCTCCATATAGATAGTGTTTCCACAATTTGAGAGCAAAGATAACTGCTGCAAGCTCCAAATCATGGGTAGGGTAGTTCTTCTCATGCGAACGTAATTGCCTAGAAGCATAGGCAATTACCTTCCCGTGCCGCTGTAGTACACAACCCAAACCCTTCCCTGATGCATCACTGTAAATGGAAAATCCTCCTGCTCCTGATGGTAGTGTCAAGATGGGAGCTGTAGTCAATCTCCTCTTCAGCTCCTTAAATGCTGACTGGCAATCTTCAGTCCAGACGAATTCTACGTCCTTCCTGGTCAGCCTAGTCATCGGCTCTGCTAGTCTGGAGAAGTCCTGAACAAACTTTCGGTAGTAGCCTGCTAATCCAAGGAAGCTCCTGATCTCTGCTACTGAACTCGGGGTAGACCAGATTCAACTACTGAGATCTTCTTCGGGTCCACTGAGACTCCATCTCCTGTAATGACATGCCCAAGAAATTTGACCTTATCAAGGAAGAATTCACACTTCGACAACTTGCCATACAACTTCTCCTTCCTAAGGATCTCCAGAACAATCCTCAAGTGCTGCTCATGCTCCTCTGGGGTCTTCGAATATATCAGAATATCATCTATGAAGACTACAACAAACTGATCTAGGTACTGATGAAATACCTTGTTCATCAGGTTCATGAACACTGCCGGGGCATTGGTCAACCCAAACGGCATCACCAAGAACTCGAACTGTCCATAACGAGTCCTGAAAGCCGTCTTCGGGATGTCTTCCCTCTTCACCTTCACCTGGTGGTACCCTGACCTCAAGTCTATCTTCGAGAATACCTTCGCTCCGCTCAGCTGGTCGAACAAGTCATCAATCCGCGGCAACGGGTATTTGTTCTTGATAGTGAGGTTATTAAGTGCCCTGTAGTCGATACACATACGTACCGACCCATCCTTCTTGGGTACAAACAGTACCGAAGCACCCCATGGTGACGAACTGGAACGGATAAAGCCCTTGTCTTGCAACTCATCCACCTGCTTCTTCAACTCCGCCAGTTCACTGTTGTTTACTCTATAGACGTGCTGAGAGATTGGCTCTCCTCCTGGCACTAAGTCTATAGAGAACTCCACATCTCTGTCCGGCGGCAACCCCGGCAAATCCTCTGGAAAGACATCCAAGAACTCTGCAATCAACGGATGTGGCGGCTCCCGCTCTTCTACCAAAGCCCCACAGAAAATGCCCTCGCTCTGCTCTGCTCCTCGGACGAACTCGAACTCCGGCTCTCCTGGTGTCTGAAATAAAACTTTGCCTCCACGACAATCGATACTAGCGTGATGTCTACTCAACCAATCCATTCCGAGTACTATATCGTAACCCGGAAGTGGCATTACAAGTAAACATACACTCAGCTCACGGCCTCCCATATAAACCCTCTGGTTCTTGCAAACATCATTGACCAGGATGATGCCACCCCGGTCGTGATCTTGTAAGTCCGCGCCAACGGTTCAGACTCAAGACGATGTCTCAAAGCAAAAGATACAGATACAAAGCTATGAGATGCACCAAAATCAAATAAGGCATGAGCTGGAAAAGAATCGAGTAAGACTGGACCTGATATAACGTCTCCGACTGGCTCTGACTCCTCCACGGTCAGGGCAAAAGCTCGCCCCTGATGTGCACCCCTCTGCTGGTGCTGGTGCTGCACGAACTTCTGCTGCTGGGGCTGTAAAGGAGGTCCTCTCGGCTGTCCCGCTGGGTGTCTCGCGGGTATCCTCTGGATAGAAGCTACGTCCTGAACTGACCGAGCTAAGGTCTTGGGACAATCCCTCAGCTGGTGATCTACTGAACCGCAAAACAAACACTGACCGAGCCTCTTCCTGCAAACGTCCCATCCGTGCCCTGCCTTCTTACAGAAGGGACAAGCATGAGCTGTCTGGGCTGGTCTCTGCATCTGATACGTCTGCTGTACCGGTGCTCGGTTAGGCGCATTGGACTGCTGCCTCTGGTGCTGGAAATATGGCTTCTTCGCTGGACCTGTGCTGCTGCTGCCACCATAAACATCTCGGTCCCTCTTGTGCCTCCCACTCAGGTCTCTCTCGACCTTGCGAGCCTCCCTCAAGATGTCGGTATACGTCTCGTGGCTCGAAGAAATGAGAGCCTTCACTTCCCAGTTCAGACCCTCTCTAAACCTACTAGCCCGGTTCTCTGGGTCTCTCACCATATAGTCGGCATATCTGCTCAACCTACCAAACTCGGCGGCATACTCCTCTACCGTCATGTTCCTCTGGTAGAGGTTCTGGAACTGTCGCTCCAGGTCAAGTCTCTCCGTAGGCGGGAAGAACTTCCTTCTGAACAGGTCCCTGAACTCTCCCCATGTCAATCCTGGATCGACGATCCGTGGCTCATTCCGGAACCACGTGCTGGCGATGTCCATCATATGCAATCCCGCTGCCTCCACCATCAGGTCCTCCGCAAGGCGGGATAAGCGCATGACGCGCTCCATGCTCTCCAACCAATCATCGGCATAGATGATGCCCTCTGTCCCCTTGAAAGGCCGGGGATCCAACTTCTTGAAGTCCTGAATGGTGCCGGACCTGGGCTGTACCTCCCGTGGCTGTGGTGGTGCGGTCCTCTCTACGGCGGTGATGGCCACCTGGTGAGCACTCTCGATGCCCTGTCTCAATACCTCGGTCTGTCGGTGCTGCACCTCGGCCTGGGCCCTCTGGGCCTCCATCATCATCTGGAAAAGTGCAAACAGCTGTGTAGCATCAGCTGGTACTGGCGGTGGTGGCGGAAGATCCTCGGGAATAACTGGAGCAACCCTCTGAACCGGGGGAGGAGCACCCCCCAAAACGGCTACTGAGACTCCCACCTGGACCGGTGAGGCGATCCTCTCGACAGAAGATGTAACAGTAGCAGCTGCTACTCTATCCGCAGCAGGCGAAAAAGTAGCTGAGGAAGCTGCCGCTGCTCCTGAGCGATAGAATCTGACCTTCGGAGGCATCCTGAAGTCAGATTGAAAATACGGAATCAATTATTGAATATAATGCGATATCATCAAAGAAGGACAGAACTTAATTCAAAATGAAAGACAATATCAAATAGATAAAGATTTGTAGAACAAAACATTGGAAATTTTTTTTTCCTAGTTGTGATTGAGTAACTCTCAGCCTAAATCCTGTATCCTAAAGCAGGCTCGTAGCAATACTCTAGTCGAGCACAACTACGATGTCTATCTAGACCTGCATGAGCCACCACTAAAAATGTGTCACGACCCGCACCCTGATATTCGGGCACGAGTACGTGGTTACGCCCAGTCTACGCCGCAGAATCGGCGGTAGAACGCTGTCTGGGTCATTTCTAACTATCTAATATCTCAACAATATAATATGGTACCTGTCAATCATCTCAACTCCAATCGGAGGAGCAATATGGTATCTCACAATATATCAATCTCAATCACAAAACAACTAAGGAGGAAAAATAATGCACGAATGGAAATAACGAAGGGAAGAAGATACAATCCACAATATGAAATAATAGTACATCTGTGAATCTCCTCAAAATAATAGTCTAAAACAATATCTAAACAAAACTAGACCTCCTCGGTCACTGCTACTATGTTCTCTGACTCTAGGGGAGTGTCCTCTAAAGTCTCACCCTCCTGAGGTCCGTAATGTGTGGGACACAGCTCCTCTAGCCAATCATCTGGAAAAATATATCCAGTCAGGATTGGAGCGAAGTACATACCTCTGAAAGCAGTTCCAATAACATAATCGAGCATATATAACAAGCAATAGAAAAATGATACAAGATGCAAAAGTAGAAAGAATAAACTGTACAAGTGAACAGGCAATAGGCACAATAAAGCTGAAAGTAAATACGAGAAGAACTACAAGTAGAGAACAAGAAATACTAACTATGTGTTTTAGAGTGAGAGTTCGTTATGTGATCGGTTTAGGTTGCACATGAGGTATATAGGTAACTCCATTATACGTGAGGTGTATAATCGACATGCACATGAGATCAAGAGGGCTTTGATCACATAACCAACTCCTACTCCCCCTCCCCAACCAATACTCATGGATCCAATCACGACACGTTACGTACATGATCACGATAGTCACACTAGCACACAAAATTGTGGATGCACAAGAAGCACATGAAAGTCAATACCCGATGCACACGATAAAATACATGTCATTAGGTACCCGTTGCACACGGTAGGGGATAACACCTCCTGACGGGATCCATATAGTACCAGTTCGTGAAATCACTGTGTCGGGAATCAATGTATACTAATCTAGAACATGCATATATACAACATTATGAATTGAAAACAATCAGAGAAATGTACTCGCCTGAAGTCCTGAGCAAAGTGTGTCTCTCGATGCTCAAGCTGGTGTCTCACAACCTATATATGGTATGTTGCATCAATACAAGGTTCAAGGATGAAAGTAAATGAAGTTGAAGAAGTTCTAGGTCAATATGCCGTTTCTAAGTCAAATCAATGCATTTCTAGGTTGTAAGAGTCTAATGCTAGTCACTAAGACAATACACTATGAAGCTATGCTATACTAGCTAAGCTAACACACCACAGTGCAATCAAGAAGCCGTATCCTAAGATACGCGGATTTTCTAATATGAAAATAGGTTTATATATATATACATAAGTCATATATAATAATAATAATATCTCAAAACAATTTAAATGGGATACCTTGCCCTTGCACCATGCGTATCGCACTCAACTCGATACCCAATCTCAATACCTTGGGTATCGGCCCGATACCTTGGTGATACCTTGGTATCTCAAGGTAATCTAAAACTAAACATAAAAGCTATAAATAGATACCTTAAACTAAATGCTAACTATACACTAATATCTTAAACTAATGAACCAATACCTTAACTAAATAAACTAATTGTTTTCTAACAAGTATACTAACTAATATTTTACCTATACTAATATACATATCTAACATAATCACCTAGCACCTCTACTACTCACTAACCTCTAGTATACATAGTTATAAACATACTAACTACACCATGACCAAGATACCTGAAACAAAAACTGATAATAATAACAACTAAACAAGTTCATATATAAACCTATAGTTAACTAGTTACTAGCTAACTTAATAAATCAACTAATAACTAAACTGGATACCTACTGATACAGAGAATAGTGGCTGCCACTGTCCTGCCTTCAGTTCTTCATTGCAGTGTGTCTCTAGCCTCTGTGCAGATCAGTCCAGGTGAGTCTTCAGTCTCAAGTTGCTGTGCAGTTCATCCTTGCTGTGTTCAGTGTTCAGGTGATCTTCAGTCTCAGTTCTACAGGTAGGTGTGTCTTCACACAGTGGCATGTTCCCTGTGTCGAGTTCTCACAGGTGATCTTCAGTCTCAGTTCTACAGGTAGGTGTGTCTTCACACAGTGGCATGTTCCCTGTGTCGAGTTCTCACAGGTGATCTTCAGTCTCAGTTCTACAGGTAGGTGTGTTCAGCCTCCTTGTTCAGTCTCCTTGCTGTGCTGTGTTCAGTCTCAGTATCTATCTGCTCAGTTGAGTTGCTGTTGCTTGATGCAGTGGTGGTACACTGATGCATTGCTCTCTCCTCTCTGCCTTGCTGCAACTGCTACTGCACCTTGCTGATTGAGTTTGCACAGCCTTCACTGGCTGAATGCCCCTACTGCTTCCTGCTGTTCTTTATACTGTGCAATGTACACAGGAACATTGCTGCAGGAGCTGGTTCTCAATGATGTGTGCAATGCACACAGAGACATTGCTGCAGGTTTCTCTAACTGTGAATGCTATTCGCTACTGCTCGGTTGCACAGTGGCTGCTCCACACTGCTGCTCGGTTGCACTCACTCAAACACACACACACACACACAATGCACAGCCACTAAAATCTCTAAGTATATAACTATATATATGTACACACATATAGATATCTAACCAAACATAAATATATATATCTATATAGATGTAAACTAACACATGTATATAGACATATACCAAATATCTAAATGCATATTAACCCACACTACCACATAAATATATATTTAGATCTATACACATAGTTATATGTATATATATAGATACCCTCATATATATACACATAGGCATAAGTTTATACAAAAATCCAAAGTACACTATTACATACACCATATAACACATAGATAGTATATACATATATAATTACATATGCATGTATAGTACAAAAGCCAAAACACAAACACATGGGGTGCACCGCACCCGTATCACACTTTTCTATGATACGCTTGCGACACGGCCCCCAACTCACAACCAAACGTATCCCGGAGGACACGTACAAGCCCAATAAATAATTTATGATTAATACATACATAAATTATAGTGTCTACGTGTCCGTGTCACCATATGATATGCACATGGCCCCGTGTCGGAGGAAAACCCCCAAAATCGACCGTTTCGTCAAATCGACGAGATTCGGCCCATACGTATCCAATTGTGGACACGACACAAGCTACAAACAAACAATCAATGGTCAATTAGATCTATTAGATCCATTGACACACACTACATGTGCCAATTTCGAAATTCCTCCAAAATTGGCACCAAAATGGACATAACTACCACCGTAGGTCTCCAAATGATTCCAAATCAAAACCTATGGGTAACATATGCATGTGGGGTGGTTTCTCATGGTAAAAACTCATATCTATAGCCTATAGGAAGGGGGGAAACTGATTTGTACCTATTGGGAGATGGATTCCCAATGAAAAGGTCCCAAATGACAAGTTGCTCCTCTCCTTGTAGATCTTGGCCTCCTCCTCCTTGTTCCTTGCTCCTTGCTTGTAGATCCTTGATGTAGGGGCTTCAATGTTGAATTTAGAAGAAGATTTGAAAAGAATTGATGGAAAATTGATGGGGAATTGGAAGGGGAAAAACTAGATCTAGAATTTTGGGGAAGAACTAAAATGAGAGCACTCTCTCTCCTCTCAATTATGGCTGGACAAAAATCCTTCCTCAAGCAATGTACAAAGTCAAAAATACCCCTTGGGGCCTCTCATGAAGAAATAATTAGGGAGGGAAGGTTCTAGTCTAATGGTTCCACTAATTAATCATGTTTCCTAATCCATGGGCCTAATTCATGGACTCAACTTAGACTAGTCCAAAAGTTTGTTTATATCCCCTAATTAAATGGTTAGGTCCACTACACAAGTCCAAAATAAGTCTACACTAGCAATAAATAAAATAAATAAATTAGTCATACACAATTATTAATTATAAAAATCCTAAAATAATTAATACCCATGATAATTACCAAACTACCCTTAGATGGAAATGTGAGGGTGACATATATCCTCACGAAATTAAAAATTAAATAAACTATAGCTAATTATTTAACTACATAATATTATCTAACTAGCCGAGCACCTCTAACTCATGCCTTAACTCATGTAGTTAAGGTTGAAAACATTTTTTTTTTGGTTGGGTGAATTCGATTACATCTCTATCTATTCAATAGATATGTTACAAGTTACAGGTCTCATCCCAAAACTATTCTTACATCAGCAAGGTTGACGGCAACATCTTGAACAAACAATGTTTGGGGAAAAACTAAATAAAAATAAAATTAAGTTGTAATCGAGTTCAATTGTTTATATAATGCAATACTCATTGTTACAGGTCTCATCCCAAAACTAATAAGCAATACTTATTGTTCCTCCAATAATTTGCACAAATCCTCACTTATTTGAATTCTCCGTCTTTCTTTTTGTTTGTTCATCGCTTCACTCCATTCTTCGGAAACTTGCAGGCTAATTAACCATCTCTACCAGCAACTAAACCATCACTGCTGAGAATTTATGAGGTTCCTGATGACAAATTGAAGAATGCCTCCATGGTCCAAGTAAGCCAACTCCACCTGCAAATACGTTTCCATGGTAACATATATATATATGCAAAATGTTGATACAAAGAATAATGATGAGCAAGGTTTTCTGCTGTTGAATTCCTTTTAAGAACCCTAGCATCAGACAAAAAAAAATGTACACTTGTACATGTTTGCAGTTTATAACTTTTCGATAATCTCACCTCAGTGTCGAAGCGAAGTGTACAGGTGAAAGACTTCCCTGTGTTAGTGACAACAGTAATGTCTTGACCAGGTCGTATTTCACTAATACTGCTCGGGAGCTCTATCGTGAATTGCTCATGACCTGTAAGACCTAGTGAATCAGCATCTTCACCAGCCTTGAAGCACAATGGTATAATACCCATCCCGACCAGATTGCTGCGATGGATTCTCTCAAAGCTTTTAGCAATCACAGCTTTTACCCCCTAGTTAGAAAAAAGCTAAAATTCATTAGAGAAAATAACATAAATAATTAGATGAGTGTAATGGATTTTTTTTTTTCGACAGGAGATGCATACCAGAATCATTGGCCCCTTGGCAGCCCAATCTCGAGAGCTTCCACTCCCATACTCGGCTCCTGCTAAAACTATGGTTTCATGACCTTCCGCCTTGTATTTCTGAAAAAATATAATATTTCATAAGTTTTAGAAAACAAGAAATACAAAGTAATTATTATGAAACTTCTGCTTGATTATTCACACATTGTTTAAACAATTGATTGTCGTTATTAGCTAATGTCAAGCTATATTCATCATTTATATTTGCACTTAAAAGGTAATAGGGAGTAACCCATATCAATCAAAGTTACTTGCAACATATTTTACAAAGTATTACTCCTTGACTCAGTGACATGCTCATATCTTTGTGAATCCTACATTATTTATTTTCATGCCAAACTATGTTATGTAGATCTCACCAAGATTCTCATCTTACCTTTACAAGGAGTTTGAAGTTAAAATTTAATAATAATAAAATATAAAGCTGAAACTATAACCATAACATTATAATTCTTCATTGCCTTCAGAAAGTAAGTTGTCTGTATAGCTGTATAGCGTAAACTTTAAGTTGATGTTTTAAAACAAATGCTAGGGTATATTTAGTTTAAGAATATTGGCCTAAGTTGGTAGCATGCAGAACTACAAATGTCGCATGGAACTTGGATGCCAATTTGTAAAGAGACTTAAACTTAAACATCAAATGTTTTGCAGATGTAGTACAAAATAAATACAGTCATTATAAAGCTGACACTTCCAAGTCAACTATTCGGACTACTTCAATTACCCAAAAGTAAAACAAGGTTGTTCTGATAGCATGAAAGACAAGATTCCAAGATAGGATAGAAGGTTACCATTGCAGCATCAAACACAGAAAGTTTGTCCCCTGTCGGAATATGAATTGTTTTTGGCCCCACCTCACCCTTTAAGAGCTTATTTACAAGGCGAATGTTAGCAAAAGTTCCCCTTGTCATTACTTCATCGTTTCCACGTCGGCTACCATATGAATTGAAGTCTCTACGATCCACCCCATGCTCTAGTAGGTATTTTGCAGCAGGGCTGTCCTTGTGAATGCTCCCAGCTGGTGAAATGTGATCTGTTGTAATACTATCCCCACAGTTCAATAGGCAATAAGCATTCTTGACACTAAAGGGACCAGGAGGAGACATAGTCATGTTATTGAAATATGGCGGTTCATGAATGTAGGTAGAGTTTGGATCCCATTCATATAGACTTCCGGCTGGGACAGGCAGCTCATTCCACATAGGATTGCCTTTTGTGATTGCCTTATAAGTGCTCCTGAACATATCAGGTAATACACTAGATTGAACAACCTGACAACAAAATATTCCAAACAATATCAGAAATATTCACTAGAAGTTGAAAAAAAATATAAAGTAGATTATTATAATACTAACAACAACAACAACAACAACAACAACAACAGAAGCCTTTATTATCCCAACCAGTTAACTCAAGGATCATCTCCTCTTAAACACTAAAAAATCATTTTTGAAAGTTAAGGGGAAATCGTTTTCATTCTTTAAAAAATTGCAAACAACATTAATCATGAAATTTATATATACAACTTTTCCAAGCAATTAGGTAAAAGCACATGCCACACATTTTGAAAGTCCTATATGTATTAGAAAGAAATGATGGATGCATGCAAGGCAAGACGGAAAAAAGCTCAATAGTAAAATAATTGGGCACATACATGAAAGAAGAGAGTAAAGAATTTATGCAAGTACGAGAGATGATAGTATATGACCAAACATGTAAAATTTATCCACACTTGCAGTAACTACCTCTGCAATTTCTTCGGTTGACGGCCATACGTCCCTAAAGTATACACTCTTCCCATCCTTTGCTATTCCAATAGGCTCCTTCTCGAAATCAATGTCAACCTGATAAAGGTTTCACAATATAACTTGTCAAATTTAAACAGTGCCAGTAAGAAAAAACAAATGTGCATGATCATGGAAAACTTGCAGCAACATATACAAATTTACTGTCAAGTATTGACAACATATACAAATTTACTGTCAAGTATTGACAATTGAAGTAATGAAATTATAAAACACATTTTTTACTTTTTGATAAAAGAACCTAAGACCATGTTCAGCAGGACTACAAGATAATGATACAGGTATAGGTACTGGCCAAGAGATTGATAAATTAAGCAAAATTAACAGTGGCTGATTGTCAAAATAACTTGAAAGAAGAGAAAGACGAGAATCACTGAAAGGAAACTGTATTACTGGTCTAGGTATACATATTTCTCCTTTATTCAGTTTGTTCTTTTAAATTTCCCAACTCCCCACATCAAAATAAGTAACATTTAAAAAGAGCAAAATTGACTTACTGAGCCAGCAAGGGCATATGCTACAACCAGAGGAGGTGAAGCAAGATAATTGGCTCGAGTCAAGGGATGCACTCGACCTTCAAAATTCCTATTTCCAGAAAGCACAGCAGCGGCAACAATATCTATGAAGAAGAAGAAAAAAAACATAAGTAACCAACTGAAGCTAATGTTTCACGACTTGCATATTATATATTATGGGATATAAAACATGATAAGACAACTCAAATACAAAGTCTTAGTACCATTTTGAGAAATTGCAGCAGCAACCGTCTCATCCAGGTCTCCTGAGTTCCCAATACATGTAGTGCATCCATATCCAACAATATTAAAGCCTTGTTGATTCATATACTTTTGCAGACCACTATAGATACAAAAACAATAAATGTAAGTTCATCACATCTCATTCACAGAATAACCTAACTTTTTAACAAATAAACAACAAGAAGAACAAAAAATTCTTTATCCCAAACTTTGGGGGTTGGGTAGTCGAATTTTTTCCTTCTATACAGCTGCATTAAGGGTCGTCTCCTCTAGCAAATATCCTATCATTTACAGCCTCCATCCAAGTTTTTAGACAGTTTTCTATCATCCTATCCCCAACTGACCACCACTTCCAACTTCCACTAATAAAGTCGCTTCACTTTCAACTTGTTTTTGGACATGTTTCTCAATTGCTAAAACATTCAAATCAATGAAGCATGGGCGGTCTTTTTGTGGTCTTATAGATTCTTTCAAGTTCAAGGGTATCCTACGACAGAAAAGCATCATTTGTCTTGTAGAATAACCAATTTCCCATCATTGGTCTCTGTTGCAAATGTACAAACCATCTTATAGATGATTTTTTATCATCCTATCCTCAATCTGCCACCACTTTAGACTACCCACTAAAACACTCATTTATCTTTCAATGTATTGCCACTCATCCATCAGCATGCTCATTTAGCTAAACTCATTTTTGGACAGCTAAACTCATTTTTAGACATGTTTCTCAATTGCCCAAACATTCAAATCAATGAAGCATGGATGGTCTTTTTGCGGTCTTATAGATTCTTTCAACTTCAAGGGTATCCTATGACAGAAAAAGAAAAGTAAAGCATTCCAGAAATACAGAGAAAATAACAGAAACAGCAATATAAACAATGTATATATAAAAAACACTTTTAATATCAACTTCGAATTCCACTTGTAAGTCCAGAAATCCTAAAAACTGATACCTTTGAAGAAGATACTTAGTAACTACTCCAGAACCTGGGGCAAGACTTGTTTTGATCCAAGGTTTAACCTGTAAGCATAAAATAACCATTAATAATGACAATGCAAAAATAGAGACCAATAAGATTATGACTCAATACCACATGCAGGATGAAAATGATCTAAATATATAAAACTGAGATTGGAGTAGAAACATGGAGATCAACAACTAAGTCCGAGTATACTATCAGATAGGAAGGAATACACGAAACAACCTCAAGACCTAATTCACAAGCCTTTTTTGCAACAAGACCAGCAGCAAGCATAACACTGGGATTTGAGGTATTGGTGCAGCTTGTAATAGCTGCTATGACAATACTACCATGCTTGAGTTCTGCAGTTTGTCCATGAAAATCAAACCTCACAACTTTCTCCTGAGTTTCCTTTGGCACTGCAAAACCCTGAGATAGTATTCAACAATGCTTAGTCAATACTTACATAAAGCAATTTCTGTTGGAAGTACTATAAATAAGTGAAAAGAAACCACGTCAACTATGATCGTCAACATGGACATGCATGTCATTGTCCGGTACAGACAGGTGCCATAAAGGCACTCTCATATTCAGGCAAGATGATACAGCAACATATGTGACTGACTTCTAAATTTACATGAACTTAGCGTAATCTAAATTACACTCATATTCAGGCAAGATGATACAGCAACATATTTCCCGTTTGCATATCAAATAACTCATAGTAAATAATGCTCAAATAAAATTTGTATATACTTGGCATGGGATATAGTACTCTTAATTTTATGCATGTTTCTAAGTGAATGAATTACAGACACGCTTAAGTGTCTAAGGGAGTGCCAAGACACTTTGGCTAAGATAATTACGGCAGTGCAAGTGTAATGCATAGCATAATACACAAGCATTGATGGTCATTACAGTCTCATTATATCAAGTGTGACCTTATTACAATAATGCAAGTATAACAAGTTTAAAGGAAGTGAAAATTTGCCTACATGTCTAATTAACTTTGAAACGCGGCAACTATACAATTCAAAACAACCAACATATAAATTACTAAATTACATGATCTTGAAGCATTGTAACAAGCAAACCTTATCACCAAGTAGAAACTATACAAACATATAAATTACTAAATTATATGATCTTGAAGCATTGTAACAAGCAAACCTTATCACCAAGTAGAAACTATACAATAAATGGCCACAAAAAATCAAGAAAAATGATCTTTTTAAGGATAAATGTCTGACAACCCAGTACAGTATATGATCATGCTAGTAATCATTGATTCATTTCCAACATGAAGTGTACAGCATCAATCACAAAGACCCAGATGAATATGCACAATGGGTGGTATATCTTGCATCTCACCTTGAAACCAACTTTATTATCCAGACAAGAATGCCAGTCTGCCTTCATTTCTCTCAAGGGAACACGGTCATGAGGCCTGCCATGTAAATACTAGAGACTTCAGTTGAGATGACAGCAGGAAGTACTTAAGATTAAAAATGACAGAAAGCAAAGATGCTATTGAGGAGCTCACGGATGTAGCTACATAGCCATCACCTTTTTGGACCTGATATACATGGTTCAACTTCTGCAAGGTCCAACTCCAGATATGATGAATATACCTTCTCTCGTTGAGGCTGAAGCAAATAACAGCTAGAATAAAGCACCTTATTATTCACTATCCATCATGTTAAGGCAATAATAAAGATTTACCTCATTGTAGTCAACAAACATCTTGTTTGCTCGAAGATAGGCCTCTATCATAGACACCTATAAAAGTAAAGGACTGGAGTTAAAGCAACTAAAACAATTGATTATGCCATCATGACTTATCTTCTTCGAAACAGTTATACTATAAAAGTACAGAATTCAGCAATTCAAATAATTTATTTTTTATGATAATTTTATCAATTCAAACAGCATGGTATCATAATTTATGTGCTACTCTTTGTCAAAAACAAAGAATACATTGACAAGTATGCCTGTCCTATTTGCACTTCCTCTTAATGTGTCATAGAGATGAATGCACTTTCATGTACAAATTGTATCATCTAACCTCTTTGCTTAAACTCTTTTCTAGTCTAAGGGGACTTAGACAGTGCTTCTTGGTAGCAAGACCTTAAACTGCATTAACAAAAAGGTAGGTCTGTCTACCTACTAACTGTCTTCTACGTTTTATGGCAAGACACTGTTGCTCATAGCTACCTCAGCTAGGAATTTGGCATCAACTCAATGGATTGACATAATGTCGATAGCCAGTCATCAAAACTATGTCAATTCTTTTGGAGCTTTCTCATGCTCCATAGATGATCCCATATGAATATGAGAAGGCTTCGATGATGCTGGTGATAAAATTTGCAAGAAATAAGTAGAAAACTAATATATTCTGCACTTTTTCTTTCCATAAAAACATACTGAAAATCAAGTGTACTTCTGCAAGCAAAATACTCACAGTTTCATCACTTCTTCCTGTTAACTTGAGGTACTGCAGGGTAACATGATCCACAGGAAAGAAGCCCATAGTTGCTCCATACTCAGGTGACATATTGGCAATTGTGGCCCTGTCAGCTAATGCCAACTCACCCATACCTTGACCTACAAGAATGAAAGAATGGCTAATACAAAAAAAAAAAAAAAGAGGAACGATTTACTGGGAAATTAAATGCAAAATACTACTTACCATAGAACTCTACAAACTTGCCAACAACACCATGCTTTCTCAAGATTTGGGTAACAGTTAAAACAAGGTCAGTTGCTGTGACACCATTGCGAAGTTTACCAGATAACTTGAATCCAACTACACCAGGCAACACCATGCTCATAGGCTATAAAATTAACGAAATATATAATCAGAACATTTAGATGGCGCTTCTGTTAGTATTGAATGGAAAAAAAAGGAGAACGAATGACTCATCTTGTCAGGAATTCTTAAATAATAAAGAAGAAACTTGGTCATTACTAACTCAAGTCTAAAACATTGTATTTTGCTTACAGGAATTTTGTTCCTACAAGATAAATATTAGGATAAATTGAACTTATAACTTCTAAAGCTAAACTATCATGGGGTTTACAGTAACACTCCCTCATTTATGAAATTAGCCACTTAGCACCCTTATTATTCTCAATGGAGTATGATTACATGTTTGTCGCTAGATAGACTTCTTGAGTAAATCTTTTAAGGGTTTGTTCCTTCTTCACATATGAGTTAATATACTATGTAAAGGTCATTACTAACTCAAGTCTAAAACATTGTATTTTGCTTTCAGGAATTTTGTTCCTACAAGATAAATATTAGGATAAATTGAACTTATAACCTCTAAAGCTAAACTATCATGGGGTTTACAGTAACACTCCCTCATTTATGAAATTAGCCACTTAGCACCCTTGTTATTCTCAATGGAGTATGATTACATGTTTGTCGCTGGATAGACTTCTTGAGTAAATCTTTTAAGGGTTTGTTCCTTCTTCACATGAGTTAATATACTATGTAAAGGTCTTTATTCAAATCAGCTTGGCTTAGTTGGCTAAGGGTGTTGGTTTGAAAGATTTGCTTTGCAAGAACCACTATAGACATCAGTCTGTGTTTGACACGCTAAATTAAGATTACACCATATTACGTAATTGTTCTTCCTAGTACTAAGTGGGATAATCAAAGCAGGGTCCTAGACTCCTAGTGTAAGTTAAATTGGCTTCATTGTGTATCGGAGGTATAGAGGCTTCCATTTCACACCACATCATGAAGATGTGAGGGCAAAGAGTCATTAGATTTTTTTTTCCAACCTTCCTGTGAAACCCAAGACAATGTATCCCATCTGGTAGAAGATGAAGATTTGAGTTTAAACCATTTTTTAAAGTGGTTTGAAAGATTTGCTTTGCAGGAACCACTATAGACATCAGTCTGTGGTTAACACGCTGAATTAAGATTACATAATTGTTCTTCCTAGTACTAAGTGGGATAATCCACGCAGGGTCCTAGACTCCTAGTGTAAGTTAAATTGGCTTCATTGTGTATCGGAGGTATAGAGGCTTCAGTCGGTGGTTGACACGCTGAATTAAGATCACATAATTGTTCTTCCTAGTACCAAGTGGGATAATCCACGCAGGGTCCTAGACTCCTAGTGTAAGTTAAATTGGCTTCATTGTGTATCAGAGGTATAGAGGCTTCCATTTCACCACATCATGAAGATGTGAGGGCAAAGAGTCATTAGAAATATTTTTTCCCAACCTTCCTGTGAAACCCAAGACAATATATCCCATCTGGTAGAAGATGAAGATTTGAGCAAGGTAGTCAAAGGCGCAAGGCGCACTCGAGGCGCAAAGGGTCCAAATCGCCCGAGGCGCAAGGCGCACTTAAGGCGCGCGCCCGAGCGACGCGAGGCGCAAAAATTATATATATATATATATATATATATATATATATATATATTCACATCGGATTTCTACATTGATAAACATGTGTGCTTCAAATTCCCCCCCCCCCCCCCCCCCGTCTAGGTTGCAATCACTTTGAATTGAGTGAGTGAGAAAGAAAACAGTAAAAAAAAAAAGTACATCAGTTCAAAAAACAGTCTAAAAATAGTACAACAGTTAAAAAACAGTCTAAACATGTTATTTTTTTTGACAAGATTTTCAAGGCGCGCCTTGGCTATTCTAAGGCGCTCGGAAAAGGCGCACATAGGCGCGCCTTAGGTGCGCCTTAAGAATTGCGCCTCGCCTGGAGTGCCCTGAGGCGCTACCCCTGCGCCTAGGAGCAAGGCGCGCCTTTGACTACACTGGATTTAAGGTTAACCATTTTTTTAAAGTGGATTACATCAAAACTCCACAATTAAGCGTGCTAGTGCCAGAGTGATTGTAGTAATACTGTAATAGGGTGGCAACCTCCTGGGAAGTGTAATATGAGTGATGGTACACGTGAGGCTCGTGTATGGATAACGGACCGTGGGCTGGGCAATGACAAAGTGGTATCAAAGTTACCAGGCAGTACTCTGCTTGTTGTTACGCACAAGGAGACTTGAAGAAGATTCACAGAAGTGTGTTACCCCTTAGGGTGTTGAACAGTGGAGTTAGTGAATTTGGGACCCACTAGGGTGAGACTGGACCATCGATGGCCTCAACAAGGACACCGTGTCTTCGAGTGGAGTAGATTGGGAACCCTAAGACAATGGTCCAACATAAAGAAGAATATGGATATTTGAAGACTTAAATAGAAGTGATAGGTCTATTTATACATCGTGCAAACTATTGGCAACTGGCTTATATCAGAACTCTTCGGAGTATGTGTGCTAGTGCGAGAGTAGTACTAGGTTGGGTGACCTCCTGGTAAGTGTAAGCCAAGGGATGGTAGACGTGAGGCTCGTGCACAGGTCACATCCCATGGGGAGGGGTGACACTGTCACTTTAAAGTAGTCAAGTAGTCTTTTGTTAACACCCACTTTGAGCATGGCAGTTGAATAATAAGATCTTCACAGTGTTCTAAAATTCGCTATGCGGATTCGGTGCGGCGGAGGACCGCCTAGACGCCAAACAAGTTTTTTTTTAATTTAAAATGCATAATACAAATTTAAAGTTTGAAATTCAAAATGTGAAATACAAACATGTTCTAAATCCATACTACAATTCATTTTTTTTAAAATTTAAAATTTGAAATCCATATAACAAAATGTTCTAAATCCAAATACAATCTTAAAACCCAAACAACATATCTACAATACAACTAAGCATAAAAATAAAAATAAAACTTAAAATCCAAACAACCGCACAAGGCAGAACAGGACCAAACATGGCCGAACAACCGCACAAACCTGCCGAACATGGAATTTACAGTTCGGCCTAGGGACGCCTAGCTGATTTTTAGAACACTAGTTCTTCAAACTTTCTACCCCGTCTACATGTAGATGCTTTCCTTGTCAGGGCAAAATTGAGTGGAAAGGAGAAAGTTGGACGGTAGAATACTCATAGTCGTGAATACTTGGCATCTTTCTTTGACTATTCATATTCAATATATGTTGACCTCTTTAGTGTCGACTGAACTAGAGTTTTAAATTTTTAGTTTCCAGTTAAGGATTAGCATAACAAGTGTCAAAAGGTCTAACAAGATAAAAAGCTCGGGGCAGTAGCACAGGATCAATACCCATATCAACACGGTTAAAGGATGTCCGACACTCCACGAGGGCACAACTATATTTGTGCATCTTTGCTAGTATAAAAAAGGGCACAACGGTGCTATAGGGAGCCTTACCCCGTATATATGGGGAGACAGTTTTCGTGACTCGAATATGTATCCTCCAGGATAACAACTAAACTTACCATCGCATCACGCGACGCCCTCTGCAAATATAAATATATTTAATATGAAAAAATTTATATGGTCGAGTTGTGTTTGGATACTAAGGAATGTAATAAATACAATAAATAGTAAAGTATTGAAATTTTATAGTATCTGCTAAAAAGGGACACCCTACACCTCATCTTATGAACAACTTATGATTCCATAGGAAAAACACAAGTGTTGTAGTAAAGAGATGTCTACCTATCGCAGTTGTAGAGCAAAAAGTAACCCTTATTTGGCAAGATATGTCTGTCCGTGAAAGATTTGTCAGTATCTTATGCATCTTTCTTCTGAATTTTCACTGTAAAGCTTAAAAGTAGGCCAAGAACAATGAGTTGATGGAAAAAGCTGGTCAATAAAATTCACCGAGTCCGCCTTCTTGAAGGATTATATCCCCTTCTATCCTCTCTCTCTCTCTCTCTCTCTCTCTCTCTCTCTCAAAAAGCATCAGAAACTTTTTTCAGTTTTCACAAATTTGTCTTGTTTTTCTCCGTAGTCTTAACTCATAGTCTTTTTGTACTAGAATATTTTGCAGCTTAACAATAGTTACTATGGCCCCAACAAATTCTCCAACTGCTATCCTCTTGGCTTTTAAAACAATCTGCTACCCCACATTTTATCCAATCCCTTGAACGACGGTTAAAAACAAAACCAATATGGAACCACGGGCAATCTTAAGAAGTACAAAATAAGTACTAAACAATAGTTACTATGGCCCCAACAAATTCTCCGTCTCGTATCCTCTTGGCTATTAAAACAATCTGCAACTCCACATTTTATCCAATCCCTTGAACGACGGTTAAAAAAAACAATATGGAACCACTGGTAATCTTAAGTACAAAATAAGTAAGTACAAACATGAACACTAGTACCACTCTACAAGCTCAAATGGATTCAACAGGTATATAAGAAATTTCAGTAAAGATTTTAAGTTAACTTTCTTGGACTGATATTTAGAAGATCATGGTCCTTTATGTAGTACTAGCATTAACCAGTCTGGAATTAGGTTATTGCTCATTTCAGTTCTTCATGGTCAAATAGAGTACAATCTCTGTTCCAAAAGGCGGCCTAGGCGCTAGGCACCTGGTGCCCACCCGTTGCCTGCCTAGTCCCCCCCGACGCCCGACTATGCATGTTTTCGGGTTTTATGGAACTTTTTTTTTGTTGCAATTTTCAATAGGTTTTTTTGGATTTTTGAATCGCCTAGGCGGGCTAGGTGCTAGGCGGCAGGTGTCCGCCCGACTAGCGCCTAGCGCTTTTCACAACCTTGAGTACAATGTGTTTGAGCAGAAGTTCCATAATAAAGAAAGTAATGGAGGAATCATATAAAAGAAGAATTAACCAATTATTTAGAACCAGAAATTTTCAAAAGCGCACAAGTAGTTTGACGAGACGACAATTAACATTCTAGAAGATAATATATGAGCAATCCATGTCAAGTCCCAACCATAAGCAGACAAAGGATGCAAGTAACAACTGTTGAAGAGAGAAAAAAAAAAGGATTTTCTAGCACAATTTGTTTTACCTGACCGAGCATTGCAGCCTCTGCTTCAATTCCACCAACTCCCCAACCAGCAACTCCTAGTCCATCAATCATGGTTGTGTGGGAATCAGTTCCAACCACACTGTCGGGGTACATAATGCCATCAGTATTGAAAACAACTCGACCAAGGTATTCCAAGTTAACCTGAAATTTGTGTTTCACTTGAGCAAGAAAGTAATAGAAAACTATATCCATCTTCCGCATACTACAAATTCATACACAATCCTTTAATAATATTAAAGCAGGAAAAGGTGGAAGCATTATTTTATTTTGGACAAAAAAAATTGCTGACTGTTTACCTGGTGGACAATACCAGAACCAGGAGGAACAACAAGCATATTCTGAAAAGCAATAGAACCCCATTTAAGGAACCCAAATCTTTCATTATTCCTTTGGAATTCAAGTTCCATGTTTGCTTTCACTGCATTTTCTGACCTTGCCAAATCTACCTGCACTGAGTGATCAATTACAAGATCCACAGGAACCTGCATGCAAAAGAATATAGACCTGAGTTAAACAACTTGAAGATTAGATGTACAATAGTTTCACCACTAGCATTGTGTTCCTCAGAGAGATGATAGGATAAAGGTAATTGATATCCAAAAACTATTAACTGCTCTTAGATCTAAAATTCAAAAGATGGACATTTGGCGTAAATACTGGAGGATGTTTATTGAGTCACGGAAAGAGAATCTCAATGGAAACGGGGAAAGGGATGTATGTTCATCCACCCCAGACCCTAATGTTATGGGATTTTTTGTCAAAATTTTCAAATAGAGATCGATACTTGGTATAGGTAATTATGAGGATGTCACTTGGTGCGTAAATCCAGGAGGATGTTGCTTCTTGAGCCATGGAAAGAGACTCTCAATTAAAATGGGGCAAGGTCTGCATTCATAATCATCCACCCAGACCCCACATATTGGCAGGAGCCTCGTGGTACTGGGCTGCCCTTTTCTGATATTGGAATAAAGTTTAGAACACAACAAAAAAATGTATAAAAAGTTGAGCAATTTATTGAACTATCACCAGTAAGCAATTAATTGAACCATCACGAGCAAGCAATTTATTGAAGCGTTACAGGTGCCACTTATATCCCTTCTCTGCCAAATGTCTACTTTACATAAACAAGAATATTCCAGATAACCTAAGAGATGAAAGTATTTGGACGCACCAGAGGGTTGATCTTATTGGAATCATTTCCCAGTTTGTTCATAGCATCGCGCATGCACGCAAGGTCCACAACAACCGGCACCCCAGTAAAATCCTGGTCACATACAAATATTATACAAAGAGCAAAATCCGAATTGAAAGAGATACTAAATACCAATCAATTACCAACCTGCAGGAGAACACGAGCAGGCTTAAAGGGGATTTCAACTTGCTTCGGGGATGTATTCTCCCAATCAATAATCTTCTCAACATCGTTCTTGGTAACTTGGAAGTTATCGCAATTACGAATGGCAGACTCAAGAAGAATCTGAATGGAATATGGCAACCTATCTGCAGTGCAGAATAAAAACAATTGAATGCTACCATCTTTAGGTAACGACTGGAGAAGGAGAAGTCAGAAGCTAATGCATTGTTGAGTAAAAAGGAAAGAGTGGGAAGAGGTAGTACCTTTGTAATATTTGTTGGTATAAAACTATAGATATTGAATTTATATAAAAGATTCTTCTCCCAGAATACATAAAAAGAGTTTATAATAAAGGTTGTCCAACTTCTGTCCATAGGGGTTTGCATGATTCACATGCTAACTTTATCATGTATAAATTTGAGACCTGCTCGTCACATTATCAACATATTTTCCATCACATCATGTCACTTATTTGCTGATCCTTTCCAGCCACATATTCCCTCCCTTTCATATATCATCATTCCTTCAACATTGCTTGATTCCATGAACCTTTTTCTCACACTTTAAACACATTTTCCTCTCTTTTCCCAGCACTTGCACCCAACATCTAATTGTCTCGGCCTGTTTTCCAGTGTCCCCACCAGAACCACATACATACACATCGATATTTATGCATCTTTCTTGTTGGGTTACAAAATCCATTAGGATATATCATTCTCTCACTTATCCTTTTAACCCTAGTAGTAACATCCTCCATTACTCTCTCTAGTCAAAACATGTTAAATTAGTATTATTTTTGTTTACGGTAATTGATTTAGATAAATAATTTCTTTAAGCTTCAAAAATCTTTAAAGATACAACTCCATGCACCTAGCCTTTGACAATATTGATTGCTAATGTTTATATTATAAGCATTATTATTTAGTGAACCTGGTGGTAAATATTCTTCATTTTTATATAAGGTGATAGATATCAAATGTAACTGCTATAGAAACATGCAGTAGGCATGAAATGTATTAAAATTGAGGGAAATTATGCTATATGGACAAAAAAGAAATTTGGCCGTCAGCATTACATATAATAACATCCAATACAATATGCAAGCAAACAAGTAATTATAGTGAATACAAAAAGGACTAGGATTGAAGCTTTATAATGATTCAGGTTGTAAAAAAAATGATCAGCTATACACCATACACAACTTGAGGGTCAATGTATAAAATGGCGAAATAAAGTACCACAGTTATCAATAACCTTAGTGTATAGAAGGCATTACCAATCCAAAGAGCAACCCATGAATCAAAACCAGAAGAACATTCCAAATATTCTAACTTATTACTACGTTTCGAAAGCAAAGCGTTCTGACAACTACAAGCCTCAAGACTATGGACATCAAGTACAATCAAGGTAGAAGTGTAACCCTCATTTTATGGTCTGCACAACTCAATAATTTATATCGCCAGTCTTTCTGGGGATTTGTACAACATAATGAAGAAAAAGAAGATCACTAGAACACGAGAAAGAAGATCAACATGTTAAGAAAGTGCATACAAATAGCAATAGAACACAGGTAATTATACATAAATTAGATACTAAAACAAGGGGCACATGTATGTGGGAGAATCTCATCTTCCTTAATTTGGACTAGTGAAGGCCTTATGTCCTGCCAGAATAAAAACTGAACAAAAAATTTGAATGACGAGAGAGCAGGTGCAAACATTACCAATCCTTGGATCATTGAGGGCAGGTATACTGTAGTATTTTCCAAATACACCACCTCCAGCCTTCGGAAGGCTGGTCAAAATATCAGCAAAAGGATTTCCAGTAGCTGGTTCGGATAAACAAGCAGTCAATATGGCATGCATATGGTCATCATCTATTTTATATAACAACAGTATAACAAAGTCCTATCAACATAATAGATTATAGCAACAAAAAAAGTACAACCGTAGACAAACATGTCTGCTTGTCCCGAGTCTATTTAGTAGTATACGGTGCAAAAAAAGTGCAGTTCTTACAATATATAGCATATTTGCTTTTATATGGTATGGCTGTTTCATCGAGAACTCGTAGGATAGACCAGTAAAGATAATAAGGGTAAAGACTAGTTCCACAAGTAGGCACAAGAGACTATTTTCACCTCTTGTTTCAGGTGCAGCTTCCACGCAGCACCCAGAGCATAAAGCACAAACCTGTCTCAATGCGAAAAACCAGGCTAGCTATTACCCTCAAAAAGGAAGAGGTAGGAGACAAGAGACAGTATGAAATTTACCCTACAACCTCTAATCTATGTTGCATGGGTTCAGCATAGGGGTTGGGGAGTTGTCACCTTGTGTCTGATACATGTCTGACACGGCATGCACGGACACATGATTTTTGGAGAGTCCTTGCTTCCTAACCTCTAATGAGTCCGTTGCAGCTTGGGCTTATAGATGAAATCGATGAAATCATGGAAGTGAAAATGGGACATATTTGAGGCTGAATCCAACTTTTATGCCATGTTCCACAGAGTACCAAATTTCAGCCCTTTTTTCTTTTAAATAGCAAATTGGTTTGTTCAAAGTTGTATAACAAGAGTGAATCCTTGACAAGATATTTCTTAATATTTTGGCCTAAATAATATGTTGCATGGAGACGAATATGACACGATACAGACACAGACACAAGTATGTGGAATGGCTTTTGTTGTGTCCTAGTATATTTTGGAGTGCCTTGTGTCATGTCGGACATAATACGAGTCAAGTAAAAACAGTACCGAAGTGGATCCTACTCCAAAAACAAATTTAACAAACACAATTCAGTGATTCGACATAACAATATCGTATACACATAAGCAAAAAAAACCTCTCTTCCTCTAAAGACAACTAAATACTCGGATCCATCAGTCAAGTAACAAACCAGCAAAACCCTAACTAAAGCCACTGGATCCACATAAATATGAAACATTTTTAAAAGTTTACAATCCCCTATTCCCAATTTAAGAGATCTGTTATCCTAGTCTTCCACATCGAATCTACGTCGCAACGACACGGACACAGATCTACTGATCCCGTCGCGTTCTGAGGTGCTACGGAGTGTCCGTGTCGCGTCCGACACAACGGCGGAACGGACACGGCACCGATCTCCTGCGAGTCCGTGTGCTTCCTAGATCAACGGTACAGTCGCAGAATTAGAAAATGTACAGAGGTCAGAGTTTTGATCGGTACCCATGACCCAGAGATCTTCGTCTACGATCGATCGGCGATTTCTAGAGAGAGAAAATTAGGGTTTCGGAGAGGGGGGGTGAATTTGAAGGAGAAATGATGGAAAGGGGGATTTATAAATGAAGAGGAGGGATGGGGGACGTGGAGATAATTATGGAAATATGTGGGGACTGCTTCTAGAAATATATCGAGACGCTGGACTGCCGGCGACTTTTCCTTGGCCACGACGATGACGTTGGATGACGACGACTGTGACGTGTATACAGATGGATGTTTGGTGCATTCAACCTCATCATGGTCTGGTGGGGCCGGCCAGTTTTTGCTCAGGATTTGGTAAGTGGTACATCCATGATTTGGACTTCCGGGAAAACAAGTTAGTTGTCTAACCTCCGGATTTCGATCGGCCAACTAAACAACCAACATCCAAGTGTTGCACGTTGTTTCCATCTTCAAACTTTAAAAATATTTACTTTTAATTTTTATTTGTTTAAAAGTACCCAAACGAAACACTTAAAAAAAAT
Source organism: Iris macrosiphon (assembly GCA_036927795.1). Classification (NCBI taxonomy): domain Eukaryota; kingdom Viridiplantae; phylum Streptophyta; class Magnoliopsida; order Asparagales; family Iridaceae; genus Iris; species Iris macrosiphon. Next base: position 168,594,271 of record JAYESA010000015.1, read on the forward strand.
TAAACGTATGTATGACGTACTTACGATATGCACAATATCGATTTTTTTTCTTTCACTTCATCGCACTTCGCTTAACCAGACAACCTATTGTCCCGTCTTGGTTTCCGATCATAACTTCGGCCACAAACTAGTAGTTGAATTGTTGTGCACGTGAACGGTATCACGACCCGATTCCTTAGAATCGTTTGAGGCGTCCCCCGAATCGTGACCGCCGTGCGGGCCTGAGGTTGCGTCCGCACAAGGCTTAAATGATTTGCATAGCAAGCACATATTCAGAGTACGCAGATAAATTGAAACACAGATTTGAAACATAGAAAAGTTCTTTTTATTGATAATGAACATCTATTACAAACTCTTGAACGAGTCAGCTAATATGCCGAACGGCTTACAAAAGAGATGACTCAAAATGAGATAGCAGTCATGTACATTATATCCTTTTACTAAACTTCAAAAGATATAGACCTCCTGGCTGGAGGATAGCTTTGCCACGGAGCTGCATTTGTGTATGAAGAGTTGCAGGCTCCTGTCTTCAAAATGCTTCAAAGGGGCGCGGTGAAGATGCGCCAACAGCTGGACTGGATCGGGTAGACGACTTCGGCTCCTCGCTCGGTTCGCCTTGGTGCGGAGAACCTGTTTCAACGAGGGTCGGCATGTCGAAACATACTGGTGAAGGCGAGCTAGCCTGACTATACCAATCAACACGTTGTTTTAATGAAGCATGCATATTTGTGGGTTTCTATCTTGCCTTAGTTCATTTACAAGTAAGCAGCATATAGAATTTACTGAAATGAACGTGCCACCGTTCGGTAGATTTTACCTGCCCGTCTGAATGACCTGCACAATACTTACCTTGCCTTCCCAGCCACGAAGACACAAGTTAGTATGCAACAGGTTTAAATATACAAGATGATCACTGGCTTGATAGCCATAATGGACTAGTCTGTGACGAAGATGGTTTGCTACGTGCTAGTACGTGAGGCGCCGCATACCACCTTGTCCAAGTACATGAGACTAAACGTGAGTTCCGTCCGGAGCCGGAACGGTGCCAGTGCCCCAGCAGCCGCCCGCAGGAACTATACCTTGTGCACAAGTTGTCCGTGATCGAACGTTAACAATCATTCGCCCGAAGGCTACGTGAACAATCATTCGCCCGAAAGCTACGTGAGCACAAGACAAGCAGTATTGCATGATTCGTTTGTACATTGCATCTACGTTCCATTCATGCATCAGGATAATAAAAGAGAAACATACTTTCAAACTTGTATCTATGCATATAATGAACATTCCGAACGAACAAGCATGCAAAGATATAATCGTTCACTAGTTTGGTTAACAAGCAGTATTATTCAAGTCTACTCTCTTTTATCTTGGCATCTTTTATTATTACTTGGTATCGTCTGATCGGGGCGAAGAAGAATGCAAGATTTTGAGTGTGAAACTTGGAAGCAGGGCTAGCTAATCGGGTTGGTAGCCACTCACTTAGATAGTTGGAAGGAGAAGGAAAGAGGCGCTTCACGACTCCGCTCGCAAGCCGCCTACTGCTCGTTCACCTGCACACGAACAGCTCGATTAATACTTCTTCCTCTCTTTCCAATCTCGGAATAGAAATGCAGTTCAATGAACGAAAACAATGAAACCATCGAAACCGTTCAAGGAAAACAAGCAAATCCCAAAACCAACTCAAAGCACGAAAGCAACAAGCGACATCGAAAACCGAGGCAATAAAAGATAGCAGCAGAGAGGTCCCTCCTGACTCTGCCGCTAAGCCGATCCTTGGGACGCAGCCCACTGAATATGGGAATCGATTCCGAAGAAACAAATCCATAACGAGGACGAGTTCTTAATTCAATCTATCCCGATCGAACGATACCGTCTTGTATTTCTTAGCCGCGCTCTCCGCACCGGGAGAACGGGACGCTACAAACGGTCATTATCCCGTATCGTGGGATACTTGGGTTTTGGTAGATTTAGAACATCAAATAGCTCGATTTTTGTTTGAACGTCCATGTGTTGGTCATTAGAGACGACCGAAAAAGTTGACTTGTACGATGAGTTGGCTATTTTTAGTGTCCGAATTGTTCACTTTTGCAATTCCTGTAAAAGAGGACAACTAGTATCGGTCTCATAAAATATTATAGACTTATTATATAGAACATCTAATTTCGTAAACACGAAATTAAAATTTTCAAATCAAGAAAAGTACTATTTAAAAAAAAAATTTCAAAACCAAATTCAAAAAAACTAAGTCGTACTCTAATACCATTATTCATTTGGGAGATCGAGTGAACATTTTTTAGAACACAAACATGCTCCGAAAAGTCATATTTATGTGATAAGTTATAGTTTTGTTGTTAATTTGGAAGATCAAATTGGCATTTTTTTTACAAAGTTAACTTGATGAGCGTTCTAAAAGGACAAAGCTAACATCCGTCCCCAAAGTCTTTGGTAGCCCACAATCTATTTTCAAAAAGAAACAACAAATCAAATATTATTTTCCTTTGGTTAATGGGCTCGAGCCCATTAAGCTTAATCTGAGTCAAGTCCATTAAGCTTTTAAGAAAAAAAATAAACAAAAAAAGCTAAATAATAATGACAAAATATATTAGGGAGTTTATCGGTTCTGGTCGATGGCTATTCAAATTTATAAGACATAATAAAAAATTGATCTTTCTTTAAAAACTACTTAGGCAATTGATACTAAAGAAAAACAAGAAATTAAGTAGTAGTTGATTTGACTGTAAAATACAATTACATCAACAAATTTATATTTATCATGATATTTGGTTTGTTGTAAATGGAGCCATCAATGCAACAAGTTACAATACATATATCAAGTATTGCAGACGTACAACCATGTTAGCTACAAATCCAATTATAATAGCAAATTGCAAAAAAAATAAAAAATTATAGACAACCAAACAACTCTTACAACCATGTTAGCTACAAATCCAATTATAATAGCAAATTGCAAACAAAAATTTAATTATAGACCAAATAACTCCTAAAAAAAATACAAAGTAGCAAACATTCGGAAAAAAAAACATCAGGTCCAATTATTTTAAAGTTCAAATTATCTTCGAACCCAAATTAACATGTTAAATGAGACGGGTTGAGTTAGATTCACTAAATCATAGATGAGTTTTGTTCATGTTTGTGGGTTGAGCAGTAAACGCTAGCATGATTTGACTTAATTGTCACTGAGAATTTTGATTCAACAAATATATATATATATATATATATATATATATATATATATATATATATATGTGTGTGTGTGTGTGTGTGTGTGTGTGTGTGTGTGTGTGTGTGTGTGGACGAAATATTGTATCAAATTATTACAACAAACAATTTCAACCACACATTTTATTTCAATCATGTGGTTATAAGTTATTTCATAAAATAATGTCACGTCAGCATCATTCTCAACCACACATTTAAAAAAAAAAATATGATTGAGAATGAATGTTACAATAATTGTTTCAATAACCATTGGTGCAATATCCTCTCACGTATAGAAATATTTATTTAAAACAATTAAATTTTTGTTAGGTGTCACATGTGAGAGCTGAGATGCAATAAAAAAGAAAAAAAAATGTATTTTTTTGTGTCTACTTCAACTTGTGATTCACTTTGAATCTTTGCTACTAAAATTTGGTCTACCCTTATTTTAAGTAGAAAAAAGTTTTATTTATTCTAAAAAAAATTCATTTGAAAATATTTTTAAAGAAATACGGTAAAAATAAATTCTCTGCCAGAAAATAATGGAATTGCGCAAAAACATCCTGTAGTGGCATCACTCTCGTCGGTTCCCCACTTCCGACGACTCCCTCACCCTTCCACTTCCCGAAGACGATCCCTCGACTACCTCAACATGTCACGTCCCAGTCCCAAAATACCGAGGGACTAGACACGTGGCAATGGCCAGCAGCACACACCGATGGTCAAACCCAATTTAATGGACCCACCATGGTGTACTTAAGCTGTAAAACAACTATAAGAGTCTATAATACTAATCTCATCCACAAAAGATAAATACATTCAATATCAGAATAATCAAGGATAAATAATAATCAACAAATCTCAATAAAAGTCTCGGGGAACAACCCGATAATGAGTTTAATACAGCAGTTCAATAGACAGGAAATAAGAGTCCAACAATAGAAATAACTGAGTATATATAAAGCAGATACTCAGGAGAAATCTTCTGGCATCACCTCGTCTTCTGGTACTGGTACTACTCCAACGTCTGCTCCTGTCCTGTATATCTCGGGGTAGATCTCCTCTGCTAAACCTGGGGACATAATCCAGATTCCAGGTCCTCAGGGGATATAGCAAGGTACAAGAATAACTCAAGCCAAATAAATACAGTATATAAAAATGAATAAATAGGGTAAGCTATATAACCAGCTAAGTGATATACAAAATGAGAGCATCACTAGAACTCGGGCTGAGACTACTACAAGCTCTGTGTCGGGAAGCCGGTAGTAGTGATATCATGTAGGGACCTAGCTCGGCGTGGCTACGACACCGTAATAATATAATCAACCTGTAGCCTGTGTGTCTCTCCCCACCCAATGTAATCACACGTCTCATGTCCACGACGTCTCATGTCCATGTCACGCAAGATCATGACCTCTAACTGATGCAACGAGTCATAATGATAGCTAAGCATATGTAATATCTATGTCACGAATCCTGTCACCTATACAGAATCACCATGAATATCTCAGGAAGATTCTGTCTCATGAATAGTGTCAGGTGTCCTGTGGTATAACATACTTGATAATGCAAGCACAAAAATGTATAGGATCACGATATCAATCTCTAGTGATGTTACACAACTCCGCGTGCGGCGTTGATGTAAACACCCTAAATTTCAGAATCATTTTCAATATAAATTTTTTCGTATTTTCGGTGTTCTTCTGGAATTTATAGCAAGGGAAATTGTGGGTTAAAGAATTTCTAGTGCTGCTAGATATTGGTAAAATATTCTGGAATTAATAATTTACTGTGTAAAATGGAGAACCGGACCTACGGTATTTTTTGGTGAATTATTTGGACCCCGGAAACGAGTTTTACAGCTCAAATGAGCTATTGGGTTACCGAACCAACCCGACCCGAAACCGCAAGGGAAACCCTAGCCGCCGGATTCTACTGTGCATAGCCTATAAACCCCCCCCTCGGCGTTCGTGCCAAGCCCTAGCCGCCGCTCGTGCCGAAACCCTAGATCCTCTGCCGCCCCCAAGCCCAGCCGACTTCATCGACCCCGACCCTCGCTGTGCTCCCCACCGGACGAGCAGCCCCCGACCCTCGCTGTGCTCCCCACCGGACGAGCAACCCCTCGACCCTTCGACGACGCCCCTCCGGCCCCGCTGTCGCCCCGAGCGACGTTGCCCAGCAGTCCCCCTCCGGCCCCGTTGTCGCCCCAAGCGACGTCGCCCAGCAGTCCCCTCCGGACCCGCTGTCGCCCCGAGCGGCGTCGACACCCCGAGCACCCCCTTGTCGACCCGACCCCAACGCCTCCCAAGCGTCGCTCCGCTGACCGGAGACAGAACCTGGGACTCGACTCCGAGATCCAGCGGACACGAGTGAGGAAGAATCGGACGCCAGCAGCGTGCGAGGACACGACCAGGACAAAGATTGGTTTTCGGACACGTGAAATTCAGATTCACGGAGCCCTGTTCAGGTACCGATTTCTCCCTCATCGCAACTCCGATTTCATTTCTGTCAGTTGTTATGCGTAGACTGTGTAACCCTCTCGGTGCCCGTGCAACTCGCTCGGTGCATCGCGTCCTGTAGTGATCGCACACCGCGATCCAAAAACAGGAAAAATAACGCCCTGTTTCACCCCGGAACTGAGTCTGCCCCGCCAATCGGGATGACTTGGTCGCACGCGGTCTTTACCGAACCATGCTCGACGTTGATACGGTCGTGTAGGATTTCGCAGAAGTCGATTCGGAGGTGCGTGCACCCCGGAATCAACGCGTATCCGCCGACGACACTCCGTATCCGTCTTTTCTGGAATACGCTGTAACTTTGTGTACACACGTCGGATCGAGACAAAACTTGTGTCATCGGACTCGTAGCAATAAGCTGGTCCTGTGACCCAAGTTTGGTCCGATTCCGAGAACGTTGACAAAATCACGTATCGTGGGCCCCACAGGCTCTACTGGACGGGTAATTTTGAGATCGGCTCATCGGAATCCAATTCTGGAAGTTCTGTTGGGTTCGTATCATCGTTCCTGACTTGTAGACACTGAGTTTGCGGAATTTGGAGACCTTGGACCCTGACGCGCTTTTCGGTGCAAAGTGGCCCACATGTGGACCCCGCTTTAATCCGAAAATGATCTTTTTGCCCCTGTGTCCAAATTGGACGTAAGGACAGGCCTTTCTAGCTATTTGACATCTTCTGAGACTAGTGGTGATGTTTATTATAGCTTTTGGAGTAGCACCTACCGGATCCACTGATACAGGGACAGTTGTTGGTATTCGGACATCAGGCAAGTGTACCTTACCAAACTCTGCAGTATTATTACTTATATTCCTTGCTTTACTTTAGTGCTGTGCATGCTCAACCTAGGACCGTGTGACGTACTTAGCGTCCGATTATTAGTCGGGTGCCAACACTGTACGCGGTGTTGGGTACGGTCATCTAGCGATGGACATTCGTGACACTTTATATTCTCGTACTTGTCTTACCAAGTACACATTGACCCAGGACACTTGACACTACTCATGAGACAGGATTTTCCCGAGATATTCGTGGTGATTCTGTATAGGATACAGGACATGGATATTATATTCATAGATACTTTATGACTTGTGCATTAGTTATGATCGCGCTTGACATGGGCATGAGACGTTATGGTCATGATATGCGTGGTTACATTGGGTGGGGAGAGACACACAGGCTACAGGCTGTTTACATATATATATCTTCTATTATTGAGAGGTCGTAGACTCTCGTAGCAGAGCTAGACCCACTACCGGTTATTACCGCTACCGGCTCCCCGACACAGAGCTTGTAGTGGCTCAGCCTGAGACTAGTGATGCTCTCACTTGCATTTCACTTAGATTGGTTACATATTTACCCTATTACTTCATTTAGTTATTTATTTGCTGCACTGTTTATTTACTCATTTTGGCATGAGCTTTCTTGTACCTTGCTATGTCCCCTGAGGACCTGGATCCGAATTTTGTCCCCAGATTTTGCAGACGAGGTTTATCCCGAGATTTACGGGACCGGAGCAGGAGCTGATCCAGGAGCTGTACCACCATCTGAGGACGAGGTCTTAGCTGAAGACTTCTCTTGAGCATCCATGTTCCATGCTCAGCTTTTATTATTTATTTCAGTCTTTTATATTCTGGTCTGTTGAACCATTGTACTAGATATTTATCGGGTTGTTCCCCGAAGTACTTTGTGAGACTAGATGATGATTTACATTCCTTATTTATTTTGTGGATCATATTTTATTTCTTGTGTGGATGAGATTAGTTGTGCCATGATTGTCGTAGACTTGATTTTACAGCTTAAGTATGCCCTGATGGATCCATTAAATTGGGTTGTCCATCGGTGCGTACTGCTGGCCATTATCACGCGTCCGGTCCCACGGTATTTTGGGACTGGGGCGTGACATGGTTTTTGTGGTGGCCCATGCAGGTCTACGACTAAATTGTTCAGTTTCAACTTAGGGACTGAACCAGCCTGCCCTAAGGATAGGATAAGTTCTAGGATCTCATCCATTATTTAATCCATCGTTGAACTCTATATCGACTTGAAATTTTTACTTGAACTGCATCCTGTATTGATTCCTCTGTGCGTTCTTACAGTTTATATTTTGATTGCAGAGCAATGGATTCCAGGTACAGAGATGATATTCCTTTGGATACGCCACACGACGCTGTGGTTACTTATGGAGACGGAGTGACACCAGGGGATGGAGGACAAGCATCGCAGAGTGATCAAACCAGTCAGCCTAATCCAAGGTTCCGGAGAGATGACATCCCACCTCCACCACAATTCACTCCCCAGATGCCAGTATTTCCGCCTGGACAAGCCATGGACGGGCAACAAATGTTTCAGATGATGTATGCCAGGATGCAAGCACAGCAACAGATTCAGCAAGAGGCCCATCGGCAGGAGGCCGAGTATCTGAGGACCAGCCTGGTATCCGCATTGGAGCAGGCAAATCCCCCAACAAGGAGAACAGCGATGGGATCTATCACTGATTTCCGTCATCTCAAGCCTCGCACATTTTCTGGTAAAGAAGGGCCAACGGAAGTTCATGAGTGGCTCACAAACATTCAGCATCAGCTGGAAGCCGCTGAACTTCCAAGAGAGAAGTGGATGACTGCCGTCAGAATGCAGTTAACTGATAATGCGCATCACTGGTGGTTAGCAGAAGAGAGGAGGCTTGGACAGGACAGAGTCACATGGGAAGAGTTCTCCAGACTTTTCCAAGAGATGTACATTCCAGCCGTTGCACGGTCAGAGCTCAGAGACAGGTTCAACCGCCTTATCCAAGGCAGCATGTCAGTGGAGGAATACAATGCAGAATTTATTCGCCTGAGCCGCTTTGCCCCGACATTGATTTCGACGGAAGAAGAAAAAGCAGAGAAGTTCTTTGACGGCTTAAAGTTTGAGCTTCAGAGATTGATTAGATCGGTAGCACCTACATCTTATACCGATGTCCTTGCAGCAGCCCGACGCTTGGAGCGCGTCACTAGAAGGGAGTCTAATCTGAAGAGGCCTATCACATCAGCACCATCCAGGCCAGCACATGGGGATTCAGCAAAGCGAACCCAGAGGGGTATGCCAGATAGAGCAGCACATAGGGACAGACCTCTTCCTACTTGTCACCACTGCGGCAAGGTAGGACACATTGAGAAGGAATGCAGGCGTAAGTTGGGACTATGTTTGAGCTGCGGATCCAGCCAGCACTTTTCCAGGGACTGTTCCGAACGCAGAGACGGAGCACCAAGACTAGCATTGCCTGCACCACGACCAGCTTATCCAGCAGCAGGAGCCCAGCAGACAGGAGTTGTTGGGGTCAGACCACCAGCCCCAGGAGGGAACCAGCAGAGACCACCCCTGGCACCACAGGCAGCTTTATTCCAGCAGGCTCAGCAGCAGCGAGGCCCAGCACAGAGGCGAGGACAGGCATTCACTTTAGCTGTTGAGGAGGAGGCTACAGCAGGGGAGGTCATCGTAGGTACTATTCTAGTAGCTTCATTACCAGCTGTAGCATTATTTGATTCTGGAGCATCGCATTCATTTATAGCAGCTAGCTTTGTAGCCACCCATAGAGTAGCTACCGCACCCCTCCCGAAGATGAAGAGGATTCTTACGAGAGGCGGTATTATTCCGGTTAGCGACGTCTGTAGATTATGTTCTGTAGTAGTTTGTGGCCGAGAAATGCGAGCGCAATTTCTGATCTTTTCGATGTCGGATTATGATGTCGTACTTGGTATGGATTGGTTAAGTCAGTACCATGCGACTCTTGATTGCCGACTTGGGCGGGTTATATTTAGACCGCCAGGACATCCAGAATTTGAGTTTCTTCGAGGAGCAGTAGAGCAAGGAGTTCAGCCTACTCTAAGAGTACTATCTGTAGAAGGGGAGACAGGTTACCCAAGAGTCATCTCAGAATTTGTGGATGTATTTTCTGATGATCTTCCAGGTTTACCGTCTGATCGGGAAATAGAATTCACAATAGACTTAACTCCAGGAGCAGAGCCAATCACTTCATCAGTTTATCGGCTAGCACCTAAGGAGTTAGTGGAGTTGAAGGAACAGGTTGATGATCTTTTGGAGAAGGGTTTCATTCGGCCCAGTGTTTCACCTTGGGGAGCACCCATATTATTTGTGCCAAAGAAGGATGGAACAGTACGGTTGTACATTGATTACAGGGCACTAAATGCGGTAACCATCAAGAACAGGTACCCCTTACCACGCATTGATGATCTATTCGATCAGTTGAGTGGTGCAAGGATATTCTCGAAGATTGACCTTAGATCCGGCTATCATCAGATCAAGGTGAGGAAGGAAGACATCCCGAAGACAGCTTTCAGGACGAAGTATGGGCATTATGAGTTCTTGGTGATGCCGTTTGGTTTAACCAACGCGCCAGCAGTATTTATGAGCTTAATGAACAGAGTCTTTCATCAGTTCTTGGATAAATTCGTGGTGGTGTTCATTGACGACATCCTCATATATTCCAAGAGCCCTGAAGAGCACGAGGAGCATCTCAGAATCGTGTTAGAGACCTTGAGACAGGAGAAGTTATATGCCAAACTTAGTAAGTGTGAGTTCTGTATGGACAAAGTACCTTTCTTGGGACACATCATCTCAGGAGAAGGACTTTCAGTGGATCCAGAGAAAGTTGCGGCAATAGAGACTTGGCCTACACCTACATCAGTTGCAGAAGTGAGAAGTTTTCTCGGACTTGCGGGATATTATCGAAGGTTTGTAGAGAATTTCTCGAGGATTGCAGAACCGATGACGAAGCTGACACGCAAGGACCAGGAGTTTATATGGACAGAGGACTGCCAAAAGGCTTTTGAAGAATTGAAGAGAAGATTAACAACAGCACCTGTCTTGGCTCTTCCTTCAGGGTCAGGAGGTTTTTTTGTTTACAGTGATGCATCAGGCAGTGGACTAGGGTGTGTCTTGATGCAACATGGCAAAGTCATTGCTTATGCGTCAAGACAGTTGAAGGTCCACGAGAAGAACTACCCGACACATGATCTGGAGCTAGCAGCAGTTATATTTGCATTGAAGATATGGAGGCACTATCTTTATGGAGAGAGGATAGAAATCTTTACTGATCACAAGAGCCTGAAGTATGTGTATACTCAGAAGGAGCTTAACATGAGGCAGAGACGCTGGCTTGAATTGATGGTAGATTTTGACATAGATCTGCAGTATCATCCGGGAAAGGCGAATGTTGTTGCAGACGCACTCAGCAGAAAGCCTACGGCTTATTTCTTGACGATGCAGCCAGAGTTATTGAGAGATCTACATGAGCTTCAGATAGAGGTTATTTTACCAGGACAGGATGGCTTGATGGCTAACCTTGAGATTCAGTCATCACTCGTGGAGAAGATTAAGGAAGCATTGCCCACCGATGCTAGATTCTGAAGACTCAAAGAAAAGACAGAAGCCGACATACAGACAGGACTTCGCATTCACGAAGACGGAACATTGAGGTTTGGAAATCGCCTGTATGTTCCAAATGGAGAATTGAGACAGGAGTTAATGACTGAAGCACATAGCTCTATATACTCTGTTCACCCAGGAGGAACCAGGATGTACCGAGACTTGAGACAGTATTACTGGTGGCATGGAATGAAAAGAGAGATCGCAAGATTTGTGGCCAAATGCTTAGTCTGCCAGCAAGTAAAGGCCGAACATCAGAGAACTGCAGGTATGTTACAGCCGCTTCCTATACCAGAATGGAAGTGGGAACATATCACGATAGATTTTGTCACAGGATTCCCAAGGAGCCCCAGCGAAAGAGATGCAGTATGGGTTATTGTGGATCGACTCACTAAATCGGCACACTTCTTGCCATTTAGAGTTGGACAGTCCACAGAGGTACTAGCCGACATGTATATGCGATAAATTATCAAATCACATGGAGTGCCTGTTAGTATTGTATCGAATCGATATTCGAGATTTACATCTCATTTCTGGAGAAGCATGCAAGAGAGTCTAGGCACCAGACTCAAATTCAGCACGGCTTACCACCCGCAGACAGATGGCCAATCGGAGCGCACCATTCAGATATTGGAGGACATGTTGAGATCATGTATGCTAGACTTTGGAGGATCTTGGGAAGATCATTTGCACTTAGTAGAGTTCTCCTATAATAACAGTTATCAGGCCAGCATCCAGATGGCACCATTTGAAGCTTTATACGGAAGGAAGTGCAGGTCACCTATATGTTGGAGTGACGTTGGTGAACGTCAACTACTGGGTCCAGAATTGGTCACACAAACAGTGGAGAAGGTGAAGCAGATTCAGAATCACCTACGACCAGCTCAGGACAGACAGAAGTATTGGGCAGATATACACAGGCGTCCCCTAGAGTTCAAAGAAGGAGATCACGTATTCTTGAGGATTTCGCCCACTCGAGGTACTATTCGATTTGGGAGCAGAGGCAAGTTGAGCCCAAGGTATATTGGGCCATTTGACATCCTCGAGCGTGTTGGTGAGGTGGCTTATCGGCTTGCATTACCTCCATCTTTAGAGGGAGTGCATGACGTATTCCACGTCTCACAACTGCGAAGGTACGTGACCGACCCAAGTCACGTAGTCGATCATTCAGAGATCGCCGTGGAACCGAGCTTGAGATATGAGGAACAACCAGTTGGCATCCTCGACGTCAGTGAGAAGACATTGCGGGGACAGACGATCAGACTGGTTCGTGTAGCATGGAAACATTATTCCCCTGGAGAATCGACTTGGGAACGAGAAGATAGTATGCGCCAGCGATACCCCCACTTGTTCGAGGAGGCAGTTGTAAACTAGGCCACCTTGTATTTCCAAAATTCTTTAATTGGTAGCCTATTCTTTGATTGCGAGGACGCAATCCTTTTAAGGAGGGAAGATTGTAAACACCCTAAATTTCAGAATCATTTTCAATATAAATTTTTTCGTATTTTCGGTGTTCTTCTGGAATTTATAGCAAGGGAAATTATGGGTTAAAGAATTTTTAGTGCTGCTAGATATTGGTAAAATATTCTAGAATTAATAATTTACTGTGTAAAATGGAGAACCGGACCTACAGTATTTTTCGGTGAATTATTTGGACCCCGGAAACGAGTTTTACAGCTCAAATGAGCTATTGGGTTACCGAACCAACCCGACTCGAAACCGCAAGGGAAACCTTAGACGCCGGATTCTACTGTGCATAGCCTATAAAACCCCCCCTCGGCGTTCGTGCCAAGCCCTAGCCGCCGCTCGTGCCGAAACCCTAGATCCTCCGCCGCCCCCAAGCCCAGCCGACTTCATCGACCCCGACCCTCGCTGTGCTCCCCACCGGACGAGCAGCCCCCGACCCTCGCTGTGCTCCCCACCGGACGAGCAGCCCCTAGACCCTTCGACGATGCCCCTCCGGCCCCGCTGTCGCCCCGAGCGACGTCGCCCAGCAGTCCCCCTCCGGCCCCGCTGTCGCCCCGAGCGACGTCGCCCAGCAGTCCCCTCCGGACCCGCTGTCGCCCCGAGCGGCGTCGACACCCCGAGCACCCCCTTGTCGACCCGACCCCAACGCCTCCCAAGCGTCGCTCCGCTGACCGGAGACAGAACCTGGGACTCGACTCCGAGATCCAGCGGACACGAGTGAGGAAGAATCGGACGCCAGCAGCGTGCGAGGACACGACCAGGACACAGATTGGTTTTCGGACACGTGAAATTCAGATTCACGGAGCCCTGTTCAGGTACCGATTTCTCCCTCATCGCAACTCCGATTTCATTTCTGTCAGTTGCTATGCATAGACTGTGTAACCCTCTCGGTGCCCGTGCAACTCGCTCGGTGCATCGCGTCCTGTAGTGATCGCACACCGCGATCCAAAAACAGGAAAAATAATGCCATGTTTCACCCCGAAACTGAGTCCGTCCCGCCAATCGGGACGACTTGGTCGCACGCGGTCTTTACCGAACCGTGTGCGACGTTGATACGGTCGTGTAGGATTTCGCAGAAGTTGATTCGGAGGTGCGTGCACCCCGGAATCAACGCGTATCCGCCGACGACACTCCGTATCCGTCCTTTCTGGAACACGCTGTAACTTTGTGTACACACGTCGGATCGAGACGAAACTTGCGCCATCGGACTCGTAGCAATAAGCTGGTCCTGTGACCCAAGTTTGGTCCGATTCCGAGAACGTTGACAAAATCACGTATCGTGGGCCCCACAGGCTCCACTGGACGGGTGATTTTGAGATCGGCTCATCGGAATCCAATTCTGGAAGTTCCGTTGGGTTCGTATCATCGTTCCTGACTTGTAGACACTGAGTTTGCGGAATTTGGAGATCTTGGACCCTGACGCGCTTTTCGGTGCAAAGTGGCCCACATGTGGACCCCGCTTTAATCCGAAAATGACCTTTTTGCCCCTGTGTCCAAATTGGACGTAAGGACAGGCCTTTCTAGCTATTTGACATCTTCTGAGACTAGTGGTGATGTTTATTACAGCTTTTGGAGTAGCACCTACCGGATCCACTGATACAGGGACAGTTGTTGGTATTCGGACATCAGGCAAGTGTACCTTGCCAAACTCTGCAGTATTATTACTTATATTCCTTGCTTTACTTTAGTGCTGTGCATGCTCAAACTAGGACCGTGTGACGTACTTAGCGTCCGATTATTAGTCGGGTGCCAACACTGTACGCGGTGTTGGGTACGGTCATCTAGCGATGGACATTCGTGACACTTTATATTCTCGTACTTGTCTTACCAAGTACACATTGACCCAGGACACTTGACACTACTCATGAGACAGGATTTTCCCGAGATATTCGTGGTGATTCTGTATAGGATACAGGACATGGACATTATATTCATAGATACTTTATGACTTGTGCATTAGTTATGATCGCGCTTGACATGGGCATGAGACGTTATGGTCATGATATGCGTGGTTACATTGGGTGGGGAGAGACACACAGGCTACAGGCTGTTTACATATATATATATCTTCTATTATTGAGAGGTCGTAGACTCTCGTAGCAGAGCTAGACCCACTACCGGTTATTACCGCTACCGGCTCCCCGACACAGAGCTTGTAGTGGCTCAGCCTGAGACTAGTGATGCTCTCACTTGCATTTCACTTAGATTGGTTACATATTTACCCTATTACTTCATTTAGTTATTTATTTGCTGCACTGTTTATTTACTCATTTTGGCATGAGCTTTCTTGTACCTTGCTATGTCCCCTGAGGACCTGGTGTAAACCCCCAGATTTTGCAAGAATTTCAAATTGGGATTTTTCGCAATTTTCTGGAATTTTCTGTGAATTTTTCTGTAATTAAAATCAGGGGTTTTAATTACTAAATGATTTTTAATTGTTAATAAATAACATTAAAATATTATGAAAATAATATTTTTGGGTGTAAAATGGAAAATTGGACTTAGGGTAATTTTTCTGGATTTTTTTGGACCTCAGAACTATTTTTAAATACCTAAAAACAATTTTCTAATTAATTAATTAAATTAACTGTTTTATTATTAATATTATATTTATTATTTATATTATTTTTAATTTTAATTTTATTTCTTCTGGGCCGGCCCGGCCCAGTGGGCCGAAGCCCAGCCCATCCCATCCGCCCGTTCTTGCCGGGTCGGGTCGGGTCAGACCCGACCCGCGAGCCACCCGCCCGACCCGCTGCGACCCTCTCCCCCTGCGACCGGGTTCTCCGGCGGAGCCGCCGCGTCCGGCTCCGCTCCGCCCGCCACGTCCTCCGGCGACCTCCCCCACGACGCCACGACCACCTCCTCCGCCTTCCACGCCGCTCCACCGGCCGCCTCAGCCTCCGCTCTCCCTATTTAAACCCTAACCCCCCAAGCCCTCCGGCCACCGATCTCCCCCCCTCCGCCGTCTTCTCCGGCGAGCTGCTCCCGGCGCGCCTCCTCCAGCCTCGCCGACTCGCCCCGTCCTCCGCCTGCCTCCGGTCCCGCTCGACAGCGCCCCGACTCCAGCAGCCGCGGCTCTTCGAGCAGCCGCAGCGCCGCCCTGGGCCGTCCCCGCGCCGTGCTGCCCTCGCCGGCGCCGCACAGCCCTCGGCCGCCCCCCCCCCCGCAGCGGCGCCGCCCTCCTCTTGCCGGACCGCCGCCCCTCCGCCGTCCAGAGTCCCCAAAACCCTAACCCTATTTCTGCTGTTTTGTGTCGTCGTGTCGGACACGACACGGACACAGTTCGACCCTGTTTTCAGGTCCCCTTCAGGTACGTGTAACTTTTCGCTCGTAGCTCGGATTTCAATTCCGCAAATTGCGTTGTGAAGCCTGTATGACCCTCTCGGTGTCCGGACAAACTGTTCGGGGCATCGCGTCCTGTGGTGATCGCACACCGCGATCCAAAAACAGGAAAAACCAGACCCTGTTTCACCCCGGAACTGAGTACGCCCCGCCAAACGGGATGACTTGGTCGCGCACGGTCTTCACAGATACGTGCGCAGCGTCGATACGGACGTGTGGGATTTCGCGGAAGCTGATTTGGGTGTGCGTGCACACCGGAATCAACGCGTATCCGCGGACATCGCTCCGTATCCGCCTTTTCTGCAATTCACCCTAACTTCGTGCACACTCGTCAGATCGAGACGAAACTTGTGCCATCGGACTCGTAGCGATACGTTGGTCCTGTGGGTCAAGTTTGGTTCGATTCTGAGAACGTTGACGAAATCGCGTGTCGTGGGCCCCACAGGCCCCGCTCGACGGGCGATTTTGTGTTCGGCTCATCGGAATCCAAATCTGGAAGTTCCGTTGGGTTCGTATCAGCGTTCCTGACCTGTTGACACTAAGTTTGGTGAATTTGGAGACTTTTGACCCGGACACGTTTTTCGGTGCAAAGCGGGCCCAACGGCGGACCCCGTTTTGACCCGAAACTGTCGTTTTTGCCCTTGTCTCCAAATTGGACCCAAGGACAGGCGTTTCTAGCTATTTGACATCTTCTGAGCGTGATGGTAATGTTTATTTCAGCTTTTGGACTCATCTCTGGAAACTTCCCCTAGAACATTAATCGGATCCAAACAACAGGCAAGTACCTGCACTTCAAGTTTAATCTTTATATTGTGATAATTAGTTTCCCTGCTCTACCAGTACCCTTGCTGATTACACGTAGTGTTAGAATACTGTATTTCATGTCTTGAATATTGGATTTCATGTCTTGTTTTCGTGTCGGGTGGGAGAATACTGAAAGGCATGTAGTTTACCCTTCCCCTTTTCGTGAATAATAGCTGTTGGTACACGACTGTCCATCAGCCGGATCTTGATTGTTCGTGAATAATAGCCGTCTATGACGGCCGGATTAGCCTTATAAACCCATGCATGCCAACTAGGTATTCTAAATACACAAGTTCACACACATAGTTTCTTGTCTTGTTGCAGTTCCTGTTGCCTTGTCACAGTTACATTTTTTCCTGATTTACTCATGCCCTGGTTTATAGCGATTAATTCTGTTTTACTTATAGTCCTGATTATAGTATTATTTCTCAATTATTTATATTACTTATTAAGCATACTCTAATCATGATACTTAATCTGTCTTTCCTACTTGTCACCAATATTTAGTTTAATCTTGTTGTGCATTGTGTACTTTGCTCCTTTCCTGACTGGATCTGTTGTTTAGGCGATGATGAGGACTTTGCCCTACCTATTATGATCCCTATGGCGTAGCAGGTGACACAGTTGAGAGGCAGGTTCCCACTCAGGAGATTACCTCCGAGGAGTAGTAGCCAGTTAGCTAGTTTTTCCCTTTTCAGCTCAGTAATCGGGTTTGTCCCCGATTTATCTTCTGTTCATGTATAAACTATGGATCTGTTATCACAATCTGTTTTATAAATCAGCATTCCTATTTCCTGTTAATTTCCTTGTCTATTTACTTTATTTGTGGATGAGATAGACTTTATATTACCTGTGATCATGCCCTAGACAGCGTACTACCGCCGACACTGCGGCGTAGGCTGGACGTGCCCACGCACTCGTGCCCGAATATCCGGGTGCGGGTCGTGACACGTTTTTGTGGTGGCCCATGCAGGTCAAACGACTAAATTGTTCGGTTTCAACTTAGGGACCGAACAGGCCTGCAATAAGATTGAGGATTTTAGGAAAAGCTCATCCACTTGATTGAATCGTTCTTGATATTCATATCGACTTCAAATCATTTTATTGACTTGCATCCTGCCTTGATTCCTGTGCGCCTTTATCGTTTATTTTTGGATGCAGGATCTACCAGCAAGCAACGAGGTTCCTACAAGATCACCACGAGATGCTCTACCAGCATAACCGTGGAGAACGCGCAGACTCTTGGAGCAGCTAATGCGCGTAGGTGATTTCTTTTAGCTGCCTTCCTATTATTGTTTAGCTCGCGCCTATTGGTTCGTGACCTCAGCCCCAACCTAGTAATTTTAAGCTTGCTAATAACCTGGTATATTTTTATAACTGATAACTGTAGAGTTTGTAGAATCTTTTGTGCTTATTATAGGTTGTTTTGTGAACTTAAATAATTTGTACCCTCTTTTCATCATCATCTAGCGCACTTAATTTTGTTGTACTTGATTTATGCTGCTATTCTATAGCCTAGTTTTGCAAGCTTATCCTTTTATCAAGCTTGTTCATGACATATGTATTAGTGGGTCGACACACTAATACGATTGTCTATTCAGAATCAGTGTATTACGGTCTGATCAGCCTTAGTGCATTTTGATTCGCCTTTCGCACTACTTTACGTGGATTGAGATATATAGTTGACTAATACACTTGCCCTAGACATGTCTGAACATATCATATCAGGTTACATGACTGTATTAATACAAGCATGTGAATAGGAATTACCAAGATAGGATTCAATCCACAAAACGCTTGACAATTTCCCACCTGAATTCTTTAAACTCCTTGATCCCGATACTTCTGTTCTATCACCTCACCCTTGAACTCTGTATTATTGATCCTCGTCTTCCCTTATTTCGGGAAGACGAAAATCTCGTGCTTGGTATAAGTTTGGTACATAGATAGTACTAGATATGCCACATAGGCCGATCACATACTTGAGGATTAACCTTTCGTAATTGAGGACATATCATATGTGATATGATCGGCGTTGAAATTCGAGGATTGAATGAGATAAGTAAACATATTAAGGAATATTTCTCTTAAGGCATATAGTCTTTTGTGATGAATGGGTAAATTCTAAGTTGGGTAGCGATGCATTTGTCAACTCGAGAGGAATGTCTTTTGGATTATGACCGAGTAAGGTTAAATTGGAAGAAGCAAGCCATTCCAATTTTTGAAAATTTAGAGGAGTGACTAAGATGATTAATGAATTGATATCAATAGTTATATCTCAAGTACATGATTTAAATCTTGAAATAATGAGGGTAAAATCGTCAATTTGAATTTAGAGGGTATTATGATTCAGACTTGAACATTGGTGAACCACATTTAAATTATTTTTCAATTTGGTGATTGAATTAAAGTTCGATGGTTGGACTACCTAGCTGGAATATTGAGGATGTGAATGAAAATTTAAAATTTTGAAGCATACAATTGTGAATGGGAATACTGTTGAACTCGAATCACTTTTAGAGGAAATTTTGATAGATAGACTCGTGAGGAGCGTGTGCAAGTCTTGAAGACGTCATGATGGACCTATTTAAAAATTTGCCTGCGGTGATTGGAGGAAGTAAGAAGTAATAACCCTAGGATGAATCTTGCTTGGAATAGTGGTCGTCTTAACCTTGAAGTGATTGCAGTGGACATGATCAGGAATTAACCATCGCAAAGAGATCTCGATTGATTTGCCTTATGTACATGAAGGTTTAGCAGACTATGGCTTAATTTTAAATTTCGAGGGCAAAATTTTTATAAGTTGGGTAGATTGTAAACCCCCAGATTTTGCAAGAATTTCAAATTGGGATTTTTCGCAATTTTCTGGAATTTTCTGTGAATTTTTCTGTAATTAAAATCAAGGGTTTTAATTACTAAATGATTTTTAATTGTTAATAAATAACATTAAAATATTATGAAAATAATATTTTTGGGTGTAAAATGGAAAATTGGACTTAGGGTAATTTTTCTGGATTTTTTTGGACCTCAGAACTATTTTTAAATACCTAAAAACAATTTTCTAATTAATTAATTAAATTAACTGTTTTATTATTAATATTATATTTATTATTTATATTATTTTTAATTTTAATTTTATTTCTTCTGGGCCGGCCCGGCCCAGTGGGCCGAAGCCCAGCCCATCCCATCCGCCCGTTCTTGCCGGGTCGGGTCGGGTCAGACCCGACCCGCGAGCCACCCGCCCGACCCGCTGCGACCCTCTCCCCCTGCGACCGGGTTCTCCGGCGGAGCCGCCGCGTCCGGCTCCGCTCCGCCCGCCACGTCCTCCGGCGACCTCCCCCACGACGCCACGACCACCTCCTCCGCCTTCCACGCCGCTCCACCGGCCGCCTCAGGCTCCGCTCTCCCTATTTAAACCCTAACCCCCCAAGCCCTCCGGCCACCGATCTCCCCCCCTCCGCCGTCTTCTCCGGCGAGCTGCTCCCGGCGCGCCTCCTCCAGCCTCGCCGACTCGCCCCGTCCTCCGCCTGCCTCCGGCCCCGCTCGACAGCGCCCCGACTCCAGCAGCCGCGGCTCTTCGAGCAGCCGCAGCGCCGCCCTGGGCCGTCCCCGCGCCGTGCTGCCCTCGCCGGCGCCGCACAGCCCTCGGCCGCCCCCCCCCCCCCGCAGCGGCGCCGCCCTCCTCTTGCCGGACCGCCGCCCCTCCGCCGTCCAGAGTCCCCAAAACCCTAACCCTATTTCTGCTGTTTTGTGTCGTCGTGTCGGACACGACACGGACACAGTTCGACCCTGTTTTCAGGTCCCCTTCAGGTACGTGTAACTTTTCGCTCGTAGCTCGGATTTCAATTCCGCAAATTGCGTTGTGAAGCCTGTATGACCCTCTCGGTGTCCGGACAAACTGTTCGGGGCATCGCGTCCTGTGGTGATCGTACACCGCGATCCAAAAACAGGAAAAACCAGACCCTGTTTCACCCCGGAACTCAGTACGCCCCGCCAAACGGGATGACTTGGTCGCGCACGGTCTTCACAGATACGTGCGCAGCGTCGATACGGACGTGTGGGATTTCGCGGAAGCTGATTTGGGTGTGCGTGCACACCGGAATCAACGCGTATCCGCGGACATCGCTCCGTATCCGCCTTTTCTGCAATTCACCCTAACTTCGTGCACACTCGTCAGATCGAGACGAAACTTGTGCCATCGGACTCGTAGTGATACGTTGGTCCTGTGGGTCAAGTTTGGTTCGATTCTGAGAACGTTGACGAAATCGCGTGTCGTGGGCCCCACAGGCCCCGCTCGACGGGCGATTTTGTGTTCGGCTCATCGGAATCCAAATCTGGAAGTTCCGTTGGGTTCGTATCAGCGTTCCTGACCTGTTGACACTAAGTTTGGTGAATTTGGAGACTTTTGACCCGGACACGTTTTTCGGTGCAAAGCGGGCCCAACGGCGGACCCCGTTTTGACCCGAAACTGTCGTTTTTGCCCTTGTCTCCAAATTGGACCCAAGGACAGGCGTTTCTAGCTATTTGACATCTTCTGAGCGTGATGGTAATGTTTATTTCAGCTTTTGGACTCATCTCTGGAAACTTCCCCTAGAACATTAATCGGATCCAAACAACAGGCAAGTACCTGCACTTCAAGTTTAATCTTTATATTGTGATAATTAGTTTCCCTGCTCTACCAGTACCCTTGCTGATTACACGTAGTGTTAGAATACTGTATTTCATGTCTTGAATATTGGATTTCATGTCTTGTTTTCGTGTCGGGTGGGAGAATACTGAAAGGCATGTAGTTTACCCTTCCCCTTTTCGTGAATAATAGCTGTTGGTACACGACTGTCCATCAGCCGGATCTTGATTGTTCGTGAATAATAGCCGTCTATGACGGCCGGATTAGCCTTATAAACCCATGCATGCCAACTAGGTATTCTAAATACACAAGTTCACACACATAGTTTCTTGTCTTGTTGCAGTTCCTGTTGCCTTGTCACAGTTACATTTTTTCCTGATTTACTCATGCCCTGGTTTATAGCGATTAATTCTGTTTTACTTATAGTCCTGATTATAGTATTATTTCTCAATTATTTATATTACTTATTAAGCATACTCTAATCATGATACTTAATCTGTCTTTCCTACTTGTCACCAATATTTAGTTTAATCTTGTTGTGCATTGTGTACTTTGCTCCTTTCCTGACTGGATCTGTTGTTTAGGCGATGATGAGGACTTTGCCCTACCTATTATGATCCCTATGGCGTAGCAGGTGACACAGTTGAGAGGCAGGTTCCCACTCAGGAGATTACCTCCGAGGAGTAGTAGCCAGTTAGCTAGTTTTTCCCTTTTCAGCTCAGTAATCGGGTTTGTCCCCGATTTATCTTCTGTTCATGTATAAACTATGGATCTGTTATCACAATCTGTTTTATAAATCAGCATTCCTATTTCCTGTTAATTTCCTTGTCTATTTACTTTATTTGTGGATGAGATAGACTTTATATTACCTGTGATCATGCCCTAGACAGCGTACTACCGCCGACACTGCGGCGTAGGCTGGACGTGCCCACGCACTCGTGCCCGAATATCCGGGTGCGGGTCGTGACACGTTTTTGTGGTGGCCCATGCAGGTCAAACGACTAAATTGTTCGGTTTCAACTTAGGGACCGAACAGGCCTGCAATAAGATTGAGGATTTTAGGAAAAGCTCATCCACTTGATTGAATCGTTCTTGATATTCATATCGACTTCAAATCATTTTATTGACTTGCATCCTGCCTTGATTCCTGTGCGCCTTTATCGTTTATTTTTGGATGCAGGATCTACCAGCAAGCAACGAGGTTCCTACAAGATCACCACGAGATGCTCTACCAGCATAACCGTGGAGAACGCGCAGACTCTTGGAGCAGCTAATGCGCGTAGGTGATTTCTTTTAGCTGCCTTCCTATTATTGTTTAGCTCGCGCCTATTGGTTCGTGACCTCTTGGAGCAGCTAAGTACTTTGTGAGACTAGATGATGATTTACATTCCTTATTTATTTTGTGGATCATATTTTATTTCTTGTGTGGATGGGATTAGTTGTGCCATGATTGTCGTAGACTTGATTTTACAGCTTAAGTATGCCCTGATGGATCCATTAAATTGGGTTGTCCATCGGTGCGTACTGCTGGCCATTATCACGCGTCCGGTCCCACGGTATTTTGGGACTGGGGCGTGACAGTTGACACCCGAATTTTATTCGGACGTTAAGTAATGTCACACGGTCCTAGGTTGAATAAATACATCATATAAATAGATTAAGAGAATATTATGTAGCAAGTACCGCAAGATTGGCAAGGTACACTTGCCTGGATTTGAGTTCCAACAGTTGTTCCGGCAATAGTGGGATCTTCAACTACTCCTCCGGATGCTGAAATAAATATTACCATCCTGTTCAGAAGATATCTAGTAGCTAGAATTGCCTGTCCATAAGTCCAATTTGGACACAGGGGGCAAAATTGACCATTTCTGGTCAAAGTGGGGTCCACATGTGGCCCACTTCGCACCGAAAAACGTGCCAGAGACAAAGTTTTCCAAATTTGTCAAACTTAGTGTCTACAAGTCCAGAACGATGATACGAACCCAACGGAATGTCCATAACTGGATTTCGATAAGCCGATCACAAAATCGCCCGTCAAGTGGAGCCGTGAGGCCCACGATACGAAATTTTGTCAACGTTCTCAGAATCGAACCAAACTTGGGTCACAGGACCAGCGTATTTCTATGAGTCCGATGGCGCAAGTTTCGTTTCGAAAAGACGAGCATACACGAAGTTACAACGAGTTTTAGAACAGGGCCGATACGGGACGTTGTCGACGGATACGCGTTGATTCTGGTGTGCACGCACATCCAAATCAACTTTTGCGAAATCCCACACATCCGTATTAACGGTACTCACCTTTTGGTAAAATTCGTACACGACCAAGTCGCCTCGTTTAGCGGGGCGCACCCAGTTCCGAAAAAATTAGGGTTTTGAATAACCAAGTTTTTGGTCAACTTCACCCTCAAAATAATTACAAACTACAACAAAATAAATTAAACTAAAATAGGGTTTTAAAACTTGGTTATACGGTCTAAATTATTGTTCAGGTAAATTTTAAGAATTAATTAACAGGTTGCACGCAAAACGGTCGTGAACTTGCGAGTTCGGGACCAATTTCTGAATTTTCAAAAATAAGGGTTATTTTCCTGTTTTTGCGTCGCTGTTTGCGATCGATACAGGACACGATACACCGAACTGATTGCATGAATTTTGAGAGGGTCACGCGGTCTACGTGTAGGATTCGACAGAATAGAAAATGGATCAATATACACGGTGATACGCACGCGGGAAGGCGGGTACCTTGTTGTGGTTTACTGTTGAGAAAGGAGGCGGCACGGTGGGGCACGACGGCGGCGGCGACGTTTGCTGCGGCTGCTGCGCTGCTCGAGGTCGGTAGGGGTGTCGTCGCCGGAGGCTCGGGCTGCTGTAGGGAGCTCTGGGTGCAGCGGGGGCTGTGTCGTCGGAGCGGCGGGTGGAGAGGCAGCGGGTCGTCGTCGGAGGTGGCCGGAGTGGCGATCAGTGACTGCGGATGAAGGGGGCCGAGTCGAGGGTTTTATAGGGAGGCGGTGGCCGGGCGTTTAGGGAAGGTGAAGGGGTCGGGGAGTCGAGGGGG
The DNA here is from genome assembly GCA_036927795.1 of Iris macrosiphon. NCBI lineage: Eukaryota > Viridiplantae > Streptophyta > Magnoliopsida > Asparagales > Iridaceae > Iris > Iris macrosiphon. The sequence continues at coordinate 168,618,727 of JAYESA010000015.1, forward strand.
AAGAGGTGGTCGGTTACGAGAGACGAGCGGCGATGGTTACAACCGGCGAAGACGAGTAGTCGGAAAAACGGCCGGCGGTCGGTTTTAGGTTTCAGTTACTGTAGATTTAGGGTTCGGGTCAGGTACGAGTTAGCGGGTACGGGGCGGGTTTAGATCCGACCCGTTAGGGTTTGGGTTGGGTCGGTTCAATTGGGCCGACTCAGTTCAGGATATGGTTCGGTTCAAGTTGGTTTAAACCGGTTCAGGTTGATTTATTTTGGTTTATTTAAAAACTATGTTTTTGGCCATTTAAAAATAATTTTTGGGTCCAATAAATTCCAGAAAAATTCCAGTATGACCAATTATTTATTTTACACTAAAAAATATTATTTTCACAATATTTTAATATTTAATAAAATTATAAAATTAATTTAATACCAGAAAATATTTATTTTAATTAGTTAAAATTTTTAGAAAAATCTCGAAAATTCTTTTTTAACTTTTGAAAAATTCTGGATGTTTACACCACAAGACACACCGAACCTCCCTCATGAGATCCCTCAGTGCCGGCTTCACCAACAATGGCGAGTCTATCGACGACTTTGTCAAGAGCATCCAACAACTTGCTCTTTAAGTAAATCACCAAACCGAATAGACACCGCTCGAGGACAATGGTTCCGAAGAAACTGCTACTATTGTTACTAGTGTGTCTGCGTCCCCCGTGGTCTCATTCTCCACGGAGCCACTCTAGCCCGCAGTACGTCTCGAATACCTCAACAACAACACGTCGTCTCGACTAGCGTCCAATGGGGGGTCAACAGCATCCGCAACCTCCTGCTCTCGCTCTGGATCATTAGAAAAAGCGGAAGGAGAATTTGCCCGATGCCTTCGAGTCGGCGGTCAAGAAGACGTTCTCGTCATAGTGTTCATCTTCTCGTGCACTATAGGGGCTCTTGCTCGAGTGCACGAGAAGATGAACGCTTCTTTTGTATGGCTCTTATAATAGATATTCTCCTACACTCCCACTCTCATGGTCTCTGTCATGTTGCGGTCACCAATTTTATGGTACACTTAATCCGACTCAGCGTTAGTCGATTCAATTCCGATCCCCCAATATGTAGTCGTAGAACGAGATAATAAGTAAAATTACGGAGACAAAATTTATATGTCATTTGAATTTTTTTTAACCACCAACAATAAACCAAAAAAAAACGTAACTTTTTATTTGTGCATACATAGATTTTGCTACTCACTCTGAAGGGGCTTATTTTAAGTTTAATTTTTTTTGGCATATTTCTTTAAAATTATTTCCTACGAACAAATTTTCTATTATTTTTTTTTGGATAAAGTGAAAAAAAATTCTCCTTAGATTTGTATTTTTGTAATTAAAGACCCCTGGATTTAAAAAATTCTCGTATTTTACATTTGGTGCATTTTGCATCAATTTTTATTTTCTGCCGTTAAGAGACGTCAAATTCGACGCAAAATGACTAATATACCCCTCCATAACCATAATTCTAATCTAATCCTAATCCTAATCCTAACCCTCTCTCCCCCTCATTCTTTGGCGGTGAGGGCGGCGACGGTGGTGGGGGCGGCGGCTTGGGGAGGAGAGGGGGTGAGGGCCCGGGGTGGAGGGGGGAGCTCGGGCCGAGGAGGGCCGGCACAGGAGAGCTGCGCGCGGGGGGCCGGCGCGGGGTCGGCCGCGGGAGAGCTGTGCGGGTGGCTGGCTCGGGAGAGCTGTGCGCGGGGGAGGACGAAGGAGCTGCGCGTGGGGTCGACCGCGGGGGATCTGTGCGCGCCCGGAGGCGGACGCCGGAAAGCTGTGCGCTCGTAGGGGCGGCCGCGGGAGGCGGCTGCGGGGGAGCTACGGGGAGCACGGTGGAGGAGTGGGGGGGGGGGTTGAGGGTGGGGTTGGTGGTGATGGTGAAGGTGGTGGTGGGGGAGGGGTGGAGAGGAGGGGGTTGGGGGGAAGGGTAGTTTAAGATTTTTTTTAAAAAAAAATTTAACGATATTTTTTTACGAAAAATGAATCAAATGGACTATTTCGAGAACAAAATTAAGGGGGTCTTAATTTGCTAACAAGACAAATTACGGAAGAATTTTTTTTTTTGTAAATAATAATGTTATTATAATATTTTATATTTTACCAATCGCTACTGATTTCTTCCCGATTCCTATGAACAAACCATTTATATAAGGCTTGTGATAAAGGCACTACAAAGTACACTCAGGGCTAGTCCAGTATTGGGACTAGCCCAGTTATGCAGAAATTCTACTCAGGATAGTCCAAATTTTACTAGGGCTGTCCATGTCACGCCCCAGTCCCAAAATGCATACTAGGACACGTAAGCATGCCAGCCGCATGGATATGGCAACTCCAATATATGAAAAACATAACCCATACGTACGCTGTAATATGAATATCAAATCCACAAGTGGTATAAAATCTATCACAAGTCACAAGGTACAAGCTAAATCTCATCCACAGAAAATTAATATAAATAAATAACCAGTATCTATGAAACTAGATCTCAATATAAGTATCTAAGGATGATAGTTGGATGGAAACAAATCTACTACCAACTCGAATGGAAAAGTGCAACACAATAAACACAATATAAGAATACCAGCTAACGACCACGGGGCTCGAAGAGAAGACATCCTTGAAACATATGTAACCATCCAAATCTGCGCTCCTGCGAATACTCAAGAACAGGTACACCTGGAAAGGGACCAGGTCCTCAGAGGGACGTAACAAGATACATAGAAGCAAGCCAATTTGAATACAGTAAACATGCATAATATTTGAAAATAAATAAGTACGCTGTACAAGACAATCTATATGAATGCAAATGAGGACAATTTTTCGATGTATGGGCAAGGGTAGGCTACTCGATATAAGCCTCACAACTCACACACCCGTCTAGAACATCATCAGCCGACATACCTCGGGGGTAGCGACCCTCGTGACTCCATCAACCGACATACCTCGGGGGTAGCGACCATCGGACACGACCACCATAGTGCGTGCTAGTTACTACGGTTTACCAGAGTGGTTAAAGCCCATACGCCTACTGATTGACTTCTATGATACTAAGTGTCAAGTGTGTGTCAATATATCTAATATATAGTAATGATTGAAAGAAACTACACATGCAATGAATAAACAAAAATACAATAAATATACAGAAATATACTAAGCATGCAAAATACTGTAAGCAATTTGGCAAGGTATCTTGCCTGGTAAGGAAGCTGCAAAGTGTAACGTCAAGAAGTCCACACACAGGATCAGAAGCTATGACCTCAGAACAAATATCTCCGGATGCTGAAATAGACATCACCAACATTCCCAGAATAAGCAAAATAGCTAGAAAGCACTTCCCTTTATTTGGACACAGGGACAAAACGGTAATTTCGGATCAAAGTGGGGTCCACATGTGGCCCACTTTACACCGAAAAGTGTGCCAAGGGTAACCGTCTCTAAATGGGACAAATTATAGGTCAAACCAATTCTAAATGTTAATACGAACTCAATGGTACGTTAAATTTTGGATTCCGGTGAGCCGAACACAAATTTGCCCAAAAAGTCAACCGTGGGGCCTGCCAATTGGTGACTTGGTCAACTATCTCAAAATTGCGTGAAAATTGGGTCACAGGACCAGCACGATACCACGAGTCCAGTGGCGCAAGTTTCGTTTCAATCTGACGAGCGTGCATAAAATGCGCATAGCTTTCACAAAAGTTGCAACACGGAGATTGTCCGCGGATACGGGCTGATTCCGACGCGCACACGCGTCCGAATCAGTTTCCACGAACTCTCACGTGTCCGGGTATACTGCGCGCACCGTTTGGTATACTTGGTACATGGTGGGACGATTCCGTTTGGCGGGACGCGCTCCGTTTCACAACTTTTTGAAATCTGGAAAAAGTATATTTTTAGGGTTTTTCAACAAATTTAATTCTACATACAACAGTTAATAATTTAATGTAATTAACAGAAATTAAATTAGGTCAAGTGGTCTCCGCATACCAAAAAGAAAAATCAGATTCGGATCTCTGTGGTGGGAGATACGAATCCGGGAACATAGATGGTCACCGCAGTTTTCTGCGATACCCAGAAATTGCCATTTTTTTGCCAACTTTGACGCTGTTTTCGCCTAGGGTTACGCGCTGTTCGAGGTCAACTATCATACATGTATTGGAGAGGGTTAAGTGGTGAACGTACCGGTGAAGACGGGGTCGAGTTTGGTTCAGCGAGGTGACGGAAAACAGGGCTGGAACACAGGTACCCTGCTGTAACTTTCTGCAGCGCGCGGGGTGGTGTACGGGGTCGCGGTCGTCGGGATCGGTTTCTGGCGGATGGAGGCAGCTGAGGGCGGTGGTCTCCGGTCGAGGGCGGCGTTTAGATGGTAAGGGAGGGATGGGAGTTTAGGTTTAGGGTTTTATGAAGAGTTTAATGATATATAAGAGGGGAAGAGATCGGGTCGGTTCAGCGGTCTACAGTGCCGCGGAGGGGGGGGGGGGTCTATTTGGGTCGCGCATGAAGTAGTAGATGCTGCTGCTTCCTAAGTCGCGGGCCGGGTGGGATTTGGTATAGGGTTTGGGTAGGGATTTGCTTAGGGTCCATTAGTGATTTATTTATTTTCTTTTCTTTTATAATTCCTTTCTCTTTCTATTTCTTTTCTTAATTCTAATTTTATATATATATATATATATATATATATATATATATATATATATATATATATATATATATATATACACACACACACACACATATATATACATAGAAATTTCAAAAAGTTGTATTAGCGCATACCATTAAGCTAACAACTTGTCCAAAGGGTCTCCTACATAAAATAAATTAGAAAAAATTTATATCGGCTCCATAAATCTCCTAAATTCACCAACACCTAAAATAAAAATTAAATAAAATCTATTTCTCCTAATTAGCCACTAATTACTATAATTAAATTAATAATTAATAAGAAAATACGATTTTTTTAGGATTAGGGATTTTACAGTCCACCCTCTTGATCTCCCTCTTCCTGCTTCCCCTTCCGCTCCTCCACCGCTCGTCGCCGTCCCACCGCTCACCACCGCCCCCGCACGCAGCAACGACCCCGTCCTCCACCGCCGCCCCTGTGCGCAGCAGCGTCCCCGTCCTCCACCGTGCGCTCGCCTCTGCCTCCTCCCGCGTCCTCCACTGCCGACGCCTCCTCCCCCGCCTCCCCCTGCCTCCTTTCCCTCCCGCTCCTCCGCCTCGTCCCCTCTTCCGGCCTCCACGCAGTCCAGCCCTCGTGGTCACCTCCCGTAGTCCTCCCTTTCGGACTGTCAAAATTTTGACAGTCCTACCAATTGGAAGGACTGTCAAAATTTTGACTGTCCTAAAAAATCAACATATACTTTTAGGACTATAAAATTTTTGATAGTCCTTCCAATTGGTACGACTGTCAAAATTTTGACAGTCCTTTCAATTGGTAGAACTGTCAAAATTTTGACAGTCCTGATTATAAAAAAATTTAATTAGAAGTGGACAACACGATGAGTAATTTTTGGAAACGAGAAACTTGTAATTATGAATGGTACAAATTTGGGCCACACCGAGTGAATTTTGTAGTGCCTTTACCAAGAGCCTTATATAACTCTTAATTTCTTCCCATTATTCTCTCTCCTCCTCCTCCTCCTTCTTCAATCATCAGCAATGGAGATGGCTCTGCAACTGCAGGGCTCTCTCTATGGACCCCAGCTCAAAATCAAGCCAGCACTCCAGCCCTTCTCCAAAGTAAGGATCTTCTCTTCTGGAAACAAAAAAGAGCTTTTTTTTGCACAATTTTACTGATTTCTTTACTGTTTTTGTTGTATTTGTGATCAGCATCAGTTTTATGCTGGAAAGATTCGATCTTTATAGATTTGTATGTCGTAAACATGCGAACTTTATGGTGACGTTTATCCTTATGGAGTATAATGCAGCATGGCCGCTGTATATTTAGATCGGAAAACAGTAATTGTAGTTGGATCTTTATAGTTTTATGATGTATTCAAGCTTCATAATTCTGCCCTGGCTTTCCCCCCCTCTGTACTGAGTATAATGCAGTATGTTGGTTGCAGGTCTCGGTTGAGTAGATTGTGTTGGTTATTTTGCATTTTTTAATCCTTTTATCGATCTTTGTTTACTTTGTTGTCAGGATCATATGTTGGAAAGATTCGATCTTTATAGTTTTAAGTTGGAGAGTTCAAGTTTTTATTAATTGGGTTCTCTGCTTTGTTTCTTTTTATGGAGCACTATGCAATACCTTTCTTTAGTTGGTACAGCAGATATTAAGGTGGTCAAGGGAGCAGATTGTGCTGTTTCTTTAAATTTTTTAATCATAATTTCCTAATCCCTTTTGTGGGTTTTGTTTTATTTATGATCATAGTTAGTTTTATGTTGTAAATATTCAATATTTATGATTGGGTTCATGGATTTTTTTGTTTTTGTTTTTGTTTTTTGTGAAGTATAATTGAGTATGCTTGTTGTATATTTAGGTTGCGAAGAGAGTAAACTGTGTTGATAAGAAGTTGGTTTGATTAATATTGTCAACCTTTCATGGTATATGGTAGTTCTATCGTGGAAACTTTCAGTTTTTTTCTGTGCCTTCATACGGTATCGATATCTGTCTTCCTTTTTTTTTAGTTAAGATTTGGGTATCCTTATTGCAATTTCTTATCACAGAGGCTGTAGGTCTCTGGTCATGCCGAATGCCAACGAGAATAATGTGGTGTAAAATATCACATTTCTTTTTAAGGTAAGGTTCAGGTATCGTGATTGCAATTTCTCATCAGAGAGGCAGTAAGTCTCTGGTCATGCAGAATGCCAACGAGAAGAACACAGTGATAGAGTATCAATTTGGTTTGTTGCAAGGACACAAATATGATATGGTACAATATAAAAACGACGACACTGACACAACAATGACTTTGGTGTGTACTAGTGGACGGCACAAACTCGGCCCTGATTCTTGGAGTGCCTGTGCTTCCTTGGTTTATTAGTTTTGGGCTAGGAAGCATTGACACTCCAAAACTATGGGCTGTGTCATGTCAGACATGCATCGGACACACCACTGGCCCTCCAAAATACACTAGGACACGCCAAAACAGGTGCCGTGTCGCTGTTCCCTTACCGTGTTGCGTCATATCCGTGTCCATGCCTCCGTGTCCATGCAACATCGATTCTGGGCTATATTTTATTTGTGGAGTATGTTGGTTTTGCTAGTTTTTGTAATTTCCAGGACATTGCTCCTCACTGAGTTTGAATGGTTACTTAGTGTGGTTTATCTAGGAAAGAGTTATCTAGTGGAATTCATTTACTATAAATGGTTCCTTATCTTGTGCGTTTATAGAGAAATAGTTATTTAGTCGGCTTTATTTACTTATAATTGGTTTCTTATAGTGCCTTCTATATATTCTGGTAGGAATAGCCTGAATCTATCTGTTTACTTGGAGTCGAGATAAGATTGCTTAATTTGAAGACATGATATTGAGAATGGCTTTGCTTCCATACTTATGATAAAGTTCTTTATCTCAGTGCGAAAGCGTGTAATCAGCAGAAAGTTATTGTTGTTAATCATCCATATATGCATAATTTGTTATTATACACCTGTGTCGGTTCTTTTTGTTGTTAGTCATTTATATATGCATATTTGTGTCAACCGTGCAAGATGACTATAAGTAATTGCTAGATTGATGTGTTGGAGTTTATCCATACAAGTTTGAAAACTTGCCCTCTTAATCAGGAAGTGCTATAATTTGGTTATAGTTGGATGTTTACTCTGTTGAGTAGATAGTGGTGAGCATTGACTTCATGCTTGCTCGACTTTTGTTTTGTTTTGTATTTCTATTTTTGGGCTTTGAAATTCCATCATTTATTGGAACAGTTCTGAATCTTCTGATACTTTTGTTGGGTCTTCTATTTGTTATTCACCATGCAAGGATAACTGAGAATTCTAGGTTGTACTTTGGGTTTGGATAAACCATTCACTTGTAGTATCATTTTTCTGTGAATTATAGGGAGTAATTTCTTCAAAATTGACTACACTGAACTAGAGTTGTTTTTGTAAGATGCTGACTTGTTTACTTCCATTTTACTTAGTCTTTACTGCAGGGTCGAGCTTTCAAAGGAATCAGGGCTACACCTTGTGTGGCAGCAAGTTCAGGCAAGCTGAGAAATGAAACATATTTGCCTTTTTCTTTTTTCTTTGAATTGTATTTTCTTTCAGACTATTCGAGAAGGCGACAGAGGATGAGTGCAATCCCCAAGGTTAAAGTTTCTAATCCTAAAGGTTCCACGCCAAAACCGCAGGCAGGAACTAGCACCCAAAAGAAAGGTCAAAGTCGTATTGAAGAAAAGGTTGGTGATGATTCAGGAAAATCCAAGCTTGATATACAATCAAGCATTTCAAGCAGCACAGTGGAAAGGAGAGTGGAGACATTGGAAGAAGCGGAAGAGGATAATACTGATGTTGAGGGTACTTTTGATGAAGAAGCTTCTGCAGAAATTCCTTGTACACCTTTTAGTAATGTTGAAAAGCATAGGCAAAAAGATGACTTTGAGGAAGATTCAAATGGTTTAAGAGCACATCAAGGAGTGATATCCTATGGCGATGAAAGCGTGGCAGAGTTGGAGAGATGGAATGAACTAGAAGTTATTACAGGTGGAGCACAAGGTAGTGAAGTCAATCCACGGACTAGTAGTCTCTTTGTCAGTTCATCTGATGTTAAATCAAGTAAATCAGGCACATTGGATGAGATTGAGTATGCTCAGGATCAAGAAGGCAGGGCAAAGTTAACAGGAGAAGACTCACTTGTAGCTGATGGTGGGAAGGAAGATCAAGAACTGAAGGCTGAGAGTGAGGTGGATATATGTGAGACTGAAGAGTCATCGGCGAAACAGAAGGAACGTGTGGATCTGCAAGCACAAATGAAACTGCTAGAGGACCTTGCTGAAAAAAATCTAACTAGAGGAAACAAAGTTTTCGTGCTGCCAGAAGTGGTGAAAGCCGATAGAGTAATTGAAGTGTTCCTAAACCGAAGCTTATCATCATTGGTCAATGAACGCGAAGTTTTAATCAAGGGAGCCTTTAATGGTGGGAGATGGCAGTCTTTCACTGAAAAGCTGCATAAAACTGATCTTAGAGGGGATTGGTGGTCTTTCCACCTATATGTTCCTAAGGAGGCATACCAAATAGATTTTGTATTCTTTAATGGTAGCAATGTTTACGAAAACAACGGTTTACTTGACTTCTTGGTACCTGTGGAAGGTGGATTAGATGAATCTGGGTTTGAGAATTTCTTGCTTGAGGAGAAACAAAGGGAGCTTGAAAGACTTGCTGCCGAAAAAGCTGAAAGGGAAAGGCAGGCTGAAGAGCAACGCAGGAGAGAGGCAGAAAAGGCTGCAATTGAAGCAGACCAAGCACAGGCAAAGATTGAGGTACAGAAAAAGCGGGAAGCTATTCACCAGGTTACGAAATTGGCCACTAAATCAGTTGATAATTTATGGCACATAGAACCCAACATGTTCAAAGGTGAGGACAAAGTACGATTATATTACAACCGTAGCGCTCGTCCACTCCAATATGCTACAGAAATCTGGATCCATGGTGGTTATAATAACTGGAGTGACGGGTTATGTTTTATCGAAAGGCTTCATAATTCCGAGAAAGGTGATGGTGATTGGTGGTTTGCGGAAGGTATGCATGCTATGTAATCTGTTCTTGGATTTGTCCCATGATTCATATTAAATTAGTAAGGCACACAGAAGGTATTTATGAAAAATATATTCTCGGATATGATTTTTGATTTATAGCCTAATGTTTTTTTATTCTTGTTCTTGTGAATGTATGAGTGCACATATCATGTATGCATCTGTTGTGTGTGCGGGCACAGCACACATGTTGTATACAACCACTCAGCACTAACACCTTCCAGATACACATATTTTCTTAATATTTAGTTTCTGTCTTGTATAGAGTTTGTAACTTTTCATAATTCATTTTTCAAATGTTTTTCCTGCACGATTATAGTGGCTTACTTCTTATGCTCACCCAAAGTTGATTTATGTAGTATATGAATGGGAAATTCAGTAATTGAAGGAATATAACAAATGAAAGATGTCCAGTTTTGTGCCATCTGAAATTATGGCATTTTTTATTGTGTTTTGCCTCTAAGCCTGAAGGCCCTGAACATTTTTGGTCCAAGTTCCCAGTTTGTGATTCTATAACAAATTTTATGTAGTAAAGCAAAAACTAGTATAAAAGGAAAACCCGTAATGTAGAAGTTAGATAGAGGAGTTTTAGATTCTATAGATTAAAATTTGATTATAATCTTAGAATTTTCGTATTAGTCGTCCCAGATTATGTAACTTCACCACCTAGATATGCAACTAGTTATGTGTAGTATCTACGAATAGTCAAAATGGGTTCTAGAGATACTATAAAATTACTGTTTCCGGAGATAGTTACATTATTTTACGAATTCATGGGTTTGCACATTACATGCATTGTTTTAAAAAAATGTTGTTTTTACGAAAGGTGCATTTTTTGTAGTTTTCAGAAGCCTATCCATTATGAAATTCAAAATTTCGATAAGAATCCTAAACTTGAAGGATGGTAAAGGTATGAGTACAAGTCTGAGTTAATGGGTTTTAACTGTTAGACTCATACCCAAGTCGTATTTCTAGTATTGGAGTTATTGGAAGTATTGTGAGCCGTACCAACACAATATTTCAAGTGTTGCAACTGTTTTGCAAGTGTTGAGATGTTTCTACCTTGTATCTACCTAGGTGTACCTGAGCAGTATAGTACCGTGTATGTCCCGATACAGGTACAGTGCTATGTTGAAATACTGGTGCTTCATGATTTCTTATAGACTAGCGCTTGGTGTCAGCTGTAAATACATAAATGGACTGCTTGTCCATTAAAGAACCTGTTCAAGATCTTGTAAATGGTTCTATATGCTTTTCATGACTAATGAGAACCTGAAATTTCATCTCTATATATTATATAATTGAGTTGAAAGTGCCTTTGTGAAAGTCTTGCTTCATCATCCTATGACAGATTAACTTGAAATATATAGCACTAGTATTTTTTCTTATTGTGTATGTATTCAAATATCAGAAATGAAATACATTATATAGTGGATCTACTAGATTTATCCTCCAGTGTATGACTTGTGGGGTAGCCCCGATTCCTGGGGCTTGCATCCTGTCATTTATTTTCTTGAGAGTATGTATCTGCACTACTACTCGCCCGCAGGCAAACATATCCAAGGCTTTTAAGTATATGGACATACAAAATAGATAATGATAAAACTATTTATTTAAAGCTTAAAACAAGTTGTGTATATTTGACATGTCTACAAAAAGGACACTATTTACCTGTTGATTCAGTCTAACACTAAATCAAATGACAAACTTAAATATTGATTTCCTATCATTGCAGTTGTAATACCTGATGGAGCACTGGTTCTGGATTGGGTTTTTGCGGACGGACTGCCACATAAGACAAGGGTGTATGATAATAACAACTCCAAGGATTTCCATGCTATAGTACCAAAGGATATGTCTGAAGAACTTTACTGGGTAGAAGAAGAACACAAAATCTACAGAAAGCTTCTGGAAGAAAGGAAACTAAAAGAGGAAGCTGCACGTAGAAAGGTCAGTGTGAACGTTAGTAGTTGCCTGCATTTTTTATTACTTGAATTCAGATGCCTCATTGAACAACACTAGTCAATTCTTTCTAAGAAAACAATATGTATGCCATCTTCAACACCACCATTGTCATCACCACGCCATTGACCACCACCACCACCACCACCACCACCACCACCACCACCACCATCATATAGCTATCTCAACTAATTTGTCATAACATATGGGATCAGTTATAGAACACTATTTCAAATTTGATAACTGCCTGTCATCCTAATGTCATGATTGAAGATCTAAGTTGGTGCAGCGGCCAGCTGTGGGTACTCGAGGGCTGTAAAAATACCTTGGAGACCAGCTGACAGGTAGGAAAACCTACCTTATTGGTCACACATTTTACAATCACGTGCCTGTTTAGCAACCAACTAATTTCTCTAGACAAAGGAAGGGTCTGATAAACGGAGAAGTTAAATAGGTTATTCGTAGGAATTGCACTAATCTCTGAGGCACAATATGCCCAAGAGCTAAACTAGAACATTACCAAGATTAGGTTTTTGATACTATGGAATCACATCTTTGTGGGAAGCATTTTATCTGGGTTTGCATATTTTGTTCATCACAGGCGGAAAAAACAGCACTCATGAAAGCTCATAGAAAAGAGAAAAGTATGAAAAGATTTTTGCTGTCACAGAAGAATATTGTATATACTGATCCACTTGAAGTACGAGCTGGAAAGTTGGTCACGGTTTTGTATAACCCCTCCAGCACGGTTTTAAGTGGGAAACCTGAAGTTTGGTTCAGATGCTCATTTAACTGGTGGACTCACTGTAATGGTCCGTTGCCACCTCAGAAAATGGAGCCTGCAGTGAATGGAGAACACGTCAAAGTGACTGGTTAGATTCATCTTCATCTTTTACAGAATCTTTCTGATACTATAGTATTTCTATGTCGTGTATTTTTATCCTTTTTTTTTTTACTAACATTTGTACAGGAATACCTCCATTTCCTCTATTTTCTGTCACATATTATCGACAAGTAGTTCACTGAAGTAGGTAAATTATAAGAGTGAAACTGAATTTGCTAGCTGAAAGAAAACTGAATTCTCTACTTCATCACATGTAGCATACAATTATTCTATCTTCATTTGTAATCTTAATGCCATTTTGATACTTGTTTATTGTGGCATGTTATGGAATCCTCGAAAACCATGAAATACATTCACTGACACATTTTGGGTCTGTGCCTTGAAGAGGTATGATTCATGTTTCACTATTGACTACCTATATATCATGGTTTTGAAGCTGGCGGTGTTGTTGTGTGTCACGTCCCGATTTCCGCAAGGGGCCGATCGTCCTCGCTTAGCGTCTTGCGGAACCGATCATCCTTGCATGGGCGTAATGCCGTGCAAGCCTAAGTTGTGCTTGCATAAGGCCAAGACTTTGAACAAGGACAAGTAAGCTATTTAGAGTAAGAAGCAGCGGCACAACATTGCAGAAAAATAAATAACACAATGGCATAAGAAAAAAATTTCTTTATTGATATTCAAGAAGTGTTACAAGCGGCGCTTGGCCGAGATTACAATTCGCTCAAGCTCTCTCTCTCGATTACAATGTCATCGTTCCATACATTACATCCCTTTATACAAAAGCATCTCAAACAACTCGATACGGCTCAAGGGATCGACTCCAGATTTTCGGCTCCTGAGGATGAGGATATGCTATCGCTTCTTCGGACGATCCAGTACTTGCGAACAAGCAAACTGGTGGAGGGTCAGCACTTTGAAAAAAGTACTGGTGGATATAAAAGCAACGAACAGCAGCAACACTCTCTAAAATCAACACTAAGTAATTATGTGATAAAATATTACATTACTAGTGATCTTGCTACTTTTTACCTAGATTTATTTCATGCAGCACAAGATTAGAATCATATTACTTATTTCGAAAACATATCTTTGAAAACAGTTTGCATATTCATTACATTCAAGCATACAGTAGGGACAGTTTTCTATCGTGCAGTGCGCAACATGTATCGTGAGCCATATTCGATTTCTTTAGGAACAATATCGGTGATTTAGTGGACTATTCATCTTATACAAAAGGGCAGCATCATATTCAAGTTAAACATGCAAGTCTAGAAGTAGTACACAATTCAAGCATATCAGAAATCAATACATCACTTATACAGTGATTCTTACCCTACACCGAACGGTTATCCTTAAAACAGACATACAAGTTAGCAACAATTTGCATATACAAATAGGTTATATTCCCTGTTCGTCCCTGCATCAAACAGTTAGATATGCAAGAAGACTAACCTAGCATGCGCCCTAACTATAGGATGGTCCATGAGAAATCCATGATTAGTAGCGGTGTTATCACGGCCCGGCACTACACCAAAATACGTTCAAAATGGCTGCTTTGACACGTGAACCAGCTAACTAATGACATAAATACCCGCCTAATAGCGAGGACTTTATTGCCTCAGGGTGTTCCGATTAGCCTCTCCCAGGCCGAATGGTTTCCAGTGCCCTAGGATACCGCTCGAGAGATCCCGTACCTTGTGCATAAGTTGTCAGACCGATGCATGGATTCACTCTTATCAGATAATTCTATAATGCAAGCAAGCAATGACCAAACAAACTTCTATCTCTTCTTCTTATCAATCGATCGATAGGTTCAATTCACAGCCCAACACTACACTAGTATACGCTAATACTAGCTGCTTTGACACGTGATCAAGCTATTCTCTGAACGAGTTTGATAACAAGTCTATGTTTCAAGCAAGGTTCAAAGTATCGGCCGATACCGATACGTATCGGCCGTATCGGATCGGATCTGAGCCTACCCGATACGATACTCACGAAAAATATCGGTATCGGCCGATATTTGGTGGAAATTTATTGTATCGGTTTGTATCGGTCCGATACGAGCCGATACAGACCGACACGACCCGATACAAACCTAAATCCTACTGGAGATTGGAATCCTCGCCGACCAAAAACAAAAGCATATCAAATGATTTCCGACCAAAAACAAAAGCAAATCTAATCCAAAAATCAGCATCCAATAAAGCAAAAATTGCTTTGCAGACGACGTCAAATCCAATAATTGAAGAAAAATATCAGTGCAATCAAAAAGTTCTATAAATACTCGATAATTTGCCTAAAATAACACACAACAAACAAAAAACCCTAATTTACAAAAATATCAGTGCAATCAAGAAGTCCAGAAAGTCTAACCTTTTCCAGGTAACCAATTCCTCTCCAGTCGAGCTCCTCCTTGGCCTCCTCCGCCGCCTCCACCGCGGCTCGAGAAGTCTTCCTCCGCCTCCACCGCGGCTCGAGAAGTTCTCCTCCGTCCTTGGCTTGAGCGGTGGAGGCGAGTGGAGACGTTCCCCGGCGAGTGGAGGCCTTCCCCGGCGAGTGGAGGCGAGTGGAGGCGGAGAGAGGCGAGCGGAGGCGGAGAGTTTCTCTCCCGAGAAAAAACATTCGGCCGAATGTTTTCTCTCCGCCCATGTTTTGTTAAATTTAAAAAAAAAAATGCCACGTCAGCAATCCATAATAACTTTGAAACGAATCACCACCGTCCATTTCGCCACGTCAGCGATCCAGCGTTCGGATCCATGCCACGTCAGCATCCTAAAAACACAGATCAGCCCATCTCCACCGTCCAAACTGACACGTCAGCGATCCAGCGTTCGGATCTCTGCCACATCAGCATCCCAAAAACACAGATCAAAAGAATCTCCACCGTCCATTTAGCCACGTCAGCGATCCACCGCTCAGATCTTCGCCACGTCAGCAACCTACAAACACACATTAGATTAATCTCCACCGTTCAGTTCGCCACGTCAGCGATCCACCGCTCAGATCCAACGGCTGTGAAAAAAAAAACAAAAACCTAAAAGCTGGATTCGAACCCATGGCCAGTGTAACCTACAGTCATCCCACTAGCCAGAAAGCCAATGTAATTTGGTTGTTTAAGTCAGCATCCATATAGTATTTTAGGAGGAAACTTATATATATATATATATACATATATATATATTCTGACTTTTTTTTATTTATAAAACTAATATATATATATATATATATATATATATATATATATATATATATATTCTATTGTACATATACACTAATATATATATATTGTGACTTTTTTTTATATTACATATACACTAATATATATATATATATATATATATATATATATATTCTATTGTATATATACACTAATATATATAAATTCTGACTTATTTTTATATTACATATACACTAATATATATATATTATGACTTATTTTTATATTACATATACACTAATATATGTACGTCTATGCATCAAATACTATATACTATATACTATATACTATATATTGTACGTCTTTTTTTTATTTATGCATCTAACAAAATTATATATATAGTTATATACTACCTGTTATTGTTATCTATGTAATATTTTATATTATTGCAATTTATATATCGTATATATGACTATTTAACAATATTTATGAATGCATGTAACAATTTTTTTAATTATTGTATGTAACATTTTAGTTTATATAACTATATTATTGTATGTAACATTATAGTTTATATAACTATATTATTGTACGTAACGATATTTCTTTGTATTTTTGGTCAGTAATTTTTACTGGAGAATACACATTATTTGTCAGAGGCATCTACTGGAGAATACACATTAGTTATCATTCTTTGTATTTTTTATTATTGCATCTAACAATTTTATACGTTTTTATTACTGCATGTAACATTTTTTTTATTATTGTATGTAAAGTTATATCATTTCAGGATTACTTAATGGCACCAAAAAGTCGTACGCCGGAGGAAATGGATGCTGGTTGGAAACATGGAAAATGTGTCAATCCTAATAATAAGAGGAGGGTGGAATGCAATTATTGTAGCAAAATGGAGCGATAATGACGACACTACTGATAGTGGAGGCAATGGAGCTACACTCGCTGCTGGTGCTGACAATACTAATGAATATGAAAGTCCTGGAGATCAGTCTCATGAATACTCTGAAGACTGGCCAAGTGATTATCAACCTAGAGAGCACCGCATGGATGATACATATGCTGGAGGATCTAGCCATCATGATGTACCTACTCCTTCAGACAATTACAACAATACATATGATAGTTCATACACAAGTTATTATCCATACAACACTCCAGAGGCGGAACAACATTCAACATTTGATGGCCTCATGACAATTTTTTTTCATAATACAGATATCAGTTACTACTACCCTCATAACCAAGAACCATATCAGGACGATCATGACAATTATGAACAATTTTAGTGATATATTTGTAATTTTTGTATTTGTATACAAATTGTAGTTTTTGTATTTGTATACAAATTTTTGTATTTGTATTTGTATTTGTTCATACACAAGTTTTTGTATACAAATTGTATTTGATAGTTCATACACAAGTTTTTGTATTTGTATACAAATTGTACTTCGTACTTATTATAAAAAGACTATTATTCATGAAATTTAAATGAAGGGATAGGCCAGAGTCCCGATGAATTTTTTTGGCCAAGTGATTTTTTGTCGTACTTTTATATTTAAACATGTAAATCTTGTTGCTAATTTTATTTCGATATATTATGAAACAAAATAATTGGTGTCATAGATCACATTGTAACAATTTATAACTACTCACTTATACTAAATTTCTGAATACAATTAAATATTTATTTATTTACAAAAATTTAAAAAAATTTCTCGATTCCTCAACAAATATAATTATGGGTCTTGTCACTTGTCTCATTATCTCATCCTGCCATTTGCATTGCTTATTTGCTTCTAATCTCTTGTGCCTCCCTCTATGTGCCTTTATTCGTCAAAATTGAAACCTACAGAACAATACAAGATTCAATTAGTACGAATATAATGACATAGTAAGATTGTAACTAAAAATATGTAAAGGAAGAAAACGTATATATCGTAGGTAAACCATTCAACAAGGATGACTATTGTTTTATTCAATTCTAATTAAAAAAAAAACATGAAAAACACTTAAATAATGCATAAATATGTAAATTATTTTTTTTCTATTTTTTATTACTAATTAATTAATAATTATTTAAATTGCCGATACATCCGATACCAACATATCCGATACTCCGATCCGATACCGCCGATACTGCCGATACTGCCGATACGGCTACTCAGACAAACTGTCCGATACCGATACCGATACCGAGTTCTTGAACCTTGGTTTCAATCAGTAGTTCTTTAATTCTAGCATGCAATATCTTACAGTTCTATCTATCAAGCATACAAATATCTCTTTTTTTAACAAGCATGGCATAGTCTTTATTTATCTTTACAAGCAAATAGTTCTACTCTAGTTTAGCACAAAGACAAGTTCAAACAATCTTTTATTCTTCCTTTTTAGCATGGCAGTAGATCGTTCGATAGCTGTGTCAGTGTAACTTAGGCTGCAGCATTCTATTCTTTTGCTTAGCATGGCAAGGTTCTTTTCAATGACAAGCATTTCAAGTTCTCTAGTTAAGCATATAGGTTTTCGTTATATCATTCTCATGCGAACATTATCTACTTAGCAACAAGCATTATAAAACTCAGATTCATTATCAAGACGTGCACGAATCAGAGAATGAAGTTCTACCCACTCACCAAGATCAATCGTCTTGTGTTTCGATTGGAAAACTCTTCGAGAAGGCTTCTGCTCGAACTAACAAAGCGATATCTCTTGTACATAGTGCCAACGCGGAGCGGGGCACTACATTGTGGACCTTCATAGTTCATATGGCAATTTTAACAAACCTGTATCTTTACAATCCAACAATAGGAGTATCTTGATGATCCAACAATAAGTTCAGAAATCACAGTTCTATTTGTGTTCTCCTTTTATTTGGACCATGGTGTTGTTCCTCCTTTGATTGCCATCTTATAATGTACCTTCTCTTGTCATAATTTGTCAGTCGTCTATTAGCATTTCTTTAGCTCCTTTACACCTTTTGAACTCTTTATTCTCCATTGATTTTATATACTAAGCAACTCTTGCCTCGCAATACCTTTTTTCATTTGTATTATCAGTAAGCAGTTCATAAAGTTGGGCCAAATCAATCCGTGTGCGTCTTGGCCCTCTGCTCCTAAGCCTTCCTGTTCGAAGACTGCCCATATTTCTGTCTTAATCGTAAGATATTCACCAGGGGTTGCCTTGCTAATTGCTTAATGACTGCGGAATTGAAGAAATTTTCCATCTTTCGCTGTTGCTTTTGTTGTTCTCACTCTGTTGCACGGATACGGGGTCTACATGACACGTTTAGACACGGTGACATGGATTCGGCACCTATTTTGGTGTATCCTAGTGTATTTTGGAGTGTCCGTGAGTGTCCGATACATGTGTCCGACATGTCATGATACGACACAACATGAATTTTGGAGTGTCCGTGCTCCCTTTGCACAACTTATATTACCCATTTAGGAAATTGTTCGAAGAACCTCTACATTTGTAGCCTATAACTAGAGGATCCGGTAGTGGTTTAGAACTCATTTAGCATGGTTGAAATGTAGGAATACTTTTGGAGTCCTTTGTGATCGTATGATACCATTGAAGTTGAAAGAAAAATTCTATAAGACAACTACAAGTCCAACATGCTTTGTGGGTGAGAGTGTTGGACTAAGAAACATGTCCGAAAAATTAGAATAAGTGAAATGATAATGCTAAAATGGACGAGTGGTTATACATCAAAAAGATAAGAAAAGAATCGAAATATTCGTGGGAAGTTTGGACATGTGCAACTGTGGTAAGGAGCGATAAGATAGTAGCTAAAGGAGTTGCTAGGACTAGGAATAGGCCTAGGCGAACAGGAATTGAACATGGATTGAAGCTGTAAAGTTGGATGTGGTTTTTGTTAGTGTTACAGAGGACATGGCCGTTAGCTGAATGGAATAAATGATTCAAATATCCGACCCCAAAATTTTGGTACAAATGCTTTGTTGTTGTTGTAAGGTGCCGCTGCTCATGCATACTGCTTGTTCATCACAGTACCTCTCGTTAAAGCGCCATGTTGGAGCACCAGACTGTGAATCAAGGGACAATATATAGATTAAGGAGAGCATGTTATGCTGCTGCTGCTCTTTTGCAGCATTTGGTACCTTATCATCAAGCCAATAGGTTTCTTTTGCATCCAAGGTATAGTCACTACAATTGCAGGGGGTAATTCTCATTTTCTGAGTACTGGTACACTAATTTTAAAATTTATGACCACAGAATTTGCAGTATAATTTTTTATGATTTAGCTGTAGTGGTTTCAGTTTTTAGGCGAACCATTCCTTGTGACCATGGTGGTATTTTATCTCATGATTTTACACTACAACACATGCAAGTCTTTTTCTGTTTATATGAATTACTGCATGTATGCATGTTTGTATGTATATATTTGAGTATGCATGTTCCGACTATGTATATATGCGTACATACATGCACGTATGTGGGTGTCGGGCTATCCATCAACTCTGGTCGCATGGGTCCGTGGTAACGTGCATGTGTGCCCATGCACACATATGCATGCATGTCTGTAATCCATATGAATGCAATCTGGTTGTGCCTGAGTAATCACAGTGCCAATATTAGTATGTAGTTTATAATGGAGTAGTCATACCGCCACTCCTTTATGTCTGTATTAATGTAGGTTTATTTGTGCATCTATATGGGCAGGATTATAATTTGCATATTATAAGTCAAGTAGCAGTCAAATGCAAGGCAGGCCATCAAAAGGTTAAATTAATTTGTCGTCATAAAGCTTGAGAATGCTTATGAACAATGTTCACACATTTATGATTTATAAGACTTTGTACTTAGGTATCTAGTTCAAGTCACTAGAAATGGTTGGCTAACAGCTGAACAGTATCATGACAGGTTGCCCCATCGCTGGCACCTGATGCATAAGTAGGAATATTTTGGAACATTGGTCTTTCATATCATGTGTTCAGTTTGTGGCTGTGATGAGTGACTCAGATCGTTGATTTTGATGTCTGTTCACACAGTTCACATGCTATATATTTTTGCCTTGGTATCTTCGTATATTATAACCTTGAACAAAACACACTTTATCATCA
The DNA here is from genome assembly GCA_036927795.1 of Iris macrosiphon. Taxonomy (NCBI): domain Eukaryota; kingdom Viridiplantae; phylum Streptophyta; class Magnoliopsida; order Asparagales; family Iridaceae; genus Iris; species Iris macrosiphon. The sequence goes on from JAYESA010000015.1 coordinate 168,639,516, forward strand.
TTAGTAGTTGTATGCTGAGTTTCTGTATAATGGAATGAATTCACTTTGTTTTTGTTTGCAGTTAGTATTCCAATGGATGCTTATATGATGGATTTTGTGTTCTCTGAAAAAGAAGATGGCGGTATCTATGACAACGATAATGGCATGGATTACCATATTCATGTCGTAGGTGGAATCTTGAAGGAGCCTCCAATGCATGTTGTACATGTTTCTGTTGAAATGGCACCCATAGCAAAGGTATACTTAGCTGATCTTACAATTTCACAGTTGCTATTGAAGTGCTTTCAACTTTCCCTATCTATTTGTTGCCGTTTCAAATTTATATTGAGACTATTAAGATTTGTATGATGGAGTTACGACGATCATGTGAACTATTGTAGGAGATAGTAACCCGTTCTCTATTACTATTGGCTTACATCAAGGATCAACTTTGAGTCTGTACCTTTATGCATTAGTTATGGATAAAATTACTAGGCATATCCGAGAAGGTTCTACAGTTTATGATATTTGCTGATTATATTGTGTTAGTTGATGGGAGTAGAAAAGGGTTATTGCTAAAATAGAAGTGTGGAGAGAATTTAAAATCTAAGGGATTTAGGATTAGTATAACAAAAACAGAGTATACGAAATGTAATTTTAACATAAAGTCAAAGATAAATGAGGAGGAGTCCATATAGGTGAACAAGAGATACCTAAGAGTGATAGCTTCCGGTATTTAGGATCAATTATTCATCACAAATGAGAAATGGAGAAAATGCCATGCATATAATTAAAACATGACGGTTGAAATGGAGGAGTATTTTGTGACTGCAAAATATTTCTGAAGTTGAAAGAAAAATTCTATAAGACTGCTATAAGAAGACTAGCTATATGCTTTATGGATCGGAATATTGGCGCTTAAGAAGCAACATGTCCAAAAAGTTAGTGTAGCTGAAATGGGAATGCTAAGATTGATGAGTGGAAATACATTAAAGCATTGGATAATAAGTGAGTATATCCGTAGGAAGTTAAATGTGGCGCCAATTGAGGACATGATAGGAAAAATCGACTTAGATAGTTTGGACATGTGCGACACAGACCCAATGATGCTCCTATAAGGGAGTGATGATATAATAGTTAATGGAGCCTCTAGGACTAGAGAAAGACATAGACTAACATGGTTTGAAGTGTTAAAGAGGGATATGAATCTTGTAAAGCGTTACATAGTATACGGTGAAAATGGCCCCTAACAAGGTCAAATGGAAGAAGAGGATTCAAATAACCGACCTCAGAAATTTGGGATAAAAGCTTTGTTGTTGTTGTTAGAAAACATAATCTCCTAATATTCAAGATGGAGACTGCCTGCAATGTCTCCTTTCAAAACTGAACTTCAGTTTTCTCTCCAAGAAGATCTGTAGGCAGTAATCTATTGTTTTGGATATAATTTTTTTTGAAGTATAGAACTGTTTTGTTTTGTCCAACAGCAAGGAAATACAGGCATTTGGTCCCTGATTGTATATAGTTTGATATTGCGTGGCTGCAGCATAAATTCTTTTACATATGCAAGACAACTGAAAAGCAATGGAAGCAAACATCTACACTGCATTGTTTATTAGAACACATCTTCAGAGCTAATATTTTAGTTGATGCTGGTGGTAGTATATATATATATATATATATATATATATATATATATAGCTCAAGTGGCTAGTGTGGAGGCATAAGACCCGAGTGGGCGATGGTTTGATTCCCAGTGGGAGCGATCATGGAATAATATATATATATAGTTCTATTTCCAGCTTCATCTTACTTTGTACTTATCTTGTTTCTAAATATTAGGAACTATTGCTTCAAGTTACTTCTCTCACACATAACTGGAGTGCATACACCCATTATGTGCATTTTTTGCTTCTTTGATCTCTATAGGCAAGATAAGGGCCATAAGGCATGTGTCTGCTGAGTGCTGACGATTGGTGGACATAAATATGTTGTCCATTTTGGTTTCACCAAACCTATGCAACAATCATCAGATATGGATGCCTACTATTACATTATGATCTTACTCCAGTTGTTAAACTTTTGAATAAATTCTTTTATTCCTGGTTGTCCTATCTTGTATGACTACTTGTTGTATTACACGTGACAGTTATAGGCATATGACTGTTCAAGGATGTATAATTGGAACATAGCAGATTGTTACTTCTTGGATAGTATGGTTGGTTGAGTACAATTTATTCAAGTGTTATGTTCTTATGGTTTATCTTGGGACGATATTGTTGGTTGATGACTATTTGTTCAAGTGTTATGTTAGTGTTATGGTATCTAGGGATAAGATTGGTTGACTGCTATTTATTCAAATGTTATGTTCTTATGGTTTATCTGGTTGGTTGAGTGCTTTTTATTCAAATTTTCTTAGGGTGTATCTGGTGTAAATTAACTGTGGAAGGTCCTAAGATTTTACACGTTGTCACTGAGTTTCTTCTTCAAAAAGCCTCAATTTTCAAGCAGTCAACGTTACATGAAATAATCAAAACTGTACTGGTTATTCTAACCTTAATATTTCTAATTACTGCAGGTGGGAGGTCTTGGTGACGTTGTTACAAGTCTTTCTCGTGCTGTCCAAGAATTAGGCCATAAAGTTGACATTATATTCCCAAAATATGATTGCATGAATCTTAGCAATGTGAGCCTCCACACCAAAATACTTCACCTGATTTTTTTTTTTTTTTGATTTTGTCTTCTTGTGAGATAGCTTGTTCTTTATCTCATTTGTAAAGTGGTGAGATGCTTCAACTTGATACCTTCAATTTAACTATAAGCTTTCTTTCCAGAAGCACATAAAAAGGGGAAAAGAACTCAGTCGTTGCCAATATTCTATTCATCATTATATGCATTATCTCTGATTTTTGTTCTCCATCATCAATCAAATTATGGCTATTTGAACATACATACTTACACAACCACACACATGTAACGTTTACGTACAATACCAATTTTGGATTTATTTATTGTGATAGATATCAATGAGTACCAAAAGTCTTTAATAGGATCAAAGAACTCCTAAATTTTATTTGCTTTGGGTAGTTGTAACTTCAAGTTGAGTTGGACTGCTACGGTCGAGTCTGAAGAGAGGTTCTCATCTGTGCTTCCAGCTTGCAAACAGTAACCTAAACGGAATTGCAAATGTCTAGCCCGCTGGAGTAGGGCATGCTGGGTACCACTGTAAGTAAGGTTAGGTGGTTGATTCAAACATGGCAAGGGCGGCTTTGAGAAATAGACAGTCTTTCGAGTTATTTTTCTGCTTTTGTACAACAAGAACACAATGACTATTATGTAATATAAATTCTATTTCCATGCTGCAGATTCATTTGCCCAATGTATACATGATTCATATTTTAGAGTAATTTGGTATAAGCGATTCTTTGGATTCTCCACAGTTCCATCTTCATTCTCAAATTCTTTACCAGTGTAGCTCTGATATCAATTTTTTGTCATAAAAAAACTTCAACATGTCCTGAACATGCTGCTTCTTGCCAGTCATTTGGTGGAGTATAGAGATTTGGGGAACTAAATTTTTGCTACAATATATTTGCTTAGTGGATGAATACAATCCAGATTGAAAGGTGTTTTTTAGATTGTGCTAGGACCACGACTGCATGTGCAATGTGACGTACTGTAGAGGCCTCCCTAGTTTATATGCAGGTTCAGAAAGTAGAAAATGAGGAAAAACAGTTGCTATCTTGGAATCATCACTAGGATGGATAAGGGTGGATGTTCCCAGCTGAGAACTGTTATAATTCTTGTAAAAAATAATCCCCATTTTAAACCTATAAATTTTGGAATCATCAAAATATTCAGTTGCCTTGATCTATATTGTATTAACCTGAATTGTGTTACACCTTTAGCCATCACAAATTTTGGTTATAGATACTAGGAAGCCATAATGGTATTATGTGAGAAAATGGAATCCTTTGCATGTTTGTTATATTTCCAATATATTAAAATAAGATAGCCTGATATACTCAGTTGGGAATATCCATTCTTTCTTCCTTGATGTAGAGCCCTTACTTTGGAATGCAATGATTAATTGCTTTTACAGTACTACATTATATCCACCAACTTGGACTAATATTATGATAGTTTGTCTCCTGAGATTAATCAATAAATCATACAGGATATAGTTAGGTTCAGATAAATTTACTATGTATTTACGGAATGGTCTAAGCACTTACTAACCAAAATTTCAGATAATTATAGTTTGGGCAAACTGAAAATGCATTATTTATAAGCAACACAACTAGTTGCTAACAAACTTTTTTTGTTTATGCACATTTGTTTATGTTGCTTTATTTCTAATAGAATTATTAGTCCATATAGCTGATTTTTTTAGGGATCTGATGTGCTAATCAACTGATAAGTGTATTTATTAGGGATCTGATGCATGGAGATTAAGTTATTCTAGTCTACTTCATAAAATAGAAGTTCTTTCTCTAACAATTTGTTCCTCATTTGATCTTGGTTAAATATTTTTCTATATGAAATGGATGTATACTTGGGGATAAGACCGCCAATGCTTTTGTATTTATGCACATTAAATGTGATTAATGCAATGCTTGAGGTTCCTGAGTTTGACATTCCTTGTTTCACATTAGTTTGATTCTCTGAGTTACCGAAGATGTTAACTGTAGATTCCAAATAAACAATTGATAGGTTTGCATTTTATTTTCACTAAGATACTTTGCATAAGTTTCTCTTCTCGAACTTGTCTCCAAATTTTCATAAAAGGGGAATTTCCTGTTTCTTATAATTTAGGTGAAGGACTTCCATTTTCGCCAAAGCTTTGCCTGGGGTGGAACAGAAATAAAAGTTTGGTTTGGGAAGGTTGAAGGCCTATCTGTTTACTTTTTGGAGCCTCAAAACGGGTAATGTACCGTTTTCTTCTACACTTATGCTAAAGGTTTTTAGACATTCAAAAATTAATATGTAATGTATAGTAGCGAGTGATTGTGTCGCTTGGTGCGACCTAATAATTTACACTTGCATGAGGGAAAAACATGGTTCAACCCATAGAAGCAGCCTCTCCTTAAATTGGGGATAAGGGGTGCTTTCATCTTGACTCTCCCTAGGCCATGCATCGAGGCAAGTGTTCTAATAGGACACTCTTTTCATTTTCAATCATACTTTGTTCTAATAGCTCTCAGTTTTCCATGCTATCCCATGCCATGTATCTAGTGCACGAATAAAGAAGATTCTCAATGAAGTCCCACAATGAGAGAGTATATTATATTTTGTTGGCAGTGATATCAGAGCCAATCCATCCCTTACAAACCTTCTCCTCTTTGATCAAAGAAACTCCGGCATAATTGGAAGGCCAAAGCATATTTTTTGTGTATCAGTTGGTTATTTTGTTCCTCGGGAGACAACAGTTAGTAAAAGGGCACATCGGACATTCTTCTATTGCGGGAAATGACTGATGACAAATAGCTATGTGCGATTAGATTTGAAGGGTGACGGGTGTGGTTGGGGTAGGGTGGGTGGGTGGATGGTTGGGTGGGTGGGGGTTCCGGGGAACGGCTGTTAGCTGTGTATATAGGAGGCTACGAGAGGGGTGTTAATCATGAGCCAGTAAATGTGGAGGTACAGAGTGTCGAATTAGGTGTCCTGCGTCCTGGGTAATGTAGAAGTGCATGGACTCAATCAGAATTAAAGGGGTCCTACACCTCATATATTGCACTGATTACGCTACCTTTGGATGTGAACATATCAATAAGAATTATGGAGGATTTGTTTGAAGGTTTGAAGGAACCTTCAATTCTTTCATCCTGGTTGAGGGAAGAACTTACTCTACAATTCCCTTCAACAACTAAGAACAATATACTAACTCATTTACATAGCGACTAGTATATATGAGAGGAAGAAGGTTACTATGACATGCAACGAGTAAGCCTAACAGTCAATAGCAAATGGGAGAGGTTGTGTATGGGAGGGTGGTTGATTGGTGGTGGCGTAGGGAGAGAGAAAGAGTGCAGATAAAAGATAATGGTTGAAGAATGTCTTCTATTGGTAGCGCAAAGAGATGGTTTACGTTAACACTAATTGGAAATTTGGAACCAAGATTATTACTGTGAGGTGTGTATTTCTTATGATTGTGAAGAGTAACCTAGTTTGATTCCTTACAGAACTCCTTTACTTTACTCTTACAACAAAATATTTTTCTTTCAGTATTAGTTCCTTATGATGGAGATATAAAGAGGAGATTGCTCATTGAATTAAAACAAGATGATTGAAAGGAGGGGTGTTTTGTGATGGCAGAATAGCTTGAAATTGAAAAGAAGTCCTATAAGACAACTATAAACATGCCATGCTTTATGGATTGTTGGGCAGTTAAAGCAAATGAGTGTAGCTTAAATGAGAAAAGTAAGATGGGGGAATGACAAACATTGACGCCAGGTTGAGAAATGAATGAATTTGTGTGAAGTTGGAGTTGACGACAATTGAGGGTAATATGAGAGTACTTACTTCGTCTCAGGTGGGCTGGACATGTGCAACATAGAACAATAGATGCACCAAGATATTAGTTAAAGGAACTTCTAGAACTAGGTAGGCCTAAATGAACTTAGATTGAGAATGTAAAAAAAATAAGTACATGGTTTTTGTTGATGTTACAACCTCTTACGAAAAAAGGGTTTTGATCTTCTCATAACAATTTGAAAATTGAAATTTACAACTCAATACAACTCTATCGCAATATGATTGGCAAATGAAAGTTCTTGTATACGTGGAGATGTTTTGGAGTATTGGATAAAAAAGTTAAGGCTCAAAGAAGTTGGAATGAATGGGACAAACTTTGGTTTATATAACAAGTCAAAACATCCCAAAAGTTACTCTGTAGGCGGTATACCGCTCTGCACAATAATAGCTATAAACGGCTAGTTTTCTAGCCGTTGCGCTGCAATAAATGCACCAAAAGTTGGCTGATCGGTATACTGTCGATATGTCGTTTGTGGTCATAAATGTGATCATATAGCCTGCTGTGACAAGATGCTAAATATTCGGTATACTGCTGGTATGTCGTAAGCGGTGTGCTGTCGGTATGATACCATGGTTTTAGAACTTGGGTATTTGGTTGGGTTTATGGTTTAGCTTTCATTTGTCGTTCTTTATTTAGTTACAAATAATCCTAGAGACTCAAGAATAAATAAATATTATAGTGAGCGTGATGTCTTGAAAGCTTTGACTTCTTCCTTTGTATGAATGATGGCTTTTCCTTCCGATGACATTTGTTCAAAGCTAAGCAGATTAGAAAATCTGAATAGCTTTTTGGGACTTTACCCTCGAATCCCACGAGGGGCGTTGTCCTCTCGACCCCCGTTCGTTGACCGGACAGCAGAACTCCCGAATGCGTGGTCCCGGAGATGTCGTAGACACTTCAGAGAAATCTTTGGACTAGGAGTGTCTTTGGCCCATCATGATGATTTCTTGTTGAATATTTGGAGTTCCATTTTTATTATAATCTCTTGGCTATATATATATATATATATATAGCCTTACAACCTTCCATCTTACATAAAATCTCCTAATATATTATAATATACCAACACTCCTCCTCAAGATGGACGAAATATATTCAATAAGCCCATCTTGTCACATTCTCTAATCATATTTACAGAACTAAGTCTCTTCGTCAGACTGTCTGCTACCTGATCCTTGGTTGGAATGTGGCCTAGCTCCAGTAGTCCACTGTCAAACTTCTCCTTGATGAATAACCTATCGATCTCGATGTGTTTGGTCCTGTCATGCTGTACTGGATTGTTGGCGATCTGATGGCTGACTGGTTGTCACACCACAGCTTCATCTTGGCTTCTTGATCTAGCTTTAGCTCCACCAGCTTACTCTTCAGCCATAGCATCTCTGCAACTCTCAAGGCCATAGTTCTGTACTTCGCTTCAGCTGTCGATCTGCCACCACTGACTGTTTCTTACTCCTCCAAGAGATCAAGTTGCCTCCTACAAATATTCAATAGCCCGAGGTAGACCTCCTGTTATCAGTACAACTAGCCCAGTCAGAGTCACAGTAGCCCTCGATGCTCACGTGATCATTCTTCCTGAATATCAGTCCCTTTCCGGTGGCATCCTTCAAGTATCTTAGAATCTGGTACACTGCGTCCATATGACCCTTCCTTGGGTCATGCATGTAGTGGCTCACCACACTCACTGCAAAGCAGATATTATGACGTGTGTGGCTCAAATAGATCAACTTGTCCACCAGTCTCTGGTATCTGTCCCGGTCAACTGGTTCTCCAGCCTCAGCACCCAGCTTGAATCTCTGATTGATCGACGTCGCTGCAGGTTTGCATTCCAACATCCCTGTCTCTGTGAGAAGGTCCAGCGCATACTTTCTCTGAGAAAGAACAATCCCCTCTTCTTATCGAGCAGTCTCAATCCCAAGGAAGTACCGAAGAAGGCCAAGGTCCTTCACCTCGAAATCCTTGCCGAGATTTTCCTTGAGTCGGGCAATCTCCTGCTCATTATCTCCTGTGATAATTATATCGTCCACATATACCGCAAGCATGGTGATGTGGCCTCCACTCCGACGAAAAAATACAGTGTGACCAGCGTTAATCTGCCGATATCCCATCCCTATCATTGTCCTCCTGAATCTATCAAACCACGCTCGAGGAGACTGCTTCAGTCCATAGAGGAACTTCTTCAACCTGCAGACCTTGTCCACTGTCTTATCAGTGCAGAATCCTGATGGTATCTCCATGTACACCTCCTCCACTAGATCCCCATGAAGAAACGCATTCTTCACATCCAGTTGGTGTAGCTTCTATCCACCATTCGCTGCCAAAGAAATCAGGGTCTCGACGGTGCTCATCTTCGCCACTAGTGCAAAAGTCTCATCGTAGTCAATGCCGTACGCCTGACTGTATCCTTTTGCCGCCAGTCGAGCCTTATAGTGCTCAACCTGTCCATCTTGGTTCTGCTTCACAGTAAAGACCCACTTGCATCCGACTGTCCTCTTTCCCTCTGGCAGTTTTACCAGTTCCCAAGTGTGGTTCTTCTCAAGAGTCCCTAACTCCTCGTGCATCGCCGCTTTCCACTTTGGATCGTTCTTGGCAACCTGCCAATTGTTAGGTACAGTAATACTATCCAAAGATGGAATGAATGCTCCATAAGAAGAAGAGATGTTATCATATGAAACAAATTGAGCAAGGTCCCAACCATATCTATCAGGAAATTTTTTCGCATTGCTGCGAGTGGTCATTCGTACTGGTAATGGTGTGGGAGGGATAGGAAGAATGATATCACCTGAAGGAAAATCTGGTGGTGGTGGTGTAGGTGTCTCATGAGTCGAGACGGAAGCAGGCAAGGGACTTGGCACTGATACTATAGGCACTATAGGTACTGGTCCTGCAGTTTCCTTTCCTTTCCTGCTGTAGGTAAGTAACTCCTCCTGAGCCGTGGGCCTAACACCTCTCACCTCCTCCCCCTGTTCCTCTTTACTCTCTTCCTCAACTGTTCGTCCATGCCATACTCCTAAATCGGTCACCAAACTCTCACCAATCTCCCTCTCTCGCCTCATACTCTAAGTGTCAGGTGAGTTGCCCATGGATGAGGTTCTCTCCTGACGGTAGTATGGCTCAAAGCTCCCTGAAGTGAACATCCATGCTCACAAACCTCTTCTTCTCTACTGGGTTCCAGTATACGTACCTCTTCTGAGTCGTCGAATAGCCCACGGAGACACACTTTATTGCTCTAGAGTCAAGTTTCCAACAGACGGTCTGTTGTCCTTCACAAAATATACGCATCCAAACACCTTCAGCGGGAGTATCCCACTATTATTTTCTTACAATATCTCACATGGAGACTTCCATCCCAGTACTTTCGAGGGCATCTTGTTGATCAGTTGAGCTGTTGTCAACAGTGCATGTCTCCACAGACTCTGTTGGACATTCATGGCGATCATTATGCTCCTTGCCACCTCCAGAAGGTGTCTGTTCTTCCTTTCTGTCATTCTATTTTGTGCTGGTGTGTATGCACAGGTGGTCTGATGATGTATCTCTTGGGCTGACAGATATTCCTTAAGTGTTTTGTTGGTATATTTTGTCCCATTGTCAGACCTTAGTACCTTTACCACTGCTCTGTACTGAGTCTGGACATGTTTATGAAAGTCCCAAAAACAGGCAAAGACACCATTCTTATGCTTCATCAAATACAGCCACTGCTCTGTACTGAGTCTGGATATGTTTATGAAAGTCCCGAAAACAGGCAAAGACACCATTCTTATTTTTCATCAAATACAGTCAGGTGACACGAGAGGAACAATCAATAAAAGAAACGAAATACTTATAACCATTCATAGTAGTTGTGGTGCACGGCCCCTAAGCATCAGAATGTATAATATCAAAAACAGAAGAGCTCCTATGGCCCGCACTAACATATGAGCTCCTAGTAAGTTTGCCTAAATCACATGCATCACATACTAGTTTCTTTTTATTTGATTTCTCATAAATAGATGGATACAACCTACTCAAAATATCAAAAGAGGAGTACCCCAACCGCCTGTGGTGGAGTATCGGTGTATCCTCGGCACTCATATTCGGTCCTCCTATTCCTGCCTTCTCTGCCAAAGACACCAATGCCGAATCTAGCCTTTCTCGATCCAAGTACCACAGTCCATCATGCCAAGTGCCAGTCCCAAGTCTTCGTCCCGTCTCCTTCTCCTGGAAGATCACCTTAGGAATATCAAAAGAGACAATGCATTTTAGTTGGAGGATTATAGAACTAATGAACAAAAGACTGACTGGAAAAGAAGGAGCATGCAAAACATTGGATAATTTTACTGAGCCTGTACAATCGACAGTACTCTTACTGACCACTGGTTGAAAAGTACCATTGGCTGTTTGAATGATGTCCGCCGATGCTAGGTGAGTGTAGGAAGAGAACTCACTAGCATTTCCTGTCACGTGTCGAGACGCACCCGAATCGACAATCTATTCCGACGATCTAAGGGAAGACAGATGCAAGGGCGAGTGAGTAGTCAGTACCTTCCGATGGATGGGCATACATGGCAGCGTTGCCTTTGGCGAAGACTGATGTGGACGCCTCCTCAGTTCCACTTCAGCTGTCTCTATCGCTTGACGCTCTCTGCTTTCTCCTGAGTAACTCCAGCATGTCCAGCAGTGCCTGATCCTCCTCAGTATAGGCGCTATCAGTTCCCTCCTCGCCTTCTGCTACCAGCAGGTTCGCCCGATAACCTCCTCGACCACCCCGTCGACCCCCACGACCACGGCTAGGTCCTTCAAACTGTCCGCGTCCACCACCTGAATCTCCCTCCTTGGGTGGTTTGGTGCAAGCATATCTCAGATGGCCCATCTCCCCGCAGTTGTAGTACTCCCGGGGGTCTCCCTTAGGTCCCGTGTCGCCTGAATTGGCAACCGTCAGTGCTGACTTCACTTCAGGAGGACTACCTGTCCCTGCCTGCAGCTTGATGCGAGTCTCCTCCTGGATCATGGACGAGATAGCCTCCTCAAGTGTAGGGATCTTCGGTTGGGCTAGAAGTAGTGCTGTCCTCTGAGCAAACACTGCGGCCAGCCCCTTAAGAAACTTCATCGTCCTCTCCTGCAGACATACATGTCTCTTCTTACACTTCGGGTCTTCACAGCTCGTTCGATCTGAGGAGTGATCGTAATCCAACCACGGACGCTCCAACTCCGTGGCATACTCCTATACCGTCTTCTCTCCCTGTACGGTGTCGTCGATCTCCCCCTTGATATGAAAAATCGTCAAGTTATTTTTTACACCATCGTAGGTCCTCCTCAACTTCTCCCACACGTCCTTTACCATCTCAAGGTCATCCACTGTGGCGGCGATCGACTGGACTAAAGAATTGAGGAGCCAAATGTATATCACCATATGAGTGAACTTTCACTCGTCGCGTCCTGCCGAGTCCTCATCCGGCTCTGTCTTCTCTCATGACAAGAAATCCTCTAGGTTCTTCCTTGCGAGGGTTCTCCTCACCCGTCATGACCAACTCAGGTAGGTGGCCGGTCCATCAAGCTTCAAATCGGTAGAGGGAAGCTCCAACTTCGTCGGTGTTTGTGTCGCGCTCTCACCAGCCGACAGTTTCATCAGCTTCATCAACGTTGCGACCTCCGCAGGGTCCAACTTCTTGATGATCTCCTCCATCGATACTCTTCTCCGATCATCTCACACCCGTCCCACGATTCACGTTCGTCCTCTCCTAGAACTGATCATGCCTCTCCCCCATCAGATCTAGGCCTTTGATGTCAACGTCCGGAACGACCCGCGGGAGACGCCGAAAAACTTGGCAGAAGGTTCCTGTGGGCTCCGTAGGAGTCGTGGCTTCGCGGTGGTGGCGGAAGTGTGGTGGCGGCGGCGACGACGGTGGTGGTGGATGAGCGGTGCGGCGGTGGCGGTGGTGGGCGAGCGGTGCGACAGCGGTGGCGGCGGCTAGGATTTGTCGGCTAGGGTTTATGCTCTGATACCATGTGGAATATTTGGAGTTCCATTTTTATTATAATATCTTGGCTATATATATATATATATATATATATATATAGCTTTACAACCCTCCATCTTGCATAAAATCCCCTAATACATTATAATATACCAACATTTCTTCATTTCATACGTCCGTGATCGATCTTGCTTATTGTTTTTTTTTTTTTTTTTGCAAATACATGTTGGACAAACAAAGCAATATACATAGTAGCAAGTATGCTATCATTAATGCACATTAGGACTATGCTAAGTTTAAGTATAAACACTATAGCAATTGTGATGTCAATAGTGCATGGATTTGGACTATTGCCAAGTTTAAGTATAAACACTATAGTGATTGGATTGCATGATTATTAATTATTCCATAATGCTAAACTTAATCGATTAACCTTAATAAAAAACTCAATTGAATCATTGGGCAAACACTCATTGCATAATAATCCTTGTGGTTACATTACAGGTATTTATTTGTTGTTTGTGCCTATGTCAACGTCATTGCTCTTAATTTCTGGATGCTGTTCTCTTGTGCAGAATGTTCTGGGCTGGTTGCATATATGGAAGGAACAATGATGGTGACAGATTTGGTTTCTTTTCTCATGCAGCTCTTGAGTTTCTGCTGCAAAGTGGAATTCATCCTGTAAGTTTAAGACAAATGGTTCGCACAAAATGTCACTACTGTAAATTTAATGTTTAGTTAATTGTAGTGATCGATTAGAAACTATACAGAACTTCAAGCATTGTCCAAATTATTTAGGATCAGCTTGGATTTTTCGTTTGGTTTATATTGAGATGTTTACTAGATCCTTTTCATCTTCAAGTTCAAAATATTTTCATAATTTGATACAGATGCAGAAAGAGAATATGAAACATGCATTCACAGTACACCTATTTTAAGCATCATTTGATCTTATCACTTGCATCATTTTATCTTCTTCCACATTTTAACCGATAATGATCCAATAATCTACTAGTATTCACTCTGATACCGAAGTAAAATTAAAGTTGGAATGCATAAGGTGTATCCAGCACATATCTGACATGGATTGGAGTATTCAAATCTTTGATAAGTATATAACATGGATATGGCACCTCCCTAGAATTGGTCATATTACATAGATTCACTGGCATCTGCATGCAAGTGTCGCAGTCTTGTGGGAGAATATAATGGGACTTGTGTTGATGATATAGAAGATATCTGAAGCCAAAAAAGAGGACTTTTAGCCAAAAGTAGGACCTTTAGCTAGAAGTGGGAAAGATACAATCCATAGGAATCAAACCCTGCGACCTTTGGTAGTTCTATCTTTATCTTAGTGGGCGTTTGATTGTTTGTAGATATAAATATCGTGTGACATCTAGTTGCATGCATAGTTTATTTCTATAAGTGGTGTTGCAAAATGTGGGATGAAATGCTTTGTTGTCGTTGCTGCTTTCAAGCGCGAGAAATATTTTTTAACTGATGTTAAGTTCCCCCTTTGTTTTTCTCTTAATATCTGATATCTGCAACCATTTAAAATCATCTTTTTGCACCATCTATTCAGATGGTGCCTTCACTAGTATAGGACTGCCTGTATATATGTAGGCCTGATAAAGAAATGGAAATTTTGGTTTCCTGCTGTGTCAAAGTGTTAGGGTATAGTTTTAGTCAATTGTTCAAGGACAGTTACTCTTTGCTATGCTTTAATATATATTTTTTGGGACATTTCTTCGTCCATGAATTCTCTTTACGGATTTTCTCTCTGTCTTCTGATCTAACTGATGGTATATTCTGTGAACAGGATATTATACATTGCCATGACTGGTCTAGTGCTCCTGTTGCGTGGTTACTTAAGGAACATTATCGGCACTATGGGATGAGCAATGCACGAGTTATTTTCACTATCCATAACCTTGAATTTGGGGCGCACCATATTGCAAAAGCAATGACATATACCGATAAGGCTACGACTGTTAGTATTTTACTCTTCGTTCAATTTTCTAATGAGAAATCAATCATTGAATTGTGTACTTAAATCTGATTCCTCATAGTTTGTAGTATTTTGGTTGGTAAATTTGATGTAGCCTAGGCCAAGCATATACCTTGTATATCTTTAATTATCACGAAATGTGAATATGTAATGCTGTATCATAGTATTTGATTATTATTTTATTACTTAAAAAATATAATTGGTTTCTTAAGTGCTGAACCAGAACTTAACTAGAGGCCAATAGTTGAATTTCATATTTTGCAGTTGTCCTGATGATTATTGTATTGGCTTTCCCCCTTTCTGCTGGTGTTTTCATGATGAAATTAAGCATCGTTTGGATATTCATTGAGATAATGCACTACTAGGTTACAGGCAGATTAGAGGCTTCATGCTAGCTCTGCTCTGAGAAGGTTGTGTGGTGGTCGGGTCGGAGATTTGGAATGGGGTAAAGTGGTTGGGGTTATGGGGCACATCATAGTGGAAGTGGGAAATAACTTCACAAAGGAGTATAATCCATTCTTATCTTCGACTTATGAGTTTGTTTGTAGTATATCAGTTTGTTTGTAGTTCTGCACGCCTTATATATGTCAAGATTTGCAGTATGAGCCGATACCGACACGTATTGTATTGTTTTTGGCATGTCGCAAAACCAATTCTTAACCGATTGATACTGGGCTGATACTAATCTGATATGGACATTTTGGGCTCTCTTTCCTAGTCAACTCACCAAAGGTAATTAAACAAGAAAGAGAGAAGTACAGGAAAAATCAATGTTGACATTTGTAGGAAATAAAATAAGGTTTATTTTGTCTCTTAAGGAGCTTACTAGCTCTCTCTATTTTGTCCTTCTTCTGCATGGTCTGTCTATACATTGTTAGGCCTAAAGAAATATCTCATTTAAAATCAATGTAGTCTCTGTTTCAGCAACAATAATTCAGTCGCATGGAAGACCAAAATACTATATTGTGTCGATAATATTCATTACTGACACACTGTACAAAGATAATTAACAACATTCATCCATTATAAAATTATTCCGTTCAAGACTAACTATTGCGGGTGTACTTTGTCTAAAAGCAAGTAAAGAAAAGAAAAGGGTTATTTAGTAACAGGGTCTCAAATACATTTGGAAATTAGGGTTTGGGTCTCCAAAGTGTCCGGCGTTAGACTTTGGGTCTCGAAATCACTGTTCACGTCGAGACCCAAAGTCTAACGCCGGACACTTTGGAGACCCAAACCCTAATTTCAACTGTTATGTGAGACCCTATTACTAAATAATCCTAAAGAAAAACACTATCTATTGCAGGTGGATGATTCAACTTGATATTATTCCATTCAACTAACAGAAAACAACAAACTATACATAAAATTATGTTTAAAATGTATCAAATATTTTCTACCTTTTCTTAAATTTATTATTATTATTATTATTATTATTATTATTATTATTATTATTATTAATCCTAAAGAAAAACACTATCTATTGGCTTTCCGATACGCTGATATGGAACTGCTGAAACTGCCTATACCAATGATATAGGTACTCATAGAAGGGTTCAAAACCTGTTTCGACACCGAGACAGAAACCGGTAACCTTGATATATGTTCATAACTAATGTTTATGATAAGAATTTACTTTTTGGATAAGTGTAATGTATTGCACCTTTTTACTTGTAGTTGGTATTTCCTATGCATTTTTTGTTTACTTAAAAGGGATTCTTTGGTTTCTTCTAGGTGTCACAAACATATTCGAAAGAGGTATCAGGGAATCCACTAATTTCTCCTCATCTTTACAAGTTCCATGGTATTGTGAATGGGATTGATCCGGATATATGGGATCCATACAATGATAACTTTATTCCTGTAAGTTGATTTTCTCCAATCATGGTTTTTCCCTTTTTTGCAGAAAAGTTGGTTTGTGTCCTGAGGTGTGGGTCACTATTTCTTCTTCAGACTATCTTAGCTTATGTTGTTTGAAATCCTATAGGACATTCATTACATGTTTATATTTTAATTTGTATATTTAGTTGGTCCATTTGTCTTCAAATTCTGTATCTTTTTTGTAATAATTCAAGTTCTATATTTGCTGATATGGGATTAGTTAATTTGCTTTTATATTATGAGAATGCAGGATAAGCTACGATGCAGCATAGGCTGTTATATCATAATTTTAGGTATTGGCTAAAATGTACCAGTTTCGTCCTTTCAGACTGCTTTCTGGTGAGCCAATCTGAATGTGATTGAGAAATAGGTTCTTATTGGCAGTAAGGCAGGCAATCAACAGAAAGACGCACACAATTTATAACCAATAAGAAAAATCAAATTATGTGCAGACCCCTATAGCATAATAACAAAGAGAGGGAAGTAGCCCTTTAGCCACAATGCTGCATGCTACCGAATCACCAATCCAACCCAAGACAAGCCATTGTAGCTGTAGTCATAGATACTGCCATCACTCCTCTCCTGAGGCCTGTAGGGATTACACAACCATGAATATTTAATCATGAGACGACCAATTTGCCCTTGATATCTTTACAAACAGAAGAACTTGAAGGCTCAAACAATGATAACTCCATTCTTGCAAGTCTTTGGCAGTTGAATGATATTTTTTTTTTCCTTATATCCTGTCATTGCAGGTAGCTTATACATCAGAAAATGTGGTAGAAGGTAAGAGGGCTGCTAAAGAAGCCTTGCAGCAAAGGCTTGGCTTGGGGAAATCTGATTGCCCTCTAGTAGGAATAATTACTCGCCTAACAGTTCAGAAAGGAATTCACCTCATCAAGCATGCTATTTGGCGGACACTTGAGCACAACGGACAGGTATAGTGATCACTTGCAACAAGAGCCCTCCAGTTTCTTATGTGGATGATGAACTGGATTAGCTTGTAAAATTATTGTTTTTTCTGCCATTCTCTTTTTATCTGTTTTATCATTCCACTTAAAATTATTTCTGCAGGTTGTTTTGTTGGGTTCAGCTCCGGACCCTCGCATACAAAATGAATTTGTAAATTTGGCGAATCAGTTGCATTCTTCACATGCTGACCGGGCATGTCTTTGCATAGCGTATGATGAGCCTCTTTCGCATTTGGTGAGCAAGTTCATTACTAGTTCTTATCATCATAAAGACATGCTCCTAGTTTTATTAATTATATAAATCATTTTTTTATCATAACTAATTTAGGGATCATATAGATTAGCTAATCCTAATCTTTTTTCTTTTCTTTTTTCATTTTGATAGATATATGCTGGTTCAGATTTCATTCTTGTTCCATCTCTCTTTGAGCCATGTGGTCTAACCCAACTTATAGCTATGCGATATGGTGCTATCCCTGTTGTTCGTAAAACGGGAGGTGAGTGCCTTGAAGATCTGTTTTTGGGCTTTCATATCTAGTTTCTTCACACCTGAAGGGAACAGTCGAGCAATTTGATTATAGAAAATTTGTATCTTGCATATACCATAAACACCCTCTTCTATTATTTTTACATCTCATAAAGGTAGGCAACTATCCATCAACCAGCATTCTAGGTTATTACAAGACCCTCTTTCTTGCTGATAAAGTGCAAGTATGAAGGTGGTATTCTTCATAAGGCAAGGGAGAAAGTTAATTCTATGCTAGGTTGCATAGAAAGTTAATTCTATGCTAGGATGCATAGACACAGATGCAAATACAAATTTAGATAAGGACATGATACGGATTTGAAATACTACATTTTTAGAAAATTCTGGATATGAATACGGCATGGATACAATTATATATACGGCATGAATCATTAATGATGGAGGACCAAAACTAAATTAGTTTGTTAGGATTAAAAATAATAATGGGAGTTTTATCCCTTTGGATTAGTTTGGATAGAAAGTTTATTTGTTTGTTATTTGGAGGTTAGTTTGGATAGAAAACTTAACTTCCTTAGGATTATTTGTTTATCTTTTGAGTTATTGCGTTATCTTATAGTTGAATATATGGCTATAAAAAGAGCCAAAGAATTGTAGAAGGGGGGATGAATAAAGAAATTGAAATTTGAGTTTTTATACGTTGGTGCGCTCTTCTTTGTCAACACCTCTTCGACATTGGATTCTCCAGAATCTTCGGTATACTTCAAAACTTGCATTCAAGTTCATTGTTAAATCTTTGCATCCTGTGATAAGTTTTATGAAAGTATATCAATAATTTTGTTCTCAATTCGAAATCTCCTATAAACCCTAATTGAAAAATTGTATTAGTTAAACTTAAGTCCCCGTCCCGCGTCATTAAGGGGTCTAAAATGATAGGACATGTTTCCTGAAGGGAACTGCTTTGGTCTCTGCAGCACAATAAATAGGACAAAAGATTCAAGTTGATGTGCATTGTACACTCTCACGATACTCCAAACTTTAGAGTATAACTTGTTCTCCTATTTATCAGTAAAGTTGTCCTGTTCTGTTCTCAAGGTTGTTTTCTTTTTACTATTGGTCCCAAGCCTGGAGAGAATGGAGTATGCTAGGTACCCGACAACCAGGAGTTTTTCTTCTTTTCCGGATAATGAATCCTTACAGAGAAAATGCTGGGGCTTCTTCAGTAGCTAGGTAATGTTACAGAGGAAATGACCCTTAATAGAGATAGATGAAAAGGATTCATTAAAACGTCCAGAAGGCTTTGTTGTTGTTTTCTCTGATATATTGGCTAACCTAACCCATAATATGTCAAGGGTCCATCATGTGTTGTCACCCGTTGGATCTAAGTAATATTTTTGTGTATACGCATGGGATGTTTCTTTGAATAATGATTCAATTTGAAGTTATATCCATAGCAGGTCTTAGTATTTCATAAGTAAATAAATTTGCTTTTGGATTTGTTTATTTTGAGCTCTTTCACATAAATTCTAGTGTTGGTGCAAATGCTGAAGTATCTACTAAACTAGGACCTTGTTTGCTTCTGTGGCTAGTAGTGGGAAGTCTCTTAATATAATTGCAAATACATATTCTTGATGTGAAATCAAACTTTGTTTAATGTATCTTCTTATCAAATATTCTGGCATATACTGTTGTGCAGAATTACTTGCAATTCATCTACTTGTTTGTGATTTTAAATTTTTTCTTATTCCTAGCAAGTGGTACTTGTATAATAACCGGTCTTGCAAAATATTATAGGACTCTATGACACTGTATTTGATGTTGATAATGACAAGGAGAGGGCTCAAGCACAAGGTCTAGAACCAAATGGATTTAGCTTTGATGGAGCTGATGCGGGTGGTGTCGACTGCGCTCTCAATAGGCAAGTAACAAATTTATCTCCATTTATGATATGTTATTTTATCTGTTTATATTACAGGTCAAGGTTGACAAGTATTATCAAATGTGTGTGGAGGTAATAAGTAGCAAGTAGATTCATCTTCTGTAGTATTCTTGTCATTTACATGATAGATATCATGTCATTGTTTAAATTCACAAGATCATATACTAAGAGGAAATTTTGGTCAGAAAGAATCCCTCATATTCACTACAATAGTATGAAGAACCCAAAGAATGCATGATTGTAGTGTTACTTCGCCAGATAAGTTGTTTACTGCTTATTCTTCGATATTCTTATAATTTATCATATTCATAAAATGGTTATATCTTGTCTTTGGGATTGGACCGTTCTATCATTCAGAGGATGTCAAAAAGATGGTTCAGTTTTTGAGTCCATACCGTTTGATTATGCTATGGTGGTAGAATATACTACTAAACGTATTAAATGACTGGTGACAACTGATAACTCTGGATGGTTCTGATTATTATCATTGGATAATCTGAGAAAGAAACCTCAATAGTTCTTATAGTTTCAGGTTTTTCTGTACTTCTAGGTGTAGGTTGAGATCTCATAGATTTTTAATTAGGATTTTGCCTGCAGAGATGTTTTTACTGTTAGGAAACTCCCAAACCCTACCAAGTGGATACATATAAAAGCCTTAATAATTTACCGCATGTAACTACTCTGGCCCATAATTTATCTGTTGATAATAATCGGTCATGTATTGATTTATGTTGATGTACCCTACTTTAATGCTTCATTATTGTAACATATAGCAGAAATACCTCATATTTATCTCTTCCTCTTTTGAAGGGAAAAACCTTGTATGATATACTTATGTTGACAATCAGGCCTGCATTTTTTAGTAATGTATGTTTCCACGGTTACAGTCATAAATCGATATTTATGCGGAGTAAATATAATGAAATTTTTTCACCAATATATTTGTCTAACTCGGTTGTTGATGCTTTCCAGAGCAATCACTGCATGGTATGATGGTCGGGAATGGTTTAACTCCATGTGCAAGTGCGTTATGGATCAAGACTGGTCTTGGAATTGCCCTGCTTTGAACTATATCGAACTCTACCATCAAGCACACAAATAAGAGAGGCGGGGGGAACAATCTCTCCTCCAAATGTTTCTTCTTCTTCTTCTTCTTCTTCTTCTTCAAATTTTTGCTGTACAGTTTTCAATCATTTTTCTTATTTATTTTCCATATTTTTGCTTACCTAGGAACATAAGCAGCTTGCTATGCTTGGTATTGAAGATGTACTGTAAATATCACATTGGATGTTGAATCATTGAGCTCAGAAATAAAGCATGTATAGCACGAGTGTCAGCTACTACTGTAAATTTAGTGATCCATTCTTATTATGAAAGCTAATCTGGAATGGTTGTATGAAGATGCAAAATAAACTTAAGTGTCTATCACTGCAGGAGAACTAGTTCCAGTTCAAAGTAGTCGTAGTGCCGACAAGGTTTTTCCTGAAACCTAGACGTGGTGGCTGCGCTTTGCCACATTAGGCCATGTGAGACTCGTTTCACTGTTCTAGTATACGTATCCGAGATACGCGTATTATACGTGTATAGTTTGCTTATTGTTTAATTGTTTACTTCATGCTTTATGTAATTTATGTATTGTCTAGGTTGTTTTTGCAAAATTTTCTTTAATTGCATGTTTTGGACTGTTGGTACCTTGGTTTACTTGGTGTATGGCTGTGATGAACCCGAGTGAGGGGCATGGATTGGGATCGTATGGTGGCAATTGATTTTCTTGCCTATATAAGCAATCCCCCTCACTTTCCTTGGCTCCTACATTTTATTTCCCAGCCGAGAGCTCTGCCAAGAAAGACCGTAGCTTAGTGTGTTGTTCTTGATTTTTAGCCTTAACCGTAGGCAAGTACATCTTGCCAACCGAGTGAACCCATAATTTGGGAGCTTCTTGATAAATCTAAGTTTACATTTATTTGCTAGTTTAGTTATCTGCATATCTTTAGTAGCTTAGAACTGTATTGTAGACTCTTTTGTAACCTTGGTTTTGTTGCACTCGTATTTGATCTTAAACGGGCAAGTTGAGTGTTGGCCCAATATTTATATTGAGTTTTTGAATATGGCTAATCGATTAAGTTTAGCATTATGATGATTGATGAATCACTATAATATCTTCTACTTAAACTCAGCATTGTCCAGATATGTAATACTTGTTTCTGTATATTTTCTAGTTCTTCTAACATGTACTTGCAGAAAGCAATAAGCAAGATCAGCAATGGACATATGCTATATGACTATGATCCAAAGACGACGTTATACCAGAAGATTTCGTTCAACTGCCTACGACTTATCTTGAGCCTCGCACCGCTGCCGGGTCAGCAGACGGGGGTCGAGGGGACAACGTCCCTCGTGGGGGTTCGGAGGCGAAGCCCCCAAAAGGTATTCAGATTCTCAGATCTGGGTATCTTTGGACAACTGCCGTCAAGGAAAAAAGCGTCTTCAAGTCAGCAGATATTTCAGAAGTTTGGCATCATCAGTGCTCTTGATTTTCATATGTATTTTGATATTTTATTTGAGTCTAGGACTTACGTAAGTCGAGTCGCACTGGCAACTAGAAAGCAACTCTGTCTACTCAAATAAACCTCGAACCCAACCACAAAATCAGTCCACATTCATTCACAAAGTCTACCATACTTAGCAATCGAACTCGGGCCGAATTCATGACGAACTCGGACCGAACTCGGTTACCACTTTGGTATGAAATCAGTACAGTTGTGATATCCCTGATTTTCTGGCCCGACGTTCAAAAATTTGAATTAAATCCTATCCGAATTTTGGCCGAACTCGGTTTGGTTATAACCTATAAATAGAGTTGGATTTTCACATTCTTACTCACTCAACCATTCTCAATCTTTCTATCCTATAGTGAGTAAACCCTCAGAGCCTAAACTTTCTTATCTCCAAGATCAAATCCTAGTCTTCTAGTGCCAAGTGCGGTCTCGGTCTAGAAGTCTACAGAGTTGTAAAGAGCTTGGTTCATCAAGCCCCAGTTTTGTGAAGTTGCGAGCATTCAGATCAAAACTCGTGGTGTAAAGAAGTGGCGAGCCTTCGGATCAAAGCTTGTGATTCACTATTGGTGATTATAGTGGATAAAACTTCGAGCTTGAGTTCTCGGGACTGGACTAGCTCTCTTAGAGGAAAACCAATATATATCGCGGTGTTTGCGTTTGCTCTCTCTTACTCTTACTCTTATTTTATTACTGTCTTGCATATACACTGTTAGTTCGTAGTTGCCTTTACTATGCTTAATTTTAAATTGGGTAGATTATTCCGCTGCACTCTATTCACCCCCTTCTAGAGTTGCCTTACGGTCCTTCATTGAGAACAACAAAGTCGGAGCACAAGGTGTACTGGCCGGAGAAGAATGAGCAATCCTACGAAAAGTGTGCATGAGACCCTTGAAAACTTGAGCGCATTGTGTGCTATCTCATAAAAATGCTTGTGTTCGGCACATCATTCAAATCCTTGTAAAAATGTTTGCATTTAGTGTGTTTGATAATAAACGGAAGAAATAAAACTAGGTTTATACGAAACCCTTTCTTAGGTTTACAAACAAGAAGTACTATTAATCCTATACAAGAATGTTAAGTACAAAATTTAATCTGGGTAAATATTGCTATAGGAGTCTGATCTGCAGTCGATCACTTTGTCCCTTGGACCACACGATGATGAAGAAGTGCTGTAGAAGAAGAAGAAGCTTCAAAAGATCGCAAGAGGGATTAGATGCTTGATACCAAAGTCGTCCTTGCTCTCTGTCTATGCTCTAAGCTCTTTTCTCTCAATCCTTCGACTCTTCGACCTTTCTTTGACCAAAATCCTCGACCTTTGACCTCCGTGGACGGAGGTATATATTTATAGGCGTAGAAGCTGAACAGCAGAGAGAACCGCACCTTTTACGCGACGGTTATTATAACTGCTACCCACGTATAAATGATCTTTAGAATGAGTGTGTGACGCGTGTCCCATTAAGAGGTAATGCGTATAACTGCTACAAAGATCACGGCATGAAAGCCACGTGGGTAACTGCCCCTTGCGTAGAGATGATTGGCGTAGAAGCCAAATAACTGTCTCCTTGGCGTAAAAACCAAATAGCTGTTCTGATGGCGTAGAAGCCAAGTAGGCGTAGAAGCCCGATAGATGTCGTATTGGCATAGAAGCCAAAAATAGGCGTAGAAGCCTAATGTTGCACGGATAGGTAGTCGGCGTAGAGATAGCCAATCTTCCTTCCTTGGATGAGGTCTTGGACGTAGTCTGAACCAAATAGCCTTATCACGCACCAATACAAATATGGCCTGAGTTGGCGTATTCCGAGGAGATAGCAACGACGTACTCCTATGGTTGAAAATAGCCAGGTCGGCGTATTTCAAGGAGATAGCGTACAACGTGCTCCTATAGCTGAAAATAGCCTGATGGCGTAATTTGTAGAGGTGATGATGTGGACGTATTAGCCGTAATCATGGCTCACCCAGTCTTTGGAATTAGAACCAAATCTCGTGCATTAAATGCAGAGATCTGCCCCCATTCTGAGCATTAATTGCAGAGACGTGCCTCGAGCTCTGTACGAAGAGCAACTTTTGACGTGGCAGTTCGTTTTGTCTTCTGCGGAGCGTAAAAGCTTATATCTGCCTGTATAAAACTAGGCAGCGTATTCCCTTGAATGCGTAAAAGCAATTTGTACACTAAACGACGGTCTGGGTCTCTATGCAGACTTATTATTACAGCCGTCGTCTGGATAGTCGTGCAGTACTCTTTGTCAGGAGTCAGGTTCACTGCACGATCTGACAGGTTCATTCGAGGAATGCGAAGAGTTCCCCGTACGACTTCCTACTGCATTAAAAGCGAGTAGGTTTTACGCCAAAGTGGCGATGTAACAACCTTTTTACGCTGAAGCAGCCTGAAAATACTGTATTACGCGGATTGTACTGGAGCTTATATTTTACGCTGTACTAGCGATGAAGCCCTGTTGTGCGCTGATGGCTCTGAAGTCATGTTTTACGCCGTCCAGCATTGAAATACTGCGTATAATCTTGCAGCGTATTTTTCATGCTTCTACACGACCCCCTTCAAAGCTTTCAAATTCCTCGTAGTTTGAAACGCTTTGAATGAAGCATGAAACGATCAAGTTTGACTCGTTCCTCGAGGCTGATTTCTTGGCGGATTTTTGGGGATTTGTTGGGATTCGGTGTGTTCTTTTTTGCCTATAAAAAGGCTGATGAGTTAACCTGTTCTTCCCATATTTCCTTCACCACACAGAGATGATTGCCGGAGTTCGGAGGGTCGACTTGAGGAAGAAGAAGATCATGTTCTTCCAACATGTAAGGAGCCGAAAAGAAGGCGTCTTCGAGCAAATGTCCTTTACAACGATGGATCATGGAAGGATATCATAGCTTCCTTTGCTCGGGATAATCAGCAACTTCATATGGCGATTCGTCCAGGAGAGAGGAAGGGTCACATTCGACCACACAGCTTGCAAGCTGTATTTTCTCCCGTCAGGACGGTGGACGAGGGCAGACAAACTGGCCCTGTCTTCCAATATTGAGTTGGGTCGGAATCCCAACTCAATCTGTCATTGGCGTATGGAGGATGGGCTCGCAAAATTGATACATGCCCAATTATGTATCCTCCCGCCATTAATCGTTTTCTTGTTAATCGGCCGCGAAAACCGATTAACTGCTGAAGAAGACTGAGAAAGATCTCCACCAATACGAGAACCTGGCAGAACAGATTCTTGGCGTGATCTTTTAAATGAGGATGAAAAACCCTTTGTAGACGGGATTTCCCTCATATGTAATCATGAAGATGTGTCACGCCCCAGTCCCAAAATACCGAGGGACTAGACGTGTGGCAATGGCCAGCAGCACACACCGATGGACAAACCCAATTTAATGGATCCATCGGGGCATGCTTAAGCTGTAATATAACAATAAGTAGGTCCAATGATACAAGTTACAGTCTATACTAATCTCATCCATAAGAACAGTATATGAACTAAATGGCAAACTGGAATAAATGCTGAAAGTAAAGATACTATCGAATATCCGGCAAGAAATAATACTAAGTCGGGTGGAGACAAATCCACTACCGATAAATGGAAAAATAGAGACAAGGAAATATAACTAAAACATGCTAGAAAGTAACTAAGTATAAGCAGTGCCATCAACTGCAATCGTACCCTCGTCTGGTGTCGGTCCGTAAAGTTGCGGGTACTCCTCGTCTGCTAAATCTGGAGATCAAAACCAGGTCCTCAGCGGGACGTGACAAGATACAAAAGAATACGAGCCAAAAGTACAGTAAATGAACATGCAAGATAGACAAGAAAATAAACACCAGAGAAGCAAATAAGACACAAGAAATCACTACATCTAAGACGGTGGCATGCCAATGATGCTATCAAACATGACTACAAACAAATCGGGATAACTGCAACTCAATGGGAGCTAACGGTCCTATAGAAAGTAGGCCAATGGGGACTCCCAATCTATAGTATGTCTCTTTCGCAGCCCAATGGGAGCTCACGGATGAGGTAGTCAAATGAACAAGTCTCTATCGCAGCACAATGGGTACTCACAAACGAGAATGCTCAAATATAGTCAATGCCTAATAACGATCATATAGGAACGTAAAGAAACCAATTGAGTCAACTCAAGGAAGCGTAGAGTAAACATATACCATCACAATATGTCTATGGAACAAATAGTGATCCATAGAAAAGAGCAAATAATGTACATGCACGTAAAACGAGAAAATAAGACTAGAGCAGCAGGAATAAATCAATATAAAAACGCATCAAGAAACTATATACGATAAGAAAATAACAACTGAAAAGGGAAGCATGCAAATAATGTGCAAGAGTTGGCAAGGTATCTTGCACGACAATGTATAAATATGTCAAGAAAATAAGTAGCAAAACTGCAGGGTTTGGCAAGGTATACTTGCCTCGTGTTCGAATACCAACAATTGTCCCTGTGTCAGTGGATCCTGCAGGTACTCCTCCAAAAGCTATAATAAACATCACCAACAGTCTCAAAAAATATCAAATAGCTAGAAACGCCTGTCCTTAAGTCCAATTTGGACACAGGGGCAAAAATGACATTTTCGGGTCAAAGCGGGGTCCACATGTGGGCCACTTTGCACCAAAAAGCGTATCAGGGTCAAAGATCTCCAAATTCCTCAAACTTAGTGTCAACAAGTCAGGAACTATGATACGAACCTAACGGAACTTCCAGAATTGGATTTCGATGAGCCGATCACAAAATCGCCCGTCAAGTGGAGCCGGTGGGGCCCACGATACGCGATTTTGTCAACGTTCTCAGAATCGAACCAAACTTGGGTCACAGGACCAGCGTATTGCTACGAGTCCGATGGCATAAGTTTCGTCTCGATCCGACATGTGTACACGAAGTTACAGCGTATTCCAGAACGGACGGATACGGGGCGTTGTCGGCGGATACGCGTTGATTCCGGTGTGCACGCACATCCAAATTAACTTTTGCGAAATCCCGCACGTCCGTATCAACGGTGCGCACGTTTCGGTAAAGACCGCGTGCGACCAAGTCATCCCGTTTGGCGGGGCGCACTCAGTTCCGGGGTGAACCAGGGCGTTGGTTTTCCTGTTTTTGGATCGCGGTTCGCGATCGCCACAGGATGCGACGCACCGAGCGGGTTGCACGGGTATCGAGAGGGTCACACAGTCTACGCGTCACAACTGACGAGACAGAAAACGGGATAACGAGGTGAGAGAAAACGATACCTGAACAGGGCTCCATAAAGACCGATTTCCTGTGTCCTCGTGTCTGCTTCGTGTCCTGCGTCAACCGTGTCCGGTACTGTTGCTCTAGGGTTAGGGCTCTGGTGCTGTTAGCCGGAGCTCGCCGGAGAAGACGGAGGAGGGGGAGGAAAAGTTCAGGTGATCGGGTTCTGGCGGGTGTGGGTTCAACGGAGGAAGTCGTGGCCGCGGGGAAGTCTGGCAGCGGGGACAGCCTGGAGTCAGGTGGAGGAGAACGGTGGTGGGGTGCTGCTGAGGAGGTCGACGGTGGTGTTAATGGCGGTGGTGGGTTGTCGAGGGCGGCCAGGAGGAGAACGAGGTGATTAGGGTTCCGGTCAGGGAGATGGAGGCGAGCGGGGATGAAGGTGTTGGTCGAGGTGTCGACTGCTGCGGAGGGTGGCGGTTGGCACGGTGAGGCGGAGGAGGTAGTCGAGGTCTGGGACGGGTGGAGGATCGAAAAGGGATGGCTGGGCGGCTCTGTGGGAGTTTGTCGGGGTCGTGATTGGAGCGGCCGAGGGAGAGATGGGAGAGGTCGAGGGGAGGAAGACCGAGGGTTGGGCGGAGCGAGGCGATAGGTGGTGGTGCTGGTGGAGATGGGTTAGTCGGGGACGGCGAAGCTGGAGTGGCTGTGTCGTTGCAGAGGGAGGTACGATAGAGGGGAGATCGACTGGGATGAGGGGAGGAGACAGAGCCAGGGGAAGGAGGAGTTCGAGTCGGGGCTGGGCGGACTTGGCTGCGGGGAGTTAGGTCGGGGATGATGAGGTCGGGGGTGGCGGAGACTCGGGTAGGGGGACGATGCTGGGGTAGGCGGAAGGGTGGCGAGGCGGAGGAAGGAGACGAGGGAGGAGGCTAGGGTTCAGGCGAGCTACTGGCTGCGGGCGGCGGAGGTGGAGAAAGGCGACGACGACGAAAATGATAATTAGGGTTGCGGCGGCGGCGGGGCACAGAATTTGAGGCACATTTATAGGCCGGAACAGTAATCCCAATAGGAATTGGGATTAGGGTTCAGGCATGGGTTTGGGTTACGGGTCCGCGGGTCGGGTTCACATGAATCCGGCCCGACCCGCTTAGTATTTAAGTATGGGTTTGGGTCTGCGGGTTTCGGGTTTGAGTCTAGATCCGACCCGACCCGCTAAGGGCTGGGTTTGGTTCAGTTGAACCGGGTCTGGGTTGGTTTGGTTCAATTGAACCGGGTTTATTTCAAGGTTTATTTCGGTTTATTTTAAACTAGTTTTTAGGGCTTTAAAAATGCTTCCGGAGTCCAATAAATTCCCAGAAAATTATCCTATGTCCAGTTTTCCATTTTGCACCATAAAATATTATTTCCATAATATTTTAATATTAATTAATAATAATTAAAAATCATTTAATTACCAAATACCTAGGTTTTAATTCCCAAAAATTACAGAAAATTGGAAAAAATCGTTTTTAAATTTTTTGAAAAATCAGGGGGCTTACAATCTACCCAACTTATAAAAATTTTGTCCTCAAAATTAAACTAGGGTGGGGTCTCTCTATCAATTCTTACTTGATTACAGTCTAAAGAATTTCTCTCAAGTGAACATTGCGGTCTCTACCCAACTTAGAATTTACCCATCTATCATCTAAGGCTATATATCTAAGAAAGCTATGCCCCAAATTATTTAATCATGCTATTGAATTCTCAAGTCTTTAACACCAAACATATCACCTATGGTATTCCCTTAATCATTTATAAAAGGGTCATCAAGTAATGCGACCGGCCTGTGGGGTATATCTAGTACTGTCTATATAGCAAACTTATACCAAGCACGAGGTTTCGTCTCTCCGAAATAAGGAAAGACGGAGATCAAAAGAGTTCAAGTGTGAGGTAATATAATAGAAGTATCGGGGTCAAGGCGTTTAAAGAATTCAAATGGGAATCGTCAAGCAGTTGTGGATTGAAATCCTATTCTGGTCATTCTTCGTTCGCATGCTCGTTTTAGTACAGTTATGTAACCGATACGATATGCTCAGACATATCTAGAGGGCAAGTATACTAGTCAACTATATATCTCAATCCACGTAAAGTAGTCGTGCGAAGAGCGAACCAAAATGTACTAAGGTTGATCAGACCGTAATACACTGATTCTGAATAGACAATTGTATTAGTGGGGTTGATCAGGCCCCAATAACACATATGTCATGAACAAGCTCGATAAAGAATAAGCTTACAAAACTAGGCTATATTAGCAGCATAAGTCAAGGTAGTACAACAATTATAAGTACGCTAGATGATGATGAAATGAGGTACAAATTAATTCAAATTTTTACAGTCTTGGCATAAAAGCACAGATTGCTGATCTTTGGCATAAGCTGCAAGACTGTAATGTCTAGTATAGAAACTGACATGTTCTTTTTGCATCTTGTAGTTAACTTGCAGATCCCTCTGTTGGCTGAGATAATGGATTCTGCTGCTGGGATGCTAAACTCCAATTACCTAGAGGATTTGTCCCACATGACGTTCCCTATTTCTGGACCCCAGTATCCTGAAGGAAGGGGAATTCTGATATCGTCTCAAGGAGAACGGATGCTGTTGAGCATAATCAGGGGGGAGCCACTGACGTATATAGACGGGGACAAGTATATAAAATCAGCCTTCTTGTTCGGGGATATGATTGATAAACAATCCCAGACGAAGCCCAAGAAGGAAGACTGGGTTTTACCGCTGGGGGCTTGGTCATGTACCTGCCCAAGATGCTGAGAGATTACCCTATCTCGGCGTTCTTCGATGCCACGCATCCCAGGAGGATGGAATGGACTCTGACCCCTGATCTTCACGGCCAGCCGGGGAAGATATTTTATCAGAAGGGATCAAACCAAGGATCATTTGTGAGCCGCCCTTCAGGCCCTGTGATGCCTTTCAGGAGATTGTATCCGGGCAGTGTCCCGAGTGAAGATACTTCACTGCTCCAACCAGTCCAATTACCGACTTTCTGCAATGACTTCATGGGGCATGGAGGAGTATACCCCAAGGTTAATCCTCGGACCAATGGGTGGGTTACCCCTACAAATCTTCGATGGGCTCGTTTAGCTGCCTGGGCCCTGAAGCATTTTCAGACTGAGCTGGAGAGCATTGGTCTGTTTGCGGCTGTGGAGGCTACCAGTGTTGGGTTGCCTCTCAATCCCAACCTGTTTCTGGCTTTGATGGAGTGATATATCTCGCTCACTGGGACTTTCGCCACTCCACTGGGGGAGTTGGGATTGGCCCTTCACGAAATGGCAGAGATTTCAAGACTGCCAATGGGGGATACTCCTTATGAAGAGTATGTTCCCACAAACCGGGAGCTGGGGGATACAAACCCTCGGGTAGTGGCAGTGTACCAGGAGCTGATGAGCCATTACCTTGCGTGCACCGCCTTTTATAATGAGCCCTCTAATTTGGCTCATACCAATAAATGGGCGGCCTATCTTTTCTTTCATCATGCCCGAGATGCTAAGCCCGACAAAGTCGTGGATAGCAGGGATAAGCCTTTAAGCCTTCTGAGCGTGCTTAATGCTCAGATAGTCGATGATCTTATTAAAGACGCCGGGGCTTCAGATCGGATTCTTGATGAAGGGATAGGGAAATATCCTGCAGGCACTAAAGCCTACAGTTATATGAGGCATTGCCGCAGGCCTCTGTCAAAGGAAGCTCAACTGGCTGACTTTCTCTCTGTATGGCTGCGACTATTGGTAGTACCAGGCATTGCATCTTCGGATCGCATTCACCGCAACACCTTATGGCCTGCAGTACGTCTGGTGTTCGGGGCAAGACTGATCCTTCTCCCTGCCATGGTATGCCGCATACAAGCTGGCTTGAGGGCCATTACTGATGGGCTGCTTGCCGATGAAACACGGCGTGACAGCTTTCCCAGGGTAGAATTACCGTTCCTGTATTTGATGGGATGGTTAATTCTCCATAACCCCAGGGTGATGTCTCCCGGCTCTGGCAGTAGTTCGGAGAATAATTTCTTGTTGAATTACAAGAATTCCACCTGGAACGTGACCACAGTTTTAGACTGTCGGCGAGCATTAAATTTTGCTCACAGCTGGAAGCTCTTTTGGACCATCCCCACTGTACATATCAATCAACAGGGGACGAGACTTCAGGATGAAGGTCAAGGGACGACCGTTCTTTCTCCTGAAGCTTTTTATTGGTTGGTCTGCATTAGACCTTCCCATCTGTTGTATAGAAGTGAAGACCAATGTTTCTTGGAACCCTACCTGCCTAGTCGGTTCGCCAGGCAGTTTGGGTATGACCAATTGCACGTAGGCAATGCTATCACCAGCTTCAGGTCCAGAGGTGGACTTATTGATGGAGCGAGAGGATGGCGATACTTCATAATGGGTTGTACTGGAGCAACCTATACTGTGTCCGCGACTTCACTCTCCATGGAGTTGCGCATCCTCCATTCGTACGCCCAGTTTTATGTGGCCACCAATACTTTCCATCGCAATTTTGACATGCGTAGAAGTTTTAGGATGCCTTCTTCTAAGTCTGCGGGACGAGAGAAAATCCCATCAGTTTCATCTGACGAAGAAGAAGACTCTGTCGCTCCAGATGAGTCTTTGCTGACAGTACCGAGAGGTGAAATACCTCCGCCTGCAGGGCCTCTGGTTATCCCTGGTAAGCGAAGGGCTCCTGTTCTGAAGGAGACTTCCCCTCGCAAGAAAAAGAAGACTGTTATTGGTCCTGTCAGGATTTCCAGTCATGAGGCTCCTAGGAGTGAGCCTGTTGTTTCCCCTGTTTAGGACGATCCTTTGATTAGAGGTCCTTCGCCTATTAGAGAGGGAACCTCCACAATTCCGGTTGGCACTGCCGGAGAATCTTTGCTCGAGGCTACTATCGCTGCTACCGCTTCAAGTAGTGGTACGAAATCGCCTTCGGGGCCAAGCCAAATAAGAATATCTTTATCCAGACCAACAACGGGAGAAACCCCTGCCGTGTCTGTAAGTATACCCAGCGAGATTCTACCCAATGAGCCTCGAGTGGATCTCGGTGAAGACCTGGAAGAATACCTGCCAGTGTCAGTTAGCATACCCCCTTCTCCAGGTATGACAACTCGCTTAGCATCATTAAGAAATGATTTAGCTGTACTGGCTGCAGACGTGCCATATATACCATCGACCATGGGTAAATGTCATCTTTATGCCTCTTTTAGAAAAATTAACATCATGTTGATATTAACTTTCTCTTGTCTTCTTTTCAGGGGAAGACATCTACGGGGAGGGCAGCGTCGACGCAACTTTTGGCTTTGTTTCAGCTCCTGTCGATGACACGGAGGTGCCCGACTTTGAAGAGGAAATGTTTTCGGGTGCCAGCTCGCCTGAAATGGTTTCAACATCTCGAGAGGAGGATGAGCCTGTCATTACGACTATGCCTCCTTTGAGTATGCCAGCCGCTTCGACCATTGTTGGCGCTTCTTCTTTTGTCGTGCCATCTGTTGAGGCGACGACTGTGACAACATCGTCTTCAATCATTCCTGGAGGGGGATTCTTCGATATTGCAGCCACTCCTAGCGTCCAATCTAATTTTGCCATGCTGATTGAGCAGTATACTAGTATTTTCTACTCTGCTTTGAAAATGCTGATATCAATGGTGCTGGAGAAAAATCTAGGTTTTGAGGGTCTGAGGAGGTCTTCCCAGTTTGCGATAGCGCCGATCAGAGACTTCAATGACACTGGGAGAGCTGATACGCTGGAGTAGATAGTTAATGGTTTGGAGCAACCCATTAATGATTATTTGTAGCTATCTCGAGGCAGCATTGACGGTCTCGTTCAAGCTAGGTATGACTCCTTAACTGCAGAGTTTGCTGGGCAATTGGAATCTCTGAACAAATCCGTCCAGGAACAGCAGCAGGAGATGGATCAAGAGTGTGCCGTATTGGGGTATATCATTTCCCAGCTGGCTCAGTGCGAGGCCGAATATGAGGAAGAGACAACGAGGGTCCGCAAATTGGAAGATGACCTCGCTAAGACCAAGGAGAAGGCTCTCTCTTTATCAACAGCTCACGACGTGTTGAAGGATCGAAGGGAGACGGCTCAGAAGAACCTGACGCATGTGGGTATGATCCACGCAGGTTTTGTACATGCTCGGTCCGAGCTATCTGCTTTGAATAATGAGGCGACAAGGTTGGAGCGGGCTCGCGCCGACGTCTTGAACTCCAGGGATGAGAGAATGGTTACTCTGGCGCAACACATTCACGACTTAACTGCTCCTCCCAAATGATGTACCTTTTGCTTTTCTATGTAATTTGCTCTTTCTTGAGATAATAAAGAGACTTTTTCTGACTTTGGTGGACCTATCATTTTGGAATATAAATGACAGGATAGGGTGAAAGTGATATCAGAGGTAATATGGACGTAATATACTTTCGGTAAGCTTCAGCTGGACATATCTATTCAGAGGTTATATGGACATGATAGAATATGATCCAACTAAAATTTGTACACAAAACACTATCAGAGGTAATATAGACGTGATAGGTTTTGAAGTTCCAAATTAGTTGAACATGTCTATTCAGAGGTTATATGGACATGATAGAATATGCTCCAACTAGTTCTTTGGAATCAGTATTGTCAGAATGAGATCTTCACCATACTCTATTTGAGCAAATGAGATTAAGCATAGTACCTCTTCAGGAATTTGCCGTTGATAGGAGCCATTAACAAGTCTCTATTAGGCTTGGCTAATCTGTAAGTGCCTTTTGAGAACGTCGTCTCGATCACATAAGGGCCTTCCCATTTGGGCTAGAATTTACCCTTACTCTTGTGAGTAATGATCATTGGCCTTTTCACAGCTAAAACTAGCTCACCAACTTTGAACACTCTTTCCTTCACTTTTTGATTAAAAGCTTTGGAAATGCATGCTTGGTAGAATGCAATACGCTGTTGAGCTAAAAGGCGTTTCTCGTCTAATCCTTCCAGCTTTTGAAGCCGTAATAGATCATTCTTTTTCTGAGTCAACTCATTAGCCACTGCTATTCTGAGTGACGGAATTTGAATTTCGATGGGGAGAACTGCTTCACTCCCGTAAACCAGTGAGAATGGGGTACAACCCGTCGGTGCTCTTACCATTGTACGGTATGCCCAGAGACATTCTCCTAGCTTCTCATTCCAATCTCTTTTGTTCGAAGAGACGAACTTATTCAAGAGTTTGATAATGGTTTTGTTGAAGGCTTCTGCCAAACCATTAGCAGCAGGATTATATGCCGTAGAGGCCATATTTTATATCCGATTCTTATCGCAAAACCAGTGAAACGCTTGACTGATGAATTGAGGTCCGTTGTCATGAATTATCCTTCGAGGTATCCCGAAGCGATAAATGACATGATGCTTGATGAAGCTGATCACGTTAGATGTCTTCACCTCAGCAAGGGGGACCGCCTCTGCCCATTTGGAGAAGTAATCCGTGATGGCCAATATGAACCGATGACCTCTGGAAGAAGATGGGTGAATAGGGCCAATGATATCCATACCCCATGCTTCGAAGGGCCATGATGCAATGGTAGGATGCAGATACTCAGGAGGCTGATGTATAAAGTCTGCATGAACCTGACAAGCTTTGCATTGTCTTGTATATTTTACGGCATCCGCAATCATGGTAGGCCAATAATAGCCCATTCTCTTGATGTGATCCTGTAGCTTAGGACCGGATTGATGTGCTCCGCATACGCCGTCGTGAGCTTCACGGATAATCCACTGTGCTTCATCACCGGAGAGACATCGTAGTAGCAGTCCATCATAAGTCCGGCGATATAGACATTGTGAAGACGCATCAAAATAGAAGCGTAACGATCGTCTTTTGATGGATACTGCTTCTTTAGGATCCTCCGTTAAGATTCCGTATGCCACGAAATCTATAAAGGGACTTCTCCAGTCTCTCTTGGGAGGATCTGTGTTTACAGCGTAGCTGCGTTCTATGTGAAAGTTGTTTTTCATACAGAATAAATCTCTGTTAAGAAGGATCACCGAGTTCTGCCTTCTTATAGGAATAGCTAAATCTGCAGCTAGACTGGCCAGGACATCAGCTTCCAGATTCTGAGATCGAGGCACATGCTCTAGGTAAAACCCTTTAAAAGACATGGCTATCTCGATCGTTGCTTGGTGATAAGGAATGAGGTCTGGATTATGGACTTCATATATTCCTCTGACTTGATTGACGATCAGCAGAGAATCACCAAATGCTTCCAGATATTTGACGTCCAATTCTTTAGCGACTTGGATTCCGATGAGTAGGGCATTATACTCTGCCACATTGTTAGAGCAGGGTTCGCTAAGAGAATATGCTCGATAGATGACGAGTTTATCAGGAGTGACCAGGACAATCCCTACTCCTGAAACCACATTTCCCCTGGGACCAGTTCTGGAGGCACCATCGAAGAATAGCTGCCATGTAACACTTTCTATTGCTGAATTATATTCTGCAACTTCGTCGGGAATGTCCTCGTATAGTTTGGAGCTTTCCGGAATCGGATGGGCAGCTAAGAAATCAGCCAAGGCCTGACCCTTTATGGACTTTTGAGGGATGTACACCATATCATATGGTGTTAGTAACATCGCCCAAGTCGCTAGTCGGGAATTAAGAACACTCGGCTTACTCATCAATACCCGAAGAAGATTGATCCTGGAGATGATATGAATAGTTTGACCTGTAACGTAATGTCGCATTTTCTAAATGGCAAACATTAGGGCCAATCATTATTTTTTTACTGGATTGTACCTGTGTTCAGCT
This sequence comes from Iris macrosiphon, assembly GCA_036927795.1. Lineage (NCBI taxonomy): Eukaryota > Viridiplantae > Streptophyta > Magnoliopsida > Asparagales > Iridaceae > Iris > Iris macrosiphon. The sequence goes on from JAYESA010000015.1 coordinate 168,675,808, forward strand.
CCGACCATCATCCTGCTAAGGTAGTAGATCGCCTGTTCATGACCCTCATTATTGTTCCGTGCGAGGAGAGCTCCCAAAGAATGATCCATTGCTCGAACATACAGCAAAAACGGTCTTCCTATGACGGGAGGCACCAGAACTGGAGGATTAGTGAGGTAGCGTTTGATGTCATTAAACGCTTGCTGATAGGCTTCGTCCCATACGAAGGATACACCTTTCTTCATGAGACGAGAAAAAGGTTGACATCTCCCCGAGAGGTTAGATATGAATCTTCGGATATAAGCCAGACGACCTTGAAATCTCCTGAGTTCTCTCAGATTGCGGGGTGGTCGCATTTCTAAGATGGCCTTGACTTTATCGGGATCCACTTGAATGCCTTTGGCGGTAATGACAAATCCCAAGAATTTGCCACTGGATACACCTAGAAAGGACTTTGAGACGAATTTTGACAGCAATGTCGTCTACGCAACACTCCACTATTTTGCGTAGATGCTCGTGGAATATGTTACTCATGGCTCGCTGATATGTGGCCCCGGTATTTTTTAATCCGAAGGGCATGACTGTGTAGCAATATACCCCCAGTGGTGTCCGGAAGGCAGTATGCTTCTCGTCTTCAGGATGCATTTTAATCTGATTGTACCCTGAAAATCCTTCCATGAAACAGGTGTTGTCAATCATGACGTCTGTGATGGGAAGAGGGAATTCATCCTTGGGGCAGGCTGCATTCAGATCTCAGAAATCGATGCAAACACGCACTTTCCCTGTCTTCTTCATGACTGGAACAACATTGGCGACCCAATCAGGATGTTGCTCTTCACGGATGAACCCGCAGGCTATCAACTTCTTGATTTCAGCTTCAATGACATCCATCATATCCGGGCGGAACCAGCGTTGGTGCTGCTTCACAGGTTTTGAATTGGGCAGTATGTTGAGCTTATGAGTAAGCACTTTTGGATCAAGTCCCGGCATATCCTTATAATTCCACGCAAAGACATCGATATATTCTTTTATCAGTTGAATCATCTCTTTCCTTTCTGTTGGGGAAAGATTGTTACTGATAAATATCGGCTTTGGCGAAAGTTCATCTCCAACGTTGATTTGGATAACTTTATCTTCAGTGGGACGTTCTCTCTGCTCGAACCGGAGTTCCCATTGTGAATCCATTTGTTGAGCCCAATAATCATTCTCAAATGGTTCAGATTCTTTGTCTGCTTCGAGGGAATCTGTTAATACCATATTTACTGATAATGCTCGTTCGAGATCATCAGATGGGCCGGAGGACGATGAGCCATCTTGAGAAGAGGAAGAGATATCCTCATTTGACTCAGAAGTTGCGAGGGAAGTGGTATACCCTAACCCAAAACGAGTTCGTTGACAGTAGGGATCACCGTGCAGCGGCATTCGCCTGCCTTTCCCGTAGTTGAGGCCTGGTTCCAGCTTCAAGTCATAACCCATACTTTGCATAATGTTCAAAGCTTGCGGGCTATATCTATGAACCTGTATTTTACCAGCATCGTCTTTGGGAGAATCTTTTGTTACCGTCGGCTCATTGCGCATGCGACCGAAGACTATTGGAAGCTGACTGCTGCGAGTAAGCGGGACAATAAAGATAGAATCCTCTTGTGGCCCATATGTCGTGATAACATTAGATGGTGACGCTACTTCCCACACATACGAATGATAGGAATCTATAGCTTTCAAAAATCTTTGTGCTATAGGTTCTATGTCGTTATGGGGAGAGGATTCCTGATTCAGAATTTGAGCGTTAATGTACTGGAAAAGAGGATCTTTATTATCGTCAGAAACCACGTTCCTGGTTGTATTTACATCCGTTAGCTGCTTGTTACGACGGAGGTTGATGACCAAGGGTGGAAGCTTCTGGTTCAAAGTGATCACTAGAGGATCACCTCCTTTTCCTGCCTTGGTTTTGTTCAGGTGGATAGCCATGGGTTCCATGACTTTCGGACGGGTAGTTCGCCCTTTCACCTTGATTGACAGGGGTTGTTTGGCAGAGGGTTCTTCTGGCTCCCGGTAGGATTCCTCCTCTATCTTTCCTGACACCTCCTCCATGCAGTCTTGGGTGTATAACATGGCATCGGAGTAGTAGGATTCTACTCCTTTGAACGGGTTAAGGTCAGCAAACTCTGTTTGTACCATTCCTTGGGCATCTACATATTTGAAGCATTGATGTAGAGTCGAAAGAACGATGTTGTGGTCATGAATCCACGATCTGCCCAGCAGAATATTGTAGGACACCTCTGAATCAATGATATAGCATGTAGCCACTGATCTGAGGTTGCCAATCTGGATCCTCAGATGAATCTTTCCCAACGGCTTACTTTTCCTGGCGTTGAAGCCCACGATTGTAGTTGTGGTGTAAGCCAATTCGCTGGTAGGAATCCTCAGTGGTCTGAGCAGACTATGAGGAATAATACTGATCGATGATCCCGGATCTATGTGAATCCGGTCAACCTCCATGGAACCGACGTATCCGGTGTAATAGAGGGGTCTGTCATGCCTGTTATATTTCAACAGCATGTCATCTTGGGTGAAAGTGATATTCGGGACCACCTCCATCACACTATGGCATTGAGGATATGCCACAGGTTCTTCATCAGGAGACTTGAGCTGGGTCAAGCATGCATCCGCCTGCATTAAGGCTTCACTCAGGACTTGACGAGTGTCTTTGAAGAGCCTGAGTAGTTCAAAAATGGACAATCTGGCTGGTGTATGAGCCAACTGGGCCAGGATGTCGAAGTTGTATGGCTTCTCCAAACCTTTGTTTTGAATGTTCTTCAAAGGTTTATCGAAACGAACTTCTTTCAGTTTGCCCTTGTCCGCCGGAGTTGGTTTAGAAGGACCAGTCTCTGGTATGACAGGTTCAGGAAGTTTGGCAGTTGAAGCGTCTGCCGTTGCATCTTCCTGATTTCCTCTATAGTCCTTGAGGTAGGCTTTCCCTGAACGGGTTCCAGTAGCCAAAACCTCTTCTTCTGATGTCGAAGATGTGGCAACCATATGGCATGGTTTGTATTTGGAGTTCTTCCTAGATTTTGTCACGCCCCAGTCCCAAAATACCAAGGGACTAGACACATGGCAATGGCCAGCAGCACACACTGATGGACAAACCCAATTTAATGGATCCATCAGAGCGTACTTAAGCTGTAAAATAAAGTCTACGACAACATGGCACAACTAATCTCATCCACCCAAGATAAAATATGATCCACAGAAATAAGAAATGTAAATTATCAACCAGTCTCAACAAAGTACTTCGGGGAACAACCCGATAAAAATCTGACACTGGTTCAACAGACCAAAATAGAAATGACTAAAATAAAAATAAATACTGAGCCTGAAACATAGATGCTCAGGAAAAGTCCTCAGCTAACACCTCATCCTCGGGTGTCGGTACAGCTCCTGTATCTAGTCCTGCTCCTGCTGCTGCTGTCCCGTATACCTCAGGATAGATCTCGTTTGCAAATCCTGGGGACATAATCCGGATCCAGGTCCCCATGGGACATAGCAAGGTACAAAATAATATAAGCCAAAATAAAAGTAGTGCAGCAAATAATGAAATAAATAGGGTAAGTATGTAACCATCTATGTAAAATGCAAGATGAGAGCATCACGAGTACTCAGGTTGAGCCACTACAAGCTCTGTATCGGGGAGCCGATAGCGGTAATAACCGGTAATGTGCCTAGCTCTGCTCGAGAGTCTACGACCTCACAATAGTAGTAGATATATATAAAATAGCCTGTATCCTGTGTGTCTCTCCCCACCCAATGTAATCACGCATCTCATGTCCATAACGTCTCATGTCCATGTCAAGCGGGATCATAACTAATGCAACAAGTCATATAATCTCTAAGAATATAATGTCTATGTCAATCCTGTATCCTACACAGAATCACCATGAATATCTCAGAAAGATTCTGTCTCATAAATAGTGTCAAGTGTCCTGGGTCATGATGTACTTGATAAAACAAGTACGAGAATGTAAAGGGGTCAGGAATGTCCATATCTAGATGACAATACACAACACTGCGTACAGTGTTGGCACCCGACTATTAATCGGACACTAAGTAAGTCACACGGTCCTAGGTCAAGAATGCACAACAATATAAATGAATCAAGGAAAATATATAACAAGAACTGCAAAGTTTGGCAAGGTACACTTGCCTGGGGTTTGAATACCAACAACTGTCCCTGTATCAGTGGATCCTGCAGGTACTCCTCCAAAAGCTGTAATAAACATCACCAACAGTCTCAGAAAATATCAAATAGCTAGAAACGCCTGTCCTTAAGTCCAATTTGGACACAGGGGCAGAAATGACAGTTTCTGGTCAAAGCGGGGTCCACAAGTGGGCCATTTTGCTCCGAAAAATGTGTCAGGATCAAAGGTCTCCAAATTTGTCAAACTTAGTGGCAACAAGTCTAGAACGATGATACGAACCCAACGGAACTTCCAGAATTGGATTCCGATGAGCCGATCACAAAATCGCCCGTCAAGTGGAGCCGTGAGGCCCACGATACGCGATTTTGTCAACGTTCTCGGAATCGAACCAAACTTGGGTCACAGGACCAACGTATTGCTACGAGTCCGATGGCACAAGTTTCGTTTCGATCCGACGTGTGTACACGAAGTTACGACGTGTTCCAGAATGAACGAATACGGGACGTTGTCGGCGGATACGCGTTGATTTCGGTGTGCACGCACATCCAAATCAACTTCTGCGAAATCTCACACATCCGAATCAACGACGCGCACGTTTCGGTGAAGACCTCATGCGACCAAGTCATCCCGTTTTGCGGGACGTACTCAGTTCCGGGGTGAAACGGGGTATTGGTTTTCCTGTTTTTGGATCGCGGTTCGCGATCGCCACAGGACGCGACGCACCGAGCGAGTTGTACGGGCATCGAGAGGGTTATACAGTCTACACGACACAACTGACGGAACGAAAAACGGAATCACGAGAAAAAAGAATGGGTTACCTGAACAGGGCTCCGTGAACGCTGATTTCTCGTGTCCGTGTGTCTGTTTCGTGTCCTAGTTTGAGAGCTGCTGTGTCCGGGTCACGGGGACGCTGCTATGTCCGGGTTGGCCGTGTTCGAGGCTAGGGCAGCGGGCGTCGCTCGGGTGGTGACGAGTGGTGGTGTTGATGCTGACAGGATGGTGGTGGTGGTAAGGAGGAGATCGGATGAGGGAAACCAGAGTGGTGGTGTTCGGATGGGGGAAGCCGGAGTGGGGAAGCGGTCAGTCGGACCAGACGGGGAGGCACTGCCGGAGTGGGGTGGCTGCACCATCGGGACCGGAGAGGGAACGCTGGACAGTGGAGTCGGTCGGCTCGAACTGGCCGGAGTGATGGCTCGGTCAGTCGCCGGAGTCGATGTTCAGTTGGTCGGGCATGCACAGCGGGTCGGCAGAACCGGAGCTGCACCGCTGGGTCGGGGCTGCGCCGCGGGCCGGGGCTGCACCGCTGGGTCGGGGCTGCACCGCGGGCCGGAGCTGCACCGCGGGGTCGGGGCTGCGCCTCGGGCCGGAGCTGCACCGCGGGCCGGAGCAGGGAGTGGCTGTACCGAAGTCGGCTGGTCGGTCAGCCGGACGGGGAGGAGCAGGGTGCAGGGTTCGGGGGTTAGGCGGAGGCACGGCGGAGGAGAGGGTTCTGTCCGGCGGGGGGGGGGGATGGCTAGGAAGAAGGTGAACAGTAGAGGTCGGCTGAGTTATTAAATATGATTTAGGTTTTGGTTTTTGCCAATAATAAAAAGTAAAGTTGTATTTATAGCCATGTGAACTAGGGTTTTGTTGACCTAGGAGTGGGCTTGGTCAACGCTCCTTGGGCTTGGGCCTTGGGCTCACATGAGGGTGTTTGGGAGGGCTAGAATTCGCATTAATTAAATGCAAGGATAGAATTTAGATGGGGGACGATGTGCGCGCTGTACATCCCAAAAATTATAGAAAATTTCGGTGAAGGGAAAAGTTGGATTTCTTCATGTATTGGAGGGGAGGAAAATGTTGACTACGGTCAACACAAGGTAGGCTCTCCATTTGGTCATGGCCAATAGGGTGAGGGCACCTTAATTAAATAATTGTAACTTAGTTTCTAGGGCTTTAAAATGCTTCCGGAGTCCAATAAATTTACAAAAAATTACCCTATGTCCGGTTTTCCATTTTACACCATAAAATATTATTTTCATAATATTTTAATATTAATTAATATCATTTAAAATCCTTTAATCACAAAATATCTTAGTTTTAATTCCAGAAAATACCAAAAATTTGAGAGAAAATATTTTAAAATATTCTGAAAAAAAATTAGGGTGTTTACAATCTACCCAACTTATAAAAATTTCGTCCTCGGAATTAAAATAAGGCATAATTTATTGATCCTCCATGCACATAAGGCAAGTCAATCGCAATCTCCTTGCGATAATTAAAGTCCTAATCATTTCCATTGCAATCACTTCAAGGTTAAGATGATCATTGTTCCAATCAAAATTCAACCTATGCTTATCTCTTCTCACTTTATCAAATTATCCATATCCAATTTAAATTAAATCCATATAATACATCTTCAAGATTTAAATACGCATGTAAATTTTACCTCACGATCTCTAACTATCATAATCTCCTCTAGAAGTAATTCGAGTCCAATATTATTTCTGTTTTCACTTATAGATTTTTGTATGCTTCAACTTTTTAAATTCCATTCACATCCTCAATATTTCAAATAGGTAGTCCAACCATCAAATTTTTATTTTAACTCAAATCATCAAATTAAAAAATACTTTAAATGCAGTCCACCAATGTTCAAGTCTGAAATTCTATATTTATCCTCCAAATTCAAATTGATGATTCTACCTTCATTATTCAAAAATTTAAATCATGTACTTAAGGTATAAATATTGGGTCCTCAATATCAATTCATTAATCCTCATCATCTTAGTCATTCTTCTAAATTTCTCAAAATTAAAATGGCTTGAACCTCTCCCAATCTAATCTTACTCGATCACTAACTAAAAGAAATTCCTCTCGAGTTGACAATGCACTGCTACCCAACTTAGAATTTACCCATCTATCACATAAGGCTATATACCTTAAGAAAATATTCCTTAATTTATTTACTCATGTCATTCAATCCTCTAAACTTTAACGCCGATCATATCACATATGATATGTCCTTAATTACGAAAGAATAATCCTCAAGTATGTGATCGGCCTATGGGGTATATCTAGTACTCTCTGTGTATCAAACTTTATACCCAGCACGAGGTTTCGTCTTTCCGAAATAAGGAAAGACGAAGATCAATAATAAAGAGTTCAAGGGAGGGGTAATAGAAGAGAAGTATCGGGATCAAGGCGTTTTAAGAATTCAAATAGGAATTGTCAAAGCAGTTGTGGATTGAAATCCTATTTTGGTAATCCTTTGTTCGCATGCTCGTATTAGTACAGTTATGTAACCGATACGATATGTCCGACATATCTAGGAAAAGTATATTCGTCTACTAATCACTACATATCTCAATCCACGTAAAATAGTTATACGAAGGGCGAACCAAGCGCACTATGGTTGATCAGATCGTAGTACACTGATTCTGAAACGTATTAGTGTACGCGTCCACTAATACATATGTCATGAACAAGCTTGATAAAATGATGAGCTTGCAAAACTAGGCTGTAACAGCAGCATAAGTCGAGGTAGTATATGAAATATAAGTACGCTAGATGATGATGAAAAAAGGTACAAATTATTCAAGTTCACAAAACAAAGACAAAATAAGCAACATTAATAAAAGACTCTATAATCTCTACAGTTATCATACAACCTCCTTGTCTAAATCGCTAGTCGACCAAATAGGGGCAAGGACCCCTAAATTCTATTGTCTGAATAAACACTGTCATCTTTTGCTAGTATGCAATTAATGCCATTCAATTACACTACCCAACTTATAAGAATTAAACTAGTACTGTGACAGTCTTAAGAGGATCCTGTAAAATAACCTTGCATATGTAAATAAAACAGAAACTCTTATTAGGGTCTCCTGTGGTATCATGTAAGTAATGGTCATCTTAAGTCTTAATCATAGTGCTCATAGAACATGTGTCAATATCGAGAATAGAAAGGTTACTAGTCTCAAGGGAAAGAAAACATAACTCGTGTCGAGGTGGGGGTACAAATTACGTGATTTAATACTAAGGGATAATCATCGGGTCACAATCTACGAGATTGACTCAAACTTATCGAACTCTAACTACCAAGCACAAAATTTTCAAATTCAAGACTACAGATATAATCTTAGCAAACTATGGGTCCTTAACAAGGAATAAAATTACTTGGCCTACTATCAGAAGTGTCAGATGACACGAATTGAAAGACGGAGAAAAGAAGAACATATTTTAGTCGTTGCGCATTAGCGAACGTTAAGGTCGCAGATGAACAACATATGAAATTAAAATATGGGGCTCTAGATAATATTATGGTTTCCTAAGGTGAAGATGGCGAGCAATTCTCCGTATTTGAGGTATGATCTCATGGGGAATGTCATACTCGTTGCTCTGGGCTTCCTGAGGTACCGTCTGCTAATATCACGATAAGAACATATATCTTAACACTATCGCACTATGCACATTAGGTTCAGTCCTAACATTCGATCTCGGATTTCTATTGGTTCCTCAAGACTGGGGTCAAACACTAGGGTCAAATCTCTACTAGCTCTTAGCAGTGTCTATACTACTCTTAGGTCATTCATGACTATAACAAGAAATAATGGTAAATTATTCTATAGGTGAGGGACGCTAGGGTTCATTAAGCGTTCTACTTAGGGGTGTGTCAATACCCTAGCTGTACTCTTAATAGGAAGGTTACCCTACCTATTATTCTATCAACAGGGACTTCTATATTCTAGAAGAAAGCTACACTCAAGGAACTAATGAGAAGGCACATGAATCAAGCAGGATGCATTTTCAACGGAATAGATTAGAAGGAGGAGGAGGAGAAGCCATCGTCAGTTGTGGATGGGATTCTATACTCTAATCCTATTTGCAGGCTTGCTCGGTCCCTAAGTTGAAACCAAAAAATTTAGTCATAGACCTGCATGGGCCACCACAAAAACTATGTCACATCCCAGTCCCAAAATACCAAGGGACTAGACACGTGGCAATGGCCAGCAGCACACACTGATGGACAAACCCAATTTAATGGATCCATCAGAGCGTACTTAAGCTGTAAAATAAAGTCTACAATAACATGGCACAACTAATCTCATCCACCCAAGATAAAATATGATCCACAGAAATAAGAAATGTAAATCATCAACCAGTCTCAATAAAGTGCTTCGGGGAACAACCCGATAAAAATCTGATACACTGGTTCAACAGACCAAAATAGAAATGACTGAAATAAAAATAAATACTGAGCATGAAACATAGATGCTCAGGAAAAGTCCTCAGCTAACACCTCATCCTCGGGTGTCGGTACAGCTCCTGTATCTACTCCTGCTCCTGCTGCTGCTGTCCCGTATACCTCAGGATAGATCTCGTCTGCAAATCCTCGGGACATAATCCGGATCCAGGTCCTCAGGGGACATAGCAAGGTACAGAATAATACAAGCCAAAATAAAAGTAGTGCAGCAAATAATGAAATAAATAGGATAAGTATGTAACCATCTATGTGAAATGCAAGATGAGAGCATCACGAGTACTCAGGCTGAGCCACTACAAGATCTGTGTCGGGGAGCCGGTAGCGGTAATAACCGGTAATGTGCCTAGCTCTGCTCGAGAGTCTACGACCTCACAATAGTAGTAGATATATATAAAATAGCCTATAGCCTGTGTGTCTCTCCCCACCCAATGTAACCACGCATCTCATGTCCATAACGTCTCATGTCCATGTCAAGCGGGATCATAACTAATGCAACAAGTCATATAATCTCTAAGAATATAATGTCTATGTCAATCCTGTATCCTACACAGAATCACCATGAATATCTCAAGAAGATTCTGTCTCATAAATAGTGTCAAGTGTCCTGGGTCATGATGTACTTGATAAAACAAGTACGAGAATGTAAATGGGTTACGAATGTCCATCTCTAGATGACAATACACAACACCGCGTACAGTGTTGGCACCCGACTAATAATCGGACACTAAGTAAGTCACACGGTCCTAGGTCAAGCATGCATAACAATATAAATGAATCAAGAAAAATATGTAACAAGAACTGCAAAGTTTGGCAAGGTACACTTGCCTGGGGTTTGAATACCAACAACTGTCCCTGTATCAGTGGATCCTGCAGGTACTCCTCCAAAATCTGTAATAAACATTACCAACAGTCTCAGAAAATATCAAATAGCTAGAAATGCCTGTCCTTAAGTTCAATTTGGACACAGGGGCAGAAATGACAGTTTCTGGTCAAAGCGGGGTCCACAGGTGGGCCACTTTGCTCCGAAAAATGTGTCAGGGTCAAAGGTCTCCAAATTTGTCAAACTTAGTGTCAACAATCCAAAACGATGATACGAACCCAACGGAACTTCCAGAATTGGATTCCGGTGAGCCGATCACAAAATCACCCGTCAAGTGGAGCCGTGGGGCCCACGATACGCGATTTTGTCAACGTTCTCGGAATCGAACCAAACTTGGGTCACAGAACCAGCATATTGCTACGAGTCCGATGGCGTAAGTTTCGTTTCGATCCGACGTGTGTACACGAAGTTACGATGTGTTCTAGAATGGACGGATACGGGACGTTGTCGGCGGATACGCGTTGATTCCGGTGTACACGCACATCCAAATCAACTTCTGCAAAATCCCACACGTCCGTATCAACGGCGGGCACGTTTCGGTGAAGACCGCGTGCGACCAAGTCGTCCCGTTTGGCGGGGCGTACTCAGTTTCGGGGTGAAACAGGGTATTGGTTTTTCGATTTTTGGATCGCGGTTCATGATCGCCACAGGACGCAAAGCACCGAGCGGGTTGCACGGGCATCGAGAGGGTTATATAGTCTACGCGACATAACTGACGAAACGAAAAATAGAATCACGAGGAGAAAGAACGGGTTACCTGAACAGTGCTCCGTGAACGCTGATTTCTCGTATCCGTGTGTCTGTTTCGTGTCCTGGTTTGAGAGCTGCTGTGTCCGGGTCACGAGGACGCTGCTATGTCCGGGTTGGCCGTGTCCGAGGCTAGGGCAGCGGGCGGCGCTCGGGTGGTGACGAGTGGTGGTGTTGATGCTGACAGGATGGTGGTGGTGGAAAGGAGGAGATCGGATGAGGGAAACCGGAGTGGTGGTGTTCGGATGGGTGAAGCCGGAGTGGGGAAGCGGTCAGTCGGACCGGATGGGGAGGCACTGTCGGAGTGGGGTGGCTGCACTGTCGGGACCGGAGAGGGAACGCTGGACAGTGGAGTCGGTCGGCTCGAACTGGTCGGAGCGATGGCTCGGTCAGTCGCCGGAGTCGATGTTCAGTTGGTCGGGCATGCACAGCGGGTCGGCAGAACCGGAGCTGCACCGCTGGGTCGGGGCTGCACTGCGGGCCGGAGCTGCACCGCGGGGTCGGGGCTGCTCCTCGGGCCGGAGCTGCACCGCGGGCCGGAGCGGGGAGTGGCTGTACCGAAGTCGGCTGGTCGGTCAGCCGGACGGGGAGGAGCAGGGTGCAGGGTTCGGGGGTCCGGCGGAGGCACGACGGAGGAGAGGGTTCTGTCCGGCGGGGGGGGGGATGGCTAGGAAGAAGGTGAACAGTAGAGGTCGGCTGAGTTATTAAATGTGATTTAGGTTTTGGTTTTTGCCAATAATAAAAAGAAAAGTTGTATTTATAGCCATGTGAACTAGGGTTTTGTTGACCTAGGAGTGGGCTTGGTCAACGCTCCTTGGGCTTGGGCCTTGGGCTCACATGAGGGTGTTTGGGAGGGCTAGAATTCGCATTAATTAAATGCAAGGATAGAATTTAGATGGGGGACGATGTGCGCGCTGTACATCCCAAAAATTATGGAAAATTCCGGTGAAGGGGAAAGTTGGATTTCTTCATGTATTGGAGGGGAGGAAAATGTTGACTACGGTCAACACAAGGTAGGCTCTCCATTTGGTCATGGCCAATAGGGTGAGGGCACCTTAATTAAATAATTGTAACTTAGTTTCTAGGGCTTTAAAATACTTCCGGAGTCCAATAAATTCACAGAAAATTATCCTATGTCCGGTTTTCCATTTTACACCATAAAATATTATTTCTATAATATTTTAATATCAATTAATATTATTTAAAATCTTTTAATCATAAAATACCTTAGTTTTAATTCCAAAAAATACCGAAAATTTGAGAGAAAATGTTTTAAAATATTCTAAAAAAATTAGGGTGTTTACAGATTTAGCCTTAGCAGCTTGAGTCTCCTCCTCGATCTCTGACACCAGATCTGGATGAACCCACATAATCTCGCCGTGCTGGGTAGTTAGGGGTACCAGGTCATGATTTTGACCCCTGGCTGGAGGGAGATTAACGATGTTCATCGTTGTCCGAGAAATAGGTACAACACCATCTGGAACTTCTTGAGGAGGCAGATTTCCAAATTGAAGAGAGATCATGTTGGCTGTGACCGTCTTCTCGCTGTTGTGCAGAGTGATGGCCTTAGCATCGATCAACTCCTGAATTTTTCTCTTTAGCACATAACACGCCTTTGTGGGGTGATGTATGTACCTATGGAAAATGCAGTACTTGGGGTTATTGGTACTGCCGACTTCATTAGGCCGCTTCACCTTAGGCAGGGTAATCTTGTCGCTTTTGACGAGACACTCGAATATGCTCGGAATATCGTCGTCGTCAAAAGAATATACTTCAATGGGCCTGGAAGTCCCAGGTTTTGTCTGTGTGGTTGCCGCAGTCTTTTGCCTGGACGTATTGATCGCCAAAGCTTCTTTTCCTTTGGAACCACGAGGATGGTCATTGTTGGAGGATGACTTCTTGCCTCTATCAGAGGCAGATATCATAATTCCATTATCACGTGCCTTTCGACTGTTGTCTTCAGTGGCTGCAGCTGAGATGATGAACGAGGGCCAATCATGGAACTGATATGGTCCTGTGAACACCGAGATCACTGGAAGAAGATTCTTCCTGTAAATGTCCACCAATGCCGAGTCTGGAACTCCTGGAGGCATTTATAAAGTGGCTTGACGAAAATGTTCGATGAAAGTGCGGACGTTCTCTTTCTCTTTCTGCTTTACTTCGACGAGAGAGGACATAGACATATCCATCCCTCCTTCGTAAAATCGCACGAAGAACAAAGTCTTAAAATCTTCAAAGGAAGTAATGCAGTTATCCGCAAGACTACGGTACCACTGATAAGCCACTCCCGAGAGACAGCCTTTGAACACTCGAGTGAGAAGGGCGTCATTCCCTTGCAATAACACCGTCATCATACTGAAGTAGTTCATGTACTGGCTCGGTGATGTCTTTCCCTCGAACAAAGCCATAGTCTGTGGTTTGTATTTAGGAGAGAAAGGGATCTCGTTCCAGATAGCTGGGTAAGGCTGGTTGATTCCCAATTTTTTTAGCTGATCCTTATGTTTTAAGGCATCAAATTGGGCTTTCAGTTCCCGCACCGCCTGCATCGGATCTTCAGCTGGAAGAAGGACCATAGAGTGGTGAGAGATTGGTTGTATTGTGACTCCAACAGGAGACAATACATTCTCCGAGTTAGGAAGTGGAGGGGCTGCTGACTCCTGATCTAGAGTAGGCTCCTGATTTGCATTGGATGATGGTAAGTCCACCCCCACACGTATCTGAGTCGGAGGGACCGATGCTTGAGCTATAGCAGCTGTGTGTTGTGTTAGCATCATCTGGTGTATATTCTCCATCATGGACTGTATCTCTTTCAGAGATGTCTCCAACACAGCGATGCGTTGCTCAGTGCTTTCTGACGAGGAAGCCTTTTCGCGTTCATCTTCAATGGCATAGACTCCCATTTCTCTGGATGTTATTGAAGGACTAGTATAGGTCTCTGTAGAGAATGACTCTATACTTTCGGCATCTGATTCGGGAAACTGGCGACCACCAGTGTCGAAATCAGAAGAATACGAAGCCGGTTGTCGTGACCTCAAACGGGTGTTTTGGAACACTCCAGCTTCAATGTTCTCAAGGAGTTTGTTGAATCTCCTTTGGCTTGGAGTTCTAGAGGGATAACGTCTTGAATTCGACCTTCCTCTAGGAACGTGTGAAGCCATGTTCACTGATGCGTATGTAGGCTCTTCTTCCTGTAAAGGCACAGAGTAGTTCAACCGGTCAAAAACCGACCATTTTGCTTCAGAACAGCAATAATTAACTACAATCCTATGACTATTACAATAGTGCTCCTTAGGAGACGTAATAGACATGTTTGAAGATCCCCTATCCTTGCGCTTCTGGATCAGATGTTCACGCAAGTCAGGGGGATTTACAGAAGAAGAAGAAGAAGGCTTATTCCTCTTGTTTATGTCAATTGGCATGCGGATATTGGGAACCCCAAGTCTTTTCCCGCCATACTCATAGAGTAATCCAGCTATATGCGCTGCACATGATCCATGAGGAGCGTATCTATCCACCAAATAGGCCTTCTTTACGCCGAGGGGCTTCTCTTGGCGTAATTGGGAATTTTGCTAAGAATGGCATAAAATATGGGAAGTCTTCAAATGACCATCATCATCCCGCGTAGTCTGCAATGCAGGCAACTTCTTTTCTGTACGGCGTAAAAGCCGAGAGGTCAAAAATTTTGCCACTTGTTTTTCCTTGCGGAGATTGCAGGGACCATCTGTAAACCCCCTGATTTTTCAGGAATTTTTAATTTAGATTTTTCAAAATTTTCTGTAATTTTTGGGGATTTAAACTAAGGTATTTTAAATTTAAATGATTTTTAAATGATGTTGATTAATATTAAAATATTATGAAAATAATATTTTTTGGGCGTGAAATAAAAAATTAGACATAGGGTAATTTTTCGAAAATTTATTGGACCCCGAAAATATTTTAAAAGCCCTAAAAACTAATTTATTTTAAAACCAAATTAAACCCTGAATTAAACCTGGTTTATTTCAAATAAACCAAACCGACCCGAACCGAACCAAGGAGAACCAAACCGAACCGAACCCACTCTTAACGGGTCGGGTCAGATCCGAATCGAACCCGACCCGGACTCGTTAACCCTAACCGAACCCTAATCCTAAACCTAACCGGAAACACTGTTCCGGTGCCCTATTTATTGCCTCGAACTCCACGCCCCACCGCCGCCGCAACCCTCTCTCTCCTCTCTCCGCCGCCTGCAGCTCCGCCCGGTCGTCCTAAGCCCTAGCCGGAACCCTAATCTCCGTCGTCTTCTTCCTCCAGCCATCTCCTCCATCTCTCCCGACCATCTCCTCCGTCCCACCTCGATGAACACCACCACCCAAGGCCGTCGATCCCCCACGCCGTCTCCGACCACCGTCCAGCGCCCCGCCTGGCATCGAACCCTCGCCTGAACCCTCGCATCGACGACCCTCGTCGATCCCCCAACTCATCCCGCAGCCCCGACGACCTCCACAGCCTTCCATCTCCGTCCAGCCCCAGCTCCACCGCTCGACCATCTCCCTCGACCCGTCCCCGACCATCTCCGCCGACGTCCTCCACCCGATCACAGCCCAGATCTCCTCCCCCGACCAGAACACCCCACAACCGACCGCCCGCTGCCCTAGCATGGACACAGTGACCCGGACACAGCCGCTCTCGGACCGGACACAGCCGCTCACAGACCGGACACAGCAGACTCGAGACAGGACACAAAACAGTAACCCGGACACGGGAATTTTAGGTTCTACGGAGCCCTGTTCAGGTAACCCGTTCTCTCTCCTCGTTGCCCCGTTTTCCGTTTTGTCAGTTTTGTCGCATAGGCTGTGTGACCCTCTCGATGTCCGTGCAACCCGCTCGGTGCGTCGCGTCCTGTGGCGATCGCAAACCGCGATCCAAAAATAGGAAAAATAATACCCCATTTTCTCCCGGAACTGAGTGCGTCCCGCCAAACGGGACGACTTGGTCGCGTGCGGTCTTCACCGAAATGTGCGCACCGTTGATACGGACGTGCTGGATTTCGCAGAAGTTGATTTGGATGTGCGTGCACACCGGAATCAACGCGTATCCGCCGACAACGCCCCGTATTCGCCTGTTCTGGAACACGTCATAACTTTGTGTACACACGTCGGATTGAAACGAAACTTGCGTCATCGGACTCGTAGAAATACGCTAGTCCTGTGATCCAAGTTTGGTACGATTCTGAGAACGTTGACAAAATCGTGTGTCGTGGGTCCCGCGGCTCCACTTGACGGGCGATTTTGTGATCGGCTCATCGGAATCCATTTCTGGAAGTTTCGTTGGGTTCGTATCAATGTTCTGGACTTGTTGACACTAAGTTTGACGAATTTGGAGACCATTGGTTCTGACACGCTTTTCGGTGCAAAGTGGCCACACGTGGACTCCACTTTTATCCAAAATTATCGTTTTGCTCCTGTGTCCAAATTGGACTCAAGGACAGGCGTTTCTAGCTATTTGATATTTTCTGAGCCTGTTGGTGATATCTATTTCAGCATCCGGAGACATTTGTTCTGCGGCCATAGCTTCTGATCCTGTGTGTTTAAATTCAGGACGTTACACTTTACAGCTTTCTATCCAGGCAAGATACCTTGCCAAATTGCTTACAGTATTTTGCATGCTTAGTATATTTTTGAATATTTATTTTATTTTTGTTTATTTATTGCATGTGTAGTTCCTTTCAGTCATTACTATATATTAGATATGTTGACACACACTTGACACTTAGTATCATAGAGGACAATCATTAGGCGTATGGGCTTTTAACCACTCTGGTAAATCGTAGTAACTAGCACGCACTATGGTGGTCGTGTCCGATGGTCGCTACCCCCGCGGTATGTCGATTGATGGAGTCACGAGGGTCGCTACCCCCGCGGTATGTCGGCTGATGATGTTCATGGACGAGTGCATGAGTTATGAGGGTTAGATCGAGTAGCCTACCCTTGCCCATACGTCGAAAAGTTGTCCTCATTGCATTCATATAGATTGTCTTGTACAGCATACTTATCTATTTTCAAACATTATGCATGTTTACTGTATTCAAATTGGCTTGCTTCTATGTATCTTGTTACGTCCCTCTGAGGACCTGGTCCCTTTCCAGGTATATTTGTTCTTGAGTATTTGCAGGAGCGTAGATTTGGATGGTTACATATGTTTCGAGGATGTCTTCTCTCCGAGCCCCATGATTGTTAGCTGGTATTCCCATATTATATTTGTTGTGTTGTACTTTCCATTCGAGTTGGTAGTGGATTTGTTTCCACCCAACTATCATCCTTAGATACTTATGTTGAGATCTAGTTATATAGATACTGGATATTCATTTATATTGATTTTCGTGGATGAGATTTAGATTGTACCCTGTGACTTGTGATACATTTTATACCACTTATGGATTTAATATTCATATTACAGCGTACGTGTGGATTTGGTTTTCATATATTGGAGTTGCCATATCCATGCAGCTGGCATGCTTACGTGTCCTAGTCCTACGTATTTTTGGGACTGGAGCGTGACATGTTTTTGTGGTGGCCCATGCAGGTCGAGAGCATATTATTTCGGTTACGTTACTGTACCGAGCAAGCCTGCACCTAGGAATAGATTATAGGATCTCATCCACAATTGACTATGATTCGCGTTCCTTCCAATCCATTCTACCTAAATAATTGCATCCTGCTTGATTCCTGTACTTTCCTAATAGTTCTTTGAGTATAGCCTCCTGCTAGAATATAGGAACCCCTGTTATTAGGATGATGATTATGGTAGCACACCTATTAAGAATACAACGAGAATATAGACACACCACTAAGTTTAGAATATCTAGTGAACCCTAGAATTCCTTATCTATAAATTGGTTTACCATTACCCCTTGATGTATTATGAAGACTTGAGAGTAGTATAGACACTACTAGAGTAGCTAAAAGTTTTACCATAATGTTTGACCCTAGTATTGAGGAACCAATAGAAAACCAAAATTTAATATTAAGACTGAACCTAACCTTCATAGTTAGATAGTATTGGAGAACTATAAAACTTAGATCATTGTCTTATTAGTAGCAGACAGTACCTTAGGAAGCCAAGAGCAATGAATATAACATTTCTCTTGACCATATCTCGAACGTAGCAACTAGCATACCACTCCTCCTTAGAAAACTATGATGCTATCTAGAGCCCTCTATTTTAATTTTATATATTGTTCCTCTGCGACCTTAGCGTTCGTTAATTACGCGATGACTAAATTCTGTTCTTCTTTTCTTCATCTTTCAACTCGTGCCACCTTCCACCTCTGCTTATAGACCAAGTGTTTTTATTCTATGATTAGTATATATAGCCTGCTAGGATTATAGTTATAATTTTTAAAATTTGAAATTGTGTGCTTAGTAGTTAGAATTTGATGGTTTAAGTTATTCCTGTAGATTGAGACCTGGTGCTTATCCCTTAGTTTTAAATTGCGTAACTTGTACCACACCTCAATACGAGTTATATTTCCTTTCCCTTGAGGCCAGTAACTGTTCCATTCTTACTATTGACACTTGCACTAAGGCTAAGACTTAGGACGACCATGACCTATGTAATGAAAGAGGATACCCTAATAAGTACCAAGACCCCCTTCTCGTAAACCTTAACAGGAGTTTCTACGGTATCCTTAAGACAATTACAGTATTAGTTAATTATTTTAAGTTGGGTAGTATATCTCACAACCTAGTATCACATAGTCTTTTGACCTATTATTGAAGTGTGATTGAACAACATTAACTGTATGCTAGCTTAGGACGACGGTATTTTTTCAGACTGTAGAACTTAGAGGCTATACCCCTACTTTGGTCGACTAGCGACTTAGACAAGGAGGTTGTATGATAACTGTAGAGATTGTAGAGTCTTTATTATTATGGCTTATGCTGTTTTTGTTTTTGTGAACTTGAATTATTTTGTACATTCTCTCATCATAATCCAGCGTATTTATGTTTGCCGTACTACCTTGACTTATGCCGCTATTATAGCCTAGTTTTTGCAAGCTTAATCCTATATCGAGCTTGTTCATGACATATGTATTATTGGGGCCTGATAAACCACACTAATACAAATTGTCTAATCAGAATCAGTGTATTATGGTCTAGCTAGACATAGTGCGCTTGATTCGCCCTTCGCAATACTATTTTACGTGGATTGAGATGTATAGTTGACCAGTAGACAAATATACTTACCCTCTAGATACGACAAAGCATATCATATCAAGTACATAACTGCACCGATGTGAGCATGCAAATAAGAAATTACCAAATAGTATCTCAATCCACAACTGCCTTGACAATTCCTATATGAATCCTTTAAACGCTTTGATTCCCATACTTCCATTCTATTACCCCTCCTTGAACTCTTTACCATTGTTTTCCGTCTTCCCTTGTTTCGGAAAGACGAAACCTCGTGCTTGGAAATAAGTGATACACTGATAGTGCTAGGTACACCCCATAGGCTAATCATATGACTTGGTGACTCTCTGTTATAAATGATTAAGGGCCTATCATAGATGATATGTTTGGTGTTAAAAACTTTGAGGATTCAATAACATGATTAAATAATTTGGGACATAGCTTTCTTAGATGTATAGCCTTAGATGATAGATGGGTAAATTCTAAGTTGGGTAGAGACCGCAATGTTCACTTGAGAAAAATTCTTTAGACTGTAATCAAGTAAGATTTGATAGAGAGACCCTACCCTAGTTTAATTTCGAGGACGAAATTGTTTTAAGTTGGGTAGATTGTAAACCCCCTGATTTTTCAAAAATTTTTAATTTAGATTTTTCACAATTTTTTGTAATTTTTGGGGATTTAAACTAAGGTATTTTGAATTTAAATAATTTTTAAATGATGTTGATTAATATTAAAATATTATGAAAATAATATTTTTGGGTGTGAAATGAAAAATTAGACATAGGGTAATTTTTCGGGAATTTATTGGACCCCGAAAACATTTTTAAAAGCCCTAAAATCTAATTTATTTTTAAACCAAATTAAACCCTGAATTAAACCCGGTTTATTTCAAATAAACCAAACCGACCCGAACCGAACCAAGGAGAACCAAACCGAACCGAACCCACTCTTAACGGGTCGGGTCGGATCCGAATCGAACCCGACCCGGACCCGTTAACCCTAACCGAACCCTAATCCTAAACCTAACCGTAAACACTGTTCCGGTGCCCTATTTATTGCCTCGAACTCCATGCCCCGCCGCCGCCGCAACCCTCTCTCTCCTCTCTCCGCCGCCCGCAGCTCCGCCCGGTCGTCCTAAGCCCTAGCCGGAACCCTAATCTCCGTCGTCTTCTTCCTCCAGCCATCTTCTCCATCTCTCCCGACCATCTCCTTCGTCCCGCCTCGACGAACACCACCACCCAAGGCCGTCGACCCCCCACGCCGTCTTCGACCACCGTCCAGCGCCCCGCCTGGCATCGAACCCTCGCCTGAACCCTCGTATCGATGACACTCGTCGATCCCCCAACTCATCCCGCAGCCCCGACGACCTCCACAGCCTTCCATTTCCGCCCTAAGCTCCGCCCAGCCCCAGCTCCACCGCTCGACCATCTCCCTCGACCCATCCCCGACTATCTCCGCCGACGTCCTCCACCCGATCACAGCCCAGATCTCCTCCCCCGACCAGAATACCCCACAGCCGACCGCCCGCTGCCCTAGCACGGACACAGTGACCCGGACACAGCCGCTCTCAGACCGGACACAGCCGCTCACAGACCGGACACAGCAGACTCGAGACAGGACACAAAACAGTAACCCGGACACGGGAATTTCAGGTTCCACGGAGCCCTGTTCAGGTAACCCATTCTCTCTCCTCGTTGCCCTATTTTTCGTTCCGTCAGTTGTGACGCGTAGGCTGTGACACCCTCTCGATGCCCGTGCAACCCTCTCGGTGCGTCGCGTCCTGTGGCGATCGCAAACTGCGATCCAAAAATAGAAAAAATAATACCCCGTTTTCCCCCGGAACTGAGTGCGCCCCGCCAAACGGGACGACTTGGTCGCGTGCGGTCTTCACCAAAATGTGCGCACCGTTGATATGGACGTGTGGGATGTGCGTGCACACCGAAATCAACGCGTATCCGCCGACAACGTCCCGTATCCGCCTGTTCTGGAACACGTCGTAACTTTGTGTACACATGTCGGATCGAAACAAAACTTGTGCCATCGGACTCGTAGCATTACGCTGGTCTTGTGACCCAAGTTCGGTTCGATTCTGAGAACGTTGACAAAATCGCGTATCGTGGGCCCCGCGGCTCCACTTGTCGGGCGATTTTGTGATCGGCTCATCGGAATCCAGTTCTGGAAGTTCCGTTGGGTTCGAATCATCATTCTGGACTTGTTGACACTAAGTTTGACGATTTTGGAGACCATTAGTTCTGACACGCTTTTCGGTACAAAGTGGGCCACACGTGGACCCCACTTTTATCCAAAATTACCGTTTTGCCCCTGTGTCCAAATTGGACTCAAGGACAGGCGTTTCTAGCTATTTGATATTTTTTGAGTCTGTTGGTGATATCTATTTCAGCATCCGGAGATATTTGTTCTGCGGCCATAGCTTCTGATCCTGTGTGTTGAACTTTGTGACGTTACACTTTACAGCTTTCTTTCCAGGCAAGATACCTTACCAAATTGCTTACAGTATTTTGCATGCTTAGTATATTTCTGTATATTTATTTTATTTCTGTTTATTTATTGCATGTGTAGTTCCTTTCAGTCATTACTATATATTAGATATGTTGACACATACTTGACACTTAGTATCATAGAGGACAATCATTAGGCGTATGGGCTTTTAACCACTCTGGTAAACCGTAGTAACTAGCACGCACTATGGTGGTCGTGTCCGATGGTCGCTACCCCCGCGGTATGTCGATTGATGGAGTCACGAGGGTCGCTACTCCCGCGGTATGTCAGCTGATGATGTTCATGGACGAGTGCATGAGTTGTGAGGATTAGATCGAGTAGCCTACCCTTGCCCATACATCGAAAAGTTTTTCTTATTGCATTCATATAGATTGTCTTCTATAACGTACTTATCTATTTTCAAACATTATGCATGTTTACTGTATTCAAATTGGCTTGCTTCTATGTATCTTGTTACGTCCCTCTAAGGACCTGGTCCCTTTCCAGGTATATTTGTTCTTGAGTATTTGCAGGACCGTAGATTTGGATGGTTACATATGTTTCGAGGATGTCTTCTCTCCGAGCCCCATGATTGTTAGCTGGTATTCCCATATTGTATTTGTTGTGTTGTACTTTCCATTCGAGTTGGTAGTGGATTTGTTTCCACCCAACTATCATCCTTAGATACTTATGTTGAGATCTAGTTATATAGATGCTGGATATTCATTTATATTGATTTTTGTGGATGAGATTTAGATTGTACCCTGTGACTTGTGATACATTTTATACCACTTGTGGATTTAATATTCATATTACAGCGTACGTGTGGATTTGGTTTCCATATATTGGAGTTGCCATATCCATGCAGCTGGCATGCTTACGTGTCCTAGTCCTACGTATTTTTGGGACTGGGGCGTGACACCATCTGCCACCTTATTGGTGGGAGAGGTGATTTTACGCACAAGGCACTTTTGAAATTTCTGACTTGGCGCTGAGGCATTGTTAGAAACTATGTCTGCCCCGTCAGTGACGGGCGACAAATTTTTACGCGCAGAACGCATTGTATACTTCTGGATTGGCACTAAGGCATTGCCAGAAGTTTTTTCTATTCCGCCAGCGACAGGAGACTGATTTTTACGCGCGGGGTGCGGAGTGGACTTCTGGATTGGCACTAAGGCATTGCCAGAAGTTTTGTCTGTTCCGCCAGCGACGGAAGACTGAGTTTTACGCGCAAGGCGCTGAGTGGACTTCTGGATTGGCACTAAGGCATTGCCAGAAGTTTTGTCTGTTCCGCCAGCGACGGGAGACTGAGTTTTACGCGCAAGGTGCGGAGGTTGCGAAGCTACAACCTTGTTGGTCGGAGAAACCAGAGAGTCGGCAGGAATGGTAGGGGATGTCCGGGGCATCCAGACCTTACGCAATTTCCTGTTGTCTTGGACAGAGAGAGAGTGAGAGCTACCCCCTGCTCGAAGCATATCTTCGTAGGCAGATTGGTCGAACTGAACGACCAAAGTCTTCTTCGTTGCTCCTACTGATACAACATCGTGTTAAGCAATGACCTTCTCATCAGAAGAGAAACTGGTCCCCAGCAGAGTCGCCATCTTGTGTTTGATAATAAACGGAAGAAATAAAACTAGGTTTATATGAAACCCTTTCTTAGGTTTACAAACAATAAGTACTATTAATCCTATACGAGGATGTTAAGTACAAAATTTAATCTGGGTAAATATTGCTATAGGAGTCTGATCTGCAGTCGATCACTTTGTCCCTTGGACTACACGATGATGAAGAAGTGCTGTAGAAGAAGAAGAAGCTTCAAAAGATCGCAAGAGGGATTAGACGCTTGATGCCAAAGTCGTCCTTGCTCTCTGTCTATGCTCTAAGCTCTTTTCTCTCGATCCTTCGACTCTTCGACCTTTCTTTGACCAAAATCCTCGACCTTTGACTTCCGTGGATGGAGGTCTATATTTATAGGCGTAGAAGCTGAACAATAGAGAGAACCGCACCTTTTACGCGACGGTTATCATAACTGCTACCCACGTATAAATGATCTTTAGAATGAGCGTGTGACGCATGTCCCATTAAGAGGTAATGCGTATAACTGCTACGAAGATTACGGCATAAAAGTCACGTGGGTAACTGCCCCTTGCGTAGAGATGATTGGCGTAGAAGCCAAATAACTGTCTCCTTGGCGTAAAAACCAAATAGCTGTTCTGATGGCGTAGAAGCCAAGTAGGCGTAGAAGCCTGATAGATATCGTATTGGCATAGAAGCCAAAAATAGGCGTAGAAGCCTAATGTTGCACGGATAGGTAGTCGGCGTAGAGATAGCCAATCTTCCTTCCTTGGATGAGGTCTTGGACGTAGTCTGAACCAAATAGCCTTATCACGCACCAATACAAATATGGCTTGAGTTGGCGTATTCCGAGGAGATAGCAACGGCGTACTCCTATGGTTGAAAATAGCCAGGTCAGCGTATTTCAAGGAGATAGCGTACAACGTGCTCCTATAGCTGAAAATAACCTGATGGCATAATTTGTAGAGGTGATGATGTGGACGTATTAGCTGTAATCATGGCTCACCCAGTCTTTGGAATTAGAATAAAATCTCGTGCATTAAATGGAGAGATCTGCCCCCATTCTGAGCATTAATTGCAGAGACGTGCCTCGAGCTCTGTACGAAGAGCAGCTTTTGACGTGGCAGTTCGTTTTGTCTTCTGCGGAGCGTAAAAGCTCATATCTGCCTGTATAAAACTAGACAGCGTATTCCCTTGAATGCGTAAAAGCAATTTGTACCCTAAACGACGGTCTGGGTCTCTGTGCAGACTTATCATTACAGCCGTCGTCTGGATAGTCGTGCGGTACTCTTTGTCAGGAGTCAGGTTCACTGCATGATCTGACAGGTTCATTCGAGGAATACGAAGAGTTCCCCGTACGACTTCCTACTGCATTAAAAGCGAGTAGGTTTTATGCTAAAGTGGTGATGTAACAATATTTTTACGCTGAAGCAGCCTGGAAATTCTGCATTACGTGGATTGTACTGGAGCTTATATTTTACGCTGTACTAGCGATAAAGCTCTGTTGTGTGCTGATGGCTCTGAAGTCATGTTTTACGCCGTCCAGTATTGAAATACTGCGTATAATCTTGTAGCGTATTTTTCATTCTTCTACATTTAGCACAACATTCAAATCCTTACAAAAAGTGCGCCAAGATATGTTGAGTACTCTGGGCGCATTTTACTCCTCATGCGTGCGTTTTGTACGAATGTCATCTAATCAAACACTTGCAAAAGTGCGCCAAGGCTATCAAAAACTTGGGCGCACCATTGAAAAAAATTCTCAGCGGCGCACATTTGAGCGTTCAACCTCGTCAATCAAGAGAAAGTGCGTCAAGCCTTTTTTTGCGCACTAATTTCTTTCTTTGAGTATTCTTGATAGGCGAGCCTTGACTTTGGCATCGTCTCGACTGTCGTGTTCACGAATGTCGTGTCTCAACTGTTGTGACATGCCTTGAGACGCATTTTATCTTCTAGTAGACCTTCCTACGCTTGTTTATACGCCAAACTTCCCTGCTGGCAAGATTGATAAAAATATGCCAAACTTCTGGCTCGTGCACTTCTATCATTGTGCGCCAAAGTTGTGAAACTCATCTCACTGTTCTAGCAGACGTACCCGATATACATGTATTATGCATGTATAGCTTGCTTCTTGTTTAATTGCTTACATCTTATTTTATGCCATTCATGTATTATCTAGGTTATTTTGTAAATTTCTCTTAGTTGCATGCTTTGGACCGTTAGTCCCTTAATTTTCTTGGTCGGTGGTTGTGATGAACCTAAGAGAGGGCTTGGATTATGATCCAATGGCCTACAATCAACCATTTGCCTATATAAGCAAACATTTCTCTTTCCTTCACTTTTCCTTTTTCTTTCATTTCTCTTTCCTCCTTCACTTCTTCAACCTTCACCGAGAGCAGCTGAACTTGGCCTTGGCCTGGGTAACCTTGGTAGTATTAGGCTAGAACTTGACTGTAGGCAAGTACATCTTGCCAACCGAAGGAACAACCATGGATCTTATTTTGATTCTTAGTATAACTTGTTTAATCACTTGATAGATTTCATTTGCTTAATACTTAGAACCTGTCTTCATAATAATTTTGATTTCCTCGTATTGTTGCTCATGGAGCCCGAGAACAGCAAGTCAAAGATTGTAAAGTTGGCCTGAAAATGTATACAAAGAGTACGCAGGGAACCCTTGTCGCATAAGCGAAGTTCCAGAATGCACTTGTGTGTGTTTCATAAATTTTTTAGAAAGTACGCCAAGATATATTGTGTACTCTGGGCGCACTTCTCTACTCCGACGTACGTTTTGTACTAAGGCAATTCCTTCAAAAGTACGATAAATTCTACTTGGTGCACTTTTGAATGGATCTGAAAGTCATCAAGAATGTGCGTCACTGCTTAAAAGTCAAGTTGGCGCACTTTGCAGATATTGCAGAGTTAACGCACTTTGGTGAAATTTCCTTACCGGCATACTTTGTTGCTTCTGGTGAATGTCGCACTCTACTATGTGGCGCACTATGCGGCATCCTCCAGAGACGACACACTTTGTCGCCTTTCGTATTACTTAATGACTAAGCAAAGACTTCTGACAATTCTTGAAAGTTGTGTTCTCGACTGCAGAGTCGTCTCGACTGCTGTGTCATGTCTTAGAACTTGTGTTTGTCTTTTAGTAGACCTTCCAAGACCCGTTTGTGCGCCAAATCTGTTTTTGGATATTTGTGCGCAAAATCTGTTTCTGGCCATTTGTGCGCCAAGACCTGTTTGTGCGCCAAATCTATTTTTGGCGCCAATGCCCGTTTGTGCGCCAATAGTGGTTTTGACCTATTGTGCGCAGATGGTTACTTCTTGCCTGATTTTATACGCCAACCTTGAATTGTTAATTTAAGTGCATGTATGAAAGTATTCTCTTTAGCATGTTTAACTCTTAATGATTCTCTAGTTCTCTTTTATCCTATTATTTTAGTTAATCATTGATATTTTCTGAACCTGACATTCTTGATATTGATCTTGATCTCCTGACATGATCTAGTAATTATACATTACAAATGAACTCCTGAATCTTGACATAAAACTGATCCTGTATTGATAATCATGATACTGTACTGATAATCCTGATCCTGTATTGATAATTACTCCTGATCCTGATACTCCTGATAGTGGCTCGACGTAGCGCACTCTTGACTTGAGATTTTCTGTAACTGTCCTGATCCAGGCTATTAGTAGCACATGTATTGCATGACCTGTATCCCCATGGTTGATTTTGTTTGAACTCGTCAAATTATTGTCCTGTCTTGCATCATGTCTAAGGCATATTTATGAGCACCACGGTCAGGAATCCTTGATAATTGTCCAGGCTAATAACTATAATAATAATCTAGAAAGCATCTAGAGAGATTTCCTGGCTAGATGCAATCCCGGTATCTGAGCGACACCTGATGGATTTGGAGCTCTCTATTATGAGGGGCATACTTCCAGCACACCGTCGAGTGTTGCACTACCAGAAAAGATAAGAATATGATTATATCTGATAAATCTATACTATGTACATGTTCGTCTGGATAGCCCGGATAGCCCGGATAGTCTACAGGACATGTGGCTGCAAGGAATCTCAAACTGCATATATTAGTAATTAGGACTGTGATAATCCTAGTTAGTTAATGATAATAAGCCATAGGGCATGATTGGCCGTGATTGCTTAATTTCCAGTCTGGTCCCGTCCTGATTTATTTTTAACAACTGATCCTGAGAACAGTAATTGAAGCCTGACTCCAGATATCCCTGTTTTATATACTCCAGAGCATGTTTAATTATTATTTTTACCTGTTGCCCTTATTTAAATATTTTTTGTGTTATTTCTTATTGATTTGTCTGTATGTTAGTTTTAATTCCTAAGTTTGGCTCCCTTGTGGTACTTGCTGTTTTAGGGTCTGACCCCACTGGTTTATTATGGCCATATTTCGGAGCAGAACCGCAGGATCTTCCGTACTTTCCTCCTCAAGATGGTGAATACGAGGAGCACCTGAGAACATGAGTGGGTTTCTTCTTCATCACCCACCTGATCTTGTACATTATTCTTTTGAGGCATTTAGCCATCGAGCACGTGTTTAGCTCATATTTTGGGACTTGACATCCTAGCCTGCAGCCTACATGTAAAGCATATTCTAGACTATAGCTAGAGATAATCATGTAATATTGTACTCTTGCTAGTTCTTTATTTTGTAACTAGTTTCCTGATCATCTGTGTATATATAGTTTGGGATGCCTCACTATTATATGTTTGGTGATCATATATCTTGTAACTTATTGCTTGCTTGAGATTGAGACACCTATGATCCTTGGCCCAGGATTACCTAGTGGATTGTAGAGTAAACCCTCACACGTCTAGACAGTCATGACCGTATCTTGGGGTATAGAGTACTCTAGTATACGTAGCTGGCTTTATCTGCCCCCGCTCTCCAGTATTCTGGTTCTGGGGCGTGACAAAGGTTCTAAAAGTGTACTTTAGTATCATTTGTGCGCCATCTTTTGCTCGGAGCACTTTTTGTATCAAAGTGCGCCAGAACTTTCCGAACTAGTGATTTGTGCGGCAATGCTGTTTTTGGCCATTTGTGCGCCAATAATGGTTTTTGGCCCATTATGCGCGAATACTTTATTTTTTTGCCTGATTATGCGCCAACCCTAAATTGATGATTTATGCGCATGCATTTTATTATTCTCTTTAATAATGCTTAGCACTTGAATTCTCTCTGGTTCTCTTTTATCAAGTTATTTTAGTTAATCCTTGTTATTTTCTGAACGTGATATTCTTGATATGGATCTTGATTTCTTGACATGAGCTAACTGATTGTACACTATGAATGATCTTCTGAATCTTGACATGGAACTGATAACCCTGATACACCTGATCATGATACTCCTGGTAGTGGCTCGACGTAGCGCACTGTTAACTTGAGAGTTTCTATAACTGTCCTGATCAAGGCTATTAGTAGCACCTGTATTGTATGTCATGTATCCCCGTGGTTGATTTTGATTGTGCTTGTCAAGTTACTATCATGTCTTGCATCATGTTTAAGGCATATTTCTAAGCACCACGGTCAGAAATCCATGATAATTGTCTAGGTTAATAACTAGAATAATAATCTAGAAAGCATCTAGAGAGATTTTCTGGCTACATGTAGTTCCGGTATCCCAGCGACACATGATGGATTTGGAGCTCTCCGTCGTAAGGGGCATACTTGCAGCACACCGACGAGTATTGTACTACCAAAAAAGAAAAGAGATGATTATGCCTGATTAATTTATACTATGTACCCGTTCGTTTGGATTACCCGGATAGTCTGCAGGGCATGTGGTTGTAAGGAATTTCAAACTACATGTGTTAGTAACTAGGACTGTGATAACCCTAGTTAGCTAATGATAGCAAACCGTAGGGCATGATTGACCGTGATTGCTTGATTTCTAGTCTAGTATTGTCCTGATTTACTTTATCATCTGATCCCGAACTGTAATATTTGTACTGATTCCGGATATTCCAGGTTATACTCCAGAGCATGTTTAACTGTTATCTTTACCTGTTGCACTTATTTAACTGTTCTTTATACTATTATTCTTGTCTTGTCTGTATGCTGGTTTTTAGTTTATAAGTTTAGCTCCCTTGTGGTACTTGTTGTTTGTGGTCTGATCCCACTGGTTTTGTATGGCCAAATTTCAGAGCAGGACCATAGGATCTCCCATACTTTCCTCCTCAAGATGGTGAACACGAGGAGCACCCGAGGATATAAGTAGATTTCTTCTTCATCACCCACTTGATCTTGTACATTATACTTTTCAGAAGTTTAGTCATAGAGCAAGCGTTTAGCTCGTGTTTTGGGATTCTTGATACTACAGACTGCCGGCCTACATGTAAAGCATATTCTAGACTATAGCTAGAGCTGATCATGTAATATTGTACTCTGCTAGTTCTTCATCCTGGTAACTAGCTTCATGATCATCTGGGTATGTATAGTTTGTGACGCCTTACTATTATATATTTTGGTGATCATACATCTTATAAACTTGTTGCATGTTTGAGATTGAGATACCTAGGATTCTTTACCCAGAATTGCCTGATGGATTATAGAGTAAACCCTCACATGTCTAGACAATCGTGACCGTATCTCGGGATATAGAGTACTCTGATATACGTAGATGGCTTTGTCTGCCCCCGCTTCCCAGTATTCTGGTTTTTGGGGTGTGACACAGCTTAAGTGGTGGCCCATACAGGTCTAAAAATTCAGAAGTGTGGGGGTTTACTGGATATTTTAGATGTCTCAATCATGTTACTCCTTGATCTTCTCTAGTGTCGAGTTTATATCTCTGAAATCTTGATTCAACATCTGCTTTGATCCTTGATCAATCATGTCCATCCCTTTGATGATCCTTGTGTCCTTTATCTTTCAGGGATATTGTTCCTGGTCCTTCTGATCACCCAGTCCGAGTTCCTCCAATAGCAGGACAATATCCCGATGCCTAGCAAACCCTTGAGGTTCAGCCTCAGCATTCCGGGGATGGGTCCAGAACTGCTCAAAATAAAGAACCCCAGATATAGTTAGTACCTCCCGTGCAACCAGTACCTGATGCAGGAGGGGAAAATAATGTGCTAATTGGTATCCTTCAAAAATTATTGGCAACTCAGGGGCGTCAAGAAGACGTGCTCACTCAATCACTACAAGAGATTTTGGAAAGAGGCGGACATCGTGCCAATAATTTGGCAAGCAATTTCAAACGCCTCCAACCATCGTATTTCTATGACACCGAGTATGCGATTGCATCAGACGCTTGGCTTCAGGACACTGAGACTATTCTAGAGGTAGTCGGAGTTCCGACTAAAGAGCAAGTCTCGGTGGTTCGGTTGCAGTTGCTAGATCTGGCCCGAGATTGGTGGGCAGCACAGATAATTTCACTAATAGTACTCGTCTCTGTGGCCGTTTTTAGTAAAAGATTCCAGACAAGGTATTTTGATGCAGTGTCGCATTATGACTTGCAACAGAGATTTAATAACTTGAAACAGATGGACATGACTGTTGATAGTTATGCGGCAGAATTCTACAGACTCGGTCGGTTTGCTCCCACCTTGGTGGCGACCGAACTAGATAGGGCAAGGAGATTCCAGCAGGGACTTCACCTGAAGATTATATTAGCAGTAGAACAACACGAGTTCCAGACTTTTGATCCTGTATTAAAAGCAGCAAGGAGGTATGAGTATACCTCCCAGAGAATTGTAGATAGGACAGAGGGTCGTAAGAGAACTCATACTTCAGACGGTTCTTATAACCAGTTTTCAGCACCAGCCCCAGGATTTAGGGATTTAACTATCGGATCTCTGAGGAGTCCAGTTTTAGCAGCCTCAGTTCAGCAAACGACACCGACTCGAACTCAGCAACAAAGGACACCTTCGTCGGCGGGGTATTCTCATTATGGAAAACCATGACGTGATTTCAGTGTATCGCAGAGCGTAAGAGTTGTGCTTAGCCTGTGGAGCGCCAGGCTACAGAGTGGGAACTTGTCCACACAAAGCTAGTTTATCATCACCATCCCCGACAGGACCCCAGTATAGGGCCTCAGTGCCGGTTCAGCAGAACCAGGGTCCGAGGCCTTTGTCGACCTAATCTTAAGTATTCCAGCAGCATAGGCTATAATAGTATGCGCAGATCCAAGCTCAAGTACAAGCTAGGCAAGGAGGTCTGTCATGTCCCAGTCCCAAAATACGTAGGACTAGGAATACGTAACATGCCAGCTACACATTCGACCAGACTCTGGTCTGACTCGAATACGTATAAGTTGTATTATAATGGTCACTATCTAGATAATCCAATAAATATAAATATCTATGCCTCAATCCACAATGAATAGAATATAATAAGAATGACCTATATGTGCTAAAGTCAGCCGTCCAGTAACACACAAGCTCGAATAGACTCGAGAAAGAAATATGAGTCTATAAA
This sequence comes from Iris macrosiphon, assembly GCA_036927795.1. Taxonomy (NCBI): domain Eukaryota; kingdom Viridiplantae; phylum Streptophyta; class Magnoliopsida; order Asparagales; family Iridaceae; genus Iris; species Iris macrosiphon. Next base: position 168,707,571 of record JAYESA010000015.1, read on the forward strand.
AACTAGGCTACATCAGCAGATAAATCAATAATATAAATGAATAGCATAACTCAGGTAGAAATGATATAAGTACCTGGTACCAATGCCCACATGGCAAAGCAACCCAAATCAATAACTCCAGGCAGGCTCCACAACGATCTATGCTCTAAAACTAGCAAGGGACCAGGTCCTCAGAAGGACGTAACAAGGTACAAGAAATATCATGCCAAAGTAAAATATTATAATACCACATACTCAATGGTAAACTACTATAACCATCTAAGTGATATGCACATGAGAACATCACTCGTACTCAGGATGAAACCACTACAGGCTCTGTGTCAGGGAGCCCATTGCAGCAAGTAATATCTCGTAGGGCCAGTAAATATATCAAAAATATGGGACAGAGTCTAAGGCACCTCCAGTAACATAGTATATATATAAAAATATAATCAGCCTGTAGTTTGGTGTATCTCTCTCCACCCAATGTAACCGCATATCTCATGTCCACAACGTCTCATGTCCATAATGTCTTATGTCCATAACACGCAAGATCATGACCTCTAGATAGTACAATGAGTCATAATGATATATGTATATAATATGCAAGTCTTATATTACGCCTATACAGAATTACTATGAATACCTCAAGAAGGATTTTGTCACATGAAATAGTGTCAAGTGTCCAACGATCTGATGTGCAAGGATACAAGCACGTGAAATAAGATTATGGTATTAACTCTCTAAGTGACGTTACTCGACTCCGCGTACAACGTCGACACCCGAATCTTGTTCGGACGCTAAGCAATATCTCACGACCATAGGGTAAACACACACATCAACCATATCAAATAACTATAATAACTAAATAAGATAATTAAGGCAAAGAACTGTGATACATCATGGCAAGGTACACTTGTCTGCTGTCTGTGGCTGCGATATTGTCTGTCCGACATCCTCTTCTAGAAGAGTAACAGATCGAAGATGTCCTGTTAAATATATTCTAATTAATAACCATACACTCTAACTACTCCAGGACAACACGAAAGATTGTTGCACAACCTTAACTTTCAGTTGACGTTCTTGTCCAACAATCCAATAGTTGCGTAGCATTGAACAACGTGCCAAGATACACGTGTCATGCCACTCTCAAAATATGTTGTGATGGTGTCTTACATTGACATACCATACGTACTTATAGGAACTTATATGTGTTTGGCTACATGTAGTCTTATATGTACGTATGAACGTATCGATGTCGCAAAACTCGCACCATTGCTATCCTATTCATCTAACATGCATGGAACCTCTTAATCATTTATTTTAACATTATTTATTACTGAATTAATCATAATTAATATTCTAAAATTATTTCTAAATAATCAAAAATAACCAAACATCGGCATTGCATGCCATTATTTGCTTCGGACGACAACTAGTCATTCTAACCAACTTTGGCACGTAGTCTTGACATACAACCTCCAGGTTGGCATCCAAATATGATTAAATAAGAAATTAATATATTAAATATTCTAGAATTAATATATATTAATTTCTAAAATTTATTTACTTCAGTAAAATAACAACTATCAAAGAACTATAACTAGTCTTGATACGACGTGTCCGTGTCAAGGTTGTTCATTGGTTTGGGATAGTTTTTGTACGTAAAAATATAGATCTAATATATGGAAATAATTCTAAGCATAATCTATCATTAATATAGATTTACACAAGATTTTATTCATGAAAAATATGGAAATAAACAAAGTTGAAAAACTTACGCGATTGCGATTACGGAAGGGACCTTTTTCACGACTACGGCCAAACAAAGTACCAAACGAACTCCAAACCTCACAAAACTTGACAAGGATCTTGGAGACTTAAATTATGATGTAAATCTAGGTTTTTTTGCTACTGTGGAGGGGCCTAAACTACTGCTGCAACCAACAGCCAATATTTGGTCAAAAAGGGGTTCGGTTGGGGTTTTTATGGAGTTGTGGCCTGTAGGAAAGGAGAGAGGAAGAGGGAAAGAAGTAGAAGATGGAGAGAATATGATAAAGGAGTTTGTTTTCATGAGGGAGAGAAAAAGGGGAGGCTAACCTAATAATTATGTTTAAGTGTTGGGGGGTTGCTAAATATATGTAGTTTAAATAGGTGGGTGGTTAGGATTTGATTTAATATTTAAAAATATGTGGGTGGAATTTTGTGGAGTCTTAATATAGTAATAGGCTGAAATATAAATTAGGAAATTGTCACAAAAATATTCACATAGGATTTGGTTTGATCAAAAGATAGGGATATGCAACAAACTAGGGGTTTCCTAATTTGAAAATGTGGGATTTAAATCTTCAATTGATTTGTTCAGATTTTTTGAATATATTTTATATGTGGTATGTGTTGTGGAATTGAAAAAATATGTGGGGTTTGTTTGTTAGGATTGAGATTTGGTTGGTTATGATCTTTGGTAGTTAGGTAGTTAGGCCAACTATGATGACACCTATGACACTTTTTATAAATAGAAATTCTATAAATAGAAATAAATTAATTTAAATAAATAAATAAATAAATAAATAAATAAATAAATAAATAAATATAATATAATATAATATATATATATATATATATATATATATATATATATATATATATATATATATATGCACTACATGCCTACATGTGTTTGGGTTTGATTTGGGTCAAGTTCTAGTCAAAATGAAGCAGTTTTACGGTAACCGTAGTTCTAGATGTTTGTCAATATTTTTGAAGCATGGAGGAGATCAAACAAATGCATCATCCATACCCCAAATATATTAGATACAATCAAGATTAGTAATATAATTTTTTTAGAAGAAAAAATGTTGTACATTGCTCCAAATATCCAAGTCAAGGCAAAGTGTCATATATAAAAAAAGAATTTTATAAATTAATACTTTAAAATATAAAATAAAATAAAATAAAATAAAAAGTACAAAATTACCCTATTCTAAAATGAGGGGGCTTACAAGGTCCGCAGCAGAGAGGACCGACACCGAGAGGACGAAGCCAGGCTATGGCACTCACCCTGGAGGAGCAGCTAGCTTCAGGTAAAGTGGTGGTAGGTACCATTCTCGTCAACTCTCATTCAGCTTCAGTATTGTTTGATTCTGGTGCATCTCATTCTTTTATGTCTGCATGATTTATGACACGAGTTGGATTTGTAACCATCACTTTTCAGGATAAAAATATTTTGATCATTTTGGTAATATTTATTATTGATATATTTGTATTTCATAATAATTGATATAGTTGAATATATATAAATATTTAATATAGATGAGTTTGTGTTAGCCCCTTAGTTAGAATAATTGCTATGAACCCAACTAGGTTTGTCATGACCATTAGAGCAACCCATTTAGTTAGTCATGGTTGGCTAGTTAATTAGATGGAATAAATAGAATATCAAATTATTAGTATTAGAACCTTTTTAATTAAAACCCCTTATTAGTTAAACCCTTGATGACAACTTAATAGGGCAATTTGGACATTGTAGAACCAAACCAACCCTAACCCTAAGTGGCCGGCCCTACTTAGTGGAGAGGAGCCTCATGAATATTCATTACTTCATTCATTTCTTCTCAATTTGTTCTTCCCCAAAATTTTTCCATTTTTCTCCACCAAATTCCTTTAAAATCAATCTCAATCTCTCTCATTATCATTCCCACGGAGAGCTAGAACCTTGAAGACTTCAAGAGGCTAGAAAAAGAATGTTTTGCAAGAAGTTAATGTCTATTTCTCCTTCTTGTGCTCATTGGAAGAAACCATATTGAGAATCCATCTCCCAATAAGTCAAATCTTATTTCTCTTGTCATGTAAACTCTAGAATGGTATAATAAACCCGTTGGAACCCTTCCTTGGTTTAAGACTACCCATCGAAAGAAGAATTAGGTTTATAGGAGGACTATGGCGAAAGTTATATTGTGTTTTGTGTTCATTTGGAGAAAACTCCAAGGTGGCACACCAAGTATTTGATGAAATATTCAAGAGTATGTGTGTATACTAATTGGTATATGGATATGTACAATATGTATAAGTTGATGTATTCACAGTGGAGTATCTCTGTATGTGTTGCCTTTGTGTATAGGTGTGTTACACTTGTGAGATCTGTGTCAATTTTAGATTTGAGTGTGTGTCACAGTGGTGTGACAGTAGCTTAGTGTATTATGAGGGAGGTTCCTTAGTGTTAGTGTTTATCTAAGTGGAGACCTGCATACAGCAGAGGGTTGATATATTAGGGTGTATATTTATATATCAATATGGGTATTGATATAAAATTGGGGAGTTAGTAATTTATACTGGTATTTCATGCATGAGAGTGATAGGAGTGTGTGTGACTGAACTTGAGTCTGTAGCAGTGAGGGACTTGTACTGACTTACTGTGGTGGACTACATCACAGTGCAGTCCACTCTGGGTGAGCAACAAGTTGTTTTGGCGCGCGTGTGTGTGTGTTAAGATATCTGTTTGTGTGTGTGCATAATTGTGCACATGTGCAGTAGAAATTGGAGTACAGTAGGTAGTTTGGTGAAGTGCAGGGGAGGGTCTAATACTGTATTTGTTTGGTGAAATATGAGGTAGCAGACTTTTCTTAGTGGGTATCATGAGATGTGTGTGTAAGTGACTGAGGTGGTGAAGTATGTTGAGGTATTTTGGGAGAGTGGATCAGTAGCAAGGGGGAGAGTGTAAGGTGTGAGGAAGTGATTCTCAAGAGAGTGTGTGTGTGTGTTTTGTGTTGCAAGTGACAGACTGTGGGTGTCATGACCCGCACCCGGTATAGGGGCACGAGCGTGGGTACGTCCAGCCTACGCCGCAGCATCGGCGGTAGAACGCTGTCTAGGTCATGTAACTATCTAATCAATCTCACATGAATATCCAACTCCATAAGGAGACACAGATATCACAATATAATATGGAATATACTCAATCACATAAGCTAAAGCACGATGAGATATCGAAGCAAACAATGAAATACAAGACAAGTCTAAACAACAATAAATAGTCTAACCTGCAATCAATAACATCCATATCTCCAAGTATGCTGGAAACAAGTCCTCTATGTCGCAGTCTGGGAAAAATATCCAGTCAGGATTGGAACGAAATACACCTCTAACAGCAGTTCCACATATATTGACAAAAACTATAACACAGTGTAAAGAAATACAAGACAGATAGAAAATACTGGCAATAAGAAATACTGGAAGAAGAAATATTGGAATAAAGGAATACTGGAGCATATCATCATCAATGTACATCTAGCAATGAAATAGAAATACAAGTACACGCAAGAACAATGAACTGGTATATAAGTGTGTACAAGAACAATAACTAGAACATGTGGAGATGCTAGATCCATATACTAGAGATACATGTTAAGAATCATCTAACTAAGTGTGTGAAATATCAGCATATCATGTGATCGACTTGGGACTATATGACTCATTACATTGATTAGCGATCATCCCCAACAAGTCCGGCTAACCATATGTAACAGCGATGAGGCATGTAAGGGTAAGGCTGCACCGACGTGAGGTATGGGTGAGCTATGATGCATGTAAATTTGGGTATGATCACATAAGCTACTAATATTTCCCTATTTATCCCCAGCTAGCATGATGGATTCCAATCACGACTCCTCGTGACAGGTCTCAATGATGCCAACTCGTGTAAACAATAATGTCAGAGTCATGTACGCTATACAACAAGAATTATAGAGATAATCAACATAATGTAAACTATCAGAGAATGTACTCGCCTGGGGTCCTGCTGCTGGTATGAATCAGATTCCAAGTCACAGTCCAAATAGCCTATGTATTACAAATTTACCATGTCAAAAGATAATTTATTTTAATTTATTTAATTCTGGAATAATTAATCTAAAATCCTATTTTTATCTTATTATTCTGATTTTTAGGTTAATTCCTAAATTTTGTCCAAAGGAACTGAATTTTATCTACTCGAGACTCATGGCACGCAAATCGAGGCAATCTATTGACCAAAAAGTCAACTGACACAAACTCGACTTTTATGCATGATTTCCTATATATTTAAGCATCAAAAATATGCTGGAATTTACGGCTCATCCGAATTCAAATTCGTTTGGGAATTATGGCACATACAAGTTTCGTATTGTGCACCGATGGTTAAATTCTAACCTAGAAGTTCTACAGAATTAACAGTATATAAATACTTCGAATGAAATTCTGAGAAAAACATATGTCAATTATTTGGAAATTAGCTTTCCGAAACTTTAAACGGTTCATGATTTTGATTCCTGGTTCTCTCGAAATCGTGAAAACATCGAAATACGTCTATTTTTGGACATGCTGTGCTCTACGAATTTTCCAGAATTTAATACTCATAATTTCGTAAAACAATTTATATAATCAGAAATCTAACCTCAATATCTTTCTAACACAAGAAATTAGGCCTCGTTTGGATTCCGAAGCTATGCGCAATGGCTTCTGGAAGATAAAGGAAATCCTAGATGGCAATTCTCCAAAATTTGGCTCAAGAAAAACCCTAAAATTAATAACTAAACTATTATATATATAGAGGAGAGAGAAAGAATCCGCGGCTCGGATCTTGACACGTGGCAGCCATCTGTGCTGCCCCGCCCAAATCGGACGGTCCGAATCTGACGCGGCTCGGCTCAGCTGAGTCCGAGTCAAACTCTGACTCGGCTCGGCTCGAGGTCGGCTTGGCTCCACCCACACCCAACCCGCGATCACTGACAGGCGGGCCCTGCACTATTTGCTGCGGGAGGCTGACAGGTGGGCCCCCTATTTGCTGACTGGGCAGAAATAATTACGTTTTGGGTTTTCTTTTTCAGAAATTAGTTTTTAATTCACTTTTCCCTAATTAACTCAAAATAAATGCTAAAAATAATCAAAAAATTCCCAAAAAAATTCTAGAAAATATATTTGATTATTTAGAACCTAAAATAAAAGTTTGGGATATTTTTAATTATATTTGCCCCTAAAATAAATTCTTGAAAGTCCTAAGAAATTAGGGTTACTAGTTTTTTAATTAACAAAAAATTGTGAAAAAATCCCACTAGCCCCAAATTAACCTAAAAATAATATTTAAGCACGAATTTCAGAATACGGAGGTTACAAGTCTACCCACCTTAAAGAAATTTCATCCTCGAAATTTAAAATCCTCAATAGTTGTTTGTATTCATTTATATTATTTTACAATCAAAATTAAATTCATCAAACCATATAATCATGAAGTAAATCCATATTGCTATAAAACTTCCAAAATTCTATAGATATCATATTCCTAAAATCTTCAAATTTAAAATCGAATTCCATTCGTATCATAATCTCTTCAAAAACTTTATGCTAATTACTAAATACAAAATTTAATATCCAATCCTTTAATTAAAATTTCGTCAATGCATATTTATAAAATTTAAATTCTCATCCCAAAAATTTGAATTCAAACACCAATCCATTAATGATCTTACTCCTCGATTCTTTTTCCACACAATACTCAAATAATATAATACTCGCAAAATCTTCAATTGCAATATTTAAAATAAATCTATATCTTGCAGTCAAATAAATATAATGATAATCTTCTTCATTCCTCAAAATTTAATGACAATTTCAATCATATCGTAATCTTCATAAAAATCAATGTTGTAACGAATCGTCAATTCTGCCATATTGAGTTCTCAACTCTTCATTTAAATTAATATTTATCCTCAAAATTTAAGGCACATTGTCTCTCTCTGTCCAGTCATAAGCTCTTCATTTATTCTTTACTACGGTCAAACCCCCAACAATCAAAGTCTATAAAAAATCTACCTACAGTCATACAACATACAATCTAGAGGACACATGCATGGTTATGGTCTCTTTTATCATGGTATTATGGTCTCTGTCGGGGTGTACTACTAGCTACATTCTAGCAAGAAGATCATTGATACGGACTATGGTACTAGGAAATCAATCAATAAAATAGACGAAAAGAAACATAAGAAAAGAACAGAACATAGTCTTCTAACACAACCATAGGTTTAATGATGTACCCAAAGTTTGATACATCTATCCATTTAGGTACCATAGTTTCTACTACAAGCACACTCACTGCTAGCTGTCTTACCTACTATAATTGTTTATACTATTTGTTCTTATCACTCAAGTGCATGCCAAGTGCAACACAACACACTAAGTACTACTCCTTCTAATGCAACTCTAGATGGACACCCAAGTCTGTTTGCAGTGCCATCTCAAGCATGCTCAAGCCAACAGATCCTTACACATGCACATCAACCACTCATATACTGATATACATTTCTTACCCACCATAAAAATTAATCCTCAAAATAAAATCATCAAAATTTAACTTCTTGAACAATTTAAAATAAAATGTATATACTTTCCTCAAAAGTAAAATATTCAAATATCGAAATAAAATAAAAATCTTTATAACTTTGACTATGTTTATTGAATTGAATTTGAATCCTCCAAAATTTAATAATATAAAATCTTAACTCCTCAAAATTCTTAAAAATTGGAATTCATTTCCACTCTTCAATTTATAAATTTGAATCCACAAGTATGCATATAAATACTCACAGTCTCTAATACTCAAGGTGCACACAAATACATCAATTATCTACAACTCTCAACTGTGTACTGAATGTTGCACTGCCTGGATTACTTGCACTATTACTTCCAATAATCAAAGTTATCATCACACATATTTTCTCCAATGATTTTCTATCTATATTAACTGGTACACCAATCTAATTATCATCACACGAAGTACTTACTGTCATTAGCACCTTGCTCAATAAATCTTTGATATAGAATCACTAGCACTATTGGTATGGTAACACTAGCTTCATCATTAGATCACCTCATCAAACTTATTAGAACTCACGATCATTCACACTAGTTATTAACTTATATAATACACATGCTCCACTTCACTATCAAAGGAAGACCTATGGTTCCATATCTCAATTGATGCATAATTATCTCCCTTTTTAATCTTTTACAGACTATTACACTAATTTATGATAAACTTCATACCTCGCATGATCCTTTTTGATATTTTTCTACCCATGGCATACTCATTAATACCCTTTATGCATGTATATTTTGTTACTCTTGTCACACCCAAGTATCAATCATCAAATTGAACATCATTCTCCATTAATTTTTAATACAATTTTCTCGATACTTAATTGTTTACATAGATCATCCAATTACATAAATTCATGACTATCCAGGACGGGTATGCTGACTCTGATACTAACTCTTGGAACCATCACTGATACTCTTTTCTTCTTCTATCTATAGTGCCAATACTAACTATAATAACACCTATCATAGAACCATTGCTACAAGGTACTATGCTATGGGTATCTCTAGATTAATGCCTACTGCTCACATGTCCAACTAAGAAACACTTATAAACTAACAAGTCACACTCAGTCAATACTAATACAAGACAAAAACATAATTGCAAGTCACTAATTATCATACTAACAAGGAATCCTCAAAGAATAGAAGCTCAAAAGGAACTGGATTAAGGACTGAAGGTATTTCTACTGCTACTAAAGAAAAGAAGTGATGGAACAAAATCCTGTAATAACAAAAGTGGATAAGTTTTGAGATGATACTTTAAGAACCAATTTAAGATACGACCTGATAATCATACACGTCTGTCTGAAATCATGACACTCAAAATCCTCGCCACGCCAGTAAGCATAGATGCGATAAACGACAGATTCCGTAACTAAGGTATGCAACTCTATAATCATGTCATCTAGAATCTTCGCCATGCCAACCGGTATGGCTGTGAGGGACTCTAAGTTTCATAACTACAGTATGTACATCCAAGTCTGGTTCCTACGTTCTCGTCACGACAGCTAATGTGGCTGCGATAAACTCTAGGCCCCATAACCAAAGTAGACGTTTTACCTTTCTCACTGTCCTCATTAATATATGTCATCAAATAATACCTTAAATTTTAGCCCGTAAAATTCATCTCGATATGAAATCAACTCAACAACGATACCAAGAATTAAATTTAATAACTGGTCAACAAGAATCAAACTTAACAATGATACCAAGATTTTAATTTAATAACTGATCAACAAGAATCAAGTTCAATAACAACAAGCGAGAGCGGACGGAAATAAGGAAAAAGATTTAAATTGGAAATTATAATAAGATTCTTAAGGGGTCATTCCAGGAATCTCTCAAGAATTTTGTGATTGAGTATCCTCTCTCATCCTAGTATCCTATGTCCTATATTCTATAGCAGGCACGCAGTAGTACAACTAAGATGTCACACTACTACGATATCGCACAACTTGCGAAGTCTGACCTGTATGGGCCACCACTAAAAACGTGTCACGACCCGCACCCAGTATAGGGGCACGAGCGTGGGTACGTCCAGCCTACGTTGCAGCATCGACGGTAGAACGCTGTCTAGGTCATGTAACTATCTAATCAATCTCACATGAATATCCAACTCCATAAGGAGACACAGATATCACAATATAATATGGAATATACTCAATCACATAAGCTAAAGCACGATGAGATATCGAAGCAAATAATAAAATACAAGACAAATCTAAACAATAATAAATAGTCTAACCTGCAATCAATAACATCCATATCTCCAAGTATGCTGGAAACAAGTCCTCTATGTCACAGTCTGGAAAAAATATCCAGTCAGGATTGGAACGAAATACACCTCTAACAGCAGTTCCATATATATTGACAAAAACTATAACACAGTGTAAAGAAATACAAGACATATAGGAAATACTGGCAATAAGAAATACTGGAAGAAGAAACACTGGAATAAAGGAATACTGGAGCATATCATCATCAATGTATATCTAGCAATGAAATAGAAATACAAGTACACGCAAGAACAATGAACTGGTATATAAGTGTGTACAAGAACAATAACTAGAACATGTAGAGATGCTAGATCCATATACTAGAGATACATGTCAAGAATCATCTAACTAAGTGTGTGAAATATCAGCATATCATGTGATCGACTTGGGACTATATGACTCATTACATTGATTAGCGATCATCCCCAACAAGTCCGGCTAACCATATGTAACAGCGATGAGGCATGTAAGGGTAAGGCTGCACCGACGTGAGGTGTGGGTGAGCTATAATGCATATAAAGTTGGGTATGATCACATAAGCTACTAATATTTCCTCATTTATCCCCAGCTAGCACGATGGATTCCAATCACGACTCCTCGTGACAGGTCTCAATGATGCCAACTCGTATAAACAATAGTGTCAGAGTCATGTACGCTATACAACAGGAATTATATAGATAATCAATATAATGGAAACTGTCAGAGAATGTACTCGCCTGGGATCCTGCTGCTGGTATGAATCAGATTCCAAGTCACAGTCCAAATAGCCTATGTATTACAAATTTACCATGTCAAAAGATAATTTATTTTAATTTATTTAATTCTGGAATAATTAATCTAAAATTCTATTTTAATCTTATTATTCTGATTTTTAGGTTAATTCCTAAATTTTGTCCAAAGGAACTAAATTTTATCAACTCGAGACTCATGGCACGCAAATCGAGATGATCTGTTGACCAAAAAGTCAACCGACACAAACTCAACTTTCATGCATGATTTCCTATAGATTTTAGCATCAAAAATATGCTGAAATTTACGGCTCGTCCGAATTCAAATTCGTTTGGGAATTATGGTACATACAAGTTTCGTATTGTGCACCGATGGTTAAATTCTAACCTAGAAGTTCTACAGAATTAATAGTATATAAATACTTCGAATAAAATTCTGAGAAAAACATATGTCAATTATTTGGACATTAGCTTTCCGAAACTTTAAACGGTTCATGATTTTGATTCCTGGTTCTTCCGAAATTGCGAAAACATCGAAATACGTCTATTTTCGGACATGCTGTGCTCTACGAATTTTCCAGAATTTAATACTCATAATTTCGTAAAACAATTTATATAATTAGAAATCTAACCTTAATATCTTTCTAACGCAAGAAACTAGGCCTCGTTTGGATTCCGGAGCTATGCGCAATGACTTCTGGAAGATGAAGAAAATCCTAGATGGCAATTCTCCAAAATTCGGCTCAAGAAAAACCATAAAATTAATAACTAAACTATTATATATATAGAGGAGAGAGAAAGCAGCCGCGACTCGGATTTTGACATGTGGCAGCCATCCACGCTGCCCCGCCCAAATCGGACGGTCCGAATCTGACGCGGCTCGGCTCAGCTGAGTCCGAGTCGAACTCTGACTCGGCTCGGCTCCACCCACACCCAACTCGCGGTCACTGACAGGCGGGCCCCGCTCTGTTTGCTGCGGGAGGCTGACAGGTGGGCCCCCTGTTTGCTGACTGGGCAGAAATAATTACTTTTTGGCTTTTCTTTTTCGGAAATTAGTTTTTAATTCATTTTTCCCTAATTAACTCAAAATAATGCTAAAAATAATCAGAAAATTCCCAAAATTTTTTTAGAAAATATATTTGATTATTTAGAACCTAAAATAAAAGTTTGGGATATTTTTAATTATATTTGCACCTAAAATAAATTCTTGAAAGTCCTAGGAAATTAGGGTTACTAGTTTTTTAATTAACAAAAAATTGTGGAAAAATCCCACTAGCCCCAAATTAACCTAAAAATAATATTTAAGCACGAATTTTAGAATACGGAGGTTACAGTGGGGTGTGATCGAGGGGGAGTGACTGTATATCTGTAAAACCCCTGAATTTTTAAATTATTAAATCTTGGATTTTTCCCAATTTTCTGGAATTTTCTGAGAATTTTCTGTAATTAAAATCAAGGTTCTTAATTATCAAATAATTTTTTAATTGTCAATAAATAATATTAAAATATTATGAAAATAATATTTTTGTGTGTAAAATGAAAAACTGGACTTAGGGTAAATTTTCTGGATTTTTCTGGGCCTCAGACCTATTTTTAAATGCCTAAAAACTATTTTAATTAATTAATTAATTAATTAACTGTTTATTTATTTATTTATTATTATTATTTTTATTTTTTTTATCTTCTCCTTGGGCCGGCCCGGCCCAATGGACCGGCCCGTTAGCCTCCAGCCCAGCCCGCCTCTTACCGGGTCGGGTCGGGTCAGCCAGACCCGACCCGCCCGCGAACCCGAACCCGGCCACCCTCCTTCCCCACGTTCCCCGCGAGATCCGGTCAGCCACCGAACCGGCCGGCCACGCGGCGCCTCCGCCGGCCACCTCGCCCGCATCCCGTGCCACGATGCCGACCTCGCCGCCGCCTCTCCCGGCCAACCCCCCACCTCCTCGACCCTATTTAAACCCCCCCAATCTCTCCCCTCCGGCCAGCGTCCCTCACCGTAACCCTAACCCTAGCCGGCACCACCCACTCGCCCCGCCTCGCCGCCGTACTCCGCCGCGCCCCTCACCGCCAGCCGCACCCCTTGCCGCCCCTCCTCTGCTCCTCCTCCTCCGCCTGCCTCAGACCCCGGCAGCAGCAGCTCGAGGTCGACCCGCAGCAGCCCGGACACGCGAGCAGCCGCCTCCGGCCGCCCCTCCTCCCCGCGCGCCGCCGACCACCGGCTCCGCCCAGCCCTGACGAACATTCCCCAGCCCTCTCCGGTGCCCCTCCGGCCGGCCCCCGTCGTCTACGGCCATCAGCAGAACCGAAACCCTAATTCCCTAATTTCCTCGTGTCGTGTCGGACACGACACGGACACAAAAAAATTCCTGTTTCTCGAGCCGGTTTAGGTACTAGTATCTTGCACCCTGTATCTCTGTTTTCGATTCTGTAAATTTCTACACGAAGCCTGTATGACCCTCTCGGTGCCCGGATAAACCACTCGGGGCATCGCGTCCTGTGGTGATCGCACACCGCGATCCAAAAACAGAAAAAATTAGACCCTGTTTCACCCCGGAACTGAGTGCGCCCCGCCAAACGGGACGACTTGGTCGCGTACGGTCTTCACAGATACGTGCGCGTCGTCGATACGGACGTGTGGGATTTCGCGAAAGCTGATTCGGGTGTGCGTGCACACCGGAATCAACGCGTATCCGCGGACATCGCCCCGTATCTGACTTTTCTGCAATTCGCCCTAACTTCTTGTACACTCGTCAGATCGAGACGAAACTTACGCCATCGGACTCGTAGCGATACGCTGGTCCTGTGGGTCAAGTTTGGTTCGATTCTGAGAACGTTGACAAAATCGCGTATCGCGGGCCCCATAGGCCCCGCTCGACGGGCGATTTTGTGTTCGGCTCATCAAAATCCAAATCTGGAAGTTCCGTTGGGTTCGTATCAGCGTTCCTGACCTGTTGACACTAAGTTTGGTGAATTTGGAGACCTTTGACCCGAACACGTTTTTCGGTGCAAAGCGGGCCCACCGGTGGACCCCGTTTTGACCCGAAACTGCCGTTTTTGCCCTTGTCTCCAAATTGGACCCAAGGACAGGCATTTCTAGCTATTTGATATCTTCTGAGCATGATGGTAATATCTATTTCAGCTTTTGGACTCATCTCTGGAATTTTCCCCAAGAACCAAATTAATCAGATCCAAACAACAGGCAAGTACCTGCACTTCAAGTTAAATCTTTATATTGTGATAATTAATTCCCTGCTTTACTAGTACCCTTGATGATTACACCTAGTGTTAGAAATGCTGGATTTTCATGTCTTGAATATTGAAGTTCCTGTCTTGTTTTTCATGTCGGGTGGGAGAATACCTAGAAGGCATGTAGTTTACCCTTCCCCTTGTCATGTTTAATAGCTGTTGGTACACGACTGTACCTTAGCCGGATCTCGATTTCCCCTGTTTAATAGCTGTTCATGACGGCCGGATTAGCCTTATAAACCCCTACATGCCAACTATGTATTCTAAAAACAAACACAAGTTCACACAGATAGTTTCTGGTCTTGTTATATATCTTGCTGACTGTTGTAGTTTCAATTCCTGTTTCATTTATTTATGCATTTTTCGTATTCCTGCTTACAGCTTTAACTCTGAGATAGTGATGTTCTGTTATGCAGTTCTTAACTTGATATTCAATATTTAATTGTCATAAATATTTAGTTTAACCTTGTTGTGCACTGTGTACTTTGCTCCTTTCCTGACTGGATCTGTTGATTTAGGCGATGATGAGGATCTTGCCCCTACTTATTATGGTCCCTATGAGGGGACCGATGATACCTATGAGGAGCCAGAACCCACCCAGGAGACCCCTGCTGCAGAGTAGCTAGTAGTAGCTACCTTTCATTTATATTCTTATCTTATTAATCGGGTTTGTCCCCGATTTCAATTCTGAATTCTGTATTAAACATTTGAATCTGTTGTCACATTTATTTTCAGTTGCAATCTTAAGTTCAATTCTCATTATTATCTTGCCTATGTTATTTATGAATGAGCTAGTTTAGTAAACCTGGAATTGACCTAGACAGCGTACTACCGCCGACTCTGCGGCGTAGGCTGGACGTACCCACGCACTCGTGCCCGAATTTTTGGGTGCGGGTCGTGACACGTTTTTATGGTGGCCCATGCAGGTCCTATCCTTAAATAGGGTAATACCCTAGGACAGGGTATGGAATAAAATTAAGGATTCTAGAAAAAAGCTCATTCACAGTATAGGGTCCTTATTTCAATTCTTGATATCTTTGCTGCTCAATTTTTCCTATCGCCTTTGATTTCCAAGTATTCTATTCTGATTTCCTATCCCTTAATCTTTCAGAATGGTCCAGACCAGGAACACAGTAGGAGGCACATCAGAACTAGCTTAGCAGAATGTGCCCGAGACTCTTGCACTCCCGCCGCCTCCATCTGTTCCGGCAGTTACTCTGGATGGGGCACAGCTACTTGGAGTGTTCCAGGGATTGGTGGAATCCCAGAAAGAACAGACTGCACTTCTGCGGACCAGCCTCTCAGAAGGTCTTAAGTCCCAGGAGTCGTCACTCAAGAGGCCAGGGAGTGCCAAAGATTTCAAGAATCTAAGACCCCTAGAATTTTATGGAACTGAGGGCATACTCTATGCCGATGAGTGGATAGAGAATGTCGAGAGACTCCTGAAGACTGCTCGGGTCCCTGATGACCTCAAAGTGGAGTCCGCAAGCCTGCAACTGTTCGACATTGCTCGAACCTAGTTCAGAGATGAACCCCAACTATCTGCTCCTGACATCACCTGGGAGGACTTCAAGAGGCTATTCAAGGAGAAATTCTACCCCGAAGTGGCTCGGGAAGCTCTCGAAAGCCAATTCGAGAGACTGAAACAAGGTAACCTGTCTGTTGATGAATATACTGCTGAATTTAGCAGGTTAAGCCACTTTGCGGAGTACATGGTTCGTACCCCGGAGGACAGAGCCCGTAGATTCAAGAAGGGGCTATCTCCGGATATTCGCCTTGCTGTCACCACCAGCCGAGCTCGCACCTATGAAGAAATCCTGAGCGTGGCACAAGGCGTTGAAAGAGATATGGGGCATAAACTGAAATGAGAGAGAGATACAGGAAATGCGGGACCCAACAAACGCCCTTTTTAACAACAACAACAACAGCAGAGGGTCCCGCAGCAAACTCAGCGTCCTCTCCCTCGAGCTCCAGCACCCCAACACCAGGGTCAGGGACAGAACCAACAAGCTGCTGCTTGTAACTTTTGCCAAAAACCAGCTCATACTTGGCAAGTCTGCAGGAAGAGGCTAGGTGCCTGCCTCTACTGCGGCTCAGCAGCGCATCAAATGAGGGACTGTCCAGCTGCTCAAGGACGCACCGCTGCACCCAAGGCTCCCGTCCAGGCCAGGGCCCCAGCAGTACAACAGAGGGGACCCCCGCTTCCAACACAACAACAACGCTTTGCTCAGCACCAACAGCAGCAACAGAGGGGTGCACCGCAGCAAGGCCGTGCTTATGCAATGACTCTGGAAGAAGCTGAGGCCACAGCAGACGTGATCACATGTTCTGTGCTTATAAATTCAATACCAGCTATTACTTTATTTGACTCTGGAGCTTCACATTCATTCATGTCAGTAGATTTTCTTATGAAGCATAGCTTAATCACTAAACCCCTTAGGAATTGTTATAAGATCATTACCGGTGGAGGAATCATCCCGGTTAGTGATGCCTGTAACAATTGTCCTATCACATTGTGTGGAAGAGAACTGTATGCTAGACTACTTGTAATGCCCGTTCCCAGTTTTGACATTATACTGGGTATGGATTGGTTAAGTCAACACCATGCCACAATAGACTGCCACAGAGGTAGTATAATCTTCAGGCCCCCTGACAAGCCAGATTTTGAATTTGCTAGAGGTTCTAGAGAAATGGGTAATAACAAAATTTGTGGAGCCCTAATAACAGAAGAAGTGCCACTATCTATCATCTCTGAATACCTTGATGTCTTCCCTGAGGATCTCCCAGGCTTACCCCCAGACCGAGAAGTTGAATTCTCCATTGACTTAGTGCCAGGAGCAGCACCAGTGTCCCAAAATCACTACAGAATCAACAAGAAGGAGATAATAGAACTAAATGAGCAAATCAAAGAACTGGAAGACAAATGCTTCATTAGGTCTAGTGTCTCACCCTGGGGAGCTCCAGTATTATTTGTGCCCAAGAAGGACGGAACATCCCGAATGTGTATTGACTATAGGGCCTTGAATGCCTTAACAATTAAGAATAAATATTCCCTGCCCAGGATAGATGACTTATTTGATAAGTTAAGTGGAGCTCGGGTATTTTCAAAGATTGATTTGAGGTCTGGTTACCACCAAGTAAGGGTGAGAAAGGAAGACATCCCTAAAACTGCTTTCAATACCCGGAACGGACACTACGAATTCTTAGTAATGCCGTTCGGGTTGACGAATGCTCCAGCAGTTTTTATGAACTTAATGAACAGAGTTTTCCAGCCATACCTAGACAAATTTGTAGTGGTCTTTATTGATGATATTTTGATCTACTCCAAGACCCCCGAAGAACATGAAGAACATTTGAGGTTAGCATTGGAGACTTTGAGGAAGGAAAAACTTTATGGGAAATTATCTAAATATGCTTTCTTCCTAGACAAAGTAGAATTCTTGGGACATGTTGTGACTGGAGATGGAATAGCAGTAGATCCTAAGAAGATAGCTGCAGTAGAATCCTGGCCCACTCCAGACTCTGTAGCAGAGATTAGAAGCTTCCTGGGACTAGCTGGCTACTATCGGAAGTTTGTGAAGGACTTTGCAAGAATTGCGGAGCCCATGAAAAAATTAACAAGGAAGGACGAAGAGTTCACCTGGACCGATGAATGTCAGCATGCTTTTGAGGAATTAAAGAAAAGACTGACTTCTGCCCCTATTCTGACCTTACCCTCTGGAACCGGAGGTTTCGCTATTTATAGTGATACTTTCGGAAAAGGTCTAGGTTGTGTTTTGGAGCAGAACAAGAAAGTAATAGCATATGCCTCTAGACAGCTTCGACCCCATGAAAAGAACTATCCAACTCATGATTTAGAATTGGCAGCTGTCATTTTTTCTTTTAAACTATGGAAGCATTATCTTTATGGAGAAAGGATGGAAATATTTACAGACCATAAAAGTTTAAAATATATCTTCACTCAGAAAGAGCTGAACATGAGGCAAAGAAGGTGGCTGGAACTAATGAAAGACTTTGATATCACCCTTCAATATCATCCTTGGAAGGCCAATGTAGTTGCTGATGCTCTAAGCAGGTATCCTATGGCGATGTACTTGACTATGGACAGACACCTGCTAGAGGACTTGGAAAGTTTAGGTATTGAAGTAATCATCCCAGGAAAAGAAGGCCAAATGATGAACTTGCAAATTCAGTCTACTTTAATAGACAAGATCAAGGAGGCTCAGTTTCAAGACGAAGGCCTGCGAAGCCTCCGAGGACAAGTGCAAGCTGGATTAGTGGAAGATTTCAGAATTCATGAATATGGATCACTGAGGCATGGCGATAGATTATGTGTACCTCAAGGAGACATAAGAGAAGAAGTTATGCAAGAGGCGCACCGATCACAATACTCTATACATCCAGGAGCCAACAAGATGTACAAGGACCTGAGGACGCATGTTTGGTGGCATGGCATGAAAAGAGAAGTAGCCAGGTTCGTATCTCGTTGTTTAGTATGCCAGCAAGTCAAGGCAGAAAGACGAAGACCTGGAGGATTGCTTCAACCACTACCCATTCCGGAGTGGAAGTGGGAACATATCACAATGGATTTTGTTTTCGGACTTCCAAGGACACCTAGTGGAAAGGATGCAATCTGGGTGATAGTAGATAGACTGACCAAGTCTGCACATTTTCTACCTTTCAAAGTGGGGCTATCTACAGAAAAGCTGGCAGATTTATATATCAGACACATTGTCCGGCTGCATGGAGTTCCAGTAAGTATTGTCTCCGACCGAGATTCAAGATTCACCTCTCACTTCTGGAAGAGCTTACAAGCCAGCTTGGGGACTCAACTCAAATTTAGCACAGCTTATCATCCCCAAACCGACGGACAATCGGAACGTACAATCCAGACACTTGAAGATATGCTCCGTACATGTGTTCTGGATTTTGGAGGATCCTGGGAAGACTATCTACATCTGGTGGAGTTCTCTTATAATAACAGTTACCAGGCAAGTATTGAGATGACTCCATTTGAAGCTCTGTATGGACGAAGATGTCGTACCCCGCTATTATGGGACGACGTTGGAGAAAGAGCCCTGTTAGGACCAGAGATGGTGATCGATTCAGCTGAGAAGGTAAAGCAAATAAGGGACAGACTTCGAGTGGCTCAAGACAGGCAACGACATTGGGCAAATAGCCACCGAAGGCCCTTGGAATTTGAGGTAATTAAAATTATGAAATTCAAGTCAATTTAAACATTTTGATTATGGAACTAAGACTTGATTATGGCTTTATTAAAGGTTGGAGAGCTGGTATTCTTGAAGATTTTCCCGACACGTGGCACCATTAGGTTCGGAAGGAGTGGAAAACTCAGCCCAAGATTTATTGGACCTTTTGGCATTCAGGAGAAAATCGGAGAAGTGGCATACCGACTGGCATTGCCACCCTCTCTGGATGGAGTCCATAACGTCTTCCACGTGTCACAGCTGAGAAAGTACGTGTCAGACCCCAGCCACATTTTGGATCACTCAGAGCTCGAAGTAGGCCCAAGTTTGACTTACCAAGAGCAACCCGTGGAGATACTGGATCGCTCGGAGAAAGTTCTACGGAACCAGGTCATTTCCCTGGTTCGCGTAGCTTGGAAGCACCATTCTTCCGACGAATCCACCTGGGAGCGAGAAGACGAGATTAGAGAGCGATACCCCTATCTTTTTGAACCCTGAGGTATATTTTATTTCTCGACCTTTCCTTTCGTGCCTTGTTATTCTTAAATTTTGAGGACAAAATTTTTGTAAGTTGGGTAGGTTGTAAAACCCCTGAATTTTTAAATTATTAAATCTTGGATTTTTTCCAATTTTCTGGAATTTTCTGGAAATTTTCTGTAATTAAAATCAAGGTTCTTAATTATCAAATGATTTTTTAATTGTCAATAAATAATATTAAAATATCATGAAAATAATATTTTTGGGTGTAAAATAAAAAACTGGACTTAGGGTAATTTTTCTGGATTTTTCTGGGCCTTAGACCTATTTTTAAATGCCTAAAAACTATTTTAATTAATTAATTAATTAATTAACTGTTTATTTTTTTATTTATTATTATTTTTTTATTTTTTTTATCTTCTCCTTGGGCCGGCCCGGCCCAATGGACCGGCCCGTTAGCCTCCAGCCCAGCCCGCCTCTTACCGGGTCGGGTCGGGTCAGCCAGACCCGACCCGCCCGCGAACCCGAACCCGGCCACCCTCCTTCCCCACGTTCCCCGCGAGATCCGGTCAGCCACCGAACCGGCCGGCCACGCGGCGCCTCCGTCGGCCACCTCGCCCGCACCCCGCGCCACGAAGCCGACCTCGCTGCCGCCTCTCCCGACCAACCCCCCCACCTCCTCGACCCTATTTAAACCCCCCCAATCTCTCCCCTCCGGCCAGCCTCCCGCACCGTAACCCTAACCCTAGCCGGCACCACCCACTCGCCCCGCCTCGCCGCCGTACTCCGCCGCGCCCATCACCGCCAGCCGCACCCCTTGCCGCCCCTCCTCTGCTCCTCCTCCTCCGCCTGCCTCAGACCCCGGCCGCAGCAGCTCGAGGTCGACCCGCAGCAGCCCGGACATGCGAGCAGCCGCCTCCGGCCGCCCCTCCTCTCCGCGCGCCGCCGACCACCGGCTCCGCCCAGCCCCGACGAACATTCCCCAGCCCTCTCCGGCGCCCCTCCGGCCGGCCCCCGCCGTCTACGGCCATCCGCAGAACCGAAACCCTAATTCCCCAATTTCCTCGTGTCGTGTCGGACACGACACGGACACAAAAAAATTCCTGTTTCTCGAGCCGGTTCAGGTACTAGTATCTTGCACCCTGTATCTCTGTTTTCGATTCTGTAAATTTCTACGCGAAGCCTGTATGACCCTCTCGGTGCCCGGATAAACCACTCGGGGCATCGCGTCCTTGGTGATCGCACACCGCGATCCAAAAACAGGAAAAATTAGACCCTGTTTCACCCCGGAACTGAGTGCGCCCCGCCAAACGGGACGACTTGGTCGCGTGCGGCCTTCACAGATACGTGCGCGTCGTCGATACGGACGTGTGAGATTTCACGGAAGCTGATTCGGGTGTGCGTGCACACCGGAATCAACGCGTATCCGCGGATATCGCCCCGTATCCGACTTTTTTGTAATTCGCCCTAACTTCTTGTACACTCGTCAGATCGAGACAAAACTTACACCATCGGACTCGTAGCGATACGCTGGTCCTGTGGGTCAAGTTTGGTTCGATTCTGAGAACGTTGACAAAATCGCGTATCACGGGCCCCACAGGCCCCGCTCGACGGGCGATTTTGTGTTCGGCTCATCAGAATCTAAATCTGGAAGTTCCGTTGGGTTCGTATCAGCGTTGCTGACCTGTTGACACTAAGTTTGGTGAATTTGGAGACCTTTGACCCGAACACGTTTTTCGGTGCAAAGCGGGCCCACTAGCGGACCCCGTTTTGATCCAAAACTGCCGTTTTTGCCCTTGTCTCCAAATTGGACCCAAGGACAGGCGTTTCTAGTTATTTGACATCTTCTGAGCGTGATGGTAATGTCTATTTCAGCTTTTGGACTTATCTCTGGAATTTTCTCCAAGAACCAAATTAATCATATCCAAACAACAGGCAAGTACCTGCACTTCAAGTTAAATCTTTATATTGTGATAATTAATTCCCTCCTTTACTAGTACCCTTGATGATTACACCTAGTGTTAGAAATGCTGGATTTTTATGTCTTGAATATTGAAGTTCCTGTCTTGTTTTTCATGTCGGGTGGGAGAATACCTAGAAGGCATGTAGTTTACCCTTCCCCTTGTCATATTTAATAGCTGTTGGTACACGACTGTACCTCAGCCGGATCTCGATTTTCCCTGTTTAATAGCCGTTCATGACGGCCGGATTAGCCTTATAAACCCCTACATGCCAACTATGTATTCTAAAAACAAACACAAGTTCACACAGATAGTTTCTGGTCTTGTTATATATCTTGCTGACTGTTGTAGTTTCAATTCCTGTTTCATTTATTTCTGCATTTCTCGTATTCCTGCTTACAGCTTTAACTCTGAGATAGTGATGTTCTGTTATGCAGTTCTTAACTTGATATTCAATATTTAATTGTCATAAATATTTAGTTTAACCTTGTTGTGCACTGTGTACTTTGCTCCTTTCCTGACTGGATCTGTTAATTTAGGCGATGATGAGGATCTTGCCCCTACTTATTATGGTCCCTATGAGGGGACCGATGATACCTATGAGGAGCCAGAACCCACCCAGGAGACCCCTGCTGCAGAGTAGCTAGTAGTAGCTACCTTTCATTTATATTCTTATCTTATTAATCGGGTTTGTCCCCGATTTCAATTCTGAATTCTGTATTAAACATTTAAATCTGTTGTCACATTTATTTTCAGTTGCAATCTTAAGTTCAATTCTCATTATTATCTTGCCTATGTTATTTGTGAATGAGCTAGTTTAGTAAACCTGGAATTGACCTAGACAGCGTACTACCGCTGACTCTGCGGCGTAGGCTGGACGTACCCACGCACTCATGCCCGAATTTTCGGGTGCGGGTCGTGACAATATCTTAGAGCAGCAGTGACTTTAAGGTGTGAGGCTTTTGTTGCTGCTGTTGTTGATGAGGAATATGCAGGAGACAGTGAGATAAGGCAACAACAGCTGCAATTTGGTATGGTAGTTTTAGACAATGGGAATTGGGTTGTAAGTATAGTGGTGCTAGTTACTAACTAGTAATTATCAATTAGAGTATTAGAGTATTGATAAGCATTAGTTATGCGTTTGTATCAATGAATAATATAAGTTAAGTTAGTATCAACTATTAGTGTATCAGTTCTTTGAGTTATATATATTTATGTAAGTTAAGTTACGTGTTAGTACACTAGAGTACCAGTTAGTGTATTAGGAAGTTAGTGTTATAGTTGTTAGTTATTAGTTGTTATATTAAATGTTAGCTAAGGGTTTATGGTTAATTGATATAGTTAGATGGGTATATAAGATGTTAAGGTCTGTCAGTTGTTAGAATAAGTTAGATGTAATTTATATTAACTGTTAGAAGTTATTGGTATATGTTATGATTTATTAGTTAAGTTAGTTGGCATTAGTAGAAGGTGAGGTATTCATAGGTTAAATATTAGTTTACCTTGAATAACACCAAGGTAATAATGAGGGTATTCATAGAGTTGTATTGATTATAAGATAACTAGTATATTATGTATCATTGTGTA
This sequence comes from Iris macrosiphon, assembly GCA_036927795.1. Taxonomy (NCBI): domain Eukaryota; kingdom Viridiplantae; phylum Streptophyta; class Magnoliopsida; order Asparagales; family Iridaceae; genus Iris; species Iris macrosiphon. The sequence goes on from JAYESA010000015.1 coordinate 168,731,444, forward strand.
TCTTGTGTTATTAGATAGCTAGAATACACAAGTATCATAATATAGCTAGTATAGCCTAGATACATAGTGTATAGACCCAATAACCTAGAGTTGGACTCATACAACCTAGAAATAGCTAGTTTGACCATAGTAACATAGTTTGACCTAGAAATCACCAATTTTATTTATTTAAACTCATTTCTCTCTCATTACAGCAAATAACATGTAAATTTATATATAGGTTTGTGTGACATCAGTTCGGACACCATCCCATCTCATTTGCCCAGGACCTCATGCGAGTACATTCTCTGATAGTTTCTAGTTTTTGATATCTACTATGATTCTTATCTATAGCATTATTTTATCTGAATTCTTGATACTATGGATACACATATTAGTATTATATGAATTCACTCTCTTGCGACATGTGCATCATACTGGTCTGGCCTCTACTCCAGGACTCTTTACTAGCATCACATCAGGACTCACTTACTAGCATCACTTACTTTTATCTAGCTGGCCTTATACTTAATTTACGTGTCGGAACTTGGATTCATTTATACTAGTCGGATGGAAAAATATCTTAGTAGACATGTAAACATTCTCAAAATCTGGAATCACTTCCTTCTCTAATCAGGAATGATAACAGTCGTACACCAAGTGTGCGATGAACCGTATTACCCCCTAGCCGTTTACATGTTAAAAGTGGTATTTTAAAATACACTAGTCTAGTACTTTCTTGCTGGCTTCACATGATACTTGCTAGACACACCATATCTATCTCTGATTAGTTCTCATTTATTTACAGCCTTTATTTACCATACCTTCTGTAGAAGCATGGAAAAGACGAATCCATGCTCCCAACGTCCATATGCCCCAAAATAAAACTCAACAGGTGATGGACTGCATGGACACCATGCGGCCTAGAAAATGGACACCCATGCGGTCCAAACAAGCGTCCTGATAACTGACCGCAGATCGACCTGACATGACATCCTGACAACAAAGATGGCGCATGACACAGAATTCTGATAATTTTTTTCTTGACCGCCTCGAAGGATGAGAACACACTAAGAGATAGAGGTTCCAAGGATACTACAGATCCACGTGTACAACACGATAAAAGATCCTATGCAGCTCTGGCCCATGCGTCCCAGACTCCATGCGGTCCATGCGTCTCTGGCCTATGTGTCCCAGACTCCTTGTGTCCCATGCGGCTCTGGCCCATGCGTTCCAGACTCCATGCGTTCCATGCGGCTCTCGCCCATACGTCCCAAACTTTATGTGTCCCATGCTGCTCTGGCATATGTGTTCCAGACTCCATGCATCCCGTGGGTCTTTGGCCACACGTGTCCCAGATTTTACATTGACCAAATTCTTCTGTTACAACTGAGTGATTCTCTCCAACCCAATAGCGGCCACGTATCCACTTGACCAAGTCGCGCCTACAACATATGAGAATCAACCAGATATTCAACAAATTTTTTTTTAACAAATATTCACTTGACAGCTGAAGCTCGATCTTGTGCACAGTTATAACTCCTTCCTGTTAGGAGAAGACCCGTGGCAACCTCCAACGTCCATGTGGCCCAAAATCCATGCGGCCACTAAACGACTATAAATAACAGGGTATTACCCCTATACAAAAGGCTGGTTGGCTATCTGCGAATCAACACTCTATTATCACCCCCCCAAAAAACAAATTTGTACTTAGATTGTCTTCTAGGACTTTTTTTGTACTTTCTTAGTTTTGTTAATCAAATCTAGTTCTTCCAGTTCTTGTTTTGATTTAAATAGAAAATATGGTGGAGACTCTGCTGGGGACGTCCTTCTCCACTGTTGAGAAGTCGGTAACACAATCCAATGCGGCAAAGTACGGCTCGTCTCAAAAGATGCTGGTGGTCCGCTTCGACCAGCAAGCGTTCGAGGACATGCTCTCCGAAGAAAGCACTAATCCTTCGCCAAGTATAGCCAAGCCCAAGAAGAACCGCAGAACGTGGATGGTTAAGCCCGCTGTGCCTCACCTAGCTGTGGAGCAGACGCTTCCATCCTCTCACTCTGTTATCGTTGACGGTCGTCGAACGAACACCCAGAACATCCACGTCTATGCGGCATCCCGGGCTGACGCAAAAACTGTTAAGTACCCAGACTTTGGCAGAGAAAAATACTACGATGCCAAATATTCTGGTACTGAGCCAGCTTCTATGCGGCTAAGGAGAAGGCCGCATAAGACTGTCCATACGACATCAACTCACAGCCACATACGGCCCCAATAGCAACAAAACCTCCATTTTGGACCGTATCTCATGCAGCGCAGATCCTATACGACCTACTGAGAATGGTAAAAACCCAAAGCTGGACTCTTCATACTACGCGTCTGTAGTAGCTAAGCTGAAGAAGTCCAGGACAGTGCGAGCTCATCAAGCTCAAGCAACTGCTCATATGATCGACTGCCAACTGTCTCGCCCCGATCTCCCACAGGTAATCGGCTGTCCCTGCTGGGCGCGAATCACCGCACCAGTGCTCCAGCGGGACGATCTTTTCCCATCTGAACATGATGACGCACGAGCGTAAGCTGCGCCCGTGCAAGGCCATGATCCGAATAGGCGGTAAGATATCTAATCCATAGAGTCGTACAGATAGCCCGAGTGCAGCGGAATAAGAAGCGAACAGGAGATTGGTAACAAGTTCACCGAGTCGTCAATAGCGGAAGCAATGAATAACACAAGTATAGAAGTAAAACAAGCTCTTTATTGATATTGAACAAGTGTTACAAGAGGCGTTAGACTGAGATTACAAGTCGCTCAAGCCTCTCTCAAAACTGTAAAAGCTTACAAAGTTGCTACATTTATGGAATGATACATAGACGATGTTCCAACATTATGTCTTGTATATGTGCTTCAGTTCCGAACGCAATGCTCCAAGGCTCCAGAGTGAACTCTACGCCTTAGCACGCACGAAGGGGGTTTTCACATTGAACGAGATTCTCCCACATCCTACAAGCAATCTGGTGGGTTATCAGTACATGAATGCACTGGTGGGGAGGCTTCTCGCCCGCTCGACAAATCTAAACACGTTATAAAGGTTTCGTGCACCATCTATTAAGTTATCTTTCTAGTCTTGCCTTAGGATCAGTTTTATGGCATAATATACAAGCCTAACTCATATGGCGGTGCACTGTGCGATATAAGAGTAACACGGCAAGACTTACTAACTTACTATTTATCCTTCCATGTTTAAGGCAAACCAAGTTAAACTAAGCACGAGCATATATAATGATATCCGGGGGCAATAGCATAAGCAAACATAAGTGTCGTGAGCGAGGTTTTGTTTTAGGAGCACGAGTTATATGGATTATTCAGAAGTGTTGCAGAAGATATTCAAGTGTTCAATTATATACATGTGTGTTATATTCATATCCGTTCAGGTATTTCATACGTATTTATAGGTACAAGTGTGTTACACAGAGCGGTCGCCTATAATATAATGACTCGTACGCGGGTTACCGCAATCGAGCCAACTTAATCTATATGACAGAAGGTCACTAGCATGATGCCATGAAGGATGGTGTAGTCTCAGGGCAAAATGGTGTACAAGTAGGAACATGGGGCATTGCATACATCCCCCTCGACACAGGCAACTACATTCAGGAGATTCCTACCGGTCGGATCGGCCCCGGTGCCCCGGAGAGCGTCCGCGGAACGAGATCCGAAGATCTCCCTTGGGCACCAAGTTGTCCGTGACCATGCAAGTCTCTAATCTTATGGGCCTCTGGTCAAGTACAGGAATAAGTCAGGATATATCAGGTATAAGTTCGAGTCAGGATCTTGTCCGGTACAGGTTTAAGTTTAAGGCAGGATTGTTCACAATATATGTATCGACTCCCCGAGCCATTTAATTTTATACGGGACGAGTATTGCTCCACTAGCTGTGATACTTGGATTATTGACATGGTACAAATTCTCTAGTTCAGGAACTGCCTTGTCGACCTAACGGTCCCAATACTTTCAGGTTCATACTTGCACAGAATGACTATTCGATAGTCTTTCGGGGAACTTAGATAAAATGTAAGACAAGGTAGTGTTACCAGGGTCATGGCATGAATTTATGTGACAAGCATTGAATTGAGATAACGAGTACAGGTTACAACGTAAGCAGGCAAGCATGCATTTATATTTGAAACATAAGCATTTACGTTAGCACGAGTCTAAGGGTAATGCGAGGAGTGAAGCAGTACAGGAACATACCGAGCGACATAATCTAGGAGACGAGTAGTGTAAACAAGTGAGCAATACACTATGGAGAGTATATAATGATCTACTCGAGACATAGTGGGGTCTACTTGCACGAAGCAAAGGTAGCATGCGAGGGTCTATTTATAAGCCAAGTTTTATTTTCATGTTCTAACACAAGCAATACAAGATGGGATTATTTTCTTAGCTAGGTGCATTGTATTCTTTATTAGTATGCAAGGGGTGATTCACCTAGCAACTAGCATGTACCATCCATCTTTAGGTATACTGGCTAAGAAAAGACAAGTTTATCGTAGCCACCCACCTTAGCGATGATTCGTCTCGGTCGAGCGATACTCCGAGCGAGCCTTTAAAAGTCTAAGTCTGAACTCTTGAAGGGACAAATCTAGAATATTTGCCTCAAACGAGTCTTCTCGCTGAGCAAAGTGGTCAGGTTATTGCACTTGTGCCATTTGAATCGGTTGTCCGCTTGAACAAAATGGGTCCTTACACCAACAGACATCGCTAACTATTACGCGAGCCTCTGACGGACAGTTTTACAAGACTGACCCATGCATCCAGCCCACAGGGACCAATAGACAGGGCCAGTCTCAAGGGCAAGTTCGTATATGAACCCCAGGCCAGGGAGCAAATATAGTACATGCACATCCGTGTGCCCGAGATACCCGGACACACAAAGAGGATGCAAAGGTAAAATATCCTTCGCATGATTTGCGTGACGTGATTACTCATAAGCGCAAAGCAAGGAAAATAACTATGGTATACGATATACCCTATCCGAGGCATAACTGTGCCAACATCATTATCAACTACTGCTGCAATAAAACTGTAGTACTGACAGACAGGCAGTCGGCCTTCCAGCGACTGCACTGGAAAGTACCTACCCGGCAGCAACCCGGAGATTAGGTGCAAGTACTAGAGGAGGAGGAGTTAGCCTTCATGTTATGCTACTCAAATTGAAAGCTTTCCGCCACCAAGGGAAGAAAGAAGTCAAATACCTCCAGTCCGGCGCTCTCTACCGCTGCATCGTGAAGGCGACTACCCGAAGGGCTGACGACGGTACTTGCGGAAGGTGTCTTCTAAGGCACCCGCTCAAGGAAGAAGCTGTCAGCCCCTGGGGGTAGCTCTTCCTCAGAACCCCTGGGGGTGACCCATGCTGGGGGTAGTATCCCCCTGGACATACGCGACAACCCGACTTTCCAAGGAGACAACGATTCTCAAGAAACAGACTCCTAGATCCCGGAGGGTAGCTACTCCACCAAGATGACATAATCTTCTACACTGGGGGTAGTATCCCCTCTGAATCTGAGAAAGACACAATAGCTCCCTCCCTCTTTGAAGACTACTCACTACAAGGATATAAGACAGGGAGCACATCATCCACTGCCCCCTCCATTTCTCCCCATGTGAGGATAATATACATGGTCGGAGATGACCATGAAGACCCCAGTGACTGGTTGTGCCTGGAGATATTCGAAGCCATGATGCATACAATGAGTACATCAATGCAAGCTTTGACCCAGACAATACTGAAAATTAAGGCAAACATGGCCTCCCAGCCGGCAAGGGCCTCTAGGCAAGCAAATATGGACCCCGGGACCAACGGGAATTTAAATACGACCGCTCCACCCGCGGGCGGTGATCCTCTCCTACCTGGCTCATCGTCGCCTTCGGCAGGAGATGAAGCTAAAGAAGCAAGAAGGGAGGTCCGAGAACTTCGGGCTCGCCTAGACTCCATGAGCAATCGGAACTCACTTCGTGATCTCGGGATACGACAACCATACCCGATAGAGTAGAGGTATGTACCGTATCCTCCTAAGTACAAGCCCTTCAACATAAACATGTTTGACAGAAAGTCCTGTTGTCGTCGCTTTATAAGATACTTCGAGATCACCACGGGACACTTACCCCTCAGCGATGCTATCCTTACCAGGATCTTCGTCGGGTCATTGGCAGGGGTAGCTTTCGATTGGTTCTGCAGTCTCGAAGATAACTATATCTTATCATTTGATGACCTCAAGCGTCTATTTCTTAACAGATTCTATGAGACAGGAAATGATATGACGATGTCTTCTCTGGTGGACGTCGTCCAAGGTGAGAAGGAACAAACGCGAAACTACATCGAGCGGTTCCGATAGGCCACGCTAAGGTTGCCTCCTAGCAATCCCGAGGTCACACTAATAGAGATGTGCTGGAAGAACATGCTCTCGACAGTCAGCCTCTGGATGGACGAGAGCATGTTCAAAGATTAGACAACGTTCATTGTAAGTGTTATCAACGCTGAGAAGAAGCTCAAGGACGCTCGGCACTTGGGGATCCATATCCCTACTGCTGAGAAAAAGGGCAAGCGTTCCAGCAATAGCAACAACAACAACAACAATAATGGCGGCAATAGCAACCGTGACGGAAAGAGAAAACTGGCTATGGTCGCTACCTTGACCAAGAAGCCTGAGCAAAAGCCGGTAGAGCCTCCAAAACCAAGGGAGACTTACTCTTTCGAATATGCTGATGTCAAACCCATCTTCGATATGTTGATGCAGGGAGGCAAAATTTGGCTCCCCAATGTCAGACGTCAGCCTGAGGTGGCGGAGATTGCCAACCCAAAGTATTGTCACTTCCACCGCTACGTCCATCACCCGATGCAGGAGTGCTATACCCTAAAGTGGTACATCCAATGTCTGATAGATACCAAGGCTCTTTTCCTGGACTTTAATGACGTGATGGTCACCACCAACATGGTGTATCTCCAATTTGGCAACTTTTCACTGACGGAAGCCCAAGATAGAGTAGTCCCTGTCCCTAAGATAACTTTGGAACTTGTCAACCTTCCACTAGCTCGAGACCAGGTCGTCAGGCTAATAACTCTTACCACACCACGTGGGGAGGTCATGTGGGTCCATCCTGACCTCGTACTAGACTTGATGTATCCGGCGACATCCTTCACCACCAAGCCCAAAGGCAGAAAATCTAAGACCTGTTACACAGTTTCCTCCTCGGCTGAAGAGCTAGCAGCAGGTGCAACAAGGTCAGGCGTAATATACCAACAGATGTACGACGATACACCCACGGTTGTCGTGCCTACCACCACTGGTCCCGGTGGACAGGTCTAAACAGAAGGAGATGCACTTCGATAAACTATTGCACAAGGATGCACCACAAGGACTGGAAATTAAGGCCATATAATTTTGATATCTTAGCATAATTAGCCCATACTCCGGCAATTTTTTTACTATTTGAGTTTATACGGCTTTCTAAAGATACTCGGGCTGCCCTGGGTGAGGCACTGCAGAATGCCGATGTCTACTTGGGGTAAGTGAAGCCACCAACCGAAGATCCTGCTACTTGTTCATATTGCAACAACGCCATGGATGCGATACCCAATATCACCTTCTTGCAATAGGACATGTTGCTCAAGAATAATAGGCACGATCGGCTCCTATACTACACAGGATATATTAGTGATATCAAGGTAAACTGAATGCATATTGACCCAGGATCGTCGATTAGCATCATCCGGAGAAGTTTGCATCAGACCCTGGGGATCCCGATGCATCGTCTGGCGGCCACCAATTGTCATGACCCGCACCCAGATATTCGGGCACGATTATGTGGTTACGCCCAGCCTATGCCGCAGAATCGACGGTAGAACACTGTCTGGGTCATTTCTAACTATCTAGTATCTCAATAATATAATATAGTACCTGTCAATCATCTCAACTCCAAATGGAGGAACAAAATTGTATCTCACAATATAACTAAACTCAATCATAATGCAAACTAAGGAAGATAAGCACGAATGGAATAGCGAAGAAAAAAAGATATAAACCACAATCTGAAATAATATAGAACCCAAAGAATCTCAATAATATAATATAATATAATACAAGTCCAACACAAATAAACTAGACCTCCTCGGGCTCTGTAACTAAGTCCTCCTGGTCTACCAAAGGATCCTCTAAAGATACATCATCTCGGGGACCGTAGAATGTGGGACACTGCTCTATAAGCCAATCATCTGGAAAAAATATATCCAGTCAGGATTGGAGCGAAGTACATACCTATGAAAGCAGTTTCAAATACATAATCGAGCATATATAATGAGCAATAGAAAAGGATACAAGATGCACAAGTAGTAAGGATGTACAATACAGGAGAAAACAACAATAATCACAATAAGAACTGGAAAGTAAATACGAGAAATAAATTGTAAGTAGAAAACAAGAATACTAGCTATGTGGTTTAGAATGCAAGTTCGTTATGTGATCGACTTAGGTTGCACATGAGGTATAAAGGTAACTCCATTATACGTGAGGTATATAATCGACATGTACATGAGATCAATAGGGCTTTGATCACATAACCAACTTCTACTCCCCCTCCCCAACCAATACACATGGATCCAATCATGACACGTTACGTACATGAACACGATATAGTCACACTAGCACATGAAATAGTGGATGCATAAGAAGCACATGAAAATCAATACCCTATGCACACGATAAAATATATGTGACTGAGTACCCGCTGAACACGGTAGGGGATAACACCTCCTGATGGAATCCATATAGTACCAGTCCGTGTAATCCAGTGTCAGAATCAAGTACGCAGTTCTAGAACGAGTGATATATACACTATCATAAAATAAAAACTAACAGAAAAATGTACTCGCCCGAGGTCCTGAGCAAGGTGTGTCTCTGGATGTCCAAGCTGGTGTCACACAACCTATATATGGTATGTTACATCAGTACAAGGTTCTAAAATAGAAATAAGTTAAGTTGATACAATTCTAAGTCATAAAGCCATTTTTAGGTCAAACTGATAAAATCTAGGTTACAAGAGTCTAAAACTATGTCACTAAGTCGAAACACTATGAAACTATGTTATATAATCCAAGCTAAGATACTAAAGGCATTCAAAAAGCCGTATCCTAAGATACGCAAGTTTATTTATATAAAAATAGTATTTTAGATATATATATACAAGTTATTATACTTAATACTATATTAAAATAAGGAATTTAGGATACCTTGGCCTTGCACCAATGCGTATCGCACCTATCTCGATACCCAAACTCAATACCTTGGGTATCGACCCAATACTTTGGTAATATCTTGGTATCCCGAGGTAACCTAACTCTAACATATAACTAATACCAATAGATATATAAAACCCCAAACTAATACTAGCTATAACTAACACTAATATATACATCTCAATATAACATAGAACTAACTATAATACTAACATACATAGATATGTATATCTAATATAACTAATAATCAAGATACACTACCTATTAGTATATGAGACTAACTATCAATCATAACATATATATACTAGTTTACATATCTAACTATCTACATAATCAAACATATCTAACTAACTAACTACTATAGTAAGTAACTAGACTAAATCAACCCATTACCCAATACCTTGATTATCCCTCAATACCTTGACATTACCTTGGTATCCCAAGGTAATTCAAATCCTAATACATATAGCTAATATATATAGCTAACCCCCTATGTATATATATATACACCTATAAATGCATATCCATATATACACACACACACAAACACCTCTAAATATATATATTTACACTCACACATAAACACAACCACATGTACACTCATATATTCAACTATATATATATATATATATATATATATATATATATATATATATATATATATATATATATATATACACTCTTACACACATAGTCACAAACACACACAAGCATGTACACATATAAACACTAATACACATACCTCTATGTATGTTACTCTATACATATATATATATATATATAGACACACACACACACACACTAACACACACACACACACAACACAACAAACACAACACTACACTACACATCTATGTATATATAATCCTCTCACAACTATATATATAGATATATATAATCACACATATATATATATATATATATATATATATATATATATATATATATATATATATATATATATATATATATATATATAACTATATATACTAGTATATACACACATAGACACACACATATACCCAAACTCAAATACACTAACATATACATATATATATCACTTAATTATCATCTATATATATAATTACACATGCACGTATAACAAAAAGGACCAAACAACAAACACGTGGAGTGCACCGCACCCGTATCATACTTTCTCTATGATACGCTTGCGATACGGCTTCAACACACAACCAAATGCATCCCGGAGGACACAAGCAAGTCTAAAATACTAATTATAAAATATACAACCCATAATTAGATCTACTACGTGTTCTTGTCAAGAATTGACGTGCACAACTTTCCGTGTCGGAGGAAACCCCCAAAATTAACCAGTTTTGTTAAATTGACGAGATAGGGCCTACACGTATTCAATTGTGGACACAACACTAGTTAAAAATAAGTAATCAAAATGTTATTTAGATCTATTAGACCCAATGATAACTACTACATGTGTTAATCTCGTAATTCTTCCAAAATTGGCACCAAATTGTATATAACTTCCACCATAGGTCTCCTATGAACCTAAAACCAATTCCTATGGGTAGAATATGCATGTGGGTTAGTTTCTCATAGTTAAATCTCAGATTTAGAGTCTACTAGAAGAGGAAAAACTGAAATGTACCTATTGGGAGATGGATTTTTAATGAAAAATCACTAAAATGGAAAATAACTCCTCTTTCTAGATCTTGGCCTCCTCCTTCTAGATCCTTATTTTCTTCTTATAGATCCTTGTTGTAGTAGCCTTAATTGATGAATAGGAAAAGAATTTGGATGGAAATTTGGTGAAGAATGGTGAGGGAATGAAGGAATTAGAAAGGAGAGAAATCTAGATCTATTTGGAAATGAAAAAATAAAATGAGAGACACTCTCTCTTCTCCTCTAATGGCTGGTCATAAACCCTCTCCCAAGCAACATAGAATGTCCAAAACACCCCTTGGGGCCTCTCATGAAGAAATTAATTAAGGGGGAAGGTTCTAGTCTAATGGTTTCACTAATTAATCTATCCTCCTAATCCATGGGCCTAATTTAATGGGCTCAATCTAAACTAATCTAAATATTGGGTTCATGCAACTAATAAATGGGTTAGGTCAACTACATAAGTCCAAAATAAATCTATATCTAACAAGCAATAAATAATATAATAAATAAATAAATTACATGCACAATATTTAAATACAATAAATCATAAAATAAAAATACTCGTGTCAATTACCAAACTACCCTTAAATAAAAATGTGAGGGTGACAATCCTACTCTCACCCCTCTCTCTTGGGCCAGTCATATAAATTTTACTAGTGTCAAACCCCCATCAATCACAGTCTAAAATAGTCCTATCATATAACTGTAGAAGCATAAAAAATACGCTGAGGAATCTTACGCGTAAAACCCAACATGTACTGGGTAGCATAAATTATGACTTCAGAGCCATGGCGTACAGTAGAGCTTCAACGCTATTCAGCGTAAAACAGAGCTCCAGAACAACCCGTGTAATGCAGTATTTCCAGACTGCTTCGGCGTAAAAGGGTTGCTAGATCGCCACTTCGGCGTAAAACCTATCCGCTTTTAATGCAGCGGGAAGTTGTACGAGGAACTCTTCGTATTCCTCGAATGAACCTGTCAGACAGTACAATGAACCTGACTCTTGACAAAGAGTACTATACGATGATCGAGAGGACGGCTGTTATGATAATTCTATACGGAGCCCCAGACTGTCGCTTAGTGACAAAGCCTTGAATTAAGACGTCGTTTACGCACTCAAGGAATACGCTGCCTATTTTACACAGGCATACATGAGCTTTTACGCTCAGGATGAGACAAAGCTGACTGCCACGTCAAAATCTGTACTTCGTACAGAACTCGAGGTGCGTCTCTGCAATTAATGCGCGAGATGGGGGCAGATCTCTGCATTTAATGCACGAGATTTGGTTATACTTTTAATGACTGGGTAAGCTATAATTAGGGCTAATACATCTACATCACCATCCCTGCACATTACGCCAATCATGCTATTTTCAGCTAAAGGAGCACGTCGTATGCTATCTCCTCAAAATATGCCGACCTGGCTATTTTTAACTATAGAAGTACGCCGTATGCTATCTCATCGAAATACGCCAACTCAGGCTATATTTGCAAAAGTGCGTGATAAAGCTATTTGGCCCAGAAGACGCTCAGGACCTCAGTCGAGGAAGGATAATTGGCTATATTTACACTGGCTACCTATCCATGCAGTTACGCAGAATTTGGCTTCTACGCCAACAGACAGCTATTTGGCTTCTACGCCTACATGACAGCTATTGGGCTTCTACGCCTACATGACAGCTATTGGGCTTCTACGCCTATATGACATCTATTGGTCTTCTACGCCTATATGACAGCTATTGGGCTTCTACGCCTACATGACAGCTATTGGACTTCTACGCCTACATGACAGCTATTCGGCTTCTACGCCTACTGGGCTTTTACGCCATCAGAACAGCTATTTGGCTTTTACGCCAAGGAGACAGTTATTTGGCTTCTATTCCAGCCTTCTCTACGCGAGGGGAAGTTACCTATATGGCTTGCATGCCGTGATCTTCGCAGCAGTTATACGCATTACCTCATAACGGGACAAGCGTCACACGCAGATTCAGGAGATCATTCAAACGTGGGTGGCAGTTATTATAACCGCCACATAAAAGGTGCAGCTCTCTTTGCTGTTCAGTTTCTACGCCAACTGCGGTTAAACCCTATAAATAGAGACCTCCGGCCACGGAGGTCAAGGGTCAAAGATTTTTGAAGAGATCAGATTTTTTTTTAGAGAGAAGAGCCTAGAGCATAGACAGAGAGTAGTGATTGACGACCTTGGCATTGAGCATCCAATCTCTCTTGCAATCTTTGAAGCTTCTTCTTCTTCTACAGCACTTCTTCGTCATCGTGTGGTCCAAGGGACAAAGTGATCGACCGCAGATCAGACTCCTATAGCAATATTTTCCCCAGAATCAAATTTTTGTACTTAACATCCTCGTATAGGATTAATTATACTTTTTTTTCTTGTTTGTAAACCAAAGAAAGGGTTTCATATAAACCTAGTTTTTATTTCTTTCGTTTATTATCAAACACAAAATGACGACTCTGTTGGGGACTACTTTCTCTTCTGATGAGAAAGTCATTGCTCGACACGATGCTGTATCCGTCGGAGCAACGAAGAAGACTTTGGTCATCCAATTTGACCAATCTGCTTATGAAGACATGCTTCGCGCAGGGGGTGGCTCTCGTTCCCTCTCTGTCCAAGACAACAGGAAGCTGCGTAAAGTATGGATGCCCCGGACATCCTCTACCCTTTCTGCGGACTCTCTCTCTCCGACCAACAAGGTTGTAACATTGCAACCTCCATGCCCCTTGCATAAAAATCTGTCTTTCGTCTGTGACGTGGCAGACAAAGCTTCTGGCAAGGCCTCAGTGCCAATCCAGAAGTCTACTCCGTGCCCCATGCGTAAAACTTTGTCTCCCGTTTGTGACATGGCAGACAAAGCTTTTGGCAGTACCTTAGCGCCAGTCCAAAAGTCTACTCTGCGTCCCGCACGTAAAACTCTGTCTTCCGTCTATGACGTGGCAGACAAAGCTTCTGACAGTGCCTTAGCACCAAACCAGAAGTCTATTCCGTGCGTCGCGGATAAATATACATCTTCCGCCTATAAGGAGGCAGATGGTCCCTGCAATCACCACAAGGGAAAACAAATGGCGGATTTCCCTACCTCTCGGTTTTTATGCCATCAAGAGAAGAATTGGCCCGCTCTTCATATTACGCAAAATGCTGACGGCCGACTGATGACTTCCTCCGTTTTACGCCAACCTGCGCAAAACTCTAAATTATGCCAGGATAATCCCCTCGGCGTAAAGAAGACCAGGTTTACGGGAACATCCGTTCCTCAAACAGATGACGGATCGTACGCTACTCACATGACGGAACTGCTGTATTATGAGGGCAGGCAAGGAGTTAGGGTTCCCAATCTCCATACCCCAACTGATGTAAAAAGGCAAAATAAGCCTTCTTCTTCTTCTCCTGTTAATCCTCCTGACTTGCGTGATTTACTGATCCAGAAGTACAAAGACATGAGATCTTCTAATATGTCTATTACGTCTCCTAGGGAGCACTGTTGTAATAGTCATAAAGTTATAGTTAACTACTGCTGCTCTAAGGCAAAACGGTCAGTTTTCTACCAGTTGAACTACTCTTTGCCCTTACAGGAAGAAGTGCCTACATTCGCATCAGTGAACATGGCTTCACACATTCCTAGAGGAAGGTCCAGTTTGAGACGTCATCCCTCTAGAACCCCAAGCTAAAGGAGATTTGACAAGCTCCTTGAAGATATTGAAGCAGGTGTCTTTCAGAATACTCGCTCGAGGTCGCGACAATCGGCTTCGTATTCTTCCGATTCCGATGCTGGGGGTCGCCAGTTTCTTGAAGGTGATGCTGAAAGTATAGACTCGATCTCCACAGAGGTCTATACTGATCCCTCGATAACACCCAAAGAAATGGGAGTCTATGCCATTGGAGATGAACATGAAGAAGCTTCCCCGCCAGGAAGTACGGAACAACGCATCGCTGTTTTGGAAGCATCACTCAAAGAGATGCATACCATGATGTAGAGTATGCACCAAATGTTGGTGATTCAACACACAACTACGCCTGTTCCTCCGACTCAACTACGGGTGGGGGTAGATATACCATCAAGTCAGGAGCCTATTCAAAATCAAGAATCAGCTGCTCCTCAACCTCTCAACCCGGAAAACGTATTACCCCCTGTTGGAGTTACAATACAGCCGGTCTCTCACCTCTCTGCGGTCTCTTTTCCAACTGAAGATTCGATGCAAGCAGTACGGGAATTAAAAGCCCAATTTGATGCCCTGAAGCATAAGGATCAGCTCAAGAAGTTGGGGATCAATCAGCCATACCCTGCTATCTGGGACGAGATCCCTTTCCCACCAAAATACAAACCTCAGGCTATGGTTTTGTTTGAGGAAAAGACGTCACCAAGCCAGTACATGAACTACTTCAGCATGATGATGGTGTTGTTGCAAGGGAATGACGCCCTTCTCACTCGAGTATTTAAAGGCTGTCTGTCTGGCGTAGCCTATCAATGGTACCGTAGTCTGGCGGACAATTACATTACTTCCTTCGAAGATTTCAAGACTCTGTTCTTCGCTTGATTCTACGAGGGAGGAATGGACATGTCTATGTCCCCACTCATCGAAGTGAAGCAGAAGAAGAAAGAGAACGTTCGTACTTTCATCGAGCGTTTTTATCAAGCCACTTTGCAGATGCCTCCCGGAGTTCCAGACTCAGCCTTGGTGGACATTTGCAGGAAGAACCTTCTCCCACTGATCTCGGTATTTACGGGACCATATCAGTTCCATGATTGGCCCTCGTTTATCATATCAGCGGTAGCCGCCGAAGACAACAGTCGGAAGGCGCGTGACAATGTAATCATGATCTCCACCTCTGACAAAGGGAAACTGTCATCTTCTAATAGTGACTATCCTCGTGGTTCCAAAGGAAAGGAAGCTCTGACGATTAACACATCCAGGCAACCTACCCCGGCAACTACGCAGACGAAACCTGGGACTTCTAGACCCATAGAAGAATATTCTTTTGATGATGATGACATTCCGAGCATATTCGACTGTCTAGTCAAAAGTGGCAAGCTCACCCTCCCCGAGGTAAAGCGGCCCAATGAAGTCGGCAGTACCAATAATCCAAAGTACTACATTTTCCACAGGTACATACATCATCCCACGAAGGCATGTTATATACTAAAAAGGAAAATCCAGGAGTTGATCGATGCCAAGGCCATCACTCTGCGTAATAGCGAGAAGACAGTCACTGCCAACATAATCTCTCTCCAATTTGGCGATCTGCCCCCTCAAGAAGTCTCGGATGGTGTAGTACCTATTTTTCGGACGATGATGAACATTGTTAATCTCCCTCCGGCTAGGGGTCAAAATCATGACCTGGTACCCCTAACGACCCAGCGTGGTGAGATTATATTGGTTCATCCTGATATGGTGTCAGAGATTGAGGAAGAGACTCAAGCTGCTAAGGCTAAGTCCAGAAAAAACTCAAGACGCAAACCATGCCATATGGTTACAGTATCTCCGACATCAGAAGAAGAGGCTTTGGCTACTGGAACCCGTTCAGGGAAGGTCTACCTCAAGGACTATGGAGGAAATCAAGAAGAAACAACGGCCGACACCTCAGCTGCCAGACTTCCAGAACCTGAATCTGTCATACCAGAAGCAGGTCCTTCTAGACCAACTCCAACGGACAAGGGCAAACAGAAAGAAGTGCATTTTGATAAACCTTTGAAGAATATTCAAAACAAAGATTTAGAGAAACCATATAACTTCGACATCCTCGCCCAACTGGCTAACCCTCCAGCCAGACTGTCCATTTTCGAGCTGCTTAGGCTATCCAAAGACACTCGTCAAGCCTTGAGCGAAGCTTTGATGTAGGCGGACGTATGCTTAACCCAGCTCAAGTCCCCCGACAAAGAACCTGTGGCATGTCCTCAATGTCATAGCATAAGGGAAGTGGTCCCTAACATCACTTTCACTCAAGAAGACATGCTGTTGAAACATAACAGGTATGACAGGCCCCTCTATTACACCGGATACGTCGGTTCCATAGAGGTAGACCGGATTCACATAGATCCGGGATCGTCGATCAGCATCATCCCCCATAGTCTGCTCAAGCCGTTGAGAATTCCTACCAGCGAACTGGCTTACACCACCACTACAATCGTGGGTTTCAACGCCAGGAAAAGCAAGTCGCTGGGAAAGATTTGTCTGAGGATCCAAATTGGTGACCTTAGATCAGTGGCTATATGTTACGTCATTGATTCAGAGGTGTCTTATAACATTCTGTTGGGCAGGCCTTGGATCCACTAGCACAACATT
Source organism: Iris macrosiphon (assembly GCA_036927795.1). Lineage (NCBI taxonomy): Eukaryota > Viridiplantae > Streptophyta > Magnoliopsida > Asparagales > Iridaceae > Iris > Iris macrosiphon. Next base: position 168,748,649 of record JAYESA010000015.1, read on the forward strand.
GTTCCTTCCACTCTACATCAATGCTTCAAATATGTAGACTCCCAAGGGACAGTGAAGACAGAGTTTGCTGATCTCAACCCGTTCAAAGGAGTTGAGTCCTACTACTCAGATGCCATGTTGTACACCCAAGACTACATGAATGAGGTATCGGGCAAGACAAAAGAGGAATCCCACAAGGAGCCAGGAGAACCATCTACTGAGCAACCTCTGTCAATCCAGGTGAAAGGATGGACTACCCGTCCGAAAGTCATGGAACACGTGGCTATCCACTTGGACAAAACCAAGTCAGGAGGAGGAAGTGATCCCCTAGTGATCACTCTGAACCAGAAGCCTCCACCTTTGGTCATCAACCTCAGGCACAACATGCAGCCAACTGATATAAATACAACCGGGAACACGGTTTCTGACGATAATAAAGATTCTCGTTTCCAGTATTCTGACGCTCAATTTCCAAATCAGGAATACTCCCCTCATAACGATATAGAGCCTATAGCACAAAAATTCATAGAAGCTATAGACTCCTATCATCCGTATGTATGGGAGGTAGCGTCAACATCTAACGTCACCACGGCATATGGACCACATGAAGATTCTATCTTTATTGTCCCACCTACCCGTAAAGATCAGCATCAAATAGTCTTCGGCCGCATGCAGAATTGACCGATTGTACAAGAAGATTCTCACGAGTCTGATGCTGGGAAAATGCAGGTTTTCAGATATAGCCCACAAACCTTGAAAATCATGCAAAGCATGGGTTATGACTTGAAGTTGGAGCTAGGCCTCAACTATAGAAAAGGCAGACGAATATCGTTGTATGGTGATCCCTACTGTCAACGAACTCATTCGGGTTAGGGTATACCACGTCTCTTGTAACTTCGAACAACTCTAAATCAAGCGGAGAGACCATTTCCTCTTCTCAGGATGGTTTGTCGTCCTCCGATTCAGATGAGGAACTCCTACGGGTATTGTCAGCAAACACGGTATTGACAGATTCTCTTGAAACAGAGTTGCAAGAATCTGAACCGTTTGAAAATGAATCCTGGGCACAACAAATGGATATACAATGGGAACTCCGGTTCGAGCAAAGAGAACCGCCCACTGAAGATAAAGTTATCCAACTCGATATTGGGGATAAAATTTTACCAAAGCCGATATTTATCAGTAACAATCTTTCCCCAGCAGAAAGGGAAGAGATGATCCAGCTGATAAGAGAATATATCGACGTCTTTGCGTAAAATTATGAGGATATGCCAGGTCTTGACCCAAAAGTGGCCACTCATAAGCTCAACATACTGCCCAATTCGAAGCCTGTAAAGCAGCACCAACACCGGTTTTGCCCGGATATGATGGATGCCATTGAGGCTGAAATTAATAAATTGGTAGCCTGCGGGTTCATCCATGAAGAGCAACATCCTGATTGGGTCGCCAACGTAGTCCCGGTCATGAAGAAAAGCGAGAAAGTTCACATTTGCATCGACTTCCGAGATCTCAATGCGGCTTGCCCCAAGGATGAGTTCCCTCATCCCATCACAGACGTTATGATCGAAAATACGTGCGGCTTTGAGCGCATGTCTTTCATGGACGGATTCTCAGGATACAATCAGATTAAGATGGATCCTGAAAATGAGAAGCATACTGCCTTCTGTACACCACTGGAGGTATATTGCTACATAGTCATGCCTTTTGGATTGAAGAATACTGGGGCTACATATCAGTGAGCCATGAGTAACATATTACATGAGCATCTACGCAAAATAGTGGAATGTTACGTAGACGACATCGCTGTCAAAAGCCGTCTCAAGAGTACTCACATCCAAGACTTGAAGACAGTGTTCGAGTTGATGCGCCAACATCAACTCAAGATGAACCCTATGAAGTCCTTCCTCGGTGTATCTAGTAGAAAATTCCTGGGATTTGTCATCACCGCTAAAGGCATTCAAGTCGACCCTGATAAAGTAAAGGCCATCCTAGAGATGCGACCTCCCCGTAATCTGAGAGAACTCAGGGGATTTCAAGGTCGCCTTGCCTATATCAGGAAATTCATTTCCAACCTTTCAGGGAGATGTCAACCATTTTCCCGCCTCATGAAGAAATATGTGTCCTTTGTATGGGATGAAGCCTGTCAGCAAGCGTTTAATGATATCAAACGCTATCTCACTAATCCTCCAGTTCTGGTGCCTCCCGTCATAGGAAGACCATTTTTGCTGTATGTTTGAGCAATGGATCATTCTTTAGGGGCTCTCCTCGCACAGAAGAACAATGAGGGTCATGAACAGGCTATCTACTACCTTAGCAGGATGATGGTCGGAGCTGAACACCGGTATAATCCAGTGGAAAATGAATGCTTGGCCCTAATGTTCGCCATTCAGAAGACGCGACATTACGTCACAGGCCAAACTATTCATATCATCTCCAGAATCAATCCTCTCCGGGTATTGATGAGTAAGCCGAGTGTCCTTAATTCCCGACTCGCGACTTGGGCGATGTTGTTAACACCGTATGATATGGTGTACGTCCCTCAAAAGTCCATAAAGGGTCAGGCCTTGGCTGATTTCTTAGCTGCTCATCCAGTTCCGGAAACCTCCAAACTATACGAGGACATTCCCGACGAAGTTACAAAATACAATTCTGTAATAGAAGGTGATACATGGCAGCTATTCTTCGACGGCGCCTCCAGGACCGGTCCCAAGGGAAACGTAGTTTCAGGGGTAGGTATTGTGCTGGTAACTCCTGATAAACTCGTCATCTATCGAGCATATTCTCTTAGCGAGCCCTGCTCTAATAATGTGGCAGAATATAATGCTCTACTGATTGGGCTTCAAGTCGCTAAAGAATTGGAGGTTGAATACCTAGAAGCTTTTGGTGATTCCCAGCTGATTGTCAATCAGGTCAGAGGAGTATATGAAGTCCGCAACCCAGACCTTATTCCTTATCACCAAGCAACTATCGAGGTAGCCATGTCTTTTAAAGGAATTTTTCCTAGAGCATGTGCCTCGATCTCAGAATTTGGAAGTTGATGCTCTGGCCAGTCTAGCTGCAGATCTAGCCATTCCTATAAGGAGGCAGAACTCGGTGACTCTTCTCAATAGAGATCTATTCTGTGTAAAAAATAACTTTTACATGGAACGCAGCTACGCCGTAAATACGGTTCCGCCTAAGAGAGACTGGAGAAGTCCCTTTATAGATTTCGTGGCATATAGAATCTTACCAGAAGATCCTAAAGAAACAGTGTCTGTCAAAAGACGATCATTACGCTTCTACTTTGATGCTTCTTCACAAAGTCTATATCGTCAAACATACGATGGACTATTGTTACGATGTCTCTCTAACGATGATATAAAACTGGTTATCCGAGAAGCTCATGACGGGGTATATGGAGCACATCAACCCGGTCCTAAGTTACAGGATCGTATCAGAAGAATGGGCTACTACTGGCCTACTATGATTGCGGATGCAGTGAAGTATGCAAGACAGTGCAAAGCCTGTCAAGTTCATGCGGATTTTATACATTAGCCTTCTGAGTATCTACATCCTACCATTGCATCATGGCCTTTTGAAGCATGGGGTATGGACATCATTGGTCCTATTCACCCGTCATCTTTCAGAGGACATCAGTTCATATTGGCTATCACCGATTATTTCTCTAAATAGGCGGAGGCGATCCCCCTTGCTGAGGTAAAGACATCCAACGTGATCAGCTTTATCAAGCACCATGTCATTTATCGCTTTTGGATACCCCGAAGGATAATCCATGACAACGAGCCTCAATTCATCAGCCAAGCATTTCACCGATTTTGCGATAAGAATCGGATACAAAATATGGCCTCTACGGCATATAATCCTGCTGCTAATGGTTTGGCGGAAGCCTTCAACAAAACTATTATCAAACTCCTAAAGAAGTTCGTCTCTTCGAACAAAAGAGATTGGAATGAGAAGCTAAAAGAATGCCTCTGGGCATACCGCACAACGGTACGAGCACCGACGGGTTCTACCCCATTCTTATTAGTCTACGGGTGTGAACCAGTTCTCCCCATTGAAATCCAAATTCCTTCACTCAGAATAGCAATGGCTTATGAGTTGACTCAGGAAAAATAATAATCGACTACGGCTTCAAGAGCTAGAAGGATTAGACGAGAAACGCCTTCAAGTCCAACAGCGTATAGCATTCTACCAGGCACGCATTTCCAAAGCTTTTAATCAAAAAGTGAAAAAAAGAGTGTTCAAAGTTGGCGAGCTAGTTTTAGCCATAAAATGGCCAATGATCATCACGCACAAGAGTAAGGGTAAATTCCAGCCCAAATGGGAGGGCCCTTATGTGATTGAGACGACGTTCTCAAACGGCGCTTACAGATTAGCCAAGCCTAATGGAGACTTGTTAATGGCTTCTATCAACGGCAAATTCCTGAAGAAGTACTATGCTTAATCTTCCTTGTTTAAACGAAGTATGGTGAAGATCTCATTCTGACGATACTACCTATAAAGACTGGTTGGAGCATATTCTATCATGTTATTATGACCTCTGAATAGATATGTTCAACTAATTTAGAACTTCAAAATCTATCACTTTCATATTACCTCTGATAGTGTTTTGCATACAAATTTAGTTGGATCATATTCTATCATGTCCATATAACCTCGGAATAGGTATATCCAGCTGAAGCTTACCGAAAGTATATCACGTCCATATTACCTCTGATATCACTTTCACCCTAACCTATCATTTATATTCAAAAATGATGGGTCCACCAAAGTCAGATAAAGTCTCTTTATTATCTCCAGAAAGAGCAAGTTACATAAAAAAGCAAAAGGTACATCATTGGGGAGGAGCTGTCAAATCTCGAATATGCTGTGCCAGAGCGGCCATCCTCTCATTCCTGGAGTCCAAGATATTAGCGTGAGCCCGCTTCAGCCGTGCCCCATCGTCGCTCAGGAGGGATAGTTCGGACCGAGCCTGTACAAAATCAGCACAGATGACACCTGCATGTGCCAAGTTCTGCTGAGCGGTACTCATCCGGCCCTTCAAAACATCTATAGCTGCCGATGAAGTGAGAGCCCACTCCTTTGCTTGAGCGAGCTTAGCTTCCAATTTGTGGACTCTCGCTTTATTTCCCTCATGTTCGGCCTCGCACTTGGTCAGTTGAGGAATAACTTCCTCCAAGACGGTCCGCTCTGCATCCATCTCTCGTTGCTGTGTCCGGATAGATTTGTTCAGAGATTCCATCTGTTCAGCAAGCTTCACAGTCAAGGAGGTGTATTCATCCTGAACCATATCATCGATGCTGCTTCTAGATAGCTGCAAATATTCGTTAATGGGTTGTTCTAGACCATTAACTATTTGCTCCAGCGCTTCGGCTCGTTCAGCGTCATGAAAATTTCTAATCTGCGCTATGGTGAGATTGGAGGACATCTTCAGAGCATCAAAGCCCAGATTCTTCTCCAGCACCATGGATATCAACGATTTCAAAGTGACATAGAATATGCTAGTATATTGTTCAACTAGCATGGTAAAGTACGAATGGACGCTGGGAGTGGCCGCGATGTCAGTAAAACTCCTTTGTGGAACGTTGGCAGAGGATGTTGCCACAATTGTTGCTTCAGTAGATGGCGCGACAAAAGAGGAGGTGCCAACAATAGTTAAAGTTGCTGGCATGCTTGATGAAGGAGGCACAGTCGAGACGATAGGCTCATCCTCCTCTGATATTGATTGAACTACTACTATTGGGACGACACCCGAGAATGTTGCGGATGGAAGATCGGCAGCTTCAAAACCTGCTTCTTCGACGTTGAACATCGCCCGTTCATTTGCAATATCCGTAACAAGGTCAGAAGTGGTGTCAACTCCACCCTCCCCAATGATGTCTTCGCCTGAAAAGAAGACAAGAGAAAGTTAATATCAAATTGATGTTAATTTTCCAAGAAAAAGTGTGAAGACAACATTTATCCATAGCCGATGGTATGTATGTTGCGTCCGCAGCTTGTATAGCTAAATCATTTCTTAATGATGCTAAGCAAGTTGTCATACCTGGAGAAGAGGGTGCACCAAATAACGTCTGAGGGTAATAATCCCAGTCTTCACCCAGATCCACTCGAGGTTCATCGGGTGGAATCTCGCTGGAAGTACCTACAGACAAAGAAGGGGCTGGACCCATTATTGGTCTGGATAAAGATATCCTTAATATACTCGGCCTTGTAGGCGATCTTGTAGCACTACCAGAAGCAGTAGTAGCAGCAGCGATCTCGAGCAAAGAATCTCCGGCACTGTCAGCCGAAACTATGGAGGTTCCCTCTCTAAAAGGCGAAGGACCTCTGGTCAACAAATCACCCCTAACAGGGGAAACAACAGGCTCGCTCCTAGAAGCCTCCCTGGTGGAAGCCCTTTTCGGACCTTTGGCAAGTCTCTTCTTGCGAGGGGAAGGCTCTTTCAGAGTAGAAGCCTTTCGTTTCTGGGGAATAACGAGAGGCTCTGCTGGCGGAGCTATTACGACTCTCGGTATTGTTAACAAAAATTTGCCTGCCCCGGTGGTGTCTTCACCTTCATCCGAGAAAACAGACGGAACATCTACCTTTTCAGTGGACCTATGAGGGGGCATCCTAAAACTTCCACGCACGTCAAAATCGCGATGGAAGGTGTTGATGGACGCATAGAACTGCGCGTACGAATGAAGGATGCACAGCTCCATGGAAAGAGAAGTCGCGGGCACAGCAAAAATTGCACCAGTGCACCCCGTGATGAAGTACCGTCACCCTCTGGCTCCATCAATAAGTCCACCTTTGGACTTGAAGCTGGTAATGGCATTCCCCACATGCAACTGGTCATACCCAAACTGCCTAGCGAACCGACTGGGCAGATAAGGCTCCAAGAAGCAATGATCTTTACTTCTGTACAGTAAGTGGGAATGTCTAATGCAGACCAACTAGTAGAAGGCTTCAGGAGAAAGAATGGTCCTCCCATAGCCCTCATCCTTAAGTTTCGTCCCCTGTTGATTGATATGTACAGAAGGGACGATACAGAAGAGCTTCCAGTTGTGGGCAACATTTAACGCCTGTCGGCAATCTGTGAAGGTCACCACGTTCCAAGAGGAATTCTTGTAATTCAACAAGAAGATATTTCCCGAATGACTGGCAGAGCCGGGAGACATCACCCTGGTGTTGTGGAGGATCAGCCACCCCATCAGGTACAAGAAGGGTAATTCCACCCTGGAAAACGCTTCATGCCGCATCTCATCAGCGAGAAGCCCATCAGTAAGGGCCCTCAGGCCTGCTTGTATTCTACATACCATGGCAGGAAGCAGGCCCAGTCTTGCTCCGAATACCAAGCGCACTACGGGCCATAAAGTGTTGCGATGGATGCGATCCGCAGATGCAATGCCCGGCACTACCCAGCGGCATAGCCAGACGGAGAGAAAGCCAGCTAATTGAGCTTCCCTTGACAGAGGCTTGCGATAATGCCTCATATAGTTGAAGGCTTTTGTGCCTGCAGGATAACCCCCGATCTCATCATCGAGAACATAATCCGGAACCCCTGCATCTTCGATAAGGTCATCGACCGTGCTAGCATTTAGCATGCTCAAGAAGTTCAAGGGCGTATCTCGGCTATCTACCACCTTATCCGGCTTAGCATTTCTGGCATGGTGGAAGAAGAGGTAGGCTACCTACTTGTTGATATGAGCCAAATCAGAAGGCTCTTTGTAGAAAGTGGTGCAGGAAAGGTAGTGGCACATCAGCTCCTAATACATTGCCACTGCCCGAGGGTTTGTATCCCTCAATTCCCTGTTTGTAGGGACATACTCTTCATAAGGAGCGTCCTCCATTGGCAGCTTTGAAATTTCTGCCATCTCATGTAGGGCCAGGCCCAACTCCCCTAGTGGAGTGGCAAAAGTCCCAGTGAGCGAATTGTATCGCTCCATCAATGCTAAGAACAAGTTAGGGTTGGCTGGCAGCCCAACACTTGTGGCACTCACGGCCGCGAATAAGCCAATATTTTCCAGCTCCACCTGGAAATGCTTCAGGGCCCAGGTAGTTAACTGGCCCATCGAAGATTCCCCGGGGTAAGCCATCCACTAGTCCGAGGGTTAACTTTGGGGTATACTCCTCCCTGCCCCATAAAGTCGTTACAGAAGGTCGATATCTTGACCGGCTGGATCAACAAACTGTCCTCACTCGGGATGCTACCCGGCAGTAATTCCCTAAAAGGCACAACAGGACCTGAAGGACGGCTCATAAAGGTCCCTTGGTTCAATTCCTTGTTATACAAGATCTTTCCTGGTCTGTCGTGAAGATCTGGAGTCAGAGTCCACCCCATCTTCCTAGGATGTGTGGCATGGAAGAAGGTCGAGATAGGGTAATCTCTAAGTATCTTGGGCAGATACATGACCGTGCCCTCCGCTGTAAACACCCAATCCTCCCTCTTGGGCTTGGTCTGGGACTGTTTGTCAATAACGTCCCCGAATAAGAAACCAGGTTTTTTATACTCTGTCCCGTCCATGTATGTCTGGGGCTCCCCACTGATCATACTCAGCAGCATACGTTCTCCCTGGGACGAGATCAATATTCTCCTTCCTTCAGGATAATTGGTTCCAGATATAGGGAATGTCACATGGGACAAATCCTCCAGATAATTTGAGTTCAGCATCCCGGCAGCTGAGCCCATCACCTCAGCCAAAAGAGGGATCTGCAAGTCCACTACAAAATGCAAGAGAACAAGTCAGTTTCTACACTAGACGTTACATTCTTGCAGTTTACGCCAAAGATCAACAGTATGTGCTTTTACGCCAAGACTGCAAAAACTTGAGCTCTTACGCTGGAACCTATTTTCGAGGCGTAAGATTCAATGTTGGCAGTATACGCCAAAACTTAACAGTCTGAGTTTTTACGCCAGACTGCCAAAATTTGAGTTTTTACGCCAGAATTTTCATCCAGAGCGTAAAACTCAAAGTTTGTAGTATACGCCAAATTTTGACAGTTTAAGCTTTTACGCCAGACTGCAAAAATATAGAGTTTTTACGCTGACACATTAGGAATGTGGGCGTAGTGATAAAATATCTCTGTGCATCATCTTCCTCGAAGAGGCTCTCAGCACAGAAGATGACCTTGCGCGTTCACGTACAACGTGTGCGAAGGGTTTTTCTTTTCCCAAAAACTTTACCTATGACGTCCGGAGCACGGCTCGACGGCGGAGCGTTGCGTTCCGATCGAGGCTCGTTCAGCCTAATGGGTGTTGCTCGTACTGGAGCAGCAGAGCGAGAAGAGGAAGAGACCTTCTTTCCCTTAGCAGTGGAAGCTTGTTTAGGGGCCATGGCGATTCTGAGTTCTCAAGAAAGAGACAAAGACGAAGGGTTCTTGAAAAGTTAGGGTTTTATGAAGGCAGATAAAAGTTTTCTCTCTCAAGACCTTGGACTATTTATAGAGTTTGGATAACTCTTTGAATTCCCAACCAAATCCGATATTTAATATTCGGTTATGATTTGGGGCCACGTCAGCCTATCATTTGAAAGAAGAAGACGGACAGTCAGTGGATCCAAAATTTACGCACAGAGCAGATCTATGATTTTATGCTCAGGAGCTTTTACGCTCGAGAGGCTACAAATCTATAGTTTTACGCTCAGAGGCTATAAATCTATAGTTTTATGCTCGACAGCTTTTATGCTCAGGAGCTTCTACGCTCAGAGGCTATAAACCTACGGTTTTACGCTCAGTGGCTACAGATCTATGATTTTACGCTCGGAAGCTGTTTTACGCTCAGAGGCTACAAATCTACGATTCTACGCTCGAAAGCTACAGATGGCCAATTTTAAGAATTTACGCAGAAAATGCTCCTTCTTGGCTGCAAAATATTCCAAGTGCCCAAAACATACAGAGTTCAGCATCAAAGATGACTCTTCGTCTTGGGTCGACTGGAAGTTCATCCAAAGTCCAGTCAGAATCTTCTACAAAAGTTCAAGTATGGCTTGTTTGACTGACTTTTCTCGCCCTTTCTTCTTGAAGGGATTTTTGGAAAATCATTCATGAAGACGATGGTCTAAACAAGAATCTTTCGTATCGAAGAAGTGACAGTTCAGAATTCTACGCGACTCATCGTTCAAAACAGCATAACAGTTTGGATCTTCAACTTAATGCTAAGAAGCTTTCTACGCGTCTTCTGTTACGCGTAAAAGACGGGACGAGATCAGATACTTTTTTATCAGATTTGGCGTAAAGCTATTCAGACGTGCTGAAGCTGCACATATTCAGACTTCTTCACAGCAAATATGGCAAATCATCAGATGCGTAAAAGAAGACAATTCTATTAATCATGGTTACATATGATGGAAATCCAATCTACAAAGGGTTTTTCATCTTCATGATTACATATGATGGAAATCCTTTTTTCTACAAAGGATTTTTTATTTAAGATCACACCAAGAATCTGCTATGCCAGGTTATCATATTGGTGGAGATCTTTTTCTTCTTCTACGGTACTTCATCGGCTTCTGCGGCCGATGAACAAAAAAATGGTCAATTGCGGGAGGATACAGAACTGGGCTTATATAAATTATTCAAGCCATCCTCCATACGCCATGACAGGCACGCCCTAGAATTGTGTTGGGGGTTCAGACCCAACTCAATATTGGAAGACAGGGCCAAATTGCCTATCTTCGTCCAGCGCCATGATGGAAGAAAATATAGCTTGCAAGTTGTGGGGTCCAATATGACCCTTCCTCTCTCCTGGACAAATCGCCATATGAAATTGCTGATCATCCCGAGCAAAGGAAGCTATGATATCCTTCCATGATCCATCATTGCAGAGGACGTTTGCTCGAAGACACCTCTTTTTATGGCTCTTTACAAGGAAGAATATGATCTTCTTCTTCCTTAAGTCAACCCGACGAAGCTCGGCAACCATCTCTTTGTGGTGAAGGAAGTATGGGAAGAACAGGTTAACTCATTCGCCTTTATATAGGCAGAGGAGATTACATCAAATCCCAACAAATTCCTAAATATTTGCCAAAAAATCAGCCTCGCAGAATGAGTCAAACTTGACCATTTCATGCTTCATTCAAAGTGTTTCAAATTACGAGAAATTTGAAAACTTTGAAGGGAGTCTTGTAGAAGCATGAAAAATACGCTGAGGAATCTTACGCGTAAAACCCAGCATATATTGGGTAGCATAAATTATGACTTCAGAGCCATGGCGTACAGCAGAGCTTCAACGCTGTTCAGCGTAAAATAGAGCTCCAGAATAACCCGTGTAATGCAGTATTTCCAGACTGCTTCGGCGTAAAAGGGTTGCTACATCGCCACTTCGGCGTAAAACCTATCCGCTTTTAATGCAGCAGAAAGTTGTACGAGGAACTCTTCGTATTCCTCGAATGAACCTGTCAGACAGTACAATGAACCTGACTCCTGACAAAGAGTACTGCACGACAATCGAGAGGACGGCTGTTATGATAATTCTACACAGAGCCCCAGACTGTCGCTTAGTGACAAAGCCTTGAATTAAGACGTCGTTTACGTACTCAAGGAATACGCTACCTATTTTATACAGGCAGACATGAGCTTTTACGCTCAGGATGAGACAAAGCTGACCGCCACATCAAAAGCTGTACTTCATACAGAACTCGAGGCACGTCTCTATAATTAATGCGCGAGATGGGGGCAGATCTCTGCATTTAATGCATGAGATTTGGTTCTACTTTTAATGACTGGGTGAGCTATAATTAGGGCTAATACGTTTACATCACCATCCCTGCACATTACGCCAATCAGGCTATTTTCAGCTAAAGGAGCACGCCGTATGCTATCTCCTCGAAATACGCCGACCTGGCTATTTTCAACTATAGGAGTACGCCGTATGCTATCTCCTCGAAATACGCCAACTCAGGCTATATTTGCAAAAGTGCGTGATAAAGCTATTTGGCCCAAAAGACGTTCAGGACCTCAGTCGAGGAAGGATAATCGGTTATCTTTACGCTGGCTACCTATCCATGCAGTTACGCAGAATTTGGCTTCTACGCCAACAGACAGCTATTTGGCTTCTACACCAACAGACAATTATTTGGCTTCTACGCCTACATGATAGCTATTGGGCTTCTACGCCTACATGACAGCTATTGGGCTTCTACGCCTACATGACAGCTATTGGGCTTCTACGCCTACATGACAACTATTAGGCTTCTACGCCTACATGACAGATATTCGGCTTCTACGGCTACTGGGCTTTTACGCCATCAGAACAGCTATTTGGCTTTTATGCCAAGGAGACAGTTATTTGGCTTCTATGCCAGCCTTCTCTACGAGAGGGGCAGTTACCTACGTGGCTTGCATGCCATGATCTTCGCAGCAGTTCTACGCGTTACCTCATAAAGGGACACGCGTCACACGCGGATTCAGGAGATCATTCAGACGTGGGTGGCAGTTATTATAACCGTCGCGTAAAAGGTGCAGCTCTCTCCACTGTTCGGTTTCTACGCCGACTGCGGTTAAACCCTATAAATAGAGACCTCCGGCCACGGAGGTCAAGGGTCGAAGATTTTTGAAGAGATCAGATTTTTTTTGAGAGAGAAGAGCCTAGAGCATAGACAGAGAGTAGTGATTGACGACCTTGGCATTGAGCATCCAATCCCTCTTGCGATCTTTGAAGCTTCTTCTTCTTCTACAGCACTTCTTCGTCATCGTGTGGTCCAAGGGACAAAGTGATCGACCGCAGATCAGACTCCTATAGCAATATTTTCCCCAGAATTAAATTTTTGTACTTAACATCCTCGTATAGGATTAATTGTACTTCTTTTTCTTGTTTGTAAACCAAAGAAAGGGTTTCGTATAAACCTAGTTTTCATTTCTTTCGTTTATTATCAAACAATAACATACAATCCTACCATTCTACTGAAAGAGAAATTTATACTCTAACTATCATGAATTTTAGTCACTGTCCTGCTAGGGTATTTTTCTCTACTGGTGCGGGATAACCTGCTATGTCACCTGTGGCCTATTCCATCACACACTAAGCATTCACTAATTATCAACCTAGTCAAAATATTCTTAATACTGAGGGTTACCAAATAATAGTGATATAGTATAGTTCTAGGTCATGGACATGTTTAACTCACTGGCACTTGCTACCTAGGATACTATACAAAATACTGCTAAGATACACCTCCTTTATCTGTTTCAATTCTTGTAATCACCAAATTTTTTAACAATTCTCTTGCAAGGAACACTTGTATACTTTTCAATCATGTGTTTTATTTGCACACCCTTGTCCAACTTAAGTACTCCCAATAGGATGCCTTACTCAAATCTTGTTACTGTCTACACAAGGCACCAGCTCTTACATGCTTTTTAGATGATATCCTCATACCAAGTTTACTCATGTCTCTCCTCTATATTATTATACTGAAATGCTTGTGCCTAAACTATCATAATACTTGAGATACTCCGGCTCTTGTTACTAGGATACTCTTTCTATCTGATGCTTGGTGTAACTCATTCTCTAATACTTGTTAATCACCCAAGGTTCTCATCTATACATTAGTATCACAATAAATACACAATTACCTTCTAGCCATTACAATACCATGATATCTCACTGGTATCCTTATACCCCTATTTTTTCTTGATACATACGACCTCTATACTCAAAATTAGCAAGGTAATAAATTGTCTCTCTCCTCTATTGCCTGGATTACTTGCACTATTATTTCCAAATGCTCTTCTATCCATATTAACTGATATACCAATCTGATATTATCACACAAGGTACTTACTGTTACTAGCATATTACTCAACTAATCTCTGATATAGAAATACTAGTACTCTTGATATAGTAATATTAGCTTCCTAACTACATCACATATACTCTTAATGTTCTAGGGTACTAGTTTATCATTAGATCACCTTATCACACTCACTAGAACATGATCACTTGCATCCAATGCTCTACTTATTAACTTCTATAATACACATGTTTTACTTCACTCTCAAATGCATGCACATGGTTCCATATCTCTATTGATGTATATATATCTCTCCTTAAACCCTTTATAGACTGATACACTAATCAGTGATATACTACATATCTTCCATGATCAATCTTGATATTGCTCAACCCACGACATACTATTGAAATTTTCTAATACTCAGGCTTCCACTTTTTGATACTCATGAACTTCCACACTGACACTCATCATCCACTGTGCATTCTGCATATAATTTCTAGATATTCTTCCATATATTGCTTCCAACACATCACTGGCCTCAATATCAGGTGATATACCCATCACTAGTCATCTGGTGCACTCCTATCTACTCACATCAATGCTCTACTTATACCTATAACACAAGTCCTACTACCTTAGCATAATGTATTCTTATTCTCTTACACTCTCCTATACACTTATGGGTACCCTCCTACTATGGCACACTCACTAATACCCTTTATATCAAATTGAATATCATGCTCCATTAATTTCTAACACAATTTTCTTAATACTTAATTGTTTACATGGATCACTCGACTACATGAATTCATGACTATCCAGAACTGGCATGTTGACTCTGATACTAACTCCTGGAACCATCACTGATACTCTTTACTCCCCCTTCTACCTATAGTACCAGTACTAACTATAATGACACCTTATCATAGAACTATTGCTACAAGGTACTACGCTATGGGTTATCTCTAGATTGATGCATATTGCTCACATGCCCAACCAAGAACCACTTACAGGCTCACAAGCCACACTCCCAACAGTCAATACTGATACTCAAGATACATACCTAATTGCAAGTCACCAATTATCACACTAACAAGGAACCTTAATAAAATAAAGCTCTATAAGGAACTGGACTAAAGAACTGAAGGTATCTCTATTGCAAAGCTAAAAAAAATGATGGAACAAAGTCCTATGATAACAGAAGTGGATAAGTATTGAGATGATAGTTTAAAAACCAATTTAAGATACAATCTGATAATCATACATCTTTGTCCGAAATCATGACACTCAGAATCCTCGTCACGCCAGTAAGCATAGCTGCGATAAACGATAGATTCCATAACTTAGGTATGCACCTCTATAATTATGTCGTCTAGAATCCTCGCTGTGCCGACTAGTATAGCTGCGAGAAATTCTAAATTTTATAACTAAGATATGTACATCCGAAGTCAGGTACCTACGTTTCCGCTATGCCAGCTAATATGGCTGCGATAAATTCTAGGCTCCATAACCATAGCAGAAGTTTTACCTTTCTCACTGTCCTCATCAACATATGTCATCAGATGATACCGTAATTTAGTCCATAAAATTTATCTCGATATAAAATCAAACACAACAACAAACACCAAGAATTAAATTCAACAACCGATCACCAAGAATCAAATTTAATAAAATAAAATAAAAAATAAGAGAGAACGGACAGAAATAAGGGAAAAGATTTGAATTAGAATTTATAATAAGATTCTCAAGGGTTGTCCCAAAAATCTCTTAAGAATTTGTGATTGAGTAACATCTCTCATCCTAGTGTCCTATGTCCTATATCGTATCACAGGTTCGCAGTAGTACAACTAAGTCGTCGTACTACCACGACATCGCACAACCTGCGAAGCCCGACCTGCATAGACCACCACTAAAAATGTGTCACGACCCGTACCCGGATATTCGGGCACAAGTACGTAGTTACGCCCAGCCTACGCCGCAGAATCGACGGTAGAACGCTGTCTGGGTCATTTCTAACTATCTAGCATCTCAACAATATAATATGGTACCTATCAATCATCTCAACTCCAAACGGAGGAACAAAATGGTATCTCACAATATAACTAAACTTAATCACAATACAAACTAAGTAAGATAAGCACGAATGGAATAGCGAAGGAAAAAATAAGATATAAACCATAATCTAAAATAATATACAACCCAAAGAATCTCAATAATATAATATAATACAAGTCCAACATAAATAAATTAGACCTCCTCGGGCTCTGCAACTAAGTCCTCCTGGTCTACCAAAGGATCCTCTAAAGATACACCGTCCTGGGGACCGTAGAATGTGGGACACTACTCTATAAGCCAATCATCTGGAAAAAATATATTCAGTCAGGATTGGAGCAAAGTACATACCTCTAAAAGCAGTTTCAAATATATAATCGAGCATATATAACGAGCAATAAAAAAGGATACAAGATCCACAAGTAGTAAGAATGTACAATACAGGAGAAAACAACAATAAGCATAATAAGAACCGAAAAGTAAATACGGGAAATAAACTGTAAGTAGAAAATAGGAATACTAGCTATGTGGTTTAGAGTGCAAGTTTGTTATGTGATCGGCTTAGGTTGCACATGAGGTATAAAGGTAACTCTATTATACGTGAGGTGTATAATCGACATGCACATGAGATCAATAGGGCTTTGATCACATAACCAACTTCTACTCCCCATCCCCAACCAATATACATGGATCCAATCACGACATGTTACGTACATGAACACGATATAGTCACACTAGCACACGAAATAGTAGATGCACAAGAAGCACATAAAAATCAATACCTGATGCACATGATAAAATATATGTGACTGAGTACCCGCTGAACATGCTAGGGGATAACACCTCCTGACGGAATCCATATAGTACTAGTCCGTGTAACGCAGTGTCAGAATCAAGTATGCAGTTCTAGAACGAGTGATATATATACTATTATGAAATAAAAACTAACAGAGAAATGTACTCCCCTGAAGTCCTGAGCAAGGTGTGTCTCTCAATGCCCAAGCTGGTGTCACACAACCTATATATGATATATTACATCAATACAAGGTTTTAAAATAGAAATAAGTTAAGTTGATGCAATTCTAAGTCATAAAGCCATTTCTAGGTCAAACTGATGAAATCTAGGTTACAAGAGTCTAAAACTATGTCACTAAGTCGAAACACTATGAAACTATGCTATATAATCCAAGCTAAAATACTAAAAGGCATTCAAAAAGCCGTATCCTAAGATACGCAAGTTCATTTATATGAAAATAGTATTTTAGATATATATATATATACAAGTCATTATACTTAATACTATATTAAAACAAGGAATTTAGGATACCTTGACCTTGCACCAATGCGTATCGCACCTATCTCGATATCCAAACTCAATACCTTGGGTATCGACCCAATACTTTGGTAATGCCTTGGTATTCCGATGCAACCCAACTTTAACATATAACTAATACCAATAGATATATAAAACCCCAAACTAATACTAGCTATAACTAACACTAATATATACATCTCAATATAACATAGAACTAACTATAATACTAACATACATAGATATGTATAGCTAATATAACTAACTATCAAGATACACTACCTATTAGTATATGAGACTAACTATCAATCATAACACCAATATCGCCATCAGTGGCTTCAACAAGGGGAGGAGCTACCCACTAGGTAAAATCTGCTTAAAATGCCAGATGGGCGACTTAAAAACAGAAGTTATCTGCTACGTGATAGACATAGATACGTCCTACAACGTCGTGTTGGGGGCGTCCATGGATACATAAACACAGGATCATGCCATCCACCCTCTACCAGTGCCTAAAATATGTAGACGAACACGGTTTCGTCAAAAGGGAGTTCGCTGACGTCGATCCATTTAAGGGTATCGAGATTTACTACTCTGACTCGATCCTCTATAAGAAAGTCTGCCAAGATGAAGGTGGCAATGAGGTCGACGATGAAGCTGAGGCCACAACAGCACTCGAAGAGCCTATAAGAATCTGACTTAAGGTTCGTACTCCCGATGTGGCCGTACCTCTCATCGTCAAATCGCACGGGAAGGCACCTGAATCTCCGGTACCTTCAGCATCGCCAGAACTAATGGTCATCCTCCTTCATAGGCAGAATTGACTAATAAAAGGAGATTATGCCCTATCTACGTCTTCTAAACCTATGGTCGTTCGCCTTCACAGGCGGAGTCGACCAACAAAGAAAGACCTGACCGTAGCTGCAACTTCCGGACCTTTGATGGTAAAATTACATAGAAAACTACCAAAACCTTCGCTTGCGCTGGGGGTAGCCGAGGAGAAGGATGAGCTAAAGGATTACATATCCGCCAATGACATCATCCCTTCCCCTAACGATGTTATCCTGCCAGAAGAAATACATTATTCTCTCAATAAAGGACTATCTTTGAACTACTCGAAGCGTATGTATATAAGTGCACTCTACTCCCTGAAGCACGGTCTGGGACTTCATCTGCACACACAAGTGACAACTACCTGCACCGTGCACCGGCTTCGCTTTAGTCAGGATTCTTATTTCTTAGTCCCACCCAGAAAGAAGGGAGATAAGATCATCATCTTCGGCAGAGTAAAATGTGTAAAACCCCTAATTTTAAAAACTGTATTAATTATTTAATTAATTTATAGTAATTATTAGCTAATTAGAAGAAATAAAATTTATTTGATTTTTATTTCTAGGTGATTGTGCATATAGAAGATTTTTGGAGCAATTATTATTTTTCCTTAATTATTTACATGTAGGAGACCTTGAGGACAGTTGACAGATTAATTGTATGCTCTAAAATAAATTTCTAAAATTTTATATATATATATATATATATATATATATATATAATATTTACTAAAGAAAATAGAAAAGAAAAGAATAAGAAATAGAATTAGAAAAGAATAGGAAAAAAAGAAAAAAGGAAAAAAGAAAAGAATTAGAAAATAAAATAACTATTAAAACCCTAAACCCATTAGTAACTAAACCCGACCCTAACCTACCCGGCCCGCACCCGCGAAGAAACCAACAGCAGCAGCTGCATTCCCAGCGACCCGCGCAACGTATTCCCCCGACCCCCCCCCCCCCCCCGCTTCTATATATATACCATCACATCCCTAAACCCTAACCCTAAACTATAATCTTCAACCTACTCCCCCCAGACCCTGTCGCTGTTCACCTGAGCTCCACTGCCGTCCGCCGGAGTAGCAGCACCACCGCCGCCGCCGCTCGCCGGAGAACCACGTCCGCGTCAACGCCCGCGACAGCAGCACTGAACAGCAACTTAGCCCTGTTCAGGCCTCGTTTTTCGTATCATTGCTCGACCAAATTTGACCCCATATTTATCGGTATATTCACTACCTATCCCTCTTCCAATGCTGTGCATTAGTTTACTTCGAACAGCGCGTAACCCTAAGCGAAAACTGAGACAAAGTTGGAGAAAAACGACAACTTTTAGATCGTAGAAAACTGCGATAACCACCCATGTTTAAGGACTCGTATCTCCCACCACAGAGATCTGAATTTAGTTTTTATTTTTGGTATGCGAAGACCACCTAACCGAGATTAGTTCCTAACAATCAAAGTATTTTATTTATTGCTGTATGCTGAATTTAATCAGACTAAAAATCCTAAAAACCTACTTTTTTAACTTCCAGAATTTGCGATACGGAGCGTGCCCCGCCAAACGGGAGCGCCCTGTCATGTACCAATTGTACCAAAATGTGCGTATGGTATGTCCAGACGTGTGGGCTTTCGTAAAAACTGATTCGGATGCGTGTGCGTGTCGGAATCAGCCCATGTCCGTAAAAAGTCCCCGTATCGCAACTTTTGCAAAAACTCGCACCATTTGTTGTACGCTCGTCAGAATATGATGAAACTTATGCCACTAGACTCGTGGTATCACGCTGGTCCTGTGACCCAATTTTTATGTAATTCTGAGACAGTTGACCAAGTTGCCTATTGGCGGGTCCTACGGTTGACTTTTTGGGCAAAATTGTGTTCGGCTCACCGGAATCCAATATTGGACATACCGTTGAGTTCGTAATGATATTTAGAATTTGTTTGATCTATAATTTATCCCATTTAGAGACCTTTACCCTTGGCACACTTTTCGGTACAAAGTGGGCCACATGTGGACCCCATTTTGACCCAAAATTATCGTTTTGCCCATGTGTCCAAATTGGACAAAATGGTAGTATTTTCTAGCTATCTCGCTGATTCTGGAAACGTTGGTGATATCTATTTCAGCATTCAGAGACGTTTATTCGAAGGCCGTAGTTTCTGATCCCGTATCCTTGACATTTGGACGCTTACTCTATACAGATTGTGTCACGCCCCGATCTCCCGTAGGCAAATCGGCCATTCCCGCTAGGCGGGAATCACCCTCGCCAGCGCTCCCGCGGAACGATCGCTTGACCCATCCGGGCGTGATGCCGCACGAGCGTGAACCGCGCCCGTGCAAGGCTGTGATTCATTGGCTGGCGGTAAGAGTTCTAAGCCACAGAGTCGCACAGATTGTCCGAGTGCAGCGGAGTCATGAACGCATAGCAATTCGGTAACAAGTTCTCTGAGTTGACAAATATAGCGGAAGCATTGAAACACAAGTTTGAAGTAAAGCAAGCTCTTTTTATTGATATAAACATGTGTTACAGGCGGCGTATAGCCGAGATTACAATTCGCTCAAGCCTCTCTCTGAAACAGTAAAAGCGTGCCAAGTGGCTACAATTGTGGAATGATTGTAGAGGCGATATTCAGGCGATGTTCACAACTTATGTCTTATATATGTGCTTCTGTTCCGGATGCACCGTTGCTTCGGAGTGATGTCCACGCCTCAGCACGCACGTTGGAGGCATCCGCACCGAACGAGGTTCTCTCGCACCCTGCATACAAACTGGTGGATTATCAGTACATTGAATGCACTGGTGGGGAAGCTACTCGCCCGCTCGACAAATCCAAACACGTAATACAGGTTTCATGCACAACTATTAAGTTATCTTTCTAGTTGCCTTAGGATCAGTTTCATGCAGATATTGAATAGCCTAACGTATCAGGCAGTGCGCCGTGCGATGTTTGAGGAAACACGGCGAGACTTACCAACTTACCATCTCCTTCCCTGTCCAAGGCAAACATTGAGGCAAACATGTTAATTCACGCACGGACAAGTATAAGCATTCAGGAAGCAAGCATATGCAAACACGAGGGTCATTTTTAACAGGATCGTTCAGGTGTTTAGTTGTTCTTGATGCGATGCAGTGACTCGCACGCAGATAGCCGCTAAGCGAGGATGACTTATCTATATGAATAGGAGTCGCTGGCATAGCCATAAAGGACGATAGTCACTGGCGGTAATGGTATACAGCAAAAGTACAAGGGGCGCTACATGCCATCCCGTCCAGCACAATGGACTATACAATACGGTTCAGTCACTGGAGAGAATGGTATGCAACGAAAGAACAAGGAGCGCTGCATGCCATCTCGTCCAGCACAATGGACTGTACAATATGGTTCAGTCACTGGAGAGAATGGTATGCAACGAAAGAACAAGGAGCGCTGCATGCCATCTCGTCCAGCATAATGGACTGTACTATAACGTGAGTTCCATCCAGATCGGATCAGCCCAGTGCCCCGGTGACCGTCCGTGGAACTATGCCTCATTTCCGAGTTATCCGCGACATGCACTTTCTTTTGGGTCAATCAATTATCACGAGATACACGAGAACAAGAGTGCACTAGAACAAGAGAACACGAGTGCACACAAGAACACGAGTACAAGAGATACTTGAATCTGTACAGTGAATAACTTGCTTGATGTATTCCGCTGGTTCGGGGCTGCCAGGTGACCTAACGGTCCAGGATACTTGCAGGGTCAAACATGCACGGAACGACTACTTAGTAGTCTCCCGGAGTTGGATGAAAACAAGGCAACATTCAAGTAGACAAGCATGCATTTCTAAGGAACATAAGCAGGCACGTTGCTCGGACCCGAAGGTAAGCCGAGAGTTGAAACCGTTTAGGGACTTAGCATGCGAGGGTCTGAACATAAGCAGTATTTTAATTTCCATGTTCTAGCAAGCAATACAAGTTAGGATTATTCCCTTAGCTAGGTGCGTTGGATTTATTAGCATGCAGGGGGTGAATCACCTAGCGACTAGCATAAATATTCCAGATTTTATGTGTGCTGGCTAAGCAAAGACAAGTTCACCGTAGCCACCCACCTTAGCGATGATTCGCCTCGGTAGAGCGATACGTCAAGCGAGCCTCTGAAAGTCCAAGCCGGATTCCTGTAGGGACAAGTCTGGATATCTTTTGCTTCTCGTTTGAGGCAAAGCGGGTCGGGACAGTTGCACTATTGCCGATTGAGTCGGCAGTCCGCTTGAGCGGAACGGGGTGTTACAGATTGCTTGCCAGACTAGTATACCTTGCCATTGTACTATTATTTATATTCCATATGTTGCATGCATCTTTATTTCTGTCTATTTAGTTCATTTATTTTAACTGCTATATAAACTACACGTCCAAGGAAACTTGGGTGCAACGACGGTGACGTCGTATTCTGTTTTTATTATGTATATGCATGGACCTACTTTATGGGACCATCCCATTATCATGAGGCATTTTTGTGTTTGATAATAAATGAAAGAAATGAAACTAGGTTTATACGAAACCCTTTCTTTGGTTTACAAACAAGAAAAAAAAGTACAATTAATCCTATACGAGGATATTAAGTACTAAAATTTGATTCTGGGAAAATATTGCTATAGGAGTCTGATCTGCGGTCGATCACTTTGTCCCTTGGACCACACGATGACGAAGAAGTGTTGTAGAAGAAGAGAAAGCTTCAAAGATCTCAAGAGGGATTGAATGCTCGATGCCAAAGTCGTCAATCACTACCCTCTGTCTATGCTCTAGACTCTTCTCTCTCAAAAATTGATCTCTGCTTTATATTTCCGACCCCCTTTTCCCGACCTTTCTTCGACCTTTCTTCGACCCTTCTTCCACCCTTCTTCCACCTTTGACCTCTGTGGCAGGAGGTGTCACTACCACTTTTTCCAGATAAGGGCATTTGGGTAATTTACTATTTTAGATAATTATGTATTTAATTAAATTGCTGAGTTTTATAAACTATTTATATTGTTAGTGATGATTGGTTTTAGGTCAAACCCTAGAACTCATTAGGACAAACCCTAATGACTAAACCCTAATTTGAAGACCCAATTCTAGCAAAACCCTAGAATTCTAATTTTAGGGTGGAACCTCAAACCCTAGAAGGCCTAAACCTGAGTTAATTAGGTTCTACATGACCTAACATAGGGGGGGTTTAACCTAAACTATGCATTGGAAACCCTAAACTAGTTTTAATATAAAAGGGAGCCACCTCTTCCTTCATGAAGGAAGAAAAACCCTAGCCTCCATCAAGAAAGCCATCTCCCCACCCCAAATTCGGAATTACAACCTTAGGTTTCCATTTTTCCTCCTTCAAAGCAAGGGAAGCAAGGAGCTTGTGCCAAGGAACCTTGGGGAAGAAGAACCTTCATAGGGAAACCATCTTCCTATAGGTAAAACCCTAGTTTTAATTCTTTATTTCTGTTTTCTGATGATTAATGCCCATTAGGAACCCACCCTTGCTGTTAGATTTCGATTTTAGGATTTCTACATGGAGATTTAGGAGAAACTAGGGTTTTGGTGTTCCAACGGGGGTTTTCCCCAATTTCGTGAACCCTAACCCTAGGGGTTTGCATGTAGACTGAATTCATCTCTTACATGTAGGTTAGATCTCGATTTTTAGGGTTTTTGATTGAGGATTTATGGGTTGTATGTAAATCTATTTTCTACACTTCTTGTGTTTGTAGGAATGCCCCTTAGGGATTTGCCTAGCTATGTGTTCAATTACTGCATGTTCTGATGTATATATATATACATAGATATATTGCACAGGTGTATAGATGTTTCGATAATTATATATTTATGTACAGTCGGGCTTGGAGAGATGTACTGTGCATAGTCGGGTTGGGTGTATCTGGGAATGTGTGAGTGCTGTGTGTCACTGTGAACTTATGTGTGTCTGTGTATACCAGTGCCTGTATGTGAGTCTTAACAAGTTCAGACTAGAGAACAGTGTATACTAGTGTGTTTACCTGTGTCTCAGTCAGTGTAGATACCTGTGTCCCTAGTGTTCAGTGCAGTGTAGGTCTTTTAATCCTGTAGGTATGGAGTGATTTATTCCAGGTTCATAGTGTATTCCTTGTGTTGAGCAGTGAATACATGGCTGTGTGTTCCTGTGAAGAGCATCAGTTAGACTAGTGCTTATTGTGAGTGTGTGAGCCTAGCTAGCTGTGTGGGTGTGCAGATTTCTGTGCGTGCAGGATTCAGTTCTGTGTAGGAATTCTGTGTGGGTACCAATATTCAGTGAATGAGAGATCTGTGTGTACCTGAGTGTTAGATACATACCTGTGTGTGTGTGTCCTAGGTTCCTTCAGATTTCAGTACCTGGGTGTGGTAGTATAGGAAGTTGTGGTATCAATGAATGAGGGTTTAAATTGGCTGTGGTTGTGTGAACTGGGTGTGTATCAGTACAAGAGTGTCTCAGATATTGCAGGTTCATGTGTGTGTGTGTGTATGTGTAAAATAGAACCTAGGGAATTCTGTGTGTACATGGCTGTGTCTAATTCAGTGAGTGATCCTGCCAGTAGCCCTAAGTTTGTCTCAAAGATTAAGCCTTGTATGTGTAGTCTGAACATTGTTCAAACTGTGTAACTGTGTCAGTATATGTGGAGTGGTTATTCTCAGAAATCTTGTGTGCAGTCGGGTAGTATGTGTCCATGTGTAGCTGTATGTGTCTATGTATGTATCTGTGTATGAACCTGTATGCCTATATAAATGTGTAATTGTGTATGATATCCAGTGTGACTGAGTGATGCAGTGTAACTTATCTGATTGGGTGTAAAATTCTGAGAGAAGAGAGAGAGAGCAGTGTTTTAATCTCAGATTGTGTTCAGTGAGTATAGCTGTGGGTAAGATTACTGTGTGTGTGCCCTAGGTTTAGTTCAGATTTCAGGGTATTAGATGTCTGTGTGTAGGATTGATGGTTGTGTATCAGTAGATCTGTCTGTACCAGTTCATGAACCTGTGTGTTCTCAGTGTGCAGAGAGGTTCCTGTCCAGTGTGTGTTGGGCATTTGGGGTTTTAGTATCAGTGTTAGGAAGTAATGTATCACTTAGTCAGTGTGTTGATGAGTGTCTGTATCAGTTAAATGCCTGTGAGTGCAGTGAGGTATCAGTATGCAGTGGCTGTGTGTGTGTGTGTGTGTAGGTATGTGCAGGGTGCAGATCATAGGGTGTGTGAGTATTCTTGTGTGTGAGAATGCTGTGTATGTGAGTGAGCAATATGTAGTGTGTATAAGTACCTGAGAATAATGTGTGAGTGTGGGGACATGTGCTATATGTGAATTATCTGAGTGTGAGGGTGTAGTTCAGTAGCAGATTCTAGACAGTGAGTGATTTTCCCAGGTCAGTATACTAGAGTATTAATAACTAGTGTCTCCCTGTGTGTAACTGTGTTTCAGTGTGAGCATGCCTATGAGAATTATAGTTATATGGATTAAGTAATACCTTAGAACCAAATTAGGAGTTATCTATACTAAATGCCTAGTAGGTAAATATTTCTTAGTATTAATATGAAGCCTAAAGTAACAAGTTAACCTAATATTGACCACTAGGTTAGTATGACTAGTACCATCTTGGAGAAACCTACCACATAAGGAATTTTGAACCCTAAACCTTAGTATGACCTAGAAACCGCGTATTTAATTAGTTAATCATGCTCATTCCCTTAATTCATTATTTAACATTGATATCTTATATATAGGTCATTGTGATCCCACTTTGGACATCGATCCTCACACCTTGCTCAGGACCACAGGCGAGTACATTCTCTGACAGTTTTCATTGTTGATTATTTCTATAATGCAGTTGTATTACATACTTGATTCCGACACTATGGATACACGGGTTAGCACCCTAGATCCCCATCATGAGGAGTCGTGATTGGAATCCATCGTGCTAGCTGGGGGATGGGAAACTATTAGTAGATTATGTGATCATATCCAAATCCTTTACATGCATCATAGCTCACCCCACTTCTCACGTTGGGTGCGGCCTGACCATCTTACATGCATCATAGCTGTTATATATGATTAACCTGACCACTACATGCATCATAGCTAACCATATGGTTAGCCTGACCTACAAGAATCATAGTTAATCATATATAACCAGCCTGATCAAGTCCCAAGCCGATCATATGATAAACTGATAATTCAAACACTTAGCTAGATGTCTATTTTATTCAGATTCACCTGTTCCAGCATTCACTACTTATTGTCTAGCATTCACTATTTATTGTTCATTGCTAGATGCTCTATTGCCTATTTTCATTTTCTCCAGTACTTTATATTTCCAGCATTTATTTTCCATCTTGTATTTCTTACACTGTTTATAGATTTTGTCAATTTAATGAAACTGCTGTTAGTGCTTGTGCTTCGCTCCCATCCTGACTGGATAACATTTTTCAGAGGACCTGGAGAGCTTGTGCCCCACTCATTACGGCCCAGGATTAGAGGGTGACTTCACTCCAGAAACCCCAGAGGAGTTGCCTAGTCTAGAGGAAAATTTACCTGGCTGTACTTAGACTGTTTTTCTGCAATTATTGTTCTGGACTGAGACTGAGTTATATTTATTATTCTGTGATTTTGTGAGGTCATCTAGACCCAAGATTTGAGTTGGACTTATTATGGTGGGTTTATATTAGAACTCTTTTCTATTCTCATCGTGCCATTATTTTCTATTAACTTGTGATTGAGTAAATCATAGAACTGTGGATTATTATCATTGTCCTCCGTGCGGAGTTGAGACTAGTGTCAGGATATATTATATGTTGAGACCTAGACAGCGTTCTACCGCCGATGCTGCGGTGTAGGCTGGACGTACCCACGACTCATGCCCAAATTCCGGGTGCGGGTCGTGACAGGAGGTCTCTATTTATAGGGTTCAACCGCAGTCGGCGTAAAAATTGAGCAGCGGTGAGAACTGCACCTTTTACGCGGCGGTTATGATAACTGCTACCCACGTCTGAATGATCTTCTGAATCCGCGTGTGACGCGTATCCCATTATGAGGTAACGAGTATAACTGCTGCAAAGATCACGGCATGCAAGCCACGTAGATAACTGCCCCTCGCGTAGAGATGATTGGCGTAGAAGTCAAATAACTGTCTTCTTGGCATAAAAGCCAAATAGCGGTTATGATGGTGTAGAAGTCGAGCAGGCGTAGAAGCCGAATAGCTGTCACGTAGGCGTAGAAGCCCAATAGCTGTCATGTAGGCGTAGAAGCCGAATAGCTGTCACGTAGGCATAGAAGCCCAATAGCTGTCATGTAGGCGTAGAAGCCCAATAGCTGTCATGTAGGCATAGAAGCCCAATAGCTGTCATGTAGGCGTAGAAGCCCAATAGCTGTCATGTAGGCATAGAAGCCCAATAGCTGTCATGTAGGCGTAGAAGCCCAATAGCTGTCATGTAGGCATAGAAGCCCAATAGCTGACATATAGGCGTAGAAGCCCAATAGCACGTAAAACTTGATGTTGACTGGGGTCTTGAGCGTATTCTGGGCCAAATAGCCTGTTCACGTACCTTTGCAAATATAGCCTGAGTTGGCGTATTTCAAGGAAATAGCGTACAGCGTGCTCCTATGGTTAAAAATAGCCAGGTTGGCGTATTTCGAGGAGATAGCATACGGCGTACTCCTATAGCTGAAAATAGCCTGATGGAGTAATGTGCAGGGATGGTGATGTGGACGTATTAGCCCTAATTATGGCTCACCCAGTCATTAAAAGTAGAACCAAATATCGTGCATTAAATGCAAAGATCTGCCCCCCATCTCGCGCATTAATTGCAGAGACGCGCCTCGAGTTCTGTACGAAGCGCAGCTTTTGACATGGCGGTCAGCTTTGCCTCATCCTGAGCGTAAAAGCTCACGTCTGCCTGTGTAAAAATAGGCAGCGTATTCCTTGAGTGCGTAAACGACGTCTTAATTCAAGGCTTTATCACTAAGCGACAGTCTGGGGCTCTTTATAGAATCATCATTACAGCCGTCCTTTTGATAGTCGTGCAGTACTCTTTGTCAGGAGTCAGGTTCATTGTACTGTCTGACAGGTTCATTCGAGGAATACGAAGCGTTCCTCGTACAACTTCCCGATGTACTAAAAGAAGACGTATGTTACGCTGTAGGGGGGTAGCCACCTTTTACGCCAAAGCAGTCTGGAAGTACTGCATTACACGGGTTGTTCTAGAGCTTTGTTTTATGCTGAACAGCATTAAAGCTCTGTTATACGCCAATGGCTCTGAAGTCATCTTTTATGCTGCACAGCACTGAATCACTGCTTTACGTAGGCCTCATGCATATTGCGTATAATTTCTCCAGCGTATTTTTTATGCTTCTATAATTTTATGTTTCATTGGCCATGACACTGTTCTGACACGAGTGTGAGTCACATGTAGGACACGGACTTGCGTACTCGGCTGGCCACTGGTACATATAGGTCGTGCGACGGATAGGGATAACTGCCGATAGAAACTTTGCATGCTAGTAGACCTGGCAGTTATTTAGAGGTTTATCATGTCATGGATGTGACATGCTTAGAGTATGGGGTGGGGAGAACAACAAGTAAGGCATTTGGGCTCCTTTGCACTTTCCTTGTGTAACCCGTACGCTCCGTCGGAGATGCGCGGTCATGATGACCACTATATATTATATATTATCAGGCGGCCTCTGCCGTTCAAAAGACGACATGCTTTTTAGGCCCCTGGATCTCCAAGAGAACCATGCCAATCCTATTTTAGCCAGATAGCCCACTTGTTGGAAAGTTGTTCTCAAACTGCATTCACATAGATGGTTAGGCGACTCATTGGATGTTTATTTTTCAGTACTTTATTGGCATGTTTATATGTATCTTGTTATGTCCCTCTGAGGGCCTGGTACCTTTCCAGATATAGATGGGCAGGAGTATCCGTAGGAGTACGAACCAGGACCTGACGCTTCTTATCAGACTGAGGAGGTCTTACCTTCAGAGTATCTGTGATTCATTGCAGCTGTTAGAGATTATAGTTGCTATTTCTTTCATAGACATTTATCTTATATTAGAGTTTGATCTCTTCTCTCATTTAGTAGTTTTAGTATAGTCAATTTGCAGTGGATTTGTTTCCATCCGACTATCATACTTTAAGACTTCCTATTTGATACTCAGTTATTTATTTCCTATTTATTTCCTTATTTGTGCTGTGGATGAGATATAGATTGCGTGTGACTTGTTGAGACAGTATATTACCACTGGTGGATTAGATATTCATGTATAGCGTACGTGTGTATATGGTTTCCATATATTGGAGTTCGTATACATATGGCTGGCGTATTACGTATTCTTAGTCCTACGTATTTTGGGACTGGGGCATGACATGTTTTTGTGGTGGCCCATGCAGGTCAAGAATATATTATCTCTGTTACGTAACTGTACCGAACAATCCTGCGTATAAGAATAGATTATAAGGATCTCATCCACGGTTGACTAAAACTCATCCTTCCTTTCAACTATCCTATTTAATGCTTGCATCATGTTCGATTCCTGTACTTCTTCTAATTATTTCGTACACCACCTGCAGAGAGATGGATATGCATAATGGATGTACTGCCGCCGATGGTGACACACCTTCAGGAGTCAATGGCCAAACACAAGGAGAGACCTCAACGATTCCTAGACTTCCGGGGCCAGATGGACAGACTCACAATCTAGTTCCATCTGATCTTCCCGCTTCACCTAATGGGACCCTTCCAGCTTCATCGACACCGCAGGATGGTCAGACACAGCTGTTCCAATTCTTCTAAATGATAATGCAGGAACAGAGACAAGAGGCAGTCACACTAGCTGCAGAGCAGAGGCAGAAAGCAACAGAGCAGAGGCAAGAATTTCTAGCAATACTTGAGAGAATGGCTACACAGGCTACTGTACCAGCTCAAGTACTAGTTCCAGTACCTCGAGCTAGAGTTGGTTCAGTAAAGGACTTTATACATATGGGTCTGAAGCCATACAAAGGCACTAGGAGCCCAGAGGAGACTACAAACTGGATTACTCACACCCAGAAGTTATTAGAAGCGTCACAGCTACCTACAGATCTATGGATGACAGGCGTAAGGAC
This sequence comes from Iris macrosiphon, assembly GCA_036927795.1. Classification (NCBI taxonomy): domain Eukaryota; kingdom Viridiplantae; phylum Streptophyta; class Magnoliopsida; order Asparagales; family Iridaceae; genus Iris; species Iris macrosiphon. The sequence goes on from JAYESA010000015.1 coordinate 168,778,651, forward strand.
GCTGCTAGATGGTAACGCCCATCACTGGTGGGAATCAATGGAGCGCCAGTTGGGTACATATCAGACTTGGGAACAATTCTTAGAGTGCTTTGAGAGAAAGTACTTCTCGGACACCGTAAGGGATGCATTGTACGATCAATTTCTTCACCTGGAGCAGGAGAACAGGACAGTTGACGAGTATGATGCAGAGTTTAGTTGTCTTAGTAAATATGGCGTTGTCCTGATAACAAATGACTTGGTGAAGGCTAAAAGATTTCACTGCGGACTGACTCAGGAGCTCCAACACTACACTAGCTCACAGTCCCGGATCTCTTATGTCGAATTACTGATAGAAGCTAGATTATAAGAGACCATCAGCAGAGGAAAATGAGGTCAGCTGAGGACACAACAAGGACCAGCAAGGACACAGTAAGGACCAGCAAGGACACAACAAGGAGGGCCTATCAGACGTCCTTCGGCACAACAACAACAGTACCAGCACAGAGCAGGACCATACTGTAGAAGCATGAAAAAATACGCTGGATGACTCTACGCAGCATGGTGATGCAGGGCAGCATAAACAGAGGACCTCAGAGCCATCAAGCGTGCAACAGAGCTTTTTTGCTGAGCACAACGTAAAAAAGGGGGACCATCCGCGTAAGTGCAGTATGTCCAGGCTGCTTCAGCGTAGACAGGGTGCTTCATCGCCTCTATGGCGTAAAGCTCATCCGCTTTCAATGCAGCATTAAAGCGTACGAAGAATGCTTCGTATTCCCCGAAATGAACCTGTCGAATCACGCAGTGAACCTGACGTCTGACTCCTGACAAAGTACTGCACGGCTACCCAGACGACGGCTGGAATAATGGCAGACCCTTCGGGACACGTCTCTGTATTTAATACACATGATGATGGCGGATCTCTGCATTTAATGCAAGGGATTTGATTAAATGTCACCGAACCATCATTTAGTGACATCCCCTTTGCGTAAACTGCTTCTACGCATACAAGGGGATACGCTGCCTTGTTTTACATAGGCAGACATGAACTGTTTACGCTCCGCGGAAGACAGACAGGCTGCCACGTCAAAAGCTGCTCTCCGTATGGGGCTCGAGGCACGTCTCTGCACCTAATGCTCAGAACGGTGGCAGGCCTTCAGAGCACGCCTCTGCATTTAATGCACAGGATGATGGCGGATCTCTGTATTTAATGCAGAAGATTTGATTAAATGTCACCGAACCGTCATTTAGTGACATCCCCTTTGCGTAAACTGCTTCTACGCATACAAGGGGATACGCTACCTTGTTTTACACAGGCAGACGTGAACTGTTTACGCTCCGCGGAAGACAAACAGACTGCCACGTCAAAAGCTGCTCTTCGTACAGGGCTCGAGGCACATCTCTGCACCTAATGCTCAGAACGGTGGCAGGCCTTCAGAACACGCCTCTGCAATTAAGGCACAAGATGATGGCGGATCTCTGCATTTAATGCGAGAGATTTGATTATATCTCCAAGAGTCGTAATTTCGGCTGAGACATCCACATCATCACTCTGGTACGTTACGCAGCGGCTTCTACGCCCATTCAGCTTATGTGCCCATTTGGCTTCTACGCCTCCTCAGCTTCTATGCTCATTCGGCTTCTATGCTCATTCGGCCTCCTGTGCCTATTTCGGCTTCTATGCCTACTTGGCTTCTACGCCATGGTGACAGACATTGGCTTCTATGCCAACCTCTTCTACACGAGGGATACCTACCTACGTGGCTTCTATGCCGTGATCTTCGCAACAGTTATACGCGCTTTGTCCCTTAGTTGGATACGTATCACACGCTCATTCAAAAGATCATCTATACGCGGGCAACGGTTATTTTAACCATCGTGTAAAAGGGTGCTGTACTTTCCACTCCTCGGTTTCTACGCTGACTGAGTGGTCACTGTCACTAAAACTCTATAAATAGATACCTCTATCAATAGAGGAAAAGGGTCAAAGAAACTGAAGGTCAAACTTCAGAAAAGATCGAACCAAAGGTCAAAAAATTGGAGATTGAAGAGAAGTCAAAGAGTCCTAGAGAGAGAAGAACCCGGAGCTCAGGCAAAGAGTAGCGATCGACGACTTTGGCATCGTGCATCCACCCTCTTTTGTAACTCCCGAAGCTGCTTCCCGTCTTCTACGGCACTTCTTCACCATCGTGTGGTCCAAGGGCTAAAGTGATCGACTGCAGATCAGACACCTATAGCAATATCTACCCAGATTTAAAAATTGTACTCGACATTCTCGTATAGGATTAATTGTACAAGCTTGTTTGTAAACCAAAGAAACGGGTTTCGTATAAACCCTGTCTTATATATCATTCTTTCGTTTATCACCATAAACAAGATGGCGACTCTGCTGGGGACATCTTTCTCTTCTGATGAGGAAGCGATTGCTCAACACGATGCGGTATCCGTGGGATCCGTGAAGAAGACACGGGTCGTCCAGTTCGACCAGTCTGCCTACGAAGATATGCTTCGGACAGGGGGTAGCTCTCACTCTCTCTCTGTATAAGACAACAGCAAGCTGCGCAAGGTCTGGATGCCCAAGACATCCACTACCATTCCTGTGGACTCTCCGATCTTTTCGATCTCTCCGACCAACGAGGTTGTAGCATTGCTCCCTCTGTGCCCTGCACGTAAAATTCAGTCCCCTGTCTCTGACAGGGCAGACAAAACTTCTGGCAATGCCTCAGCGCTAACCCAGAAGTATCCTCCGCGCTCTGTGCGAGAAATTCAGTCTCCCGTCCTTGGCGGAACAGACAAAACTTCTGGCAATGCCTCAGCGCTAACCCAGAAGTATCCTCCGCGCTCTGTGCGAGAAATTCAGTCTCCCGTCCGTGGTGGAATAGACAAAATTTCTGATAATGCCGCAGCGCCAAATCAGGAATCCCAAACTCGTTCCTTCCGCGGAAAAGCAGATGATCCCTGCAATCCACGCAAGGGAAAGCAAGTAGCGGACTGCTCAACTTCTCGGCCTCTACGCCAGCAAGGGAAGAATCTGCCCACCCTCCGGGTTACGCGGGGAACTGATGGCCGACTGAGGGCCTCTTCGGCTCTGCGCCAGCCGGAGCACAGCGCCAAATTACGCCAGGAGGAGCCCCTCAGCGTAAGGAAGGCTCAATTTGCGAAAAGACACCCTCCTCGGGGATTATCCACTGACCAGATGGCCAACCTGTTGTATGCGGGTGGCACAGGGAAAACTGGGGTTCCCAACATCCGTATGTCCACTACGGTGAACAGAAGGAACAAGCAGTCTTATTCTTCTGTAAATCCTCCTGACCTGCGTACATATCTAATCCAGAAACGCAAGGATAGGGGATCTTCCAGCATATTTATTACGCCTCCTAGCGAGCACTATTGTAATAGCCATAGGATTGTAGTTAATTGTTGCTGTTCTGAAGCAAGACGGTCCATTTTTGACCGGTTAAGCTACTCTCCGTCTTTCCAAGAAGAAGAGCCCACACATGTATCAGTGAACATGGCTTCACATGTACCTGGAGGACGATTGAGCTCAAGACGTCATCCCTCTATAACTCCAAGCCGAAAGAGATTCAACCAGCTCCTTAGAAACACTAAAGCTGGGGTGTTCCAGAATACCCGTTCAAAGTCACGACAACCGGCTTCGTACTCTTCTAATTCCGATACTGGGGGTCGCCAGTCTCCCGAATCAGATATTGAAAGTATAGAGTCAACCTCTACGGAGACCTATACTAATCGTTCAATGACACCCAGGGAGATGGGAGTTTATGCCATTGGAGATGAACGCGAGGAAGCTTCGCCATCAGGGAGCGCTGAACAACGCATCACTGTACTGGAGACGTCTCTGAAACAAATGCAATCCATGATGGAGAACATGCACCAGATGATGCTAACCCAGCACGCGGCTACTATGGCTCAAACATCGGTCCCTCTGACTCAGATACGTGAGGGAGTGGACTTACCACCATCTAATACGATCCAAGAGCATGCCCTAGATCAGGAGTCAGCAGGTCCTCCTCTTCCTCACTCGGAGAATGTATTACCTCATGTTGGGGTCACAATACAACCGATTCTGTACCACCCCGTGGTCTCGCTACCGGCTGATAATCCGATGCAATCAGTACGGGAGTTAAAAGCCCAATTTGATGCCTTGAAGCACAAAGATCAGCTCAAGAAATTGGGGATCAACCAGCCTTACCCAGCTATCTGGGAAGAGGTCCCTTTCCCTCCGAGATACAAGCTACAGACCATGGCTTTGTTCGAAGGAAAAATGTCACCAAGTCAGTACATGAACTACTTCAGTATGATGACGGTGATATTACAAGGGAATGACGCCCTCCTTACCCGGGTGTTCAAAGGCTGTCTCTCGGGAGTGGCTTATCAGTGGTACTATAGCCTGGCGGACAACTGCATCTCGTCCTTCGAAGACTTCAAGGCTTTATTCTTCACACGATTCTACGAGGGAGGGATGGACATGTCTATGTCCTCTCTCATCGAAGTAAAGCAGAAGGAAAAAGAGGACGTTCGCACTTTCGTCGAACGTTTTCGTCAGGCCACTTTGCAAATGCCTCCCGAAGTTCCAGACTCGGCATTGGTGGACATCTGCAGGAAGAACCTTCTTCCCGTTATCTCGGTGTTCACAGGACCATATCAGTTCCATGATTGGCCCTCATTCATCATCTCAGCGGTAGCCGCAGAAGACAACAGTCGGAAGGCGCATGACAATGGCATCATGATCTCTGCCTCCGACAGAGGCAAGAGGTCATCTCCCAACAACGACCATCCTCGCAGTTCCAAAGGCAAAGAAGCTCTGACGGTCAACACGTCTAGGCAAAAGACTGCGGCGACCGCACAGACGAGACCTGGGAATTCCAGGCCCATTGAAGTCTACTCTTTCGACGACGACGATATCCCGAGCATATTCGAGTGTCTCGTCAAGAGCGGCAAGATTATCCTTCCGGAGGAGAGGCGGCCCCAAGAAGCCGGCAGTACTAACAATCCTAAGTACTGCATCTTCCACAGATACGTACACCACCCGACAAAGGCGTGTTACATACTAAAAAGAAAGATCCAGGAGTTGATCGATGCTAAGGCCATCACTCTGCACAATAGCGAGAAGACGGTCACGGCCAACATGATCTCTCTGCAATTTGGCAATCTGCCTCCCCAAGAAGTCCCGGACGGTGTTACACCCATTTCTCGGGCAACGATGAACGTCATCAATCTCCCTCCAGCTAAGGGTCAAAATCATGACCTGGTACCCCTAACCACCCGGCGGGGCGAGATTATGTGGGTTCATCTAGATTTGGTGTCGGAGCTCGAGAAAGAGACTAACGCTAGTAAGGCTAAGTCTAAAAAGAGCTCCAAATGCAAACCATGCCATATGGTTGCGACTTCTTCGACATCAGACGAAGACGAGGTATTGGCTGCGACCCGTTCAGGGAAAGCTTACCTCAAGGACTACGGAGCAAGTCAGGAAAATGTACCGACAGATGCTTCAGCTGCCAAGCCCTCAGAACCAGAGCCCGTCATACCAGAGACCGGTCCTTCGAGACCAGCTTCGACGGACAAGGAAAAGCAGAAAGAAGTGCGCTTCGACAAACCTTTGAAAAATATTCAAAACAAAGGTTTAGAGAAGCCGTACAACTTCGACATCCTGGCCCAATTGGCCAATACATCAGCCAGGTTGTCCATCTTCGAGCTACTCAGGCTCTCTCAGGACACTCGTCTAGCCCTGAGTGAAGCGCTGATGCAGGCAGAAGCATACTTGACCCAGCTCAAGTCCCCTGACGAAGAACCAGTGGCGTGCCCTCAATGCCACAGTGTGATGGAGGTGATCCCGAACATCACTTTCACTCAAGACGACATGCTGTTAAAACATAACAGGCACGACCGACCCCTCTATTACACCGGATACGTCGGTTCCATGGAGGTCGACCGGATTCACATAGATCCTGGATCATCAATCAGCATCATTCCTCATAGTCTGCTCAGACCACTGAGGATCCCCACCAGCGAATTGGCTTACACCACCACCATAATCATGGGTTTCAACGCTCGGAGAAGCAAGCCAATGGGGAAATTCGTCGGAGGATCCAAATCGGTGACCTCAGATCGGTGGCTACATGCTATGTCATCGATTCAGAGGTATCCTACTGTCACGCCCCAGTCCCAAAATATCGAGGGACCAGACACGTGGCAATGGCCAGCAGTACGCACCGATGGACAAACCCAATTTAATGGATCCATCAGGGCATACTTAAGCTGTAATACAACAATATATGGTCTAGATATACTAATCTCATCCACAGATATGAATCCAATAATATCAGAATCATAAAGCAAGATCATATCTCAATAAAATATAAACTCGAGAAATAACCTGATAATGAGTCTGATACATCTGTCAAGATACAAGAATAAAGATAACTACATCAAATACTGAGTATGAAAACAGTATATACTCAGAAGATAACCTCGGTGATCACTCGTCTACTGAATCTGGTACTGCTCTAGTGTCTGCTCCTGCTCCTGCTAATGCTCCTGTCCTGTATACCTCGGGGTCGATCTCATCTGCTAATCCTGGGGACATAATCCGGATCCAGGTCCTCAGGGGACATAGCAAGGTACAAAATAACTCAAGCCAAAATAAGTGCAGCAATATATGAAACAATATGGGATAAACTATATAACAAGCTAAGTGATATGCAAGTGAGAGTTTAGTCATACTCGGGCTGAGACTACTACAGGATCTGTGTCGGGGAAACCCATAGCAGCATTTTCTCGAAGGGCCAGAACTGGTGCCATAGCTCTGTGTCAGAGACTAAGACACATCCAGATTACAATATATATAATATAATCAGCCTTTGATATGGTAATACTCTCCCCACCCAATGTAACCATGCATATTATGACCATAACGTCTCATGTCCATGTTAAGCGGGATCATATCTAATACAACAAGTCATATAATATCTAAGAATATAATGTCTATGTCAAGTCTTGTATCCTATACACAATCACCATGAATATCTCAGGAAGATTCTGTCTCATGAATAGTGTCAAGTGTCCTGGGTCATGAGGTACTTGATAAGACAAGTACGAGAATGTAAAGTGTCACGAATGTCCATCTCTAGATGACAATACACAATACCGCGTACGGTGTTGGCACCCGACTATAATCGGACGCTAAGTAAGTCACACGGTCCTATGTTAAGCATGCACAGCAATAAAATGAAGCAAGGAAAATATGTAATAATACTGCAGAGTTTGGCAAGGTACACTTGCCTGGGGTCCTGCTGCTGGTGTGAATCAGAGTCCAAGTCACAGTCCAAATAGCCTATGTATTACAATTTACCATGTCAAAAGATAATTTATTTTAACTTATTTAATTCTGGAATAATTACTCTAAAATCCTATTTTAATCTTATTATTCCGATTTTTAGGTTAATTCCTAAATTTTGTCCAAAGGAACTGAATTTTATCAACTCGAGACTCATGGCACGCAAATTGAGGCGATCTGTTGACCAAAAAATTAATCAACACAAACTCAACTTTCATGCATGATTTCCTGTAGATTTTATCATCAAAAATATGCTGGAATTTATGGCTCGTCCGAATTCAAATTCGTTTGAGAATTATGGCACATACAAGTTTCGTATCATGCACCGATGATTAAATTCTAACCTAGAAGTTCTACAGAATTAACAGAATGAAAATACGTCGAATTAAATTCTGGGAAAAACATATGTCAATGATCTCGACATTAGCTTTCCGAAACTTTAAACGGTTCATGATTCTGATTCCTGGTTCTCCCAGAATCGTGAAAACATTGAAACACGTCTATTTTCGGACATACTGTACTCTACGAATTTTCCAGAATTTAATACTCATAATTTCGTAAAACAAATTATATAATCAGAAATCTAACCTCAATATCGTTCTAACACAAGAAATTAGGCCTCGTTTGGAGTCCGGAGCTATGCGTAATGGCTTCTGGAAGATGAAGGAACCCTAGATGGCAATTCTCCAAAATTCGGCTGAAGAAAAACCCTAAAAATAAATAACTAAACTAATATATATATAGAGGAGAGAGAAAGCAGCCGCGGCTCAGATCTTGACACGTGGCAGCCATCCAATGCTGCCCGCCCAAATCGGATGGTCACAGTTCGATGCGGCTCGGCTCAGCTGAGTCCGAGTCGAACTCTGACTCGGCTCGGCTCGAGGTCGGCTCGGCTCGGCTTGCACCCACCCCGCGGTCACTGACAGGCGGGCCCGGCACTGTTTGCTGCAGGAGGCTGACAGGTGGGCCCCCTGTTTGCTGACTGGGCAGAAATAATTACTTTTTGGGTTTTCTTTTTCAGAAATTAGTTTTAAATTTAGTTTTCCTTAATTAACTCAAAATAAATGCTAAAAATAATCAGAAAATTCTCAAAAAATTTTAAAAAATATATTTTATTATTTAGAACCTAAAATAAAAGTTTGGAACATTTTTAATTATATTTGAATCTAAAATAAATTCTTGAAAATCTTAGAAAATTACAGAAAATTGTGAAAAATCCAAATTAATTTTTTTAAAAAAATCAGGGGGTTTACACCTACAACATTCTGCTGGGTATACCATGGATCCACGACCACAACATCGTTCCTTCGACTCTACATCAATGCTTCAAATATGTAGATACTCAAGGAACAGTACAAACGGAGGTTGCTGACCTGAACCCGTTTAAAGGAGTAGAATCCTACTACTCCGATGCCGTATTGTACTCCCAAGACTACACGGAAGAAGTGTCAGGCGAGGCAGAGAAGGAATCCCACCGGGATCCAGAAAAACCCTCTGCCGAACAACCACTCTCGATCAGAGTGAAAGGGCGAACTACTCGTCCAAAAGCCATGGAGCCTATGGCTATCCACCTGAACAAAACCAGGTCAGGAAGAGGAGGTTGTCCTCTGGTGATCACTTTGAACCAGAAGCCTCCACCCTTGGTCATCAATCTTCGGCACGACAGGCAGCCGACTGAGGTAAATGCAACCAGGAATACGGTTTCTGATAATAAAGGACCTCTTTTCCAGTATATCGACGCTCAAATTCCAAATCAGGAATCCTCTCCCCATGACGATATAGAGCCTATAGCACAAAAATTCTTGGCAGCTATAGATTTCTATCATCCGTACGTGTGGGAAGTAGCGTCATCATCCAATGTCGTCACGACGTATGAACCACATGAGGATTCTATCTTCATTGTTTCGCCTGCCCGCAGCAGTCAGCGTTCGATAGTCTTCGGCCGCATGCGCAACGAACCGACTATACAAGAAGATTCCTTCGATGACGATGCTGATGAAATACAAGTTCACAGGTACAGCCCGCAAGCTTTGAAGATCATACAAAGCATGGGTTATGACTTAAAACGGGAATCATGTCTCAACTACGGGAAAGGCAGACGAATACCGCTGCACGGCAATCCCCACTATCAACAAACTCGTTTCGGGTTAGGGTATGCCGCCTCCCTTGCAACTTTCGAGTCGAACGAGGATATCTTTTCCTCTTTTTAAGACGGCTCGTCGCCCTCCGACTCATCCGAAGCTCTCGAACGAACATTATCAGTGAATATGGTAGTGGCAGATTCCTTCGAAGCAGACGAACAAAAATCTGAGCCATTTTAGAATGACTCTTGGGCTCAATAAATGGATACACAATGGGAATTCTGGTTCGAGCAACGAGAACCTCCCACTGAAGACGAAGTTATCCAGATCAATGTTGGGGATGAACTTTCACCAAAGCCGATATTTATCAGCAATAATCTTTCCCCAGCTGAAAGGGAAGAAGTTATTCAACTGATAAAAGAATACATCGACGTCTTTGCGTGGAATTATGAGGATATGCCGGGACTTGATCCAAAGGTGGCTACCCATAAACTGAACATATTGCCCAATTCCAAGCCAGTGAAGCAGCACCAATGCCGGTTCCGCCCGGATATGATGGACGCCATTGAAGCTGAAATCAAGAAATTGGTAGCCTGCGGTTTCATCAGGGAAGAATAATATCCCGACTGGGTCGCCAATGTTGTCCCGGTCAAGAAGAAGAATGGAAAAGTGCGCGTCTGCATCGACTATCGAGATCTGAATGCAGCCTGCCCCAAGGACGAGTTTCCTCTTCCCATCACGGACGTCGTGATTGACAATACATGCGGTTTCGAACATATGTCTTTCATGGACGGATTCTCAGGATACAATCAGATCAAGATGCATCCTGAAGACGAGAGGCATACTGCCTTCCGAACACCATTGGGGGTATATTGCTATATGGTCATGCCCTTCGGATTGAAGAACGTCGGGGCTACATACCAACGGGCTATAAGTAGCATATTCCATGAGCATTTACGCAAGATAGTGGAATGTTACGTGGATGATGTAGCTGTCAAAAGCCGCCTCAAGGATAATCACATCCAAGACTTGAAGATAGTATTTGAGTTGATGTGCCAATATCAGCTCAAAATGAATCTACAAAGTCCTTTCTGGGTGTGTCTAGTGGCAAATTCCTGGGATTTGTTATTACCGCCAAAGGCATTCAAGTGGACCCTGATAAAGTCAAGGCCATCTTAGAAATGCGACCACCCCGTAATCTGAGAGAACTCAGAGAATTTCAAGGTCGTCTGGCTTATATCCGGAGATTCATATCTAACCTCTCTGGAAGATGTCAGCCTTTTTTCTCGTCTCATGAAGAAAGGTGTATCCTTCGTATGGGACGAAGCCTGTCAGCAAGCGTTTAACGATATCAAACGCTACCTCACTCATCCGCCGGTTCTGGTGCCTCCCGTCACAGGAAGACCATTCTTCCTGTACGTTCAAGCGATGTACCATTCTCTGGGAGCACTTCTCGCGCAGAAGAACGATGTGGGACATGAGCAGGCTATCTACTATCTAAGTAGAATGATGATCGGAGCTGAGCACCGGTACAACCCGGTGGAGAAAGAATGCTTGGCCCTGATGTTCGCTATTCAGAAAATGCGACACTATGTCACCGGCCAGACGATTCACATCATCTCCAGGATCAATCCTCTTCGGGTACTGATGAATAAGCCAAGTGTTCTTAACTCCCGACTCGCGACATGGGCGATGTTATTAACACCGTATGACATGGTGTACATCCCTCAGAAGTCCGTCAAAGGCCAAGCATTGGCTGACTTCCTAGCTGCTCATCCGATCCCAGAGGCCTCCAGGCTATACGAGGACATTCCCGACAAAGTTGCAGAATATAATTCTGCAATGGAGAGTGACGTATGGCAACTATTCTTCGATGGCGCCTCCAGGACAGGTCCCAAGGGAAACGTAGTTTCAGGAGTAGGAATTGTCCTGGTTACTCCTGACAAACTCGTCATCTAGCGAGCATACTCTCTTAGCGAGCCCTGCTCCAACAATGTCGCAGAGTATAACGCCCTGCTAATCGGGCTCCAAGTCGCTAAAAAGCTGGGGGTCGAATCTCTGGAATCTTTCGGTGATTCTCTACTGATCGTTAATTAAGTCAGAGGGATATACGAAGTCCGAAATCCAGACCTCATCCCCTATCACCGAGCAACGGTCGAGATAGCCATGTTCAAAGGGTTCTTCCTAGATCATGTACCTTGATCTCAGAATCTGGAAGCTGATGCCCTAGCCAGTCTAGCTGCAGATCTAGCTACTCCTATAAGAAGGCAGAATTTGGTAATCCTTCTTAACAGAGATTTATTCTGTGTGAACAACTTTCACATAGAACGCAGCTACGCTATGAACATCGATCCTCCCAAAAGAGACTGGAGAAGTCCCTTTATAGATTCGTGGCATACGGAATCTTACCGGAGGACCCCAAAGAAGCAGTATCCGTCAAGAGACGATCCTTACGCTTCTACTTTGATGCATCCTCACAGTGTCTATATCGCCGGACCTACGACGGACTGCTATTGAGATATCTCTCCAATGACGAAGCACGGCAGATTATCCGTGAAGCTCACGATGGCGTATGCGGGGCGCATCAACCCGGTCCTAAGCTACAGGATCGTATCAGGAGGATGGACTATTACTGGCCCACTATGATGGCAGACAAAATCAAGTATGCAAGACAATGCAGAGCCTGCCAGGTTCATACAGACTTCATACATCAACCGTCTGAACATCTACACCCTACGGTTGCATCCTGGCCTTTCGAAGCATGGGGTATGGATATCATTGGTCCTATTTACCCGTCTTCTTCCAGAGGTCACCGGTTCATACTGGCCATCACAGATTATTTCTCCAAATGGGCAGAGGTGATCCCTCTTGCTGAGGTGAAGGCATCTAATGTGATCAACTTCATCAAGCATCACGTCATTTATCGCTTTGGGATTCCCCAAGGATAATTCATGACAATGGGCCTCAGTTCATCAGCCAAGCATTTTATCGATTTTGTGATAAAAATCAGATACAAAATATTGCCTCTACGGCATATTATCCAGCTGCTAATGGTTTGGCGGAAGCCTTCAACAAAACCATTATCAAACTCTTGAAGAAGTTCGTCTCTTCGAACAAGAGAGATTGGAACGAGAAGCTAGGAGAATGTCTCTGGGCATACCGCACAACGGTCCGAGCACCGACAGGTTATACCCCATTCTCATTGGTCTACGGGAGTGAAACAGTTCTTCCCATCGAAATTTAAATTCCGTCACTCAGAATAGCAGTCGCTAATGAGTTGACTCGGGAAAAGAATGACCTCTTAAGACTTCAGGAGCTAGAAGGATTAGACGAGAAACGCCTTCAAGCTCAACAGAGCATCGCGTTCTACCAGGCACGTATTTCCAGAGCTTTCAATCAAAAAGTAAGGGAAAGAGTATTCAAAGTTGGCGAGCTAGTCTTAGCCGTAAGAAGGCCAATGATTCTTACTTACAGGAGTAAGGGCAAATTCCAGCCCAAATAGGAAGGCCCTTATGTGATTGAGATGACATTCTCAAACGGCGCTTACAGGTTAGCCCAGCCTAATGGAGACCTACTAATGGCTCCTATCAACAGCAAATACCTGAAAAGATACTATGCTTAATCTTCTCTGCTCAAGTGGAATACGGCGAAGACCTCATTCTGACAAAACTACTTCCAAAATAAAACTAGTTGGGTCATATTCTATCATGTCCATATAACCTCTGAATAGATATATTCGACTAATTTGGAACTGCAAGACCTATCACGTCCATATTACCTCTGATAGTGTTTTGTGTACAAACTTTAGTCAAAGCATATTCTATCATGTCTCCTATCAACAGCCTAATGGAGACCTACTAATGGCTCCTATCAACAGCAAATACCTGAAAAGATACTATGCTTAATCTCCTCTGCTCAAGTGGAATACGGCGAAGACCTCATTCTGACAAAACTACTTCCAAAATAAAACTAGTTGGGTCATATTCTATCATGTCCATATAACCTCTGAATAGATATATTCGACTAATTTGGAACTGCAAGACCTATCACGTCCATATTACCTCTGATAGTGTTTTGTGTACAAACTTTAGTCAAAGCATATTCTATCATGTCCATATAACCTCTGAATAGATATGTTCGACTAATTTGGAACTGCAAGACCTATCACGTCCATATTACCTCTGATAGTGTTTTGTGTACAAACTTTAGTCAAAGCATATTCTATCATGTCTATATAACCTCTGAATAGATATGTCCTACTAAAGCATATTCTATCATGTCCGTATGACCTCTGAATAGATATGTCCTGCTAAAGTTTACCGAGAGTATATCACGTCCATATTACCTCTGATATAACTTTCATCCAAACCTGTCATTTACATTCTGAAATGATGGGTCCACAAAGTCAGATAAAAAGCCTCTTTATTATTCCCAAAAAAGAGCAAAATTGTATTTGCAAAGCAAAAGCAGAAGTACATCATGAAGGGGGAGCGGTCAAATCGCGAATCTGCTGCGCCAGTGCAGCCATCCTCGCATTCCTGGAGTCCAAAACGGTAACTCAAGCTCGCTCCCACCTTGTGTCCTCATCATTCAAGCCAGATAAATCAGACAGAGCATCTACAAGAGCGGCGTGCATGGCACTCGCATGTGCCAAGTTCTGTTGAGCCTCTTCCATTTGGCTCTGTAACACATGTACACCTGCGGCTGAAGCGCGAGACCACTCCTTTTCTAGAGCGAGCTTAGCCTCCAACTTGCGGACCCTCGCCTCATTCCCTTCATGTTCAGCTTTGCTCTTGGCCAGCTGGGGAACGACACACTCTAAGATGGTATGCTCATCATTCATCTCCTTCTGTCGCGTCTCGATGGACTTGCCCAGTGTTTCCAAATCCCCCAGCCTTGCAGTCAAGGAGTCATATTCAGCCTGGACCAGATCGTCAACGCTGTCTTGGGATAGCTCCAGGTATTTGTTAATGGGTTGCTCCAAACCATTAACCACCTCCTCCAGGACATCAGCTACCCCAGTGTCGCCGAATTCCCTGACCGGCGCTATCTCAATACGAGAGGACCCCTTCAAAGCCTCGAAGCTCAAGTTCTTCTCCAACACCCTGGACATGAGCATCTTCAGGGTGTTATAGAAGATACTAGCGTACTGCTCGGTCAGCGCAGCTAGGTCTGAATGGATGCTGGGGGTGGCTGCGATATTGTCGAACCTCGCTCTAGGGACGACCGCAGATGATGTAGCCACGGCCGTCGCCTCAACAGAAGGTGCAACAAAAGATGAAGCGCCAACATCGGACGAGGTAACCAGCATACTCGAAGGAGGCATTGTCGCGACGACAGGCTCGTCCTCTTGAGGTATCAGAACCTCGTCGGCAGGCGAGCCGGCACCCGAAGATGCTTCCTCTTCAAAATCAGCCACCTCCGTGTCGCCACCAGTCGGCGCAGCCATATAGAGAGGAAGCCAGCCAGTTGAGCTTCCTTGGACAGAGGCCTGCGGCAATGCCTCAGATAACTGTAGGCCTTAGTGCCTGCAGGATATCTTCCTATCCCTTCGTCAAGGATCTGATCTGGAGCCCTAGCATCCTCCATAAGATCGTCGACTTCCTGAGCAGTGAGCACGCTCAGAGGATTCACAGGCTGATCCTTGCCTTCCAAGACTTTCTCCGGCTGAGCAGCCCTGGCCCGGTGAAAAAAGAGGTAGAACGTCCATTTACTAGTGTGAGCCAAATCTGAAGGCTCAACATAGAAGGCGGTGCAAGCGAGGTAGTGGCACATCAGCTCCTGGTATACTTCCACTACCCGAGGGTCTGAATCCCCCAGCTCCCGGTTCGTAGGAACATACTCTTCATACGTAGTATCCCCCATCGGCAGTCTCGAGATCTCTGCCATCTCATGGAGGGCCAATCCCAACTCCCCCAGTGGAGTGGCAAAAGTCCCGGTGAGCGGAATATATCGCTCCATCAGTGCCAGAAACAGGTTGGGGTTAGGAGGTAACCCAACACTGGTGGCACTCACAGCTGCAAACAGACCAATGTTCTCCAACTCGATCTGAAAATGCTCCAGGGCCCAATCAACTAAGCGAGCCCATCGAAGATTTGTCGGGGTCATCCACCCATTGTACCGAGGATTCACCTTGGGGTATACTCCTCCGTGCCCCATAAAATCATTGCAGAAGGTCGACAATTGCACCAACTGGAGCACCAAGCTGTCTTCACTCGGGACACTGCCTGGGTATAATCCCCTGAACGACGTTACAGGACCGGAAGGGCGGCTGACAAATAGGCCAGATCCTTTCTAGTAGAAGATCTTCCCCGGCCTACCGTGAAGATCGGGAGTCAGCGTCCACGACATCCTCCTGGGATATGTAGCATGGAAGAATGCCGAGATGGAATAATCTCTCGGCATCTTGGGCAGACTCAAGACCAAGCTCCCGGCAGGGAAAACCCATAGCTCTTTCTTGGGCTTCGTCTGGGACTGCTTATCAATCATGTCCCCGAAGAGAAAAGCCGACTTTATATATTGGTCCCCGTCTACGTATGTCAGGGGCTCTCCATTAATCATGTTCAGCAACGTTCGCTCGCCCTGAGCCGATATCAAAATTGCCCTTCCTTCGGGATACTGGGGCCCGGAGATAGAAAATGTCACATGGGACAAATCCTCCAGATAGTTGGAGTACAGCAGCCCGGGGACAGAACCCATCACCTCGGCTAGCGGAGACACATGCAGGTTAACTGCAAGGGTGCAAGAAAAACACGTCAGTTTCTATACTAGACATTACAATCTTGCAGTATATGCCAAGAGCCAACAGTCTGTGCTTTATGCCAAGACTATAAAAACCTGATCATTTACGCTGGAATCCATTTTCAAAAGCGTAAAATTCAGGTTGGCAGTATACAGTCTGTGCTCTACGCCAGACTGACAAAATTTGAGTTTAAGCCAGGATTTTCATCCACGAGCGTACAATTCAAATTTCGTAGTATACACCAAGTTCTCGACGGTCAAAGCTTTTACGCCCGACTGCGAAAAATATGGAGTTTCTACGCTGGCACATTAGAAATGTGGGCGTAAAAGATGAAACGTCCCTGTGCATCATCTTCCTTAAAGAGGTTATCAGCACAGAAGACGACCTAGCGCGGTCACGTTCAACGTGTGCGAAGGATTTTTCAAGACGTTCTTTTCGTCCCAAAAGCTCTACCTCTCAGGCCGGGTGCACTGCTCGTCGGCGGGACGCTTCGCTCAGAAGGAAGCTCGCCTTGCCCAACAGAAGTTGCTCTCGCTTGAGCAGAAGAACGAGAAGAAGAATCGACCTTCTTTCCCTTAGAGGAGGAGGTTTGCTTCGAGGCCATTACTGGAAACTTTGAAGAGTCGGAGAAGAACTCGAACAGTCGAAGGCTTTCTTTCGCAGAGGACGGATGAAAAGTTTTTCTCTCAGAAACTTGGGGGTATATATAGAGTTCGGATGGACTCCTCGAAACCCTAACCAAATCAGACAATTAATATTCGATTATGATTGGGGACTACGTCAGCCTATTATTCTCGAAAGGCCGACGGTCAGCGAATTCGAAAAGTTTTTGCGCAAAGCAGATTCGTGGTTTCTACGTGTAAAACCCCTCCCCAGAAAATCGTATAAGCCCTTTATTTATTAATTATTAATTAAATTATAGTAATTAGGTCCAAATAGGAGAAATAGATTTTTAATAATTTTTATGTTAGGTGTTCGGGCACTTAGAGGACTTGTGGGACCATCAGGAATTTTTCGGAATTTATTCCATGTAGGAGACCCCTTGAGCAGTTGCTAGCCTAACGATGTGCAATACCCCATCATATAAATTTTCTTATGTGTGAAATTATATATATATATATAAACAAATATATATGTATATATATTTTAATTAAAGAAAAGAAAGAAAAGAAAGAAAGAATTTAAATAGGTAAATAGTATAATAATAATACTTATAATAATAATAACCATAATCATAGTAGTAGGCTGCTACTTTAGAACTTTAGGACTTGAGGACTTAAGTTCCAGCGGAAAATCTGCTGGTTTGCTGCGGGAACAAGTCAGCAGGACCCGCCCCCCCTTTGGCTTTGTATCAAGTCAGCCCTTGGCCTTCACCCGCGGACCCCCTTGATCCCTCTCTCTCTCTCTTAATATATAACATATATATATATATCATTAGCTCCCCAAAACCCTAACCTACAACTCCAGACCTCTCCTTCCCATCTAGAGCCGTCACCACAGCCAGAGAAGCCTCCCCAAGCCATCCAACCATCCCGTCGACGCCGACATCGCGAACTGCAGTCTCCCACTCGAGGCACCTTCGCTCCGGCGTCATTTCCCGTTGACTCGCTTGACCAAACGCAGATCCGTTTTCATAGGTATGATCTTCCCTTAACCCTCTAAAATATTTGTTTTATAGTCAACCTCGGAAAACGTGTGCCCCTAGGTGAAAAACAGCGCCCAAGTCAGCACGAGCAGACAGAATTCTGCAATCGCAGAAACTTGCGATGACCATCCATATTGTCGGGTTCGTATCTCCCACCACAGAGATCCGAATTCGACGATTCTTTTTGATACCTGTAGATTACATGACCTAGTTTAATTTCTGTATTATAACTTTGTGCTAATAGTTGCTGTGGACCAAATTGTAGTCGTTACAAAACTGCGCGCACCCACTTTTTCCGGTTTTCTAAAAGTGGGAGATCGGAGCGCGCCCCGCCAAACGGGACCGCCCCGCCGTGTGCCAAGTGTACCAAATGGTGCACGCAGCATAATCGGACCCGTGAAAATTTGTGGGGACTGATTTGGACGCGTGTGCGCGCCGGAATCAGGACGTATCCGCGAACACAAATCGTGTCGCCACTTTTGTGGAACTCGCGAGTATTTTGTGCACGCTTGTCAGATTGCGACGAAACTTACGCCACTGGACTCGTGGTAACATGCTGGTCCTGTGACCCAATTTTCACGCATTTCTGAGACGGTTGACCAGATCGCCAATTGGCGGGCCCCATAGTTGACTTTTTGGACCAAATTATGTTCGGCTCATCGGAATCCAAATTTGGACATACCGTTGGGATCGTATTGACATTTAGAGTTGTTTGACCCATAGTTTGTCCCATTTAGAGACTGTTACCCTCGGCACGCTTTTCGGTGCAAAGTGGGCCCACATGTGGAACCCGTTTTGGCCCGAAAATGACCTTTTTGCCCCTGTGTCCAAATTGGACGTAAGGACAGGCATTTTCAGCTATTTGACATCTTCTGAGACTGTTGGTGATATTTATTACAGCTTTCGGAGTAGTACCTACCGGATCCACCGATACCAGGACGACAGTTGATATTCAAACATCAGGCAAGTGTACCTTGCCAAACTATACAGTTTTGTTATATATTTTCCTTGCTTTATTATAGTGCTGTGCATGCTCAACTTAGGACCGTGTGACGTACTTAGCGTCCGATTATCAGTCGGGTGCCGACACTGTACGCAGTGTTGGGTACGGTTATCTAGAGATGGACATTCGTGACACTTTATTCTCGTACTTGTCTTATCAAGTACCATATGACCCAGGACACTTGACACTATTCATGAGACAGGATTTTCCCGAGATATTCGTGGTGATCCTGTATAGGATACAGGACATGGACATTATACTCTTAGATACTTATGACTTGTTGCATTAGCTATGATCGCGCTTGACATGGGCATGAGACGTTATGGTCATGATATGCGTGGTTACATTGGGTGGGGAGAGTCACACAGGCTACAGGCTGTTTCATATATCTATCTACTACTATTGTGAGGCCTCAGACTCTCGTAGCAGAGCTAGGCACATTACGTGTTTATTACCGCTACCGGCTCCCCGACACAGAGCTTGTAGTGGCTTCAGCCTGAGTTTTAGTGTTACTCTCACTTGCATTTCACTTAGATGGTTACATATTTACCCATTGATCATTTAGTTATTTATTTGCTGCACTGCTTATCTGTATTTATTTGGCATGATCTCTTTGTACCTTGCTATGTCCCCTGAGGACCTGGATCCGGATTTTGTCCCCAGATTTTGCAGACGTGGTTTATCCCGAGGTTTACGGGACCGGAGCAGGAGCTGATCCAGGAGCTGTACCACCATCTGAGGACGAGGTCTTAGCTGAAGACTTCTCTTGAGCATCCATGTTCATGCTCAGCTTTTAGCATTTATTTCAGTCATTTACTTTCTGGTCTGTTGAACCATTGTACTAGATTTTTATCGGGTTGTTCCCCGAAGTACTTTGTGAGACTTGCTGATGATTTACATTCCTTATTTATTCTGTGGATCATATTTTATATCTTGTGTGGATGAGATTAGTTGTGCCATGATTGTCGTAGACTTGTTTTACAGCTTAAGTATGCCCTGATGGATCCATTATATTGAGTTGGTCCATCGGTGCGTACTGCTGGCCATTGACACGCGTCCGGTCCCTCGGTATTTTGGGACTGGGGCGTGACATGGTTTTTGTGGTGGCCCATGCAGGTCTACGACTAAATAGTTCGGTTTCAACTTAGGGACCGGACCAGCCTGCCCTAAGGATAGTATAAACTATAGGATCTCATCCATCATTTAACCATTTGTTGAACTCTATATCGAACTCGAAATTTGTTACTTGAACTGCATCCTGTATTGATTCCTCTGAGCGTTCTCATAGTTTATCTTTTGATTGCAGAGCAATGGATTCCGGGAATAGAGATGATATCCCTTTGGATACACCACACGACGCTGTGGTTACTTATGGAGACGAAGTGACACCAGGGGATGGTGGACAAGCATCGCAGAATGATCAAACCGGACAGCCTAATCCAAGGTTTCGGAGAGATGACATTCCACCACCACCACAGTTCACTCCCCAGATGCCAGTATTCCCGCCAGGACAAGCCATGGACGGGCAACAAATGTTCCAGATGATGTATGCTATGATGCAAGCACAACAACAAGTTCAGCAAGAGGCCCATCGGCAGGAGGCCGAGTATCTGAGGACCAGCCTGGTATCCGCATTGGAGCAGGCAAATCCCCCAGCGAGGCGAACATCGACGGGATCTATCACCGATTTCCGTCATCTCAAGCCTCGCACATTTTCTGGTAAAGAAGGGCCAACGGAAGTTCATGAGTGGCTCACAAACATTCAGCATCAGTTGGAAGCCGCTGAACTTCCAAGAGAGAAGTGGATGACTGCCGTCAGAATGCAGTTAACTGATAACGCGCATCACTGGTGGCTAGCAGAAGAGAGGAGGCTTGGACAGGACAGAGTCACATGGGAAGAGTTCTCCAGACTCTTCCAAGAGATGTACATTCCAGCCATTGCACGGTCAGAGCTCAGAGACAGGTTCAACCGCCTTATCCAAGGCAGCATGTCAGTAGAGGAATACAATGCGGAATTTATTCGCCTGAGCCGCTTTGCCCCAACACTGATTTCAACAGAGGAAGAAAAAGCAGAGAAGTTCTTTGACGGCTTGAAGTTCGAGCTTCAGAAAGTGATTGGAACGGTAGCACCTACCTCTTATACCGATGTCCTTGCAGCAGCCCGACGCTTGGAGCGCATCACCAGGAGGGAATCTAATCTGAAGAGGCCTATCACATCAGCACCATCCAGGCCAGCACATGGAGATTCTGCAAAATGATTCCAGAGGAGTACGCCAGATAGAGCAGCACACAGGGCCATATCCCTTCCTACTTGTCATCACTGCGGCAAGGTAGGACACATTGAGAGAGAGTGCAGGCGGAAGTTGGGACTATGCCTGCTTTGTGGATCAAACCAGCACCTATCCAGAGACTGCACTCACCATAGAGGAGAAGCACCCAGACTAGCTCTACCTGCACCGCGACCAGCTTATCCAGCAGTAGGAGCACAGCAGACAGGAGTTGGTGGAGTCAGACCACCAGCCCCAGGAGGGAACCAGCAGAGACCACCACTGGCACCACAGGCAGCCTTATTTCAGCAGGCTCAGCAGCAGCAGAGAGGTCCAGCACAGGGGCGAGGGCAGGCATTCACTTTAGCTGTTGAGGAGGAGGCTACAGCAGGTGAAGTCATCGCAGGTACTATTTTAGTAGCTTCATTACCTGCAGTAGCATTATTTGATTCTGGAGCATCGCATTCATTTATAGCAGCTAGCTTTGTAGCCACCCATAGAGTAGCTACCGCACCCCTCCCGAATATGAAGAGGATTCTTACGGGAGGTGGAATTATTCCGGTTAGTGACGTCTGTAGATCTTGTTCTGTAGTCGTATGTGGCCGAGAAATGCGAGCGCAATTTCTGATATTTTCTATGCCGGATTATGATGTCGTACTTGGTATGGACTGGTTAAGTCAGTACCATGCGACTCTTGATTGCCGACTTGGGCGGGTTATATTTAGACCGCCAGGACATCCAGAATTTGAGTTTCTCCGAGGAGCAGTAGAGCAAGGAGTTCAGCCTACTCTTAGGGTACTATCTGTAGAAGGGGAAACAGGTTACCCAAGAGTCATATCAGAATTTGTGGATGTATTTCCTGATGATCTTCCAGGTTTACCACCTGATCGGGAAATAGAATTCACCATAGACTTAACTCCAGGAGCAGAGCCAATCACTTCATCGGTTTATCGGCTAGCACCTAAGGAGTTAGTGGAGTTGAAGGAACAGGTAGATGATCTGTTGGAGAAGGGTTTCATTCGTCCCAGTGTTTTACCTTGGGGAGCACCCATTTTATTTGTGCCAAAGAAGGATGGAACAGTACGGTTGTGCATTGATTATAGGGCACTAAATGCCGTGACCATCAAGAACAGGTATCCCTTACCACGCATTGATGATCTATTCGATCAATTGAGTGGTGCAAGGGTATTCTCGAAGATTGACCTTAGATCTGGCTATCATCAGATCAAGGTGAGGAAGGAAGACATCCCGAAGACAGCTTTCAGGACGAAGTATGGGCATTATGAGTTCTTGGTGATGCCGTTTGGTTTAACCAACGCACCAGCAGTGTTTATGAGCTTAATGAACAGGGTCTTTCATCAGTTCTTGGATAAATTCGTAGTGGTGTTCATTGACGACATTCTCATATATTCCAAGAGCCCTGAAGAGCACGAGGAGCATCTTAGAATCGTGTTAGAGACCTTGAGGCAAGAGAAGCTATATGCCAAGCTCAGTAAGTGTGAGTTCTGTATGGACAAAGTACCTTTCTTGGGACACATCATATCAGGAGAAGGACTTTCAGTAGATCCTGAGAAAGTTGCGGCAATAGAGACTTGGCCTACACCCACATCAGTCGCAGAGGTGAGAAGTTTTCTAGGACTTGCGGGATATTACCGAAGGTTCATAGAAAATTTCTCAAGGATTGCAGAACCAATGACAAAGCTGACACGGAAGGATCAGGAGTTTGTATGGACAGAAGACTGCCAGAAGGCTTTTGAAGAACTGAAGAGAAGATTAACAACAGCACCTGTCTTGACTCTTCCTTCAGGGTCAGGAGGTTTTGTTGTTTACAGTGATGCATCAGGCAGTGGACTAGGATGCGTTTTGATGCAACATGGCAAAGTCATTGCTTATGCGTCGAGACAGTTGAAGGTCCACGAGAAGAACTACCCAACACATGATCTGGAGCTAGCAGCAGTTATATTTGCATTAAAGATATGGAGGCACTATCTTTATGGAGAGAGGGTAGAAATCTTTACTGATCACAAGAGTCTGAGGTATGTGTATACTCAGAAGGAGCTTAACATGAGACAGAGACGCTGGCTGGAACTGATGGTAGATTTTGACATCGATCTGCAGTATCATCCAGGAAAGGCGAATGTTGTTGCAGACGCACTCAGCAGGAAGCCTACGGCTTATTTCTTGACGATGCAGCCCGAGTTATTGAGAGATCTACAGGAGCTACAGATAGAGGTCGTCTTACCGGGACAGAATGGCTTGATGGCTAACCTTGAGATTCAGTCATCACTCGTGGAGAAGATTAAGGAGGCATTATCCCCCGATGCTAGATTCCGAAGACTCAAAGAAAGGACAGAAGCCGGTATGCAGACAGGACTACGCATCCACGAAGATGGGACATTAAGGTTTGGAAACCGCTTGTATGTTCCAAATGGAGAATTGAGACAGGAGTTAATGACCGAAGTACATAGCTCTATGTACTCTGTTCACCCAGGAGGAACCAAGATGTACCGAGACTTGAGACAGTATTACTGGTGGCATGGAATGAAGAGAGAGATCGCGAGATTTGTGGCCAAATGCTTAGTATGTCAACAAGTAAAGACGGAGCACCAGAGGACAGCAGGATTATTGCAACCACTTCCGATTCCAGAGTGGAAGTGGAAGCACATCACTATGGACTTCGTCACGCGTTTTCCTAAGAGTCCAAGTGGGAGAGATGCAGTGTGGGTAATAGTGGACCGACTCACCAAGTCAGCCCATTTTATACCTTTTAGAGTGGGTCAGTCTACAGAAGCGTTAGCTGATTTATATATGAGGCAGATCGTGAGATTGCACGGCATACCAGTCAGCATTGTATCGGACAGAGATTCGCGCTTCACATCGCACTTTTGGAGGAGCATGCAAGAGAGTCTTGGTACTCGTCTGAAGTTCAGTACATCTTACCACCCGCAGACAGATGGGCAGTCGGAGCGTACTATTCAGACCTTGGAGGACATGTTGAGGGCTTGCATGTTAGACTTTGGAGGATCATGGGAGGACCACCTACATCTTGTAGAGTTTTCTTACAACAATAGCTATCAAGCGAGTATTCAGATGGCTCCGTTTGAAGCATTGTATGGGAGAAAATGTAGGTCTCCTGTGTGTTGGAGTGACGTGGGAGAACGTCAGATTCTGGGACCCGAGTTGGTAGTCAGCACCGTAGAGACAGTCAAAAAGATTCAGGGACACTTGCGAGCAGCACAAGACAGGCAGAAGCAGTGGGCAGACCTTCATCGTCGACCCTTGGAGTTCAAAGAGGGCGATCACGTCTTCTTGAGGATATCACCGACCAGAGGCACCATCCGATTCGGAGGACGCGGCAAGTTGAGTCCAAGGTATATTGGACCATTTGACGTGCTCTAGAGAGTTGGAGAGGTGGCATATCGACTTGCGCTACCACCTTCCCTGGAGGGAGTACATGACGTATTCCATGTGTCGCAGCTCAGGCGATATGTGGCAGACAGCAGTCATGTCCTCGACCATTCAGAGATCACCATTGGGCCGAGCTTGTCATACCAAGAGCAACCCGTGGGAATCCTTGATCGTCGAGAGAAGGTATTGAGGAACCAGTCTATTCCCTTGGTTCGCGTAGCATGGAGGCATGGCGCGCCAGGAGAATCAACTTGGGAACGCGAGGACGACATGCGCAAGCGTTTCCCGAACCTATTCGCAGACCAAGGTATGAATTTACATTGTTAATTTATATCTTATATCATCCTTGTATTCTATCGTGGCTTAATTTTAATTTCGAGGAATAAATTTTTATAAGTTGGGTAGAATGTAAAACCCCTCCCCAGAAAATCGTATAAGCCCTTTATTTATTAATTATTAATTAAATTGTAGTAATTAGGTCCAAATAGGAGAAATAGATTTTTAATAATTTTTATGTTAGGTGTTCGGGCACTTAGAGGACTTGTGGGACCATCAGGAATTTTTCGGAATTTATTCCATGTAGGAGACCCCTTGAGCAGTTGCTAGCCTAACGATGTGCAATACCCCATCATATAAATTTTCTTATGTGTGAAATTATATATATATATATAAACAAATATATATGTATATATATTTTAATTAAAGAAAAGAAAGAAAAGAAAGAAAGAATTTAAATAGGTAAATAGTATAATAATAATACTTATAATAATAATAACCATAATCATAGTAGTAGGCTGCTACTTTAGAACTTTAGGACTTGAGGACTTAAGTTCCAGCGGAAAATCTGCTGGTTTGCTGCGGGAACAAGTCAGCAGGACCCGCCCCCCCCTTTGGCTTTGTATCAAGTCAGCCCTTGGCCTTCACCCGCGGACCCCCTTGATCCCTCTCTCTCTCTCTTAATATATAACATATATATATATCATTAGCTCCCCAAAACCCTAACCTAAAACTCCAGACCTCTCCTTCCCATCTAGAGCCGTCACCACAGCCAGAGAAGCCTCCCCAAGCCATCCAACCATCCCGTCGACGCCGACATCGCGAACTGCAGTCTCCCACTCGAGGCACCTTCGCTCCGGCGTCATTTCCCGTTGACTCGCTCGACCAAACGCAGATCCGTTTTCATAGGTATGATCTTCCCTTAACCCTCTAAAATATTTGTTTTATAGTCAACCTCGGAAAACGTGTGCCCCTAGGTGAAAAATAGCGCCCAAGTCAGCGCGAGCAGACAGAATTCTGCAATCGCAGAAACTTGCGATGACCATCCATATTGTCGGGTTCGTATCTCCCACCACAGAGATCCGAATTCGACGATTCTTTTTGATACCTGTAGATTACATGACCTAGTTTAATTTCTGTATTATAACTTTGTGCTAATAGTTGCTGTGGACCAAATTGTAGTCGTTACAAAACTGCGCGCACCCACTTTTTCCGGTTTTCTAAAAGTGGGAGATCGGAGCGCGCCCCGCCAAACGGGACCGCCCCGCCGTGTGCCAAGTGTACCAAATGGTGCATGCAGCATAATCGGACCCGTGAAAATTCGTGGGGACTGATTTGGACGCGTGTGCGCGCCGGAATCAGGCCGTATCCGCGAACACAAACCGTGTCGCCACTTTTGTGGAACTCGCGAGTATTTTGTGCACGCTTGTCAGATTGCGAAGAAACTTGCGCCACTGGACTCATGGTAACACGCTGGTCCTGTGACCCAATTTTCACGCATTTCTGAGACGGTTGACCAGATCGCCAATTGGCGGGCCCCACAGTTGACTTTTTGGACCAAATTATGTTCGGCTCATCGGAATCCAAATTTGGACATACCGTTGGGATCGTATTGACATTTAGAGTTGTTTGACCCATAGTTTGTCCCATTTAGAGACTGTTACCCTCGGCACGCTTTTCGGTGCAAAGTGGGCCCACATGTGGAACCCGTTTTGGCCCGAAAATGACCTTTTTGCCCCTGTGTCCAAATTGGACGTAAGGACAGGCATTTCCAGCTATTTGACATCTTCTGAGACTGTTGGTGATATTTATTACAGCTTTCGGAGTAGTACCTACCGGATCCACCGATACCAGGACGACAGTTGATATTCAAACATCAGGCAAGTGTACCTTGCCAAACTATACAGTTTTGTTATATATTTTCCTTGCTTTATTATAGTGCTGTGCATGCTCAACTTAGGACCGTGTGACGTACTTAGCGTCCGATTATCAGTCGGGTGCCGACACTGTACGCAGTGTTGGGTACGGTTATCTAGAGATGGACATTCGTGACACTTTATTCTCGTACTTGTCTTATCAAGTACCATATGACCCAGGACACTTGACACTATTCATGAGACAGGATTTTCCCGAGATATTCGTGGTGATCCTGTATAGGATACAGGACATGGACATTATACTCTTAGATACTTATGACTTGTTGCATTAGCTATGATCGTGCTTGACATGGGCATGAGACGTTATGGTCATGATATGCGTGGTTACATTTGGTGGGGAGAGTCACACAGGCTACAGGCTATTTCATATATCTATCTACTACTATTGTGAGGCCTCAGACTCTCGTAGCAGAGCTAGGCACATTACGTGTTTATTACCGCTACCCGGCTCCCCGACACAGAGCTTGTAGTGGCTTCAGCCTGAGTTTTAGTGTTACTCTCACTTGCATTTCACTTAGATGGTTACATATTTACCCATTGATCATTTAGTTATTTATTTGCTGCACTGCTTATCTGTATTTATTTGGCATGATCTCTTTGTACCTTGCTATGTCCCCTGAGGACCTGGATCCGGATTTTGTCCCCAGATTTTGCAGACGTGGTTTATCCCGAGGTTTACGGGACCGGAGCAGGAGCTGATCCAGGAGCTGTACCACCATCTGAGGATGAGGTCTTAGCTGAAGACTTCTCTTGAGCATCCATGTTCATGCTCAGCTTTTAGCATTTATTTCAGTCATTTACTTTCTGGTCTGTTGAACCATTGTACTAGATTTTTATCGGGTTGTTCCCCGAAGTACTTTGTGAGACTTGCTGATGATTTACATTCCTTATTTATTCTGTGGATCATATTTTATATCTTGTGTGGATGAGATTAGTTGTGCCATGATTGTCGTAGACTTGTTTTACAGCTTAAGTATGCCCTGATGGATCCATTATATTGAGTTGGTCCATCGGTGCGTACTGCTGGCCATTGACACGCGTCCGGTCCCTCGGTATTTTGGGACTGGGGCGTGACACTACGCTAAGGAGCTTTCTACGCTCGACAGCTACAGATCTACGGTTTTACGCTCACAGGCTATAAGTCTATGGTTTTATGCCCGAATGCCTTTGTGCTCGGTAAGCTTTTATGCTCGAGAGGCTACAAACCTACGACTTCACGCTCAGCAGCTACAAATCTATGATCTCACGCTCGGTGGCGTTTAGTTTACGCTCAGAAGCAACAGATCCACAACTGCACGCTCGAAAGATTTCCTTTTCACAGGCTACAGATCTACAGTTCTACACTAAGGAGCTTTCTACGCTCGACAGCTACAAATCTACGGTTTTACGTTCGTAGGCTATAAGTCTATGGTTTTACGTCCGGATGCATTTATGCTCGGTAAGCTTTTATGCTCGAGAGGCTACAAACCTACGACTTCACGCTCAGGAACTACAAGTCTATGATTTCACGCTCGATGGCGTTTAGTTTAAGCTCACGAGGCTACGAACTTATGATCTTATGCTATAACTCTCCGCACATCTGAAAGATGCGCAGGCCAGAGTACGCGTACATCCGAACGGTGCTCAAAGCGGTCAATTGCAAGAGTTCACACAGAAGATACTCCTTCTTGACCAGAAGATATCCCAAGTACCCGAAGCATGCAGAGTTCAACATTGAAAATTACTCTTCTTCATGGGTCGATTCGAAGTTCATCCAGACTCCAGTCTGAATATTTCGTCTACAAATCAAGATGGCAACTCAGTTTGACAGCCATTTCTCGCCCTATTCCAAGGGATGTTCGAGAAATCATTCTTGAAGATGATGTCTGAACAAGAATTCTGTTTATCAGAAGCAACAGTTCAGAATTTTACGCGGTTCCTCATTCCTAACAGCAGGACAGTTCGAACACTCGAATGCTGAGCGGCTTTCTGCGCATCCCTAGCTATGCGTATAAGACAGGACAGGACCTAGCACTCTTTCTAAAACAGAGTCAGCGTAGAGAATCAGACGTGTCGAAGCTACACATATTCAGACTTCACAATAAGAAAAGTATGGCGAGATAATCATACGCAGAGAAGAAAGACGACTTTATTAAAGATTAAAATCACGATTACATATGAGGAAAATCCAGTCTACAAGGGTTTTCTTTATTCTAGTGATTACATATGAGGGAAATCCTGTCTACAAAGGACTTCCTCGTCGTCGTCTGAAGATCGCGCCCAGAATCTGTTCTGCCAAGTTCTTGCATAGGCGTCAATTCTTCATCCATCTTCTCCAGCAGCCAGTCGGTCACCGCAAATCGACTGACATATTGTCAGGGCGGGAGGATACAAAACTGGGCATAGACCCATCCTCCAACAGAAGAAAAGCATAGTAAATCTGCTTTTCTACATCCAACGCCGTGACAGATTGAGTTGAGATATTTCACCCAACTCAATCCTGGACAGAGCTAGTCTATCTGCTCTCGTCCCCGGAGGTAACGGGAGAAGGCACCACTTGCAAGCAGCGTGGTGAAATATGACCCTTCCTCTCTCCTAGAAGAACCGCCATACAAAGTTGCTGATTATCCCGAGCAAGGGAGGCTATGATATCCTTCCATGGTCCATCGCTGCCGATGACACTTGCTCGAAGATGCCGTCTTTTTCGGCTCCTTACATGCTGGAAGAACATGATCTCCTTCTTCCTCAGGTCGACCCGACGAACTCCGGCGATCATCTCCGTATGGTAAAGGAAATGTAGAAAAAACAGGTGAACTCCTCGGCCTTTTTATAGGAGAAAAAGATCACACCAACTCCCAATAACTCCGCCATAAAGTCAGTCTTGAAAGAACGTGTCAGGTTTGACCGTTTCAGGCTCCATTCAGAAAATATTTTGAGTTACGAGGAACGTTTCATGCTTCATTCAAAGCGTTTCAAATTACGAGAAATTTGAAAGCTTTGAAGGGGGTCTTGTAGAAGCATGAAAAAATATGCTGGATGACTCTACGCAGCATAGTGATGCAGGACAGCGTAAACAGAGGACCTTAGAGCCATCAAGCGTGCAACAGAGCTTTTTCGCTGAGCACAGCGTAAAAAAAGAGGGACCATCCGCGTAAGTGCAGTATGTCCAAGCTGCTTCAGCGTAGACAGGGTGCTTCATCGCCTCTATGGCGAAAAGCTCATCCGCTTTCAATGCAGCATTAAAGCGTACGAGGAATGCTTCGTATTCTACGAAATGAACCTGTCGAATCACGCAGTGAACCTGACGTCTGACTCCTGACAAAGTACTGCACGGCTACTCAGACGACGGCTGGAATAATGGCAGACCCTTCGGGACACGTCTCTGCATTTAATGCACAGGATGATGGCGGATCTCTGCATTTAATGTAGGGGATTTGATTAAATGTCACTGAACCGTCATTTAGTGACATCCCCTTTGCGTAAACTGCTTCTACGCATACAAGGGGATACGCTGCCTTGTTTTACACAGGCAGACGTGAACTGTTTACGCTCCACGGAAGACAGACAGGCTGCCACGTCAAAAGCTGCTCTCCGTATGGGGCTCGAGGCACGTCTCTGCACCTAATGCTCAGAACGGTGGCAGGCCTTCAGAGCACACCTCTGCATTTAATGCACAGGATGATGGCGGATCTCTGCATTTAATGCAGGGGATTTGATTAAATGTCACCGAACCGTTGTTTAGTGACATCCCCTTTGCGTAAACTGCTTCTACGCATACAAGGGAATACGCTGCCTTGTTTTACACAGGCAGACGTGAACTGTTTACGCTTCGCGGAAGACAAACAGACTGCCACGTCAAAAGCTGCTCTTCGTACAGGGCTCGAGGCACGTCTCTGCACCTAATGCTCAGAACGGTGGCAGGCCTTCAGAACACGCCTCTGCAATTAATACACAAGATGATGGCGGATATCTGCATTTAATGCGAAAGATTTAATTATATCTCCAAGAGTCGTAATTCCGGCTGAGACATCCACATCATCACTCTGGTACGTTACGCAGCGGCTTCTACGCCCATTCAGCTTCTGTGCCCATTTGGCTTCTACGCCTCCTCAGCTTCCATGCTCATTCGGCTTCTATGCTCATTCGGCCTCCTGTGCCTATTTTGGCTTCTATGCCTACTTGGCTTCTACGCCATGGTGACAGACATTGACTTCTACGCCAACCTCTTCTATACGAGGGATACCTACCTACGTGGCTTCTATGCCATAATCTTCGCAGCAGTTATACGTGCTTTGTCCCTTAGTTGGACACGTGTCACACGCTCATTCAAAAGATCATCTATACGCGGGCAACGGTTATTTTAACCATCGTGTAAAAGGGTGCTGTACTTTCCACTCCTCGATTTCTACGCCGACTGAGTGGTCACTGTCACTAAAACTCTATAAATAGAGACCTCTATCAACAGAGGAAAAGGGTCGAAGAAACCGAAGGTCGAACTTCAGAAAAGATCGAACCAAAGGTCGAAAAATTGGAGATTGAAGAGAAGTCAAAGAGTCCTAGAGAGAGAAGAACCCGGAGCTCAGGCAAAGAGTAGCGATCGACGACTTTGGCATCGTGCATCCACCCTCTTTTGTAACTCCCGAAGCTGCTTCCCGTCTTCTACGGCACTTCTTCACCATCGTGTGGTCCAAGGGCTAAAGTGATCGACTGCAGATCAGACACCTATAGCAATATCTACCCAGATTTAAAAATTGTACTCGACATCCTCGTATAGGATTAATTGTACAAGCTTGTTTGTAAACCAAAGAAACGGGTTTCGTATAAACCCTGTCTTATATATCATTCTTTCGTTTATCACCATAAACACATACCAGAATTGGGAGAAGCCCCACTGCAGTTATTGTGGGAAACGCGAACATATTTTGAGAGATTGTCATACTCGCTTAGGACAATGTATGCGATGTAGTTCCGGACAGCATTTGGCGAGAGACTGACCAATGCAACAGACATTGACACTTTCACCCCCAGTACAGAGGCTAGCACTTCCAGTACCGAAGCCAGCTCAGCAGATGACTAGACCAGGAGCACCTCAACCCCCAGCAGCAGAAGGATTTCAACGAGGACCACCGCTACCTACTCAGGAGGATCAGTTCACGAGGGCCAGTCATGGACTTTCACAGAGGAATGGACAAGCTTTTGCACTATAAGTGGATGACTTGGAACAGGAGATTGATGTCATAGCAGGTATTACTCTTGCTTTTACTTTTCCTGTTGTGACATTATTTGATACGGGAGCCACCCACTCGTTCATATCTTCTAATTTTATTGCCAAACACAATATTGCCACTACATCTTTACCTAGTTGTGTTAGAATTCTCACCGGAGGAGGAGTTGTACCTGTTAGTCAAATTTATAGATCGTGTCCTATAGTGATTCGTGGCAGAGAGATGAATGCCCGACTCTTAGTCCTTCCTATGCCAACTTTTGATATTGTGCTTGGAATGGATTGGCTAAGCAAGTACCACGCTTTCTTCGACTGTTTTAGAGGAAGCATTCTTTTTAAGGTACCAGGCCAGCCTGAACTTGAGTTTGCACGAGGATCTACAGAAACCCTTGATGGTGTGCAGCTTGCAATGGACGACATTATTTATCACCCCATTATTTCAGAGTTTCGAGACATTTTTCCAGAGGAATTGTCAGGCCTACCACCAGACAAAGACGTAGAATTCTTAATTGAATTGACACCAGGAGCAGCACCCATAGCGTCGCATGTTTATAGATTAGCAAAGAAGGAGATGGATGAGCTGAAGGCACAGTTGAAAGAACTAGAGGAGAAAAGTTTCATCCGACTGAGTGCATCACCCTGGGGAGCACCAGTGTTGTTTGTACCAAAGAAAGATGGGTCAGTGCGTATGTGCATCGACTACAGAGCCTTAAATGCAGTGACCGTGAATAATAAATATCTATTGCCATGCATTGATGACTTATTTGATCAGCTTAGTGGAGCCAAGGTATTCTCGAAGATAGATTTGAGATCAGGATATCACCAGGTGAGGGTACGAAAGCAGGACATCCCGAAGATCGTATTCAGGACGAGATATGGACACTACGAGTTTCTGGTCATGCCATTTGGGTTGACCAATGCTCCAGCTATCTTTAGGGACTTAATGAATCGAGTATTCTATCAGTATTTGGACCAGTTTGTTGTCGTCTTCATAGATAACATACTTTTCTATTCGAAGAGCCACGAGGAGCACGAGAAGCACCTGCGGATTATTCTAGAGACCTTGAGGAGAGAGAAGTTATATGCGAAGCTCAATAAATATGAGTTTTTCTTGGACAGAGTTTCGTTTCTTGGGCATGTCGATATGGAAGATGGTATTTCTGTTGATCTAGAGAAAATCTCGGCAGTCGAGACATGGCCCGTTCCTAAATCAGCATCGGATGTGAGAAGTTTCCTTGGACTTGTAGGATATTACCGACGATTCATGAAGAACTTCTCAAGGACAGCAGAACCTATGACTCGGTTGACGTGTAAGGATCAAGAATTTATTTGGACCGACGAGTGTCAAGCTGCTTTCTAGGAGTTGAAGAAGCGACTGACTACAGCACCATTATTGACTATTCCATCAGGATCAGGAGGTTATGTGATCTATAGTGATGCATCAGGAAAAGGCTTGGGATACGTGTTGATACAGCATGGCAAGGTGATTGCATATGCATCTAGACAGTTACGAGTGCATGAGAAGAATTATCCAACTCATGACTTGGAACTTGCAGCCGTTGTATTTGCTCTGAAGCTATAGAGACATTATTTATATGGGGAACGAGTGGAGATCTATACAGACCACAAAAGCCTCAAGTACATCTTCACGTAGAAGGAGTTAAATATGAGACAACGTCGATGGCTTGAGTTGATAAAGGATTTCGAGATAGAGCTATATTATCACCCAGGCAAGGCTAACGTAGTAGCAGACGCGTTAAGCCGAAAACCAGCAGCTTACTTCTTGACAACACAGAGGGAATTATTGGAGGACTTACAAGAGCTTGGCATAGAAGTGATATTATCCGGAGCAGATGGAACATTAGCCAACTTGCAAGTACAGTCATCGCTAGTAGAGAGGATCAAGACAGCTTTGCCTACAGACGCCAGATTTAGGAGATTGAAAGAAAGGACAGAGGCCGGAGAGAAGACGGGATTGCGCATTCATGATGATGGGACATTACGATGTGGTAATCGTTTATATGTTCCAAATGGAGAGATTTGACAGGAGCTGATGGCAGAAGCTCATAGTTCGATATATTCTATTCATCCTGGAGGCACCAAGATGTACCGTGACTTACGACAACACTTTTGGTGGCATGGGATGAAAAGAGAGATAGCTCGCTTTGTAGCTAAATGTCTAGTATATCAACAAGTAAAGGTGGACCATTAGAGAACAGCAGGGTTATTGTAACCACTTTCGATTCCAGAATAGAAGTGGGAGCACATCACTATGGACTTCATCACGAGTTTTCCCAAGAGTCCAAATGGAAGAGATGCAGTATGGGTAATAGTAGATCGACTCACCAAGTCAGCCCATTTCTTGCTTTTTAGAGTTGGCCAGTCTACAGAAGCTTTGGCTGATTTATACATGAGGCAGATCGTGAGATTGCACGGCATACCAGTCAGCATTATATCAGACAGGGATTCGAGTTTTATATCGCACTCTTGGAGAAGCATGCAAGAGAGTCTTGGGACTCGCCTGAAGTTCAGTACATCTTATCACCCGCAGACAGATGGGCAGTCTGAGCGTACTATTCAGACACTGGAGGATATATTGAGGGCTTGTATGTTTGACTTTGGAGGATCATGGGAGGACCACCTACATCTTGTGGAGTTTCTTACAACAATAGCTATCAAGCGAGTATCTAGATGGCTCCATTTGAAGCATTATATGGAAGAAAGTGTAGGTCTCCCGTATGTTGGAGTGAGTGGGAGAATGTCAAATTCTGGGACCAGAGTTGGTGGTCAATACCGTTGAGACAGTGAAGAAGATACAAGGGCACTTGCGAGCAGCGCAAGACAGGCAGAAGCAGTGGGTAGACCTTCATCGTCGTCCCTTGGAGTTCAAAGAGGGCGATCATGTCTTCTTGAGGATATCACCTACTAGAGGCATAATTCGATTCGACGGGAGTGGCAAGTTGAGTCCAAGGTATATTGGACCATTTGACGTGCTAGAGAGAGTGGGAGAAGTGGCATATCAACTTGCGCTACCACCTTCACTTGAGGGAGTACATGATGTATTCCATGTGTCACAACTTAGGCGATATGTGGCAGATAGCAGTCATATTCTTGACCATTCGGATATCACCATTGGGCCGAGCTTTTCATACTAAGAGCAACCCGTGGAAATCCTTGATCGTCGAGAGAAAGTGTTAAGGAACCAGTCTATTCCCTTGGTTCGCGTGGCATGGAAGCATGGCGTGCCAGGAGAGTCCACTTGGGAGTGCGAGGACGACATGCGCAAGCATTTTCTGTACCTATTAGTAGACCAAGGTATGAATTTACTTTGTAAATTTCTATCTTATACCATCCTTGACTTTCTATCGTGGCTTAGTTTTAATTTTGAGGACAAAATTTTTTATAAGTTGGGTAGAATGTAAAACCCCTAATTTTAAAAACTGTATTAATTATTTAATTAATTATTTAATTGATTTATATTAATTATTATCTAATTAGAAGAAATAGAATTTATTTGATTTTTATTTCTAGGTGATTGTGCATATAGAGGATTTTTGGAGCAATTATTATTTTTTCTTAATTATTTACATGTAAGAGACCTTGAGGACAGTTGATAGATTAATTGTATGCTCTAAAATAAATTTCTAGAATTATATATATATATATATATAATGTTTACTAAAGGAAATAGAAAAGAAAAGAATAAGAAATAGAATTAGAATTAGAAAAGAATAGAAAAAAGAAAAAGAAAAAGAATTAGAAAATAAAATAACTATTAAAACCCTAAACCCATTAGTAACTAAACCCGACCCTAACCTATCTGGCCCGCACCCGCGAAGAAACCAACAGCAGTAGCTGCATTCCCAGCGACCCGCACAGCGTATTCCCCCGACCCCCCCCCCCCCCCGCTTATATATATATATACCATCACATCCCTAAACCCTAAACCTAAACTCTAATCTTCAACCTACTCCCCCCAGACCATGTCGCCGTTCACCTGAGCGCCGCCGCCGTCCGCCAGAGTAGCAGCACTGTAAAACCCCTAATTTCAAAAACCGTATTAAGTATTTAATTAATTATTTAATTAATTTATAGTAATTATTAGATAATTAGAAGAAATAGAATTTATTTAATTTTTATTTTAGGTGATGGTGCATTTAGAGGATTTATGGAGCAATTATAAATTTTTCTTAATTTATTCCATGTAGGAGACCATGTGGACAGTTGATAGCTTAATGGTATTCACTAATATAATTTCTAAAATTTTCTATATATTTATATATATATATATATATATATATATATATATATATATATATATATATATATATATATATATATATATATATATATATATATGATTTATTAAAAAAATAGAAGAAATTAGAAAAGAAATGAAAAAAAAAAGATAAAGAAAAAGAAATGTTAATAAACCCAAACCCATTAGAATCCTTAAACCCAAACCCATATCCTAACCCCTATACCCGCACCCGCCTAATTCCTACCTGCACCTGCGTATACAGTAGCAGCGGCAGCAACCAGACCCGCGCAGCGCTGAGCCGAGACACCCATCCGCTCTTCTATATATATATGCTTCATACCCATAAACCCTAACCCTAAAATCTCACCTTCCATCTGAACGCCAACCCTGCGACCAGACCGCCGCTTCCAGAGCCAGCCACAGACCGTCGTCTGGACCGCCGAGCAGCCCGCCGCGTGACCGCGCACAACCCCGCGACAGAAATTGAACAGCAACTTACTTGTGTTCACGCCCCGATTTCCGCGCTCTCGCTCGACCAAACTTGATCATGTCTTCACCGAAACGTTCATGACATATCTCCCTTCCATATCTGTGCATTAGTTTACCTCGAACAGTGCGTAATCCTAGGCGAAAACAGCGACCAAGTTGGCAAAAAACAACTTTTGGATCGCAGAAAACTACGATAACTACCCATGTTCACGGACTCGTATCTCCCACCACAGATGTCCGAATATAGTTTTTCTTTTTTGTATGCGAAGACCACCTAACCTAGATTATTTCATGTCAAATATAATATTTTATTAGTTGCTGTGTGCTGAATTAAATTAGATAGAAAATCCCAAAAATATACTTTTTCTAACTTCCAGAAATTGTGATACGTAGCGCGCCCCGCCAAACGGGACCACCCCATCGATACCAAGGTCACCGAAAGGTGTGCACGGTATACCCAGATGTGTGGGCTTTCGCGAAAACTGATTCGGACGCGTGTGCGCATCGAAATCAGCCCGTATCCGCAAAAATTCCTCAAATCGTGACTTTTGTAAAATCCTGCGCTATTTAGTACACGCTCGTCAGAATACGACGAAACTTATGCCACTGGACTCATGGTATCGCGCTAGTCCTGTGACCCAATTTTTACTCAATTCTGAGATAGTTGACCAAGTCGCCTATTGGCGGGTCCCACGGTTGATTTTTTGGGCAAAATTGTGTTCGGCTCACCGGAATCCACATTTGGACATACCGTTGAGTTCGTACTGATATTTAGAGTTGTTTGACCTATAATTTGTCCCTTTTAGAGACCTTTATCCTTGACACACTTTTCGGTGCAAGGTGGCCCACACGTGGACCCTATTTTGATCCAAAATTACCGTTTTGCCCCTGTATCTAAATTGGATGAAAGGGTAGTGCTTTCTAGCTATCTTGCTTATTCTGGGAACGTTGGTGATATTTATTTCAGCATCCGGAGATGTTCATTCTGAGGCCATAGTTTCTGACTCTTGGTATTTGACATCTGGACGTTATATTTTGCAGCTTTCTTGCCAGGCAAGTATACCTTGCCATTGTAATATTATTCATATTCCATATGTTGCATGCATCTTTATTTTCTATCATTAGTTCATATATTTTAACTTTTATATAAAATGCGCATCCAAGAAAACTTGGGTCAACGATGGTGTCGTCGTGATATATTTTTATTATGTATATGTATTGACCTTGTTTATGAGACTGCCCCATTATCATAAAGCATCATTAGGTTTCATTGGCCGTGACACAGCTGTTACACGAGTGTGAGTCTCATATAGATCACGGACTGCGTGACAGGTCTGGCCTCCTGTATGTATGGGCCGTGCGTTAGGGATAACTGTTGTTAGAAACTTTGCATGCTAGAAGACTTAGCAGTTATTAGTAGTCCATGGACATAGCCTATTGTAGTACGGTGGTCCAATCCTTGTCTTTGTTTGGTTGTAGGATTGGACTATTGTACTAAAGATAGGCTATGAACCAAATCGTGTCATGGATGTGACATGCTTAGAGCATGGGGTGGGGAGAACAACAAGTAAGGCATTTGGGCTCCTTTGCACTTTTTATTTTGTAACCCGGAAGCTCCGCTGGAGATACGGGCGGTGATGACCCTATATATTATATATTATCAGGCAACCTCTGCCGTTCAAAAGATGACATGCTTTGTAGGCCCCTGGATCTCCAAGAGAATCATGCCAATCTCATTTTTTAGCCAGATAGCCCACTTGTTGGAAAATTGTTCTCAAACTATATTCACTTAGACGGTTAGGCGACCCATTGGATATTTATTTCAGTACTTTATTGGCATGCTTCTATGTATCTTGTTATGTTCCTCTGAGAACCTGGTCCCTTTCCAGGTGTAGCTGTTCATGAGTATTCGCAGGAGCGCAGATCCGGACTGGTTACTTATATTTTCGAGGAGGTCTTCTCTTCGAGCCTTGTGATTGCTAGTGGATATTCTT
The DNA here is from genome assembly GCA_036927795.1 of Iris macrosiphon. NCBI lineage: Eukaryota > Viridiplantae > Streptophyta > Magnoliopsida > Asparagales > Iridaceae > Iris > Iris macrosiphon. The sequence goes on from JAYESA010000015.1 coordinate 168,817,287, forward strand.
ATATTGTGGTTTTGTGTTGCACTTATATATTCTAGTTGGTAGTGGATTTATTTCCATCCAACTATCATCTTTAGATACTTTATATTGAGATATAGTTCATAGATATTATTCATTTATTTATTTATATTTTCTGTGGATGAGATTTAGATTATGCATGTGACTTATGTGATTGATTTATACCACTTGTGGATTTGATATTTATATTACAGCGTACGTATGGATTTTGGTTTCCATATATTGGAGTTGTCATATCCATACGGCTGGCATGCTTACGTGTTCCTAGTCCTTCGTATTTTGGGACTGGGGCGTGACAAGCACCACCGTCGCCGCTCGCCGGAGAACCACGTCCGCGTCAACGCCCGTGACAGCAGCACTGAACAGCAACTTAGCCCTATTCAGGCCTCGTTTTCCGTGACATCGTTCGACCAAATTTGACCCCATCTTCACCGGTATGTTCATGACCTATCCCTCTCCCAATACTGTGCATTAGTTTACTTCGAACAGCGCGTACCCTAGGCGAAAACCGAGGCAAAGTTGGAGAAAAACGATAACTTTTAGATCGCAGAAAATTGTGGTAACCACTCATGTTTAAGGACTCGTATCTCCCACCACAGAGATCCAAATTTAGTTTTTCTTTTTGGTATGCGAAGACCACCTAACCGAGATTAATTCCTAACAATCACAATATTTTATTTATTGTTGTATGCTGAATTTAATCAGACTAAAAATCCCCAAAACCTACTTTTTTAACTTCCAAAATTTGTGATACGGAGCGCATTCCGCCAAACGGGATCGTCCCGTCGTATACCAATTGCACCAAAAGGTGCGTATGGTATGTCCAGACGTGTGGACTTTCATGGAAACTGATTCGGACGTGTGTGCGCGTCGAAATCAGCCCGTGTCCGTAAAAAGTTCCCGTATCGCGACTTTTGCAAAACCTTGCACCATTTGTTGTATGCTCGTCAGAATATGACAAAACATATTCCACTGGACTCGTGGTATCACGCTGGTCCTGTGACCCAATTTTCATATAATTCTGAGACAGTTGACCAAGTCGCCTATTGGCGGGCTCCATGGCTGACTTTTTATGCAAAATTATGTTCGGCTCACCAGAATCCAAAATTGGACATACCGTTGAGTTTGTAATGATATTTAGAATTTGTTTGACCTATAATTTGTCCCATTTAGAGACCTTTATCCTTGGCATGCTTTTCGGTACAAAATGGGCCACATATGGACCCCACTTTGACCCAAAATTATAGTTGTGCTCCTGTGTCCAAATTGGACGAAACGGTAGTGTTTTCTAGCTATCTCGCTGATTTCGAAAATGTTAGTGATGTCTATTTCAGCATCCGGAGACGTTTATTCGGAGGTCGTAGTTTCTGATCCCGTGTCCTTGACATTTGGACGCTTACTCTATACAGATTGCTTGTCAGGCAAGTATACCTTGTCATTGTACTGTTATTTATATTCCATATGTTGCATGCATCTTTATTTCTGTCTATTTAGTTCATTTATTTTAACTGTTATATAAACTACGCGTCCAAGGAAACTTGGGTGCAACGACGGTGACGTCGTATTCTGTTTTTATTATGTATATGCATGGACCTATTTTATGAGACCACCCCATTATCATGAGGCATTTTATGTTTCATTGGCCATGACATTGTTCTGACACGAGTGTGAGTCACATGTAGGACACGAACTTGCGTACTCGGCTGGCCACTGGTACGTATAGGTCATGCGACGGATAGGGATAATTGTCGATAGAAACTTTGCATGCTAGTAGACCTGGCAATTATTTAGAGGTTTAATCATGTCATGGATGTGATATTCTTAGAGCATGGGGTGGAGAGAACAACAAGTAAGGCATTGGGGCTCCTTTGCACTTTCCTTGTGTAACACATACGCTCCGTCGGAGATGCGCGGTCATGATGACCACTATATATTATATATTATCAGGCGGCCTCTGCCGTTCAAAAGACACCATGCTTTTTAGGCCCTTGGATTTCCAAGAGAACCATGCCAATTCCATTTTAGTCAGATAGCCCACTTGTTGGAAAGTTGTTCTCAAACTGCATTCACATAGATGGTTAGGCAACCCATTGGATGTTTATTTTTTAGTACTTTATTGGCATGTTTACATGTATCTTGTTATGTCCCTCTGAGGACCTGGTACCTTTCCAGATATAGACGGGCAGGAGTATCCGCAGGAGTACGGACCTAGACCTGACGCTTCTTATCAGACTGAGGAGGTCTTACCTTCAGAGTATCTGTGATTCATTACAGCTGTTAGAGATTATAGTTGTTATTTCTTTCATGGACATTTATCTTATATTAGAGTTTGATCTCTTCTCTCATTTAGTAGTTTTAGTATAGTCGATTTGCAGTGGATTTATTTCCATCCGACTATCATACTTTGAGACTTTCTATTTGATACTCAGTTATTTATTTCCTATTTATTTCCTTATTTGTGCTGTGGATGAGATATAGATTACGTGTGACTTATTGAGACAGTATATTACCACTGGTGGATTGGATATTCATGTACAGCATACGTATGTATATGGTTTTCATATATTGGAGTTTGTATACATATGGCTGACATGTTACGTATTCTTAGTCCTACATATTTTGGGACCGGGGCATGACAGAAGGCCCCCGATCCGTCATCCCAAAGAAAGTAGAACCGAAATTCGAGGTAGGCAAAATGCCACTCTACCGGTATAGCTCACAAGCCCTACATCTTATCCAAAAGATGGGATACAACATGAAGGTCACTGAAGGATTAAACTATGGCAAAGGCCGAAGGTCGCATTTACGACTTTTCCATCCTTCGGGAGGTTACCCATTACATGACTGAATAGACTATTCATGTAATCTCGCGAGTCAACTCCCTCAGGGTCCTCACGACCAAACCTGGGGCACTTAGTTCCCGCTTGGCTACTTGGGCAATACTATTATCTCTATATGATATGGTATTCATCCCAAAGAAGGCCGTCAAGGGTCAGGCATTGACCGACTTTCTGGCAGCCCACCCGGGGTCATAAACCTCAAAGCTCTATGAAGAAATTCCAGACAAAGTGGCAGATGCCAATGTCATCTTACACAAAGCAGTTTGGTGAATGTTCTTTGACGGTGCTTCAATAGCAGGGCCCAAAATGTAACATCATCGCTGGGGTCGGGATTTTGTTGATCTCCCCATACGGTCTTGTCATCAATCGTGTATATGCTCTCACGGAGCCATGCTCCAATAATGTGGCAAAATACAATGCCATAATCATCGGGCTCCAGCTCACAAAACAAGTCGGAGTAAAGTATTTGGAAGCCTACGGTGATTCTCAGCTAATCGTCAATCAAGTTCGGGGAGTATATGAAGTCCGAAACGAAGACTTGATCCCTACCACCAAGCTGCACATAGCATTATCGCAACCTTCGAGATATTCTTTATTGATCATGTCCCTCGGTTGCAAAACATTGAGGCATACGCTTTAGCCGGCCTCGCTGCTTCCTTGGCAGTCCCATACAACACCCATCAGTTAATCACGGTGATAGGTCAAGAGCTGGTCTGTCCCAAAAGTAACCTATGCTTATGCCTCAGCTATGCAGCGGAGGTCGACACCGATACTCAAGATTGGAGGCTTCCATTCATCGACTACGCAGTCTATAAAATTCTTCTTGAAAATCCAAAGGAAGCTACTTAAATCAGAAGACGCTCCCTCCATTTCTATTATGACACGAAGACCAAAATATTGTACCATCGGTCCAACGACGGCCTTCTATTCTGATGCTTTTCAAACGCAGAGGCAAAATAAGTCCTCCGCGAAGCTCACGATGGTGTCTGTGGGGTGCATCAACTCGGTCCAAAGCTACAGGACCGTCTTCGAAGAATGAGCTACTATTGGCCGATGATGGTAGCAGATGTTGTCGATTACACAAGAAAGTGCCAAGCATGCCAAATTCATGCGAATTCATCCACCAGCCATCTGAGTTCCTACACACAACGGTAGCATCTTGGCCGTTTGAGACGTATAAAATGGACATCATCGGGCCAATCAGTCCGCCTTCATCAAAAGGATATCGGTTCATCCTGGCAATCACCGACTACTTCTCCAAATGGGAGAAAGTTATTCCGCTCACTGAAGTCAAAACAGCAAACATGATTAACTTCGTCAAGCATCACGTCCTATATCGCTTCGGCTTTCCAGGGTATTCACATAGACCCCGATAAGACGAAGGCCATCCTGTAGATTCATCCACCAAGGAACCTTCGGGAACTCCACGACCTCCAAGGAAGGTTGTCATACATCAGGAGGTTCATATCAAACCTCTCTAGACATTGTCGGTCGTTCACACAGCACATGAAGAAAGGTGTCTCTTTTGTTTGAAATAAAGAGTGCCAATGAGAGTTCGACAATATCAAAGAATACCTATCAAACCCTCCTGTGCTGGTAGCCCTGGTCATGGGAAAGCCATTCCTGCTCTATGTACGTGCTATGGATCACTCTCTCGATGTCTTGTTAGCCTAAAATAGTGATTCAGGCCACGTGCAGGCCATATACTACCTCATCCGGATGATGGTCGGCCCCAAGCGCAGGTATACCACCGTCGAGAAGTAGTTCCTTGCGCTGGTATTCGCCATCCAGAAAACTGTACACTACGTGACTGGACAGACTATTCACGTAATCTCGCGAGTCAACCCCCTCAGGGCCTCACGACCAAACCCGGGGCACTTAGTTCCCGCTTGGCTACATGGGCAATACTATTATCTCCATATGATATGGTATTCATCCCACAGAAGGCCGTCAAGGGTCAGGTATTGGCCGACTTTCTGGCAGCCCACCCGGGGTCATAAACCTCAAAGCTCTATGAAGAAATTCCAGACAAAGTGGCAGACGCCAATGTCATCTTACACGAAGCAGTTTGGTGAATGTTCTTTGACGGTGCTTCAATAGCAGGGCCCAAAATGTAACATCATCGCTGGGGTCGGGATAGTGTTGATCTCCCCATACGGTCTTGTCATCGATCGTGTATATGCTCTCACGGAGCCATGCTCCAATAATGTGGCAAAATACAACGCCATAATCATCGGGCTCCAGCTCACAAAATAAGTCGGAGTAGAGTACTTGGAAGCCTACGACAATTCTCAGCTAATCGTCAATCAAGTTCGGGGAGTATATGAAGTCCGAAACGAAGACTTGATCCCTACCACCAAGATGCACATAGCATTATCGCAACCTTCGAGATGTTCTTTATTGAGCATGTCCCTCAGTTGCAAAACATTGAGGCATACGCTTTAGCCGGCCTCGCTGCTTCCTTGGCAGTCCCATACAACACCCATCAGTTAATCACGATGATAGGTCAAGAGCTGGTCTATCCCAAAAGTAACATATGCTTATGCCTCAGCTATGCAGCAGAGGTCGACACCGATACTCAAGATTGGAGGCTTCCATTCATCGACTACGCAGTCTATAAAATTCTTCCTGAAAACCCAAAGGAAGCTACTTAAATCAGAATACGCTCCCTCCGTTTCTATTACGACACGGAGACCAAAATATTGTACTATCGGTCCTACGACGGCCTTCTACTCTGATGCTTTTCAAACGTAGAGGCAAAATAAGTCATCCGCGAAGCTCACGATGGTGTCTGTGGGGTGCATCAACTCGGTCCAAAGCTACAGGACCGTCTTCGGAGAATGAGCTACTATTGGCCAACGATGGTAGTAGATATTATCGATTACGCAAGAAAGTGCCAAGCATGCCAAATCCATGCGGACTTCATCCACCAGCCATCTGAGTTCCTACACCCAACGGTAGCATCTTGGCCGTTTGAGACGTATGGAATGGACATCATCGGGCCAATCAGTCTGTATTTATTAAAAGGACATTGGTTCATCCTGGCGATCATCGACTACTTGTCCAAATGGCAGAAAGTTGTTCCGCTCACTAAAGTCAAAACAACAAACATGATTAACTTTGTCAAGTATCATGTCATATATCGCTTTGGCTTGCCGCGTAGGATCGTCCACGATAATGGTCCACAGTTCGTAAGTCGCGCCTTATATCAGTTTTATAAAAAGAACCAAATCCAAAATATAGCCTCCACGGCATACAACCTTGCAGCAAACGGTCTGGCAGAAGCATTCAACAAAACTATCATTAAGCTCCTCAAAAATTTTGTATCTTCCAACAAATGCGACTGGAATGAGAAGCTGGGTGAATGTCTCTGGGCCTACCGTACAATAGTCCGGACAACTACTGGAAATATGCTATTCTTCTTGGTGTACGGAAGTGAGACGGTACTCCTGCTTGAGATCCAAATCCCTTCACTACGAGTAGCTCTCTCCAACCAACTAACCACGGATGACAACTACCACCGACGGTTACAGGAGTTGGAAGCGCGAGACGAGAAACAGCTCTTAGCTCAACAACGCATAGAGCTGTATCAAACGCGTCTCTCTGGAGCCTTCAATAAACGTATAAAATAGAGAAAATTTCAAGTGGGTGTCCTCGTCTTAACAGTAAGAAGATCGATGATTATGACTCATAAGACGGGCGACAAATTATAACCTAAATGGGAGGGCCCGTTCATTGTGGAAACCGTATTTTCCAACGGCACTTATCGGCTAGCAAAATCCAACGACGACTTATTCCTGATGCTTATCAACGACAAGTTTCTCAAAAAGTACTACGTCTAAATTAGACTAGTACTTCTCTATTACCAAACTATATTGTATCTTCCTGGACGCTGGTTCAGGTCCACAGGACCTCTGGACTGTCGCTCTAATATACTACTCTGGCGGAGTCTGCCATGTCCATATTACCTATGAGCAAACTTTTCGGCCTTGACCCTCGATCATCGCATCTATATTACCTCTGATATTGATTGTCTTTCAACTTATCACCCGTACCCAATCCGGAGTATGACAATGGTGATAAGTCCACAAAAAGTGCCACGTCAATATTACCTCTGGCAGGGCTTGTCTCAAACCTATTACTTGCACTAACGTGCACAAAAAGTAATGGGTCCACAAAATCAATCATGTCCATATTACCTCTGATAGGGATTATTTTTGAACTTATTATTTACATTCAATGTGCATAATAAATAATAAGTCCATAAAAACTGCCACGTCCATATTACCTCTGTCAGGCCTTGTCTCAAACCTATTACTTATACTAACGTGTGCAAAAAGTAATGGGTCCACAAAACCTATCACGTCTATATTACCTCTGATAGAGTTTGTTTTGAATCTATTACTCGTACCATAAGTGCGTAAAAAGGTAATAGGTCCACCAAAATCCCCCAATGGGATATCCTTAAAAAGCTATGGTATGGTACTACATTCATATTAGCTCTAGTATAATACCCTAAAGTTCACAACATACAAAATTTTGAAAAATAAGGGACTTTATTAATTAATATTCAAGATCATGAGTACATATAATAGAAATTCATTACATTCAAGAGTTTTTATTAGTATTTAAGGTCATGAGTACATATGATGGAAACTTATTTTAAAGGTTTTCCATGAATTCTCGCTGATATAAAACTTTTTCATTAGAAGCGTCCCTCTGTACTGTCGTCGCTACTGATACAAGTCGAGCCCGTAGCAAAACTCAATACTTTCTGGCTCACCACTCCACAGTGCAAACCTTAGTATATGGAAAAGAATCTATACCGACGGATAGCATGGAAAGAGCAGGAATAGGCGCTCTATAATCATACGGGAAGACCGACGATAGGAATGTTAATTAATCTAAATCCTGTCATCGATCCCACAGTCTTTCGGCTGATAGCGAACCACATAAAAGGTAAATAAGTAGCTGACGTGCTGCATAAACAAGGACTACTCAGCGTATGACAAAGGATGTTCATCCTCGTCTCCTGGATTAGTTCTTGCCAAACTGACCGTGTCTCATGGATCAGTTCTTCGTGAACCGCCGCATAAGGTTGGTTTTTATCCCGAATAACAGGTGTTATGATATCCTTTTATGCCCCATCATAGGCAACACGAGCAAAGACAAAACTTGCATAAAAAAGATGCATCAGTCCCAGCAAAGATTATAAAAAGGTATAACCGTCGCATACCGCTGCCAGGTCGCAGCCACGTACGGTTAAGTCTGTATGAACGAGCAAGATAAGACCTCACCCATACGTCCAAGCCACATACAGGCTCTGTATGCATAAAATAAATGACTCATCATCCATGCAGCCTCGCCAAAGCTTGGCACACATGTCAGATAGGTTCTGCACGTATGCCATGAAGGAGTGCTCACCCACACGATAGAGCTCTGTGAGGAGGTCTGCACATGTCCAAGGGGAGCCTTCATCTATGTGGCAGAACTTTGCTAAGGGTCGGCTTACATTGGGAGGACTTCCTACCCATGCAGCAAATCTATGTACCGGTAGCTCTGTGACCTTAGCATCCCAACACGAGAGACATGATACCCCCTTACCTCAGAGTAGAATCCCTGCATCGGGGGCCACAGATCAATCCTGCTCTCGATTGACTCCTCGGCGAGAGAGACAGCAATATCCAACATCTTCACGAAGGAGGAGGAAAGGAAGACAAAGTTCTCTCTCATCCCCAAGTTACCTACTTATAGGCTCCAAGAAAAGTTACCTACTTATAGGCTCCAAGAGACGTGTGAAGAGATCGAGATGATGAACGAGGTAGTTATGGAGATGAACCCGATGCCTCAATTTTTGCATGCCACTTTTATCTCCTTGGGAACTATCGCCTCGATCCTCGCGTCAGGAGATGGTGGTTCAAAATTCGAAACATAATCCACTCAAGGGTCAAGACAAATCTAGAAGTTAATGAATAAAGGACAGCCTAGTAGCGTTCGCCCATGCAGCTCAATATCCATGCGACCCAAATGTGTCCCATCCATGCTTCTTATTCAAAGTATTTTAACTTATCAGTTTAAAAATTTTGAAGGGGGTATTATAGAAGCATAAAAAAGATGCATTCATGCTCCCAATATCCATACACCCCAAAATAAAACTCAACAGATGATGGACCGCATGGACACCATATGGCCCAGAAAAGGGATACCCATGCGGTCCAAATAAGCGTCCTGACAACTGACCGCAGGTCTACCTGACATGACATCCTGACAACAAATATGCAGCCTGACACAGAATCCTGACAAAAAGGATTTTTTTGATCGCCTCGAAGGACGAGAACATACTAAGAGACAGAAGTCCCGAGGATACTGCAAATTCATGTGTACAATACGATAAAAGATCCCATGCAGCTCTGGCCCATGCGTCCCAGACTCCATACAGTCTATGCGTCTCTGGATCATGTGTCACAGACTCCATGTGTCTCATGCGGCTCTGGCCCATGCGTTCCAGACTCCGTGCGTCCCATGCGACTCTGGCCCATGCGTCCCAGACTCCATGTGTCCTATGCGGCTCTGGCCCATGCATTCCAGACTCCATGCGTCACATGCGTCTTTGGCCATACGTGTCCCAAATTCTATATTGACCAAATCTTGCTGTTACAATTGAGTGATTCTCTCCAACCGAATAGCGGCCACATGTCCACTTGACCAAGTCGCGCCTATAATAGATGAGAACCATCCAGATATTCAGCAATAAACAATCCTAACAAATATTTATGTGACAGCTGAAGCCCGGCCTTGTGCACACTTGTAACTCCTTCCTGTTAAAAGAAGACACGTGGTAACCTCCAACGTCCATGCGGCCACTAAACGACTATAAATAACATGGTTTTATCCTATGCAAAAGGTTGGCTGGCTATTTGTGAATCAACACTCAAGGGAGAGAGAATAGCTGCTGCATCGGATCGTCCACGGAATAAAGAGAGTTACTACACTCCTAACCCTCCATTGTCATCCCCCTAGAAACAAATTTATACTTAGATTGTCTTATAGGACTCTTCTTTGTACTTTCTTAGTTTGTTAATCAAATTTATTTCTCCCAGTTCTTGTTTTGATTTAAATGGCAAACACCTTCTTGATTCACCATGCTTACCTATCTTGTTTTATAAATTAATTATGACTGTATTCTATTTCCTGATTCATTTCTTTTTCTTGCTCATCATGTATTACTTACTATAACTATTTTATAGTCCTTGTCAATTAATTGGAACTGCTATTAGGTTGTACTTCGCTCCAATCCTGACTGAATAATATTTTTTTGGATGATTTCTTAGAGAACTTGTGTCCCATATATTATGGACCACAGGAGATAGATGGTGCAGACTTGGACCCAGTAGCTCATGAGTGATTGCTGTGAGGCCTAGCCAGAATCACTAGTTATCCTAGTTAGTTTTATTAGCATTATGGTACCGAATTTATTTTCGGCTTATATTTTGAGAATTGAATATTGATGTTGTTATTGGATTTTGTTGATGTTTAGACTTGTAGTTATGTTAGACTTATTTGATATCTTATCGTGCTTTAGATATGTGAGTGAGTATTATGTTGCTTTAATTATATTATCCTCCATTTTGGAGTTGAGATATCATTGATAGGTTTTACATATATTATGTGAGATTGATAGTTAAGTTGACCTAGACAGCGTTCTACCATCGATGTTGTGGCGTAGGCTGGACGTACCCACGTACCTGTGCCCCTTTACCAGATGCGGGTCGTGACAGGATTAGAATTTGAATCATTATCAGTAAGACTCAATATACTTACTGGTAACAGTATCGTAGTAGTAGATAGAGTTTATATCTCGTGTCGGATCATTGTGTGCGGGAGAGATTTTCCTTCTAGACTGATACAGTATCATATAGAAGATTATAACGTTGTCATAAGCATGGATTGGTTGAGTGCCCGATACGCAACGATAGATTTCCATGCTGGCAAGGTTATCTTTCGTATTTTCCGAGAAGAAAAATTCTTATTTTCTAGAGGCGAGACAGAGTCTCCACCAGCGATCATGAGCATGGAAGTAATAGAAGAAGTACTATTGCCCAGAGTAGTCAGTGAGTTTTTATATGTGTTTCCAGAAGAGCTTCAAGGCATGCCACCAGAAAGAGAAATATAGTTTACCATTGATCTACTTTCCGAAACAGCACCAGTGTTAGAAAGAGCCTACAGGATGGCACCTTCAGAGTTAAAAGTCTTGTACCGGATGATTGAAGAATTGAGAACCAAAGAATTTATTCGTGCTAGCGGATCACCATAGGTAGCCCCAAGACGACGTTCAGATCGAGATATGGATATTAGAAGTTTCTAGTGATGTCCTTTGGAGTAACCAATGCGCCAGTAGTGTTTATAGATCTCATGAATTATATTCTTATGACATACTTGGACAAGTTCATGATAGTAATCATCGACAATATCTTGGTGTACAGTTGGAACAAAGAAGAACACGAGCAGCATCTTCGCGCAGATATTCAAGTCCTTAGATAACATGAGTTATATGCCAAGTTCAGCAAGTACGAGTTCTGGCTTGATCGTATTTCATACTTAGGACATATTATTACAAAATGCGGAGTTGAAGTGGATCCCAAGAAGATAAAAGCCGTTGAGACATGGCCAGTACCTAGAACAGTTGCAGAAGTTCATAGTTTTCTGAGGTTAGCAGAATATTACCGGCAATTTATGTCAGACTTTTTTAGGATTTTCGTATCCTTGATGCAGTTGACTCATAAGGATGCGTTCTTCAATTGGAAAGATGGATGTCAAGCTTCTTTCGAGAAACTCAAACAGAAGTTGATCACGACACATATTTTGATGCTTTCAAATGGGGCAGGTGGTTTCACAGTATATTATGATGCGTCAGACAAAGGATTAGGATATATTCTCATACAGCACAAAAAAGTTATAGCTTATGCATCTCGACAACTTCGAGACCATGAGAAGAATTATCCAACACACGACTTAGAGTTAGCAGCGGTTGTCTTTGCGCTTAAACTTTGGAGACATTACTTGTATAGGGATCGAGTAGAGATTTAATTGCTCATAAGAGTTTGAAGTACGTATTTACTCAGAAGGATCTAAATATGAGGCAGAGAAGATGGCTAGAGTTGATGACAAATTATGATATTGACCTTCAGTATCATCTAGAAAAGTCTAATGTCATGGCAGATACTTTGAGCAGGAGAGCATGAGCTTATTTACTTACAGCACAGTAATAGATTTTAGAAGATCTTCAGGAGATAGAAATAGAAGTAGTATTGCCTGGTAACACAGCGTTGATGGCAGGTCTACAAGTTTAATCCAGCATCATAATAGATCAGAGCAGCACTGTCAGCGGATGTCAAGCTTCAGCAACTTAGAGCAGAATACGAGGCAGAGCGTAGAGTAGAGCAGAACTGAGCATTCACAGTGATAGAACTCTCTATTTTGGGAATAGTCTTTGTGTACCTAACAAAGGCCTTCGTCAAGAGATCATGTCAGAAGCCCACAGTTCTCAGTATTCCGTTCATCCAGGAGAAACCAAGATATATCGAGATATTCGTCTGCATTTCTGGTAGAATGGTCTGAAGAGGGAGATAGCCCAATTTGTCTCCCGATGTTTGGTCTGTTAATAAGTCAAGTGTAGTGCCCCACTCCGCGTTGGCACTATGTACAAAAGATATCGGTTTGCTGACTCAAAGAGAAAACTTCTTTGAGAGCTCCTTATTGAACCAGAAGATGAGTGATCTAGGTGAGTTGGCAGAATTTTATTCTCTAATTCTTATACGCCTTAATAATGAATCTGAGTTTTATAATGCATGTTGCTAAAAAGATTATTATTTTCGTTGCATGAATAATATAACTGCATGCTTAGCTAGAACTTGAATGCTTGTCAATAAAAAAAACCTTGCCATGCTAATAAGATGAGTAAGGGATAGCTTGAACATGTTTTCTTATCGCTTGTGTATTGATAGAACTACTATGTGCTTGAACTTGATCAGAAAGATGGTGGCTTGACCACACAGTGATGGAAAGATGGATAGATAGTCTGCTTGATCTTGATCGTCTACATCATAGAGTTTATTTAATAGTGTTTCATGCATTTGCATCGGTCGGATAATGGCTATTAGTGCAGAGCTGAACCTTGGTCACGGGTTGTAAACTCCCTCGACCAGATTCCAGCATTTTAGGATTATTTTTAACAATTTAGGATTTATGGCAATATTTTAATTTATTTTGCTTACATATCCTATTGATTTGTGCACCTGTCCATCACCGAATTATTTGGCGCTTTACCTTGACTATTATCCCCGAACGAAGTTTACATACCTCTCCTAGACATGACAGTCTACTATCCTGCACTTTGTGCAACTCCCAGATACTCTGTTTTGAGCCTCGTATGAGACGCACAAATATCGTTACAAAACGTCCGTATTTAAATTCCCAGATCTGTACCCATCCTTGTTCCAATAGAGATTAGAGGCCCAACATGCACCTGTTTTGCCCAAACAAAAATATATTAATATTTTATACTGAGTATACTACATTTAGTGTATTGACACCGCATTAAAATTATGACCCTACCTGCCTCTAAATAATTAGTAAACACCATGCGCAGTATTTATTAATTAATTAATACGATGACCCGTATCACCCAAAAACCAGGCCCAACCCCTGCCCAGGCTTACCCCCACCCCCTCAGGACCCTCACACAGCTTTTCCCTTCAATTATGTGAATTTTAGTATTTTTAGGAATCGGATGTTTTTCCCAGACAATTTTGTAATTGTGCAATTTTCCAAAATAGGACATTTATGCAATTTATGAAATTACAGGGACTTTTCTGCAAATTTTCCTGTGAGGTGTCAGCCTCCTATTGGCCGGTGAACCTGCACCGTCCATTTGGAAGCGGGACCCACCGAAAAATATCCTGTAAATATCCTAATTGTAAAATTACCAAATTACCCTTAAGTTATTTTTTATAAAAGAAAATAAAAAGAAAAATCCTAAAATCCCTAATCCCTAAACCGGCCATCATCCGACCCCACCCCCCTCGCCGGAGCAGCGAGCCGACCCCTCCCTTCGCAGGAGCCGACCTCCCCCCCCCCCCCCCCCGCGGCGAGCCAACCCCCCCTCCCGCCGCTGAGCTCCACCGCCATCCCCCCTCTTCTTCTTCCCCGTTTCCTCCTCCACTCCCCCCCTTTCCCCGACCCCGACCTCGCCGGCAGCACCGAGCCGACCCCCCTCGGCCTCCTCCTCACCATCTCCTCTGCCACTCGCCACCACCGCCACCCCCCATCACAGACAACCCCACCACCCCCCATCACAGACAACCCCACCACCAACATCGATCACCACCACCACCATCATCATCATCAACCACCTCCTCCTTCTCCTCCTCCGCCACTCACCACCCGACCCCGCCTCAAACCCCCCAGCAGCCACCCGCAGCCCTTCCCTCTTCTCCTTCCCGGTTTCCTCCTCCTCCTCCTCACCGTGAACTTCCTCCCCCCCATGGCCGAGACCACCCCGCTCCTCCCTGTTCACCTCCCTCTCCCCGAGGTCCGTGCCACCCAACCACCAGCAGTGCGACAGCCCCGAGCTGCCGTCCCCCGGCCGAGGCTCCCCCGTCCGGTCGGCAGCAGCCCCACCTGACCCGCTCCACTGTCCAGCGTTCTTCTCCCCGACCCCTGGCGGCCTCCCTCGTCCGGCCGGCTGAACAGCAGCGGCTCCGGACCATCCCGCAGCGACCCCGAATAGAGTAATGCCGGACACAACAGTATTGGACACAGCCCGGACACAGCCCGGACACGACAGATTCAAATCAGGACACAGCACAGTGACCGGACACGAAGAAAATTTATTCCACGAAACCCTGTTCAGGTAACCCGTTCTCTCTTCTCGTTGTTCCATTTTTCATTCTGTCAGTTGTGACACGTAGGCTATGTAACCATCTCGATGTCCGTGCAACCCGCTCGTAGCATCGCGTCCTATAGCGATCGCGAATCGCGATCCAAAAACAGGAAAAATAATGACCCGATTTACCCCGGAACTGAGTACGCCCCGCCAAACGGGACGACTTGGTCGCACGCGGTTTTCACCAAAACGTGCATGCCGTTGATAAGGAAGTGCGGGATTTCACAGAAGTTGATTCGGATGTGCGTGTACACTGGAATCAACGCGTATCCGCCGACAACGTCCCGTATTCGCCTGTTCTGGAATACGCTGTAACTTTGTGTACACACGTCGGATCGAAACGAAACTTGCGCCATCGGACTCGTAGCAATACGCTGGTCCTGTGATCCAAGTTTGGTTCGATTCTGAGAACGTTGACAAAACCCCGTATCGTGGGCCCCACAGGCTCCACTTGACGGGCGATTTTGTGATCGGCACATCGGAATCCAGTTCTGGATATTCCGTTGGGTTCGTATCAACGTTCTGGACTTGTTGACACTAAGTTTGGCAAATTTGGAGACTTTGTACCCTGACACATTTTTCGGTGCAAAGCGGCCCACATGTGGACCCCGCTTTGACCGAAACTGTTATTTTTGCCCCTGTGTTCAAATTGGACTTAAGGACAGGCGTTTCTAGCTATTTAATATTTTCTGAGACTGTTGGTGATGTTTATTTCAGCATCCGGAGACTTTTATTCTGAGGCCATAGTTTCTGACACTTGGTATTTGATATCTGGATATTATATTTACAGCTCTCTTGCCAGGCAAGTATACCTTGCCTTGTTGTACTATTTAATTTCAGTTATTGATAGTTACATATTTATTTATCATATAAATGTGCGCGTCCGAGAAAACTTGGGTGCAGTCAACGAAGGCGTTGACGTTAGGATTTGTATCTGACCTAGTGTCTAGTAGACCCACCTAAAGTTGTGGAGTTATTGGTATGACTCCCCAGGCCTTGACACGTATCATTACACGTCACAGAGCGAGTTCATGTAGGGACGGGTACCTCATACGCGACTGGCCATCGGTATGAGCAACACGTGTAACGGTATTTAGCTTAGTTGATTATTTCTACAGAGACTTGCATCATAGTTCGAGATGTCCACGTCGTTTTCATGACTTGTATATCTACATTGGGCGGGGAAGACATCTAGTAGGCGTATGGGACACCCCCTCCTTATATATTCCTGTTACCATACTCTTCGGAGATGGGGTATTCATGTTACCATGCTCCTCGGAGATGGGGTATTGGTTTTCTTGTTCCCGTTACCATGCTCCGAGGAGGATGGGGTATTCCTGTTACCCGTGAGTCCGGGGGCATATGACACATATACTAGCCAGTCCCGACGATTGGTGAATTACGTCAGCATATGTCAGGCCTACACATCCCCATGCGTACTACAAGGTCTTCAAATTGCATTCACTAAGATGGTTAGCACACCCCCTTCATTTACTCAGTATTTACATTATGGCATGCTTCTATGTATCTTATTATGTCCCTCTGAGGACCTGGTCCCTTTTCAGGTATAGATGTTCATGAGTATTCGCGGGAGTGCAGATCCGGACAGGCTACTTATATTCCGAGGAGGTCTTCTCTTCGAGCCTCGTGATTGTCAGATGTTGTTCTTATATGGTGTGTATCTGGTTCATTTTATATTCTATTTCGGCAGTGGATTTGTTTCCATCCGACTGTCATTCCTTAGATACTTATTATTGTTATCTAGTTACATGGTTATTGATTATTCATGTATATTTGATTTCTGTGGATGAGATTTAGATATTACCCTGTGACTTGTGATTAGTCTTACTACTTATGAATTAATGTTCATTATACAGCGTACGCTTGTATTATGGTTTCCATATATTGGAGTTGCCATATATACAGGCGGCTGGCATGCTTACGTGTCTTAGTCCCACGTATTTTGGGACTGGGGCGTGACATATTTTTAGTGGTGGCCCATGCAAGTCAGAGCATATTATCTCGGTTACGTTACTGTACCGAGCAAGCCTGCACCTAGGATTAGAGCATAGGATCTCATCCATAATTGACTATGACTTATCTTCCTTCCAGTCTGTCCTACTTACAAAATTACATCATGCTTGATTCATGTGCTTCCCTGATAATTCCTCGAGTATAGCCCCTGCTAAAATATAGGAATCCCTGTTGATAGAAGGATAATTAGGGTAGTATTCCTATTAAGAACACAACTAGGGCATGGACATAACATTAAGTTCAGACTACTTAATGAACCCTAACCTTCCATATTACCTAATGAACCCTAGTCTTCCATACTACCTAATGAACCCTAGCATCACTATCTATAGATTAACTTACCATCATCCCTTGACGTATTTTTGTATGACTTGAGAGTAGTATAAACACTACTAGGATTAGTTAGAGAATTGACCATAATGTTGACCCTAGTCTTGAGGAACCCATAGAAATTAAAGGTTAGATACTATGACTGAAAACTCATCCTATGTTGGATAACCAGAGTTTACGCCAGAGACCCTTTACCCTTGTTAGCGTAAAACCCATTTGACCGTTGTTGGCATAAGAACCAAACAACTGCCTAATTGGTGTAAAAGCCAAATGACTTTCTTGTTGGCGTAAAAACCAAATTATGCAGAAGATTTGACTCCTTTACGCCGCAATTATGACAACTGCTACCCATTCCCTTAGTATTCCTTATCTTGCGTATGACACGTCCTGAAAACCACGTAGGTAACTGCCCTACGTAAACCTGATGATTCATGAATAATAGATAACCAGCGTAGAGTAACCTGATTAGGCGTAACATAAGGATAGGATGTGAGCATATTGATACAGCCTTAGCTTTTCTCAGGCATGACCAAATCTTGTGCATTAAGAGCAGAGATACGCCTCGAGCCCTGTGCAAAAAGAAACAGCTTTTTGATGGGATATCTGATTTGTCTCGAGCGTAAAAATGACTTGTATCCAATAAAGTCACTAAACGACAACCTGGGACTCCGTGCAAATTCATCATCAAACCGTCCACTCGATCGTTGTACAAGTACTTTTGTCAGATATCAGAATTCACTAATTTTAACTGACAAACTCATGAGTTCTCGTACAACTTTATGCTGCAACGAATGCTAGACTTTACGCAGGAGATATTTACGTGCAGATTTCTACGTACAGACTTTTTACGCGAACAGCTCTGAAGCTCTACCTTACGCTTCTCTGTTTTACGCGGATAGCTCTGAAGCCATGCGTTACGCTAAATTATTTTATCTCTGCTTTACGCAGACAACCTCGAACCCCTACTTTACGCGGACTTTCTTGAAATCTCTGTTTTAGGCAGACAATCTATAGTGTTTATTAAGATTGTAGAACTTAGAAGGCCATACCTCTTTTGGGTCAACTAGCAACTTAGACAAGGAATTAGAATAATAACTGTAGATATTGTAGAGTCTTGTCCTTTTGTGAATTTGAATTGTTTTGTAACTTCTCATATCATAATCTAGCGTACTTATATTTACTATACTACCTTGACTTATACTGCTATTATAGCCTAGTTTTGCAAGCTTATTCTTTATCAAAGCTTGTTCATGATATATGTATTATTAGAGTACTACACTAATACATTTCAGAATCAGTGTATTACGGTCTGATCAACCATAGTGCACTTGGTTCGCCCTTCGCATAACTACTTTACTTGGATTGAGATACATAGTAATTAGTAGACGGATGTAATTGTCCGCTAGATATGTCTGAGCATATCGTATCAGCTACATGACTGTACTAATACGAGCATGTGAATAGGAATTACCAAAATAGGATTTCAATCCACAACTGCCTTGACAATTCCCATTGAATTCTTTAAACGCCTTGATCCCCACACTTCTAATCTATTACCTCCCCCTTGAACTCTGATTACTGTTTTCCGTCTTCCCTTATTTTGGAAGGACGAAACCTCGTGCTTAGTATAAATACGATAAGTGTATTATTTCTGTAGCCATTTCTGTTTGTTTCTTGGGTAATTACCAAACTCTATTATTAGATTGATTGCAGTTTAAACTGTACTACCCTTAGAATGACCTTCGCTACCTACCTACGTTTATTTACGTACCTGATACGTGCATCATTATGGCAGCATGGAATTTTGCCTCGTAACTTGGATCAAGTTCAGAACTCAAGTATTACGATGAAGAATGTATCATTTGCTGACGAGGGTCTAAATAGATTTCACCTGATTGAACAATTGACTGACTCCTGAATGAATAGCAGCACATATGACTAGGTTGACTTGTAAGGATTAAGAATTCCTATGGACCGACTCACCAAGTCAGCACATTTCTTACCTTTAGAGTTGGCCAGTCTGCAGAAGCTTTAGCTAACTTATATGGGATAAATCGTAAGATTGGACGGCATATCAGTCAGCATTGTACCAGACAAGGATTCGCGTGACCAGAGTTGATGGTCAACGCAGTAGAGACAGTTAAGTAAAAACAAGGACACTGGCAAGCAGTACAAGACAGACATAAGCAGTAGGCAGACCGTGTAGCGCCCTGCTCCGTATCGACGCTACGTACAAAGTGAGATCGCCTTGCTTGCTCGAACGGAAGTCTTCTCGAAGAGTTCCCGACCGATTGATCAAAGTGAGTGGCTTAAGCCCTTCGATGAATCCTTTAAGTTTGCATGCCTAATAAAGAATCTCTAGTTCACATAAATATACTGCCTCACTAAAAAGATAAGCTAAAAAGAGAAAGAAAGTATTGCATGCTTCAAGTATAGAACTGCTAACTTACTAGTTGCTTATGGAATGCTTATTGTCCCTTGTATGCTATGCCTTGAGTAATGTGGCTGGAAAACTCTGGACTTGATCTAGAAAAGAGAAAAGAGAAAAGAGAAAAGAAGAGATAGACTTGTGTGTGCATTGTTCATCAGTTGCATGATAGCATATTTTCTGATAGGGCTTGCATTCATGCATTTGGTCAGGACAACTTGTGCACAAGGATTATCTCTCGAGCGGTTCCTGAGGCACTGGGGATCGTTCGGCCTAGGAGAGATCTAGATACCTAAGGCTTGTACGTCCTTGGGTAGACCGAGACAAGTCTATTAGTGAGATGGGCTTGTACGTCCCAACTGCTAATCCCGTGGAGGGGACCATCATGTAGTTAGGGCGCATGCTAGGCTAGCCTTCTTGCATACCTAACTGTTTGATGCAGGGACGAACAGGAAACTAGAGAACTGTATACTTTATGTTATGCAAATTGTTGCTAACTTGTGTGTCTGCTGCAGGGATAACTGTTCGACCGTGGGTAAGAAATATGAGTTTATACATAAGCCTGCTTATTCATTTAGTCTGCACCGTTGAGTTTCTGTTAGTACTTAATGTGTATAGATATGTTGCCTTAAATGCTTGAAGATATGACAGTCCGCTTGATATGTTTGCCTCAATTCGATATGCTCAGTCTGCTAAATAAGATTTGCCTCAAAAGAGTTAGATTATGATACACAATGCATGTTGCGCACGTCCCGATGAGAACGATTGTCCTGCGGGAGAGCTGTAACATGGTGATTCACGTTCAGCGGGGATAATTGAGCTTGCGGGAGATTGGGGCGTTGCTTGGATGCTTGAGTATCGAGTAAGCAAAACTGTTTCAAAGTTATGTTTCAAAAAGATGTAATATGACTCTGCTAGAACTGCATGAAATGAACTTAGGTAAAACTAGCAAGATCACTAGAAATGCAATGTTTTGCCACAAGTCTACTTATTGTGGGTTTTAGGGGGTGTAGCTTCTGTTCAGTTGTTTTATCTCACCAGTACTTGCATAAAGTGCTGACCCACCAACAGTTTGCTTGTTCTCAGGTGCCGTTCGTGCGAGGAAGCGATAGCCGTGCCTCATCCCAAGGAACCGGAAATCTGGAGTCGATGCCTGGAGCTGCATCGAGTTGTGCCTGCTTGAGCTGCTTTCATATAGAGGGACATAATGTATGGAACGGTATTATTGTAATCGAGAGAAGAGTGCTTGAGCGATCTGTAACCTCGGCCATGCGCCGCTTGTAACAATTTCTATATCAATAAAAGAGCTTATTTTCATATGCCATTGTGATCTTCACTTTTCTGCAATATGTGTGCCGCTGCTTCAGTATTGAATAGCTTACTTGCCCTTGTATCAAAGCTTTGGCCTTGTGCAAGCGCATCTTAGGCTTGCACGGCATCACGCCCGTGCGAGGACGATCGGTTCCGTAGGGACCAAAGCGAGGACGAACGGCCCTGCGGGACCGGGGCGTGACATAATGGTATCAGAGCGACTCGATTCTTTGCCCATTCCGTTGCCTCCGACTCTGAGTTGTGATTGTGTTGCAATAAACGTTCCATACAATAAGTCCATAGATATTCTCAAAGATGCGCGCAAAAGTTTTTTGGATTTTTTTTCATTGCTTGAGATGTGATTTGTGATTTCTGGATTTGTTGAGTTTTGATTCGGGAAGGTGAGGGATGAGGACTATCGCTGCTCGGTGTTATCGTGAGTTTCTCCTTGAGTTTCGAGGACGAAACTCTTTGTTGGTGGGTAAGTATGTAGCGCCCTGCTTCGCATCGACGCTACGTACAAAGTGAGATCGCCTTGCTTGCTCGAACGGAAGTCTTCACGGAGAGTTCCCGACCGATTGATCAAAGTGAGTGGCTTAGGCCCTTCGATGAATCCTTTAAGTTTGCATGCCTAATAAAGAATCTCTAGTTCACATAAATATGCTGCCTCACTAAAAAGATAAGCTAAAAAGAGAAAGAAAGTATTGCATGCTTCAAGTATAGAACTGCTAACTTACTAGTTGCTTATGGAATGCTTATTGTCCCTTGTATGCTATGCCTTGAGTAATGTGGCTGGAAAACTCTGGACTTGATCTAGAAAAGAGAAAAGAGAAAAGAGAAAAGAAGAGATAGACTTGTGTGTGCATTGTTCATCAGTTGCATGATAGCATATTTTCTGATAGGGCTTGCATTCATGCATTTGGTCAGGACAACTTGTGCACAAGGATTATCTCTCGAGCGGTTCCTGGGGCACTGGGGATCGTTCGGCCTAGGAGAGATCTAGATACCTAAGGCTTGTACGTCCTTGGGTAGACCGAGACAAGTCTATTAGTGAGATGGGCTTGTACGTCCCAACTGCTAATCCCGTGGAGGGGACCATCATGTAGTTAGGGCGCATGCTAGGCTAGCCTTCTTGCATACCTAACTGTTAGATGCAGGGACGAACAGGAAACTAGAGAACTGTATACTTTATGTTATGCAAATTGTTGCTAACTTGTGTGTCTGCTGCAGGGATAACTGTTCGACCGTGGGTAAGAAATATGAGTTTATACATAAGCCTGCTTATTCATTTAGTCTGCACCGCTGAGTTTCTGTTAGTACTTCATGTGTATAGATATGTTGCCTTAAATGCTTAAAGATATGACAGTCCGCTTGATATGTTTGCCTCAATTCGATATGCTCAGTCTGCTAAATAAGATTTGCCTCAAAAGAGTTAGATTATGATACACAATGCATGTTGCGCACGTCCCGATGAGAACGATTGTCCTGCGGGAGAGCTGTAACGTGGTGATTCACGTTCAGCGGGGACAATTGAGCTTGCGGGAGATTGGGGCGTTGCTTGGATGCTTGAGTATCGAGTAAGCAAAACTGTTTCAAAGTTATGTTTCAAAAAGATGTAATATGACTCTGCTAGAACTGCATGAAACGAACTTAGATAAAACTAGCAAGATCACTAGAAATGCAATGTTTTGCCACAAGTCTACTTATTGTGGGTTTCAGGGGGTGTAGCTTCTGTTCAGTTGTTTTATCTCACCAGTACTTGAATAAAGTGCTGACCCACCAACAGTTTGCTTGTTCTCAGGTGCCGTTCGTGCGAGGAAGCGATAGCCGTGCCTCATCCCAAGGAACCGGAAATCTGGAGTCGATGCCTGGAGCTGCATCGAGTTGTGCCTGCTTGAGCTGCTTTCATATAGAGGGACATAATGTATGGAACGGTATCATTGTAATCGAGAGAAGAGTGCTTGAGCGATCTGTAACCTCGGCCATGCGCCGCTTGTAACAATTCTATATCAATAAAAGAGCTTATTTTCATATGCCATTGTGATCTTCACTTTTCTGCAATATGTGTGCCGCTGCTTCAGTATTGAATAGCTTACTTGCCCTTGTATCAAAGCTTTGGCCTTGTGCAAGCGCATCTTAGGCTTGCACGGCATCACGCCCGTGCGAGGACGATCGGTTCCGTAGGGACCAAAGCGAGGACGAACGGCCCTGCGGGACCGGGGCGTGACAGACCGTCATCATCGTCTTTTGGAATTCAAAAAGGACGATCATGTCTTCTTGAGGATATCACCTACTAGAGGCACCATTCGATTCGGAGGACGCAGCAAGTTGAGTCCAAGGTATGTTGGACCATTGACTTGCTAGAAAGAGTAGGAGTAGTGGCATATCAACTTGCGCTACCACCTTCACTTGAGAGAGTACTTGATGTATTCCACGTATTGCAACTCAGACAATATGTGACAGACAGCAGTCATCTTTTCAACCATTCGGAGATCACCATTAGGCCGAGCTTGTCGTATCAAGAGCAGCCCGTAGAAATCCTTGATCATCGAGAAAAAGTATTGAGAAATCAGTCTATTCCCTTGGTCCGCGTGGCATGGAAGCATGACGTACCAGGAGAATCTACTTAAGAGCGTGTGGACGACATGCGTAAACGCTTTTCGAACCTATTCGTAAACCAAGATATAAATTACTTTGTGAAATTATGTCTTATGCCGTCTTTGACTTCTACCGTGGCTTAGTTTTAATTTCGAGGACGAAATTCTTATAAGTTGGGTAGATTGTAAACTCCCTCGACCAGATTCCAGCATTTTAGGATTATTTTTAGCAATTTAGGATTTATGGCAATATTTTAATTTATTTTGCTTACATATCCTATTGATTTGTGCACCTGTCCATCACCGAATTATTTGGAGCTTTACCTTGACTATTATCCCCGAACAAAGTTCACATACCTCTCCTAGACATGACAGTCTACTATCCTGCACTTTGTGCAACTCCCAGATACTCTGTTTTGAGCCTCGTATGAGACGCACAAATATCGTTACAAAATATCTGTATTTAAATTCCCAGATCTGTACCTATCCCTGTTCCAATAGAGATTAGAGGCCCAACATGCACCTGTTTTGCCCAAACAAAATACGTTAATATTCTACACTGAGTATACTACATTTAGTGTATTGACACCGCATTAAAATTATGACCCTACCTGCCTCTAAATAATTAGTAAACACCGTGCGCAGTATTTATTAATTAATTAATACGATGACCCGTATCACCCAGAAACCAGGTCCAACTCCTGCCCAGGCTCACCCCCACCCCCTCAGGACCCTCACATAGCTTTTCCCTTCAATTATGTGAATTTTAGTATTTTTAGGAATCGGGTGTTTTTCCCAGACAATTCCGTAATTGTGCAATTTCCCAAAATAGGACCTTTACGCAATTTATGAAATTACAGGGACTTTTCTGCAAATTTCCCTGTGAGGTGTCAGCCTCCTATTGGCCGGTGAACCTGCACCGTCCATTTGGAAGCGGGACCCACCGGAAAATATCCTGTAAATATCCTAATTATAAAATTACCAAATTACCCTTAAGTTATTTTCTATAAAAGAAAATAAAAAGAAAAATCCTAAAATCCCTAATCCCTAAACCGGCCATCAGCCGACCCCCCCCCCCTCGCCGGAGCGGCGAGCCACCCCTCTCATCGCCGGAGCCGACACCCCCCCCCCCCCCCCGCCGTTGAGCTCCACCGCCATCCCCCCTCTTCTTCTTCCCCGTTTCCTCCTCCACTCCCCTCCCCTTTCCCCGACCCCGACCTCGCCGGCAGCACCGAGTCGACCCCCCTCGGCCTCCTCCTCCTCCTCCTCACCATCTCCTCCGCCACTCGCCACCACCGCCACCCCCCATCACAGACAACCCCACTACCCCCCATCACAGACAACCCCACCACCAACATCGATCACCACCACCACCATCATCATCATCAACCACCTCCTCCTTCTCCTCCTCTGCCACTCGCCACCCGACCCCGCCTCAAACCCCCCAGCAGCCACCCGCAGCCCTCCCCTCTTCTCCTTCCCGGTTTCCTCCTCCTCCTCCCCACCGTGAACTTCCCCCCCATGGCCGAGACCACCCCGCTCCTCCCTGTTCACCTCCCTCTCCCCGAGCTCCGCGCCACCCGACCACCAGTAGTGCGACAGCCCCGAGCTACCGTCCCCCGGCCGAGGCTCCCCCGTCCGGTCGGCAGCAGCCCCCCCTGACCCGCTCCACTGTCCAGCGTTCTTCTCCCCGACCCCTGGCGGCCTCCCTCGTCCGACCGGCTGAACAGCAGCGGCTCCGGACCACCCCGCAGCGACCCCGAATCGAGCAGTGCCGGACACAACAGTACTGGACACAGCCCGGACACAGCCCGGACACGACAGATTCAAATCAGGACACAGCACAATGACCGGACACGAAGAAAATTCATTCCACGGAACCCTGTTCAGGTAACCCGTTCTCTCTCCTCGTTGTTCTGTTTTTTATTCTGTCAGTTGTGACACGTAGGCTATGTAACCATCTCGATGCTCGTACAACCCGCTCGGAGCATCGCGTCCTGTGGCGATCGCGAACCGCGATCCAAAAACAGGAAAAACAACGACCCGATTTACCCCGGAACTGAGTACGCCCCTCCAAACGGGATGACTTGGTCGCACGCGGTCTTCACCGAAACGTGCGCGCCGTTGATACGGACGTGCGGGATTTCGCAAAAGTTGATTCGGACACCGGAATCAACGTGTATCCGCCGACAACGTCCCGTATCTGCCTGTTCTGGAACACGCTGTAACTTTGTGTACACACGTCGGATCAAAACGAAACTTGTGCCATCGAACTCGTAGCAATACGCTGGTCCTGTGATCCAAGTTTGGTTCGATTCTGAGAACGTTGACAAAACCCCGTATCGTGGGCCCCACGGGCTCCACTTGACGGACAATTTTGTGATCGGTACATCAGAATCCAGTTCTGGACATTCCGTTGGGTTCGTATCAACGTTCTGGACTTGTTGACACTAAGTTTGGCGAATTTGGAGACTTTTGACTCTGACACATTTTTCGGTGCAAAGCGGCCCACATGTGGACCCCGCTTTGACCAAAAACTGTCATTTTTGCCCCTGTGTCCAAATTGGACTTAAGGACGGGCGTTTCTAGCTATTTGATATTTTCTGAGACTGTTGGTGATATTTATTTCAGCATCCGGAGACTTTCATTCTGAGGCCATAGTTTCTGACACTTGGTATTTGACATCTGGATATTACATTTACAGCTCCCTTGCCAGACAAGTATACCTTGTCTTGTTGTACTATTTAATTTCAGTTATTGATAGTTACATGTTTATTTATCATATAAATGTGCGCGTTCGAGAAAACTCGGGTGCAGTCAACGAAGGCGTTGACGTTAGGATTTGTATCTGACCTAGTGTCTAGTAGACCCACCTAAAGTTGTGGAGTTATTGGTATGACTCCCCAGGCCTTGACATGTATCATTACACGTCACAGAGTGAGTTCATGTAGGGACGCGTGCCTCATACGCGACTGGCCATCGGTATGAGCAATACGTGTAACGGTATTTAGCTTAGTTGATTATTTCTACAGAGACTTGTATCATAGTTCGAGATGTCTACGTCGTTTTCACGACTTGTATATCTACATTGGGCGGAGAAGACATCTAGTAGGCGTATGGGACACCCCCTCCTTATATATTCCTGTTACCATACTCTTCAGAGATGGGGTATTCCTGTTACCATGCTCCTCGGAGATGGGGTATTGGTTTTCTTGTTCCCGTTACCATGCTCCGAGAAGGATGGGGTATTCATGTTACCCGTGAGTCCGGGGGCATATGACACATATACTAGCCAGTCCCGACGATTGGTGAATTATGTCAGCATATGTCAGGCCTACACATCCCCATGCGTACTACAAGGTCTTCAAATTGCATTCACTAAGATGGTTAGCACACCCCCTTCATTTACTCAGTATTTACATTATGGCATGCTTCTATGTATCTTGTTATGTCCCTCTGAGGACCTGGTCCCTTTCCAGGTATAGATGTTCATGAGTATTCGCGGGAGTGCAGATCCGGACAGGCTACTTATATTCCGAGGAGGTCTTCTCTTCGAGCCTCATGATTGTCAGATGTTGTTCTTATATGGTGTGTATCTGGTTCATTTTATATTCTATTTCAGCAGTGGATTTGTTTCCATCCGACTGTCATTCCTTAGATACTTATTATTGTTATCTAGTTACATGGTTATTGATTATTCATGTATATTTGATTTCTGTGGATGAGATTTAGATATTACCCTGTGACTTGTGATTAGTCTTACCACTTATGAATTAATGTTCATTATACATCGTACGCTTGTATTATGGTTTTCATATATTGGAGTTGCCATATATACAGGCGGCTAGCATGCTTACATGTCCTAGTCCCACGTATTTTGGGACTGGGGCGTGACACGGGTGCTATTTTAAGCGTATTTTAGTGAAGAGCAACCATGAGTCACAGCTGCTAATAGCATCAGATAAAGGAGTCATTAGTTAACTGGATTACTTCTACTAATCATGAGTTTCTCGGGGACCAACATCATATAGATAGTTTATCTTATTTGCTTGATAGAATGATAGTTCCTAGATCCTGTATTATCCGTAGAGTCTTTGAGTATAGCTCACGAGACACTCTGTGCACACCCTGAGAGTAGAAGAATCGACTTGTCTTGTGTGGTTGAATGAATCGAACATGAACTCTATTTTTCAAGATGTGTTTTCAAAGAAGTAATACAACTCTGCTCATGTACTGCATGAAATAAAACTAGGTAAAACTAGAAAGATCACTAGTAATATAATATTTTATCACATAATTACTTAGTGTTGGTTTTAGTGAATGTTGCTTCTGTTTGCTGATTTTATACTCACCAGTACTTTCCCCTAAGTGTTGATCCACCAACAGTTTATATGTTCGCAGGTGCTGGATCATCCGAGAAAGCGATAGCCAGGCCTTATCCTCAGGACACAAAAATCTGGTGTCGATACCTTGAGCCGTATCGTGATATTTTGAGCTGCTTTTATATAGAGAGACATAACATATGGAAAGATGCCATTGTATTCAGAGAACCTCGTGCCTTGACCTTTGTCCCGTATAGTCAGATGGATTATTGTTTGTAACATTGTCCCTCCACTGCGAACACGATCGGTTCGATGATAGCTACAACTTTAACGATGTTGCCTTGTGCGAGTGCAACTCCAGGCTCGCACGGTATCATGTCTCGATGGCAAACGATATATGTCCCACGGGAGCGCTGAGGCATGTTAATTCGCGTTCGGTGGGGACGTTGTAGGGACCTTCAGGATCAGAGCGTGACATCAAGACTGAGCACCAGAGACAGGCTGGACTTTTTTAACCTTTACTAATTCTGGAATGAAAGTTGGACCACATTACCATAGATTTTATGACCAGTCTTCCTAGATCCCCAACTGGCATGGATGCAATTTGGGTAATAATGGATCGACTAACAAAGGTTGCTCACTCCTTCCCTTCAGAGTGGGACAGTATACATAGCAGTTAGCTCGGATGTACATAAATTAGATTGTCAGACTTCATTGAGTACTAGTCAGTATCGTATTAGATAGAGATTTCAGATTCATATCTCACTTTTGGCAGAGTCTGCAGCGGAGTTTAGGTACCTGTTTGAAGTTCATTATGGCTTATCATCCCCAGACAGATGGACAATCCGAGCATACCATCTAGACTCTAGAAGATATGCTTCGATCTTGCACCCTCTACTTTGATGGTTCATGGAAAGATCACTTACACTTGGTAGAATTCTCTTACAACAACAGTTTCCAAACTAGTATCCAGATGGCACCCTTCGAGGCACTGTATGCAGGAAGTGCATGTCACCGTTAGCTTGGGATAATATTGGTGAGAGATAATTGCTTGGTCCCAAGATGATAGTCCAGATAGTTGAGGTAGTTAAGCAAGTCTAGAAGCATCATAAGGTGGCTAAAGATCATCAGTGTCATTGGGTCGATTCGCATCGGCGATCTCTTGAGTTCTCTGTCAGCGACCATGTATTATTTTGAATTTTGCCTACACGAGGAGTCATCATTTTGGTGTACGGGAAAAGGTTAATCCATGGTATATTGGTTCATTTGATATTCTCGAACGAGTAGGAGATATTTCTTATCGCCTTACTCTTCTATCATCGCTCCGTGAGATATATAATATTTTCATGTATCCCAGTTACGACGGTATATACCAGATTCAAGCCATGTTCTGGATCATTCAGAATTGGTCGTTGGTACCGACCTTTCGTATGAGGATATGCATGTATCCATTTTAGACCAAAGAGAGAAGATTCTCAAGAACCGGACCATTCGATTAGTCCGAGTTGCTTGGAGGTATCACTCACCGGGTGAGTCAACTTGGAAGCGAGAGGTATAATATCCGCGCTTGATACCAGTATTTGTTTGACTCGTGAGGTATAGTTGTTCATATATCTCATACCCTGATCTTGTCTTGTGCATGCTTGTCTTGTTCTAGGATTTTGCTTGATTCTCGTATGCCCTTGCTTACCTTGATTACATGTCCCCTGAGTTTTCTTGCTAGATCCCGTGCCTTATTAAAATTTCGAGGATAAAATTTTTCTAAGGAGGAGAGAGTTGTGAGATTCATCTCACTGTTCTAGTATACGTATCTGAGATACGCATATTATACGTGTATAGCTTGCTTATTGTTTAATCGCTTACTTCATGCTTGATGCCATTTATATATTGTCTAGGTTATTTTTGCAAAGTTTCCTTTAGTTGCATGCTTTGGACCGTTGGTCCCTTGGTTTATTTGGTGTATGGCTGTGATTTACCCGAGTGAGCGGCATGGATTGGGATCGTGTGGTGGCAATTGATTTTCTTGCCTATATAAGCAATCCCCCTCTCTTTCCTTCACTTTTTTTCTCCTTTATTTTCTTCCCCAGCCGAGAGCTCCGCCAAGAAGGATAGTAGCTTAGTGCGTTGTTCTTGATTTTTAGCCTTAACCATAGGCAAGTACATATTTTCAACCGAGTGAATCCATGATTTGGGAGCTTCTAGATAAACCTAAGTTTATATTTATTTGCTAGCTTAGTTATCTGCATATCTTTAGTAGCTTAGAATTGTGTTGTAGACTCTTTTGTAACCTTGGTTATGTTGCACTCGTATTTGATCTTGAACGAGAAAGTTGAGAACAATAAAGTCAGAGCATAAGGTGTGCTTGCCGGAGAAGAATGAGCAATCCTACGAAAAGTGTGCATGAGACCTTTAAAAACTTGAGCGCACCGTGTGCTATCTAATAAAAATGCTTGCGTTTATCACAATATTCAAATCCTTATAAAAATGCTTGGGTTCAGTACAACGTTCAAATCCTTGCAAAAAATGTGCCAAGATATTGTAAACCCCCTAAAAATTTTAAATTTTATTTTACGTTTTTTTATAAATTATTTAATTTCTTTAGAGTATTTTCATAGTTAATTAGAAAATAAATTTTATTGATTAATTACTTATATAAATACTCATTTAGAATTATTCCATAAAATAATTTTTATTATTTTAGAGTCTTGTAAAAGGGCGATAGATTTTCTAGAATTTATTCTATGTTCAAATGTTTTTTTTTTGTATTTTTATATAGTCTCATCTATATATGTAAATATATACGTGAATAAATATATAGTATAATAATAATGATAATAATAACAATAATAATAATAATCATAGAATTAGAAATAGAAATAGTAGTAATAATAATAATAATAATAATAATAATAAGTAATACTAATAATAATAATAATAATAATAATAATAATAATAATAGTAATAATATTAATATTAATAATAATAATAGTAATAGTAATAGTAATAGTAATAATAATAATAATAATAATAATAATAATAATAATAATAATAATAATAATAATAGTAATAGTAATAATAATAATAAAAGAAAAGAAAAAGAAATGCAAAAGAAAAAGAAAAGAAAAAGAAATGCAAAAGAAAAAGAAAATAACTTAAACCTAATAGCAAAACCCTAAACTAATACTAAGTCATAAACTAACCCCTAAGCTAATTCCCCAGCAACCCAGACTCCCCCCCCCCCCCCACGCGTCTCTCTCCCTCTCCCTCTCCCTCTCCCTCTCTCTCTCTCTCTCTCTCTCTCTCTCTCTCTCTCTATATATATATATATATATATATATATATATATATATATATATAAAATTCAACCCTAACCCTAGACCTCGACCCCGACGACCTCCAGCCGACTGCCGCCTCGTCGCAGCCGCGCCGGCGACCGCCCTCAGCCGCGCCGGCGACCGCCGCAGCCCGCTATCCGCCCGCGCGTCGCGCGTGCTTTTGCACAGCCGTACAGATAGCAGAGATCCCATATTTTCGGTATCATATCTCCCTCATTTTTAATTATTTTTGCGAGCGGTTTGTCCGTATACATTCACAACCTAACCCTCTAGGATTTTTAATCAAGCGGGACGAATTTTCGTGCCCTGGATTAGTCAAAAAATCGACCAAAAAATGACCAAAAAACTTACCAAAATAGTCCAAAATTTTAACACCAAACCCCTATGTTCATGCCTAAATTGCCACCAACCTGTTTAATATTTTTAAAATCTAATTGAAGGATTTTCTTCTCTATATAACCAAGAATATTTATGTTCTTTTACTTTTTATTAGTTTGCTTTAATTGTTAAATTATTCGGCCTCCAAAATACGACCAAAAACTTGATATTTAAAAATCAAAATTTGTGATACGGAGTGCACCCTGCCAAACGGGACCGTCTCATCGCATATCAATTACACCAAAAGACGCGTATGATATATCCTGACATGTGGGCTTTCACAAAAATTGATTCGGACGTGTGTGCGCGTCGGAATCAACCCGTGTCCGTAAAAAGTTTACGTATCATAACTTTTGCAAAATACCACCATATTTTGTGTATGCTCGTCAGAATACGACGAAACTTTCACCATTGGATTTGTGGTATCACGCTGGTCCTGTGACCCAAGTTTCACGCGATTTTGAGACAGTTAACCAAGTCGCCTATTTGCGGGCCCCACGGGTTGACTTAAAGGGCGAATTTGTGATCGGCTCACCGGAATTCAAAATTAGAATCCATTGGGTTCGTATCGACGTTTAGAATTTGTTTGACCTATAATTTATCCCATTTAGATACCTTTACCTCTGGCACGATTTTTAATGCAAAGTAGGCCACATGTGGACCCCGCTTTGACCCGAAATTACCGTTTTGCCCTTGTGTCCAAATTGGACGAAAGGGTAGTATTTTATAGCTATCTCGCTTATTCTGGGAACGTTGATGATGTTTATTTCAGCATCCGGAGATGTTCATTCTGATGTCATAGTTCTGATCCCTTGTGTTTGATGTCTGAACGCTTACACTTCGCAGCTTTCTTGCCAGGCAAGATACCTTGCCAAATTGCTTATAGTACTTTGCATGCTTATCATATTTTTATATATTTATTATATATATTTTTTTTTCAGTCATAATTATATACTATATATATGTTGACACACACTTGACACATAGTATCATGGGAGGGGAGGACAATCAGTAGGCGTATGGGCTACCCACTCTGGTAAACCGTAGTAACTAGCACGCACTACGGGAGTTGTGTCGCGATGGTCGCTACCCTTCCGCTATATCGGCTGATGGTGTCACGATGGTCGCTACCCTCGCGGTATGACGGCTTATGATGTTCATGGACGTGTGTGTGAGTTGTGAGATAGATAAAGTATCCTACACCTACCCATACGTCGAAAGGTTGTCCTCACTATGCATTTTATATAAATTTTCTAGTACAGCGTACTTATATATTTTCTGTCTATTATACATGTTTTTACTGTATTCAATTGGCATGCTTCTATGTATCTTGTTACGTCCCTCTGAGGACCTGATCCCTCTCCAGGTGTAGACGATCATGACTATTTGCAAGAGCACGGATCGGGACTTGCTACTTATCTCTCTTTCGAGGAGGTCTTATCTTCGAGTCTCATTGTTCATTAGATGTACTTATTTAATTTCTCTTATATTCTAGCTTGGTAGTGGATTTGTTTTCACCCAACTACTTGTTCTTATCAAGCATTTTATACTTGATTTAGTTATATAGTTGATTGGTTGTTTGATTCTGTGGATGAGATCTAGTTATGCCCTGTGACTTATGACAATATATATACCACATGTGAGTTAATATTCATAATTGTCACTACCCCATTTCCAGAGCCGGGTATTTTTTTTTTAATTTAGTAAATTGTGTATTTATTATAAATATTTGTATTAACATTTAATTGATGGTTGTATTATTTTTCTATTGATTGTTTTAGGGTTTTGGCTAGTCTGGACCCATGTCAGACCCTAGTGGACCCATGTCCGACCCAACCAACACCCTTGTGAGGCCTACTTTTGGATTTAGAATTATTATTATATTTTATTTTAGTTAGTTGGAGTGATTAGGAGTTAGTTTGAGTGCTTTTGGAACCCCAAACCCCAATCCCAATTGGAATGACTTAAGGAGAGGGCATTTTGGTCTTTTTTCCATCTATGTAAACCCCTTTTTACTTGACATGGCCGGTTCCCCCAACCTTCCCAGACCCGAATAGCAGCCCCTCCCCATTTTCTTCACTTCTTCTTCTTCTTCTTCTTCTCCACTCTTTCCTTCTTCTTCCTTTCTTCTTCCCACTTCCAAGCAAGTAAGTACTCTCATTTTCTTTCCTTCCTTCTTCCATTTCTTCTATTTATGTGAACTCTAACTCTACACTTTTTCCTAACCTAGGTGTTTAGAGCCTAGACTTAGTGTGGAGGCTTGATTTGGAGGCTGGGAGCTTGAGGGTGGTGATTTCGAGTGTTTTAGAGACTTTGGCTTGGGATTCCAACTCCCAAGAGGTAAACCCTAACTTTTCTCTTACTAATTGCTCTAATATAGTGTAATTAGTGGTTTAGAATCTTCCTAGACCCTAAGGCTACCCGTGGAAGGAAGTTGGAACAAGTTTGGTTGTGTTTGGAGACTTTGACATTAGGTTTTGTGTCAATTTCGGATAAAATATGAGATTGGCCCAATTTTGGGTGATGCCCTAGGTTAGACGGACCTAGGTAGACGTTGTCAGGTGTCTTGAGGGTTAGTACGCATGCACTTAACTTAGGGCGAGATTCAAGCAGTCTCTTTTTTCACAGATGGGAATGTGCTCTTTCGGTATGACTACTCGATTGGATTGGTTCGGACACGTGAAGTCGTATCGTGGAGAAATGGACGTTTCGGGCATTTTGGAGGTTTTCGTTGTCGTCAGTTCTATATGCGTGCGCATTTTTGCCACGGACCTAGAATCGACGAGTTAGCATTTTTCTAGGATCTAGACATCGTTTAGAACCCGTGGGTAAATTTTGGGCCGATTCCGAGTAGGTTTGGTGTGCATTTCAGGAGGTTTTGCGAACCGCACACCACGTGTTCGTCGAAATGACCGAACGGCCATTTCGACTTGGTTTCTTAGTTTCGGGCTTGTGTGCGCGTTGGGTTAGCTTCGGGGAGTGTGTGCTAGAGTTTTTGGGTTATATTTTTTATATATATATATATATATATATGTGTGTGTGTGTGTGTGTGTGTGTGTGTGTGTGTGTGTGCGTGTAGGGGTCGTTGGGCGTGCGTTGTTGTGTGTTGTGTGTGTTGTGTATTAGAGTGTATATATATGTATATGTATATATATATAGATGTGTGTTTGTATATCTAGATGAATGTGTGTATATTTATAGATGTGTGTTTGTATATGTGTAAATGATTGTGTGGATGTATATATATATATATATATATATATATATATATATATATATATATATATATATATATATGAGTGAGTGTGTGTATACATATATATATATATGTATGAGAGAGTGTGTGTGTATATGTATATATATATATATATATATATATATATATATATATATATATATATATATATATATATATATATATATGTGTGTGTGTGTGTGTGTGTGTGTGTGTGTGTGTGTATATATATATGGATATGTGTGTTTATATATATATATGGATATGTGTGTGTATATATGTGTGTGTACCTATATGTATTAGTGTGTGAGTGAGTGTGTATATTTATATATAGTTGTGTAGATATATATATATATATATATATATATATATATATATGTGTGTGTGTGTGTGTGTGTGTGTGTGTGTGTGTGTGTGTGTGTGGTCGTGTGTATGTGTGATTGCGTGTGCGTGTGGTGTGAAGTGGGAACGAGGCAGCGAGGGGGGACTTCACACAGCAGCAGCAGCAGCATATGCAGCACTAGCAGCAGCAGCCAGCAGCATTTGCGTACCGTGCAGCGAGCCTAGCGTAGCGCAGTAGCGAGAGGGCTCTATATGAATAGATAGATAGATGAATAGATAGATAGATGAATAGATAGATAGATAGATAGATAGATAGATAGATAGATAGATAGATAGATAGATAGATAGATAGATAGATAGATAAGATAGATAGATAGATGAATAGATAGATAGATAGATAGATAGATAGATAGATGAATAGATACATAGATAGATAGATAGATAGATAGATAGATAGATAGATAGATAGATAGATGGATAGATAGATAGATAGTTAGTTAGATGTATATATGTATAAGTGTAGATATATATCTATATAGTTAGATATATACATGAGTATCGGGTAAGGGTTATATGTAATTGTGTTGTGTGGATATGTATATAGTTATGTAGCTATATGCCTATGTGTATGTATATATATAGTTAGTTAGATATATCTATCTATATGTATAGATATATATACATATAGCTAGATATATATATATATATATATATATATATATATATATATATATATATGAGTATGGGTATATGGGTATATGGGTGTATGTGTGGTTATGTATATATATAGATACGTAGGTGTTTAAGTATATGTGTTAGATATATATATTCTAGCCTAGATTATTACCTAGGTGTATATCTATAAGCATAGTTAGTTAGCTAGATGGGGAGTTAGTGAGGTATTAGAGGATATCTCAATACCTTGAGATACCCAAGGTATTGAGTATCGGAGCGGAATTTTTGAGCAATTGCCTAGGAATAGGTTTAGAATTGCTTTTATATGTATTGGTATATATATTTATGCGTGCTAGCATAGTTTTAGCGGGTATAGGCGGGGTGCGTAGCCTAGGTCGAGGTATCAGATACCGAGGGTATCCCGGTATCTCAAGGAGGCGAGTTTGAGGGTTTATTAGCTTAATGACCTAGTTTTGACCTAAAATTTCAGGGACACCCTAGTTCGACCTAGAGTTGACCATAGTTGACTCGGTTGACCGCCAAAGTCAACTGTTGACCTAGTTTTGACCCAGAGTTGACTTTTGACCCAGATTTCACCGGTTTAACCCGTTTGACCTAGAACGACCCTAGAAGCTTGTTTTTCGCTATTTTATATCTATTTAACTCATTAGAAACCTGTTTAACCTTGCTTTTCATAATAGGTCCTTGCGATACCAGTTCGGATCGTCAGTTGCTCAGGACGTCAGGCGAGTACATTCTCTGATAGTTTTTATTATCTGATAATTATTATGATTCGGCTTCTAGTATAGTATCATCTAATTTTCTGGCACGATACGGACTGGTATTTCTGGATTCATTTACTTGCGACATGTATTTTTCATATTTTTGGCCTCTATTCTGGAATCACCTACTGGCATCACCTACTGGCATCACTACAGGCACCACTCATGTTTCGGGCTGGACTCATACTTGATTTATGTGTCGGGTCTTGGATTTACTTGTACTAGTCGGGACGGGAAAATACTCGAGTAGACATGTAAACATTCCCAACTTGAATCACTGGAATCACCCCCTCTGGTCTAATCTGGAATGATAGCAGCCGCACACCCAGTGTGCGATGAGCCGTACTTACCCCTAGCCATTTACATGTCGAAACAGGTATTTTAAAGACACGAGTTTATTATTTCTAGTCTGGACTCTCTTGCATTTCTTGCTGGTCTCACCTATAGTTTCTGGACGACTCATTACATGTATTTCTTGCTGGACTCACTACACGTTCTTGTGCATATACTTGATCTTAGTTTAGATTTCTTGTATCTTGCAGTCATTACTATCTTGCTTCTGATATTCATGCATCTTTACCTTTATGTACCAGTGATATGTATATATTTTTTGTTCATACTTTATTTTCTTTACCTTGCTACTTGCTTCAACTGCTTTATAGTTTTTATCATTTAACTGGAACTGCTATTAGAGGTGTACTTGCTCAGTCCTGACTGGACATATTTTTTCTAGAGTATCTAAAGGATTGGTGTCCGACATTTTATGGACCTCAGCCTGTCGATGGTGCAGACAGGGACCCTCTAGTTTAGGAGTAATTTTCGGGTTGGTAGCTGGGATCACTAGGACATGTTGTTGTATTTTATTAGCTTTTAGCACCGGATGTGTTCCCGATTTTGGATTGAGATCATTGTATTATATATGATTCTGGATGATGTTGTATTATTATTAATGATGTTGTGATTATTTTAGTAGCAGTTGTTTAGACTTTGTAGCTGTTAGTCTTCTATGTTATCTTATCGTGCTTAGATTCGTGATTGAGTACTTGTGATTATCATTTTGATATTGCTCCTCCGTTTGGAGTTGAGATCTTGACAGGTACCTATATATTGATTGTGTGAGATTGTTAGTAGACCTAGACAGCGTTCTACCGTCGATGCTGCGGCATAGGCTGGACGTACCCACGACTCATGCCCGATTTTCTGGGTGCGGGTCGTGACAATAATATAGCGTACATGTGTATTATGGTATCCATATATTGGAGTTGTCATATACATACGGCTGGCATACTTACGTATTCCTAGTCCTATGTATTTTGGGACTGGGGCATGACATATTTTTGTGGTGGCCCATACAGGTCGAGAGTATATTGTCTCGGTTACGTTACTGTACCGAGCAAGCCTACGCATAGGATTAGAGTATAGGATCTCATCCACTTATTTAATCACCTCCCTTGATTTTATTTTGCATTCTTATTTGATTGCTTGCCTTGCATCTTGCTTGATCCTTTCACAGCGTTAATCTTATCTTTTCTCTCGTGCTTGATAGGGGTTAGAAAGGTGACTTGTACTAGTTATATACACTCTAATATTCAATAACACTATTAGTTAAATTCTTGTAAGTTTGGTAGTATGCCTCATAACCTAGTAACACATAGCCCTTTTGACCCATTAATGAAGTATAATTGAATGACACCAACTATAGGCTTGCATAAGAAGATAGTGGTTATCTAGACTGTAGAACTTAGAGGCCCATACCCCCGTATGGTCGACTATAGACTTAGACAAGAAGTTAGTATGGCAACTATAGAGGCACAACACCGGTCTTCTTTGTGAACTCGAATTATTTTTGTACCTTCCTTCATCATAATCCAGCGTACTTATATATTCTGGACTACCTTGACTTATGCTGCTATTATAGCCTAGTTTTGCAAGCCTATCCTTTTATCAAGCTTGTTCATGACATATGTGTTATTGGGGACGCCTACTAATACATTGTCTAAATCAGAATCAGTATATTACGGTCTGATCAACTTTAATGCACTTGGTTCGCTCTTCACATGACTACTTTACGTAGATTGAGATATACAGTTGACTAGTAGACGAATAAACTTGCCCTTTAGACATGTCCGAGCATATCTTATCGGTTACATAACTGTACTGATATAAGCATACAAATAGAAATTTACCAAAATAAGACTTCAATCCACAACTGCCCTGACAACTCTATTTTTGAATTCTTTAAATCGCCTTGAATCCCGTAATTGTATTCTATCACCTCCTCCTTGAATTCTTTATTATTATTATTTTTGTCTTCTCCTATTTCGGAAAGACGAACGCTCGTGCTTAATATAAGTTTG
Organism: Iris macrosiphon; assembly: GCA_036927795.1. NCBI lineage: Eukaryota > Viridiplantae > Streptophyta > Magnoliopsida > Asparagales > Iridaceae > Iris > Iris macrosiphon. The sequence goes on from JAYESA010000015.1 coordinate 168,856,212, forward strand.
ATACACGGAGAGTACTAGATATACCCCATAGGCCAATCACATTACTTGGTGACTACCTTTTGTAATTAAGGGTATATCACATGTGTCACGCCCCAGTCCCAAAATACGTAGGACCAGGAATACGTGACACGCCAGCTACGCATTCGACCAGACTCTGGTCTGACTCGAATACGTATAAGCTGTAATATAGAGGGCACTATCTAGATATCCCATAAATGTAAACCTCTATGTCTCAATCCACAATGTACAGCAGTATACAAGAAAGAGCAATATGTGCTAGAGTCGGCCGCCCAATAACACACTAACTCGAATAGACTCGAGAAGAAGTATGAGTCTATAAAAACTAGGCTACAACAGCAGATGAATACTCAAAGTAAAATAACCATAATGCCAGTAGATAAGATATGAGTACCTGGTACCATGCTCGCAAGACATGCAACTCCAACAGCAACTCCAAATGCTCCGTAATCATCTATGCTGCAAAACTGGCAGGGAACCAGGTCCTCAGAGGGACGTAACAAGGTACAAAAATACAGCAATGCCAAGTAAACAGAAAATACAAGTGCACGACAGGGTACTCTATCATAACCAACTAGTGTGACACAGTTTAAAGACAATGTTCGACGCGTGGGCTGTCCAAAATAAAATTGTAGCTCCGAACACAGAGACACACGGGGCGTACCGTAGCTCCGAGCACAGAGACACACGGGTAATACACTACTCCAGAATACAGGATCACTACATATACATATATAAGCGCGTGCATAGGAGCCCAAACGTCTAGTAACTGTCTTCCCCTTCCCAAGCGGTCAACGATGGTGCGCTGAACCTGAACCTCTAACTACAGTCTTGACACACAGAAATAACTCAACAAACGCGACCCTAAGGTCATCCCAATCTCTGGTCATGATGTCAGTATCAAGATACAGGAATCTGGCATGATCACAGTATATGAGTGTGTCATGGGGTGTCGATGTACTCAGGTACGTGCATCGAGGTACTACAAAGCCTCTAACAATTATTCTAAGACGTTACGACGAAAGTCAACACCCGGTTGTGAACCGGACGCGAAGTATCGAACATCAACATAAATACGCGCACAATGTACATAAAGATCAACAATATCTGTAATATGAAATACAGGGTGGCAAGGTACACTTGCCTGCGTCCGGCTGGTGATGACGGGGATCCGGTACCACGTCCAAGTCCTCAGGTCCCGCAGTACCTAGAGATGAGATACAAACCAAAATCAATAATCTATTCCACGTTAAATAGGGTTGAGACACACATCTACACCAAAAATCAGTCTCAATCTCAAATAGTTATCTACTAATTTCACAGTCCTCCATCTTTGATCCTTGATCCGAATAATACCTATCTCCAAATTATTCACCTGTATAATATCATCAGGCCCAATCCTCAATTACGATATTCAGTTAATCAAACCCTGATCCGATCCTCAGTTTCTCCTCAGTTTCCACAGGTGTTAACATACACGTTGACATCTCAAACTCAATCAAATAATTAATATTCACTGTCCTCAAACACTCTATCAACAACTTCCAATATTTACCCAAGGGTCGACATTCCTTCATCATTTTATTAAATTAAATCTGCTTCTTGGTTTAAATCAATTGGGTCACTATCACCATTTCTTCTCAGTGTTTAAATGCAAGCACAACAACAATAATCAAAAATGCATATATTAATTGATAACCCTAACATCACAACCTAGCATCCCTACTTAATGTATATCCATAATTCCATTTCAAAACTTATGAAAATAAACCCTAACCTCATATCAATAACACAACCCTAACTAACTATAACAACCTTAATCACATCTCCTTAACCACAAGATTCATATGTACTACACTAATATTACACATAAACAATTATATGAATGTACCGAGAGAGGGGGAGATGTGTTTCACCTTGGCGAGGTGGCGTCGACCGGGGATTGGCCGGAGATTCAAGCTGGTCAGCAGGGTGGCTGCACCGGACTAGTAGCCCGCCGGAGTAAGCCGAGGGAGGTAATAGGGCGGCTTGCACAGCAGGCCGGAGCTCGGCCGGATGTGGGCTCGGTCGTGGCGAGTGCTGGAGGTGGTGGTGGTAATGCGCGGGTGAGGTGGTGGTAAGGGAAGTGCTCGAGATTGTGTCAATGGCGTGGTGAAGTGGGGTGGTGATGATGGTTGAGGGAGGCCGGTGGCGATCGGGAACTCGCCGGAGATTGTGGTCAGCAGCCGGAGGGAAATGGGCGTGCGGGTGTGCTCAGGCGGGGGAGATCGACCGGGGAAAACAGTGCTCGACCGCCGGGGTATTGGTGGCCGGCCTGGGCAGCCGTCACAGCCGGGGGTATAGCCGGAGCTGCCGCGGGGGATGCTTGGACCGGAGCCGCCGCGGGGACGGGAAGAACTGCACAGCCGCGCTGTGCAGTCAGCCGCCGGATGGATGCGAGGGGTTGCTGTCGAACTGCCACGGTCAGGGGAGCAGCGGGATGCGGCGGTGCCAGCAGCCGCCGGAGCTCGGCCTGGGGAGGGCTGGAGGTGCTATAGGCCGCCTCGTGGCTGGAGAGGCTCGGCCGCCGGAGCAGAGAAGCTCGGCCGCCGGAGCTCGGGTGCAACAGGCCGGAGTATGGGTCATGGGGTTGAAGAATGAGAAGAGAGGAAGAAGAAGAATAAAGGAAGAAGAAATAAAGGAGAAGGAATTTGCATGGAGAATAAAAATGGAGGAGGGAGGAGAGGGGGGGGTTTCTAGGTTCCTTGGGATTAGGGCCTGCTTGGTTTAATGTGAGGATGAGGTGATGGCTTTATAGGGAGGGGTGCATTGGATGGAGGGTGGAGATGTTCCCCTTTAAAATAGAGGGCTAAGATTTAATATGAAGACTAGGTTTCTCCATGCAAGGAAGGGGGAGGGAAATATTGACTACGGTCAACATATGGTGAGCTCTCCATTTGGTCATGGCCAATAGGGTGATGACACAAATTCATAAATTGTAACTAAGCCCCTTAAATTTGGGAAATTTCACGAACACATAAAATGATACGAAAATTTTGGAGAAAAATGTGTGTGATGATTTGCACGGTGAGGGGGTGTTATGTGGGTGTCATGGGTTTAATTAACTGGGCATTGGAATTAATTGGGGATTAAAATAGGATTAGGCAAAATTGGTATCCCCGATTTAAATAGAATTAAAGTGTCCCGCGCTTTTAAATTAAATGGGGGCACTTGGGGTCAAAATTTGGAAATAACACAAAGGTCAAAAATGGTGGGGGCTTGGAGTCAGTCTTGGACCCTTTAGTTGGTCCGGCTCAACGGGTTAAGTTGGTATCTCAAAATTGAGGGTAACGACACAGGTGTCTGACACGGAATTAAATATGGATTTTAGGATACGGGGAGTTGTGCAATTGATTTAGGGCACAACGGATTTGATTTTGAGAGACGAAAAAGTCCAGTGCCTAAATTGGCGAGTCCAGTCAAAAGTACAAAAGTCCAATAAAATTTATGGGCTGATAATGGGCTCCGAATAATTAAACAATGATAGGGCACGCCAAGGGTTTAATTAAATAAAATAACAGACAACTCAACTCTAAACCTCAACATCTGCTGAAAAAAATCCAAAATTTCCCAAATCCAAACTTGACTATCTATAGAATTAATCGAGGGGGTTTACATTCTTCCCAACTTAGAAAAATTTTGTCCCCGGAATTAAAAGTAAAGCACGATAATAGCTAAAAGAGTTTTTAAACAACTAGTAATCAAATGTCGTACGTAAATTCGTACCTTGCTCCTCAAATAAGTACGGGAACCGCTGCCGAATAGAATTCTCGCGCTCCCAAGTAGACTCGCCTAGTGAATGGTGCTTCCATGCAACTCTGACCAGTCGAATAGTCTGCCCTCTCAAGGTCTTCTCGCTGTGATCGAGGATCTCAACTGGCTGCTCTACGTAAGATAGACTGGGCCCGACTGTAATCTCCGAATGATCAAGCACGTGGCTAGGGTCTGCGACATATCTCCTCAGCTACGATACGTAAAATACGTCATGTACTCCCTCTAATGATAGAGGCAATGCAAGACGGTAAGCCACTTCGCCAACTCGTTCCAAGATGTCAAAAGGCCCGATGTACCTCGGACTCAGCTTGCCTCTGCCTCCGAATCTGCTGGTACCCCGAGTAGGCGATATCCTCAAAAATACATGGTTACCCTCCTTGAACTCCAATGGCCTGCGGTACGCATCTGCCCAATATTTCTGTCTGTCCTGTGCTGCACGCAGGTGGCTCTGAATCTGCTTGACCTTCTCCACTGTCTGTGTCACCAACTCTGGACCAAGTATCTAACGCTCTCCCACGTCACTCCAACAAACTGGCGACCTATATTTCCTGTCATACAGTGCCTCATAAGGTGCCATATGCTAGCCTGGTAACTGTTATTGTAGAAGAATTCCACCAAGTGTAGGTGGTCCTCCCAAGATCCTCCAAAATCAATCATGCATGCTCTCAACATATCCTCTAATATCTGTATCGTGCGCTCTGACTGACCATCAGTCTGTGGATGATATGCCGTGCTAAACTTGAGACGAGTTCCTAGGCTCTCTTGCATACTCCGCCAAAAATGCACGTGAATCTGGAATCACGATCCGATACGACACTGACAGGCACTCCATGTAGTCGTACTATCTGCCTCATATATATGTCAGCTAAAATCTCCGTGGATTGCTAACTCTGAAGGGCAAGAAATGTGCAGACTTGGTGAGTCTGTCTACGACAACCCAAACTGCATCCTTCCCGATAGGGCTCCGCGGAAATCCTGTGACGAAGTCCATGGTAATGTGTTCCCAGTTCCACTCGGGAATGGGAAGTGGCTGTAATAATCCTGCAGTCCTCTCATGTTCAGCCTTGACTTGATGACAAACTAAACATTTTACCACAAATCTTATAATTTCTCTCTTCATCTCATACCACCAGAAATGTTGCCTCAAGTCTCGGTACATCTTCGTACCCCCGAGATGAATGGAATAATCGAGCTATGTACCTAGGTCATCAACTCTTGGCGTAGCTCGCCACTCGGAACATATAGGCGATCTCCATACCTTAACGTTCCGTCTTCATGAATCCTGAGTCTCGTCTGCATGCCGGCCTCTATCCTCTCTCTTAGACGTCGAAATCTCGCATCTGTAGGCAGGGCTGCCTTAATCCTCTCAATTAGTGTAGACTGAACTTCGAGACTGGCCATCTGACCATCCATGCCTGGCAGTACAATCTCTATCCCAAGTTCCTGGAGATCCTCTAACAACTGGCGCTGAGTCATAAAGATTTGCCATAGGCTTCCAGATTAAGGCATCTGCTACTACATTCGCCTTGCCAGGGTGGAAATGTAACTCGATATTATAATCTGTCATAAATTCTAACTAGTACCTCTGTCTTATGTTGAGCTCCATCTGCGTATAGACATACTTTCAGACTTTTGTGTTCTGTATAAATCTCAACACGCTCTCCATAAAGGTAGTGTCTCCATAGCTTTAGTGCAAATATCACTGCAGCTAGCTCCAAGTCGTGCGTCGGATAGTTCTTCTCGTGAACTCTCAGCTGTCTAGATGCGTAGGCTATCACCTTGCCGTGTTGCATCAGTACACATCCCAATTCGCTCCCTGACGCATCACTATACACTACAAATCCTCCTGATCCTGAAGGTAGTATCAAGATCGGTGCTGATGTCAGACGCTTCTTCAGCTCATCGAAAGCCGCCTGACACTCGTTGGTCTAGATAAACTCTTCGCCCTTACGCGTCAGCCGCGTCATAGGCACAACAATCCTCGAGAATTTTCTATGAACCTCCGATAATATCCGGCAAGTCCGAGGGAACTCCTAACCTCTGTAACTGATGTAGGGGTAGGCCAGGTCTCAACTGCAGCTATCTTCTTCGGGTCAACTGCTAGTCCATCTCCGGTGATTATGTGCCCCAGAAATGGTATTCTATCCAGGCAGAACTCACATTTGCTGAGATTGGCATACAGCCTCTCATGTCTCAGCGTCTCCAACACGATCCTGAGATGTCTCTCGTGCTCCTCCTGGCTCTTAGAATATACCACGATATCATCGATAACTACCACTACGAACTTATCCAAGTACTGGTGGAAAATATTGTTCCTCAAGCTCATAAATACTGCTGGCACGTTGGTCAAACCAAATGGTCATGACCAGAAACTCATAGAGCCCATACTTCGTTCGAAAAGTCGCCTTCGGAATGTCCTCTCTCCGTACCTTGATCTGATGATAGCGTGATCTGATATTGATATTCGAGAATACACTTAACTGATGTGCGGCAATAGGTACTTGTTCTTTATCGTTACTGCATTCAACCCTGTAATCGATATACAAACATACCGTCCTTGAAATCAAACACAACCGTACCGTCTCATCCTTCTTCGGCACCATACGAGTACTCCCCATGGAGAAACACTAGCCCGACTGAAACCCTTGTCTAAGAGATCCTCTTCTATGGACCTTCAACTCAGCCAACTCTATCGGTGCTAGTCTGAAGATGGGAAAATAACTGGCTCGGCTCTTGGAGTCAACTCTGTAACAACTCTTTCTGTCAGGTGGCAGGCCTAAAAGATTCTCTAGAACCACATCCTCAAACCCTGATATAATATGGTGGTACACTGGTTCACCTCCTGCGTTGTATACCCCTAAGGTAGATGGGCACCATGCTTCCAGGCTCTCTGAAGAAACTCAAACTCAGGGTAATCCGGTGGTCTAAGGATGACACAACCACGACGGCAATCAAGCATTGCGTGGTATTGGCTCAACCAATCCATGTCTGGGATAATGCCATAGTCTAGACTTTAACCTCAAGATAAATTCTCTTGTTCTATTTTCAACAGCAATCCTCAAAAAGGAAATGTTTCCTTGCCTAATGTCTAATTTCTCTTCTCCTCAAGGTTTTTCCTTAAAATTTTATTCCTCGAATTTCTTCTTTTCGTTATCCATCTCTCCAAGTCACAAGTACAATAATGGTACCACTCAAGCACATACTAGAATTCCTGGAATTCGATCATTATCTTCCAAGTGTGAGCCTAAAATTTTATCCTCTAGTCCATAATATCATTCCTGATATCGCTATCATCTACAACAACTAATTCCTAGCACCGGGCTATGCACTTCCATAATTTATTCTAGGTCATGAGCAACAATCCTTCCAACTCTCAGTACTTCTAAGATCCTGCTACCTCAAGCACGGGTAGGGTACTACTGGGTCCAACTCTCTTGCCAACCTTCCATACTAGTTCTAGAATCCAAAAGAACCTATCGGCCTACCCTACTGAGGGTAACAATCTTCTCAGAGATTATTGCACAAATCACGTCTTCTGACGTCTGAACTGCGATCTTCTTCTGTAGGAAACCATCAGGCGCAAGCGTCCGTCTTCCCGAATAATAGGGGATGAGAAACAATGATAACGATATTGACTGAAATTGAACGAGTACAAATTGGAAGTCCAAGGGCGATAATCACAAACAAAGAGTTTTTAAAATCGATTATGGATTGAGATCCTATTCAACCATCATAATATTTATTCCTAATTTGCAGGCTCGCTTGGCACAGTCAGGTGAGCAAGACGATTTAAAACGGACCTGCATGGACCACCACTAAAATATGTCACACCCCAGTCCCAAAATACGTAGGACCAGGAATACGTGACATGCCAGCTACGCATTCGACCAGACTCTGGTCTGACTCGAATACGTATAAGCTGTAATATAGAGGGCACTATCTAGATATCCCATAAATGTAAACCTCTATGTCTCAATCCACAATGTACAGCAGTATACAAGAAAGAGCAATATGTGCTAGAGTCAGCCGCCCAATAACACACTAACTCGAATAGACTCGAGAAGAAGTATGAGTCTATAAAAACTAGGCTACAACAGCAGATGAATACTCAAAGTAAAATAACCATAATACCGGTAGATAAGATGTGAGTACCTGGTACCATGCTCGCAAGACATGCAACTCCAACAGCAACTCCAAATGCTCCGTAATCATCTATGCTGCAAAACTGGCAGGGAACCAGGTCCTCAGAGGGACGTAACAAGGTACAAAAATACAGCAATGCCAAGTAAACAGAAAATACAAGTGCACGACAGGGTACTCTATCATAACCAACTAGTGTGACACAGTTTAAAGACAATGTTCGACGCGTGGGCTGTCCAAAATAAAATTGTAGCTCCAAACACAGAAACACACGGGGCGTACCGTAGCTCCGAGCACAGAGACACACGGGTGATACACTACTCCAGAATACAGGATCACTACATATACATATATAAGCGCGTGCATAGGAGCCCAAACGTCTAGTAACTGTCTTCCCCTTCCCAAGCGGTCAACGATGGTGCGCTGAACCTGAACCTCTAACTACAGTCTTGACATACAGAAATAACTCAACAAACGCGACCCTAAGGTCATCCCAGTCTCTGGTCATGATGTCAGTATCAAGATACAGGAATCTGGCATGATCACAGTATATGAGTGTGTCATGGGGTATCGATGTACTCAGGTACGTGCATCGAGGTACTACAAAGCCTCTAACAATTATTCTAAGACGTTATGATGAAAGTCAGCACCCGGTTGTGAACCGGACGCGAAGTATCGAACGTCAACATAAATACGCGCACAATGTACATAAAGATCAACAATATCTGTAATATGAAATACAGGGTGGCAAGGTACACTTGCCTGCATCCTGCTGGTGATGACGGGGATCCGGTACCACGTCCAAGTCCTCAGGTCCCGCAGTACCTAGAGATGAGATACAAACCAAAATTAATAATCTATTCCACGTCAAACAGGGTTGAGACACACATCTACACCAAAACTCAGTCTCAATCTCAAATAGTTATCTACTAATTTCACAGTCCTCCATCTTTGATCCTTGATCCGAATAATACCTATCTCCAAATCATTCACCTGTATAATATCACCAGTCCTAATCCTCAATTACGATATTCAGTTAATCAAACCCTGATCCGATCCTCAGTTTCTCCTCAGTTTCCACAAGTGTTAACATACACGTTGACGTCTCAAACTCAATCAAATAATTAATATTCACTGTCCTCAAACACTATATCAACAACTTCCAATATTTACCCAAGGGTCGACATCCCTTCATCATTTTATTAAATTAAATCTGCTCCTTGGTTTAAATCAATTGGGTCACTATCACCATTTCTTCTCAGTGTTTAAATGCAAGCACAACAATAATAATAAAAAATGCATATATTAATTGATAACCCTAACATCACAACCTAGCATCCCTACTTAATGTATATCCATAATTCTATTTCAAAACTTATGAAAATAAACCCTAACCTCATATCAATAACACAACCCTAACTAACTATAACAACCTTAATCATATCTCCTTAACCACAAGATTCATATGTACTACACTAATATTACACATAAACAATTATATGAATGTACCGAGAGAGGGGGAGATGTGTTTCACCTTGGCGAGGTGGCGTCGACCGGGGATTGGCCGAAGATTCAAGCTGGTCAGCAGAGTGGCTGCACCGGACTGGTAGCCCGCCGGAGTAAGCCGAGGGAGGTAGTAGGGCGGCTTGCACAGCATGCCGGAGCTCGGCCGGATGTGGGCTCGATCGTGGCGAGTGCTGGAGGTGGTGGTGGTAACGCGCGGGTGAGGTGGTGGTAAGGGAAGTGCTCGAGATTGTGTCAATGGCGTGGTGAAGTGGGGTGGTGATGATGGTTGAGGGAGGCCGGTGGCGATCGGGAACTCGCCGGAGATTGTGGTCAGCAGCCGAAGGGAAATGGCCGTGCGGGTGTGCTCAGGCGGGGGAGATCGACCGGGGAAAACAGTGCTCGACCGCCGGAGTGTTGGTGGTCGGCCTGGGCAGCCATCACAGCCGGGGGTATAGCCGGAGCTGCCGCGGGGGATGCTTGGACCGGAGCCGCCGGGGGGACGGGAAGAACTGCACAGCCGCGCTGTACAGTCAGCCGCCGGATGGATGCAGGGGGCTGCTGTTGAACTGCCGTGGTCAGGGGAGCAGCGGGATACGGCGGTGCCAGCAGCCGCCGGAGCTCGGCCTGGGAAGGGCTGGAGGCGCTGCAGGCCGCCTCGTGGCTGGAGAGGCTCGGCCGCCGGAGCTCGGGTGCAACAGGCCGGAGTATGGGTCATGGGGTTGAAGAATGAGAAGAGAGGAAGAAGAAGAAGAATAAAGGAAGAAGAAATAAAGGAGAAGGAATTTGCATGGAGAATAAAAATAGAGGAGACAGGAGAGGGGGGGTTTCTAGGTTCCTTGGGATTAGGGCCTGCTTGGTTTAATGTGAGGGTGAGGTGATGGCTTTATAGGGAGGGGTGCATTGGATGGAGGGTGGAGATGTTCCCCTTTAAAATAGAGGGCTAAGATTTAATATGAAGACTAGGTTTCTTCATGCAAGGAAGGGAGAGGGAAATATTGACTATGGTCAACATATGGTGAGCTCTCCATTTAGTCATGGCCAATAGGGTGATGACACATAAATTCATAAATTGTAACTAAGCCCCTTAAATTTGGGAAATTTCACAAACACATAAAATGATACGAAAATTTTGGAGAAAAATGTGTTTGATGATTTGCACGGTGAGGGGGTGTTGTGTGGGTGTCATGGGTTTAATTAACTGGGCATTAGAATTAATTGGGGATTAAAATAGGATTAGGCAAAATTAGTATCCCCGATTTAAATAGAATTAAAGTGTCATGCGCTTTTAAATTAAATGGGGGCACTTGGGGTCAAAATTTGGAAATGACACAAAGGTCAAAAATGGTGGAGGCTTGGAGTCAGTCTTGGACCCTTTAGTTGGTCCGGCTCAACGGGTTAAGTTGGTATCTCAAAATTGAGGATAACGACACAGGTGTCTGACACAGAATTAAATATGAATTTTAGGATACGGGGAGTTATGCAATTGATTTAGGGCACAACGGATTTGATTTTGAGAGACGGAAAAGTCCAGTGCCTAAATTGGCGAGTCCAGTCAGAAGTACAAAAGTTCGATGAAATTTATGGGCTAATAATGGGCTCCGAATATTTAAACAATGATAGGGCACGCCAAGGGTTTAATTAAATAAAATAACAGACAACTCAACTCTAAACCTCAACATCTGCTAAAAAAAATCCAAAATTTCCCAAATCCAAACTTGACTATCTATAGAATTAATCGAGGGGGTTTACAACATGTGATATATTTGGTGTTAAATTTTTTAGTATATGTTGATATTTTTACTAGATGGCATACCCACGATACTAATGGATGACACGAGTAGCAGTAGTAGTATTCCCTTTCCTATCACCTTCTCGTCCCCTTGGGTGGCTCATATTCTCTTCCATATCCATTCCTTGTCCCATGCTTAATTCTTCCTATCATAGTTGCATCTTTTCATGCCAACATAAATTGTTTGATTTACTTCAATCTCACCATTTATTTTGTTAGTTAAAACATAAATGGGTTAGTAATAATTAATAACTAAAATATAAGTTCACAATGATAACCCTTATGTTTGTACACTATAACAATATTTGTATTCTCTTATTATTTTTAAACCTTAAGTAGCATCCTTTAGTCTAACATGAATTAGTTTGATTGTTGAAATAGTTTATACTTCTAATAGTTTTATAAAGTTAGTCAAGACCTTAATTGTTACCCTAAAACTTAGACTAAGCTTAGGAAAGAGTTGAAGGCACTTGTTACGAACTAATGACTATGACAAATCATTGGTGAGGTATTGCGACAGCTACAGCTAGACCATTATAGTAGGGTAGTCGAATTATTTGCAGACATACTGGCCAAGTGGCGTGGCAGTATTAGACTACGATACTTGACGGTTATAGAAAAAAATTATGGTTATGAGATTCCAGACAAGTATCCCAAAATTCTCGACCCAATGAATAAATTCGTCTTACAACCTAGACAATAGCCTCAAAAGACTTTGACTACTAGTAGAATTCTTGTAAGTTGTGTAGTATAGACGAGTTAGAGGATAAAAGAATAGTGTATAGACAATAAGGAAGAAAAGTGTTAAGGTGGCTGACCATAACCTTTTAGAAAGCGCTGCAATCTAGCAATGAAATGTTAATAGCTATAGTAATTTATTACGAATATGGGTTAGTGTTAATTTCGAGGACAAAATTATTGTAAGTTGGGTAGAATGTAAACCCCCTAAAAAATTTAAATTTTATGTTAGGTATTTTTATAAATTATTTAATTTCTTTAGAGTATTTTCATAGTTAATTAGAAAATAAATTTTATTGATTAATTACTTATATAAATACTCATCTAGAATTATTCCATAAAATAATTTTTATTATTTTAGAGTCTTGTTAAAGAGCGATAGATTTTCTAGAATTTATTCTATGTTCAAATGTTCTTTTTAAATTTTTATATAGTCTCATCTATATATGTAAATATATACGTGAATAAATATATAGTATAATAATAATGATAATAATTACAATAATAATAATAATCATAGAAATAGTAATAATAATAATAAGTAATACGAATAATAATAATAATAATAATAATAATAATAATAATAATAATAATAATAATAGTAGTAATAATAAAAGAAAAGAAAAGAAAAAAGAAATGCAAAAGAAAAAGAAAAGAAAAAGAAAATAACTTAAACCTGATAACAAAACCCTAAACTAATACTTAGCTCTAAACTGACCCCTAAGCTAATTCCCCAGCAACCCAGACTTCCCCCCCCCCCCCCGCGCGGCTCTCTCTCTCTCTCTCTCTCTCTCTCTCTCTATATATATATATATATATATATATATATATATATATATATATATATTTTATATATATATATATATATTATATATATATATATATATATATATATATATATATATATATATATAAAATTCAACCCTAACCCTAGACCTCGACGACCTCCAGCCGACCGCCGCCTTGCCGCAGCCGCGCCGGCGACCGCCCTCAGCCGCGCCGGCGACCGCCTTAGCCCGCCATCCGCGCACGTCGCGCGCTCGTGTGCACAGCCGCACCGACAGCAGAGTCCCCATCTTCCTGGTATCATATCTCCCTCATTTTTGATTATTTTTGCGAGCGGTTTATTCGTGTACGTTCACAACCTAACCCTCTAGGATTTTAATTCAAGCGGGACGAGTTTTCGTGCCCTGTATTGGTCGAAAAATCGATCAAAAAATGACCGAAAAACTGACCAAAATAGTCTAAAATTTTAACACCAAACCCCCATGTTCATGCCTAAATTACCACCAACCTGTTTAATATTTTCAAAATCTAATTAAATAGTTTTCTTCTCTATATAATCGAGAATATTTTTGTTCTTTTACTTTTTATTAGTTTGCTTTAATTGTTAAATTATTCGGCCTCCAAAACGACCAAAAACTTAATATTTTAAAATTAAAATTTGTGATACGGAGTGCGCCCCGCCAAACGGGACCATCTCGTCGCGTACCAATTGTACCGAAAGGCGCGTATGGTATATCCTGACGTGTGGGCTTTCGCAAAAATTGATTCGGACGTGTGTGCGCGTCGAAATCAACCCGTATCCGTAAAAAGTTTTCGTATCACAACTTTTGCAAAATACCACCCCATTTTGTGTACGCTCGTTAGAATACGATGAAACTTTCACCATTGGATTCGTGGTATCACGTTGGTCCTGTGACCCAAGTTTCACGCGATTCTGAGACAGTTGACCAAGCCATCTATTCGTGGGCCCCACGGGTTGACTTAAAGGGCGAATTTGTGATCGGCTCACCGGAATCCAAAATTGGAATCCATTGGGTTCGTATCGACGTTTAAAATTTGTTTGACCTATAATTTATCCCATTTAGATACCTTTACCTCTGGCACACTTTCCAATGCAAAGTGGGCCACATGTGGACCCCGCTTTGACCCGAAATTACCGTTTTGCTCTTGTGTCCAAATTGGACGAAAGGATAGTATTTTATAGCTATCTCGCTTATTCTGGGAATGTTGGTGATATTTATTTCAGCATCCGAAGATGTTCATTCTGATGTCATAGTTTTGATCTCTTGTGTTTGATGTCTGGACGCTTACACTTCGCAGCTTTCTTGCCAGGCAAGATACGTTGCCAAATTGCTTATAGTACTTTGCATGCTTATCATATTTTTATATATTCATTATATATGTGTTTTCTTTCAGTCATAATTATATACTATATATATATATATGTTGACACACACTTGACACATAGTATCATGGGAGGGGAGGACAATCAGTAGGCGTATGGGCTACCCACTCTGGTAAACCGTAGTAACTAGCACGCACTACGGGAGTTGTGTCACGATGGTCGTTACCCTCGCGGTATATCGGCTGATGGTGTCACGATGGTCGATACCCTCACGGTATGACGGCTTATGATATTCATGGACGTGTGTGTGAGTTGTGAGATAGATAGAGTATCCTACACCTACCTATACGTCGAAAGGTTATCCTCACTATGCATTTTCATATAGATTGTCTAGTACAGCATATTTATATATTTTTTGTCTATTATACATGTTTTACTGTATTTAATTGGCATCCTTCTATGTATCTTGTTACGTCCCTCTGAGGACCTGGTCCCTTTTCAGATGTAGACGATCATGACTATTTGCAGGAGCACAGATCAGGACTTGCTACTTATCTCTCTTTCGAGGAGGTCTTCTCTTCGAGTCTCATTGTTCATTAGATATACTTATTTTATTTCTCTTATATTCTAGCTTGGTAGTGAATTTGTTTTCACCCAACTACTTATTCTTATCAAGCATTTTATACTTGATTCAGTTATATAGTTGATTGGTTATTTGATTCTGTGGACGAGATCTAGTTATGCCATGTGACTTATGAAAATATATATACCACATGTGAGTTAATATTCATAATACAGCGTACGTGTGTATTATGGTATCCATATATTGGAGTTGACATATACATACGGCTGGCATGCTTACGTATTCCTAGTCCTACGTATTTTGGGACTGGGACGTGACAGATATGTTGAGTACTCTGGGCGTACTTCACTTCTTATGCGTACATTTTGTACGAATGTCATCTAATCAAACCCTTATAAAATTGTGCCAAGGCTATCAAAAAACTTAGACGCACTTTTGAGGAAAATCCTCAATGGCGCACATTTGAGCGTTCAACCTCGTCAATCAAAAAAAAGTGCGCCAAGCCTTTATTGGTGCACTAATTCATTTCTTTGAGTATTCTTGATATGCGAGCCTTGACTTTGGCATCGTCTTGACTGTCGTGTTCTTGAATGTTGTGTCTCGACTGCTCTGCCATGCCTTGAGACTTGTGTTTTCTCTTTTAGTAGACCTTCATACGCTTGTTTGTGCGACAAACCTCCCTACTGATAAGATTGATGAAAGTGCGCCAAGCTCCTGACTCGCACACTTCTATCATTTTACGCCAAGGTTCTAGAAGTGAGGTTTAGTGTCATTTATGCACCATCTTTTGTTCGGAGCACTTTTTGTATCAAAGTAAGCCAGAACTGTCCGGACTAGTGATTTGTGCGACAATATTGTTTTTGGCCATTAGTGCGTCAATGTTATTTTTGGCCACTTGTGCGCCAATGTTATTTTCGGCCATTTGTGCGCCAATGTTGTTTGGCCATTTGTGCGTCAATAATAGTTTTTGGCCCATTATGCACGGATGATTTATTTTCTTCCTAAATTGATGATTTATGCGTATGTACCCATTATTCTCTTTAATAATGCTTAGCACTTGATTTCTTTCTGGTTCTCTTTTATCCAGTTATTTTAGTTAATTCTGGTTATTTCCTGAACGTGGGATTCTTGATATGGATCTTGATTTCCTGACATGAGCTAAGTGATTGTATACTATGAATGAATTCCTGAATCTTGACATGGAACTAATAATCCTAATACACATGATCCTGATACTCCTGGTAGTGGCTAAACGTAGCACACTCTTGACTTGAGAATTCCTGTAACTGCCCTTATCAAGGCTATTAGTAGCACATGTATTGCAAGTCATGTATTCTCGTGGTTGATTTTGATTGTGCTTGTCAAGTTACTATTGTTTGCCATTAAAATTAGGATTGCTTTAATGACAAACTAAAGAAAGTACAAAGAGGTCCTAGATAGACAATCTAAGTATAATTTTTTTATTCTAGAGGGTGACGATAGAGATTGAGTGCTGCAGTGACTCTTTTACTCCGTTGACGGTCCATTTCGGGAGCGAGAAAGCTCTTCTCTGTTCTCTCTCTTGTGCATGTTGCTCGCCTAGGGGTGGTCTGGTTTCTCTGAAGCAGAAAAAATTTAGCCCTTAGAATGTTCAAGTTGCTCCTATTTATAGCCACCATGCTGATAGGCCATAGGTGCCGCTTATGCCTCTATTTGGTGGCTGCACAAGGCTCCTTCAACAGAATACAGTTACAACTGTAGCCGTATGCCATAGGCAGATTGCCACGTGGTCTTGGTTGAGATATGCTGTTGAAGAGATCTTGGGATTATTTTTAACCCGTTGTGTGCGTGACTTGGTTAGCTGCACAAGTAGTCAGCACTGATCGTACGAGAAATTTTCTTCAGTTGTAACAGAAAAGATCCTGTGAACCGAGAGCCGCATAACGTCATGGCCGCATAGCGTCGTGGTCGCATATGGGCTCTTAATTTGGCCTTAGTCGGATGGACACTCTGGCCACATAATGGCGAGGCCGCATGGGTCTTGTAGCCGCATACGTGCTCTCATTTGGCCTTAGTCGGATGGACACTCTGGCCACATAATGGCGAGGTCGCATGGGTCTTGTAGCCGCATACGTGCTCTCGTTTGGCCTTGGTCAGATAGACACTCTGGCTACATGATGGCGAGGCCGCATGGGTCTTGTAGCAGCATATGTGCTCTCATTTGGCTTTGGTCGGATGGACACTCTGGTCGCATGTTGACGAGGCTGCATGGATCTTTTAGCCGCATACGTGCTCTCGTTTAGCCTTGGTCGGATGGACACTATGGCCGCATGATGGCTAGGCTGCATGGGTCTTTTAGCCGCATACGTGCTCTTATTTGGCCTTGGTCGGATGGACACTCTGGCCGCATGATGGCGAGGCTGCATGGGTCTTTTAGCCCCATACGGGCTCTCATTTTGCCTTGGTCGGATGGACACTTTGGCTTCATGAAGATAAGGATGCATAGTGTCGAGGCCGCATATGTGCTCTCGTCCGCCCTTGGTCGGATGGACACTTTGGCTTCATGAGGACGATGACGCATAGAGTCGAGGCCGTATATGTGCTCTCGTCCGCCCTTGGTCTGATGGACACTTTGGCTTCATAAGACGATAACGCATAGAGTCAAGGCCGCATATGTGCTCTCGTCCGCCCTTGGTAGGATGGACACTTTGGCTTCATGAGGACGAGGACTCATAGAGTCGATGTCACATATGTGCTCTCGTCCGCCCTTGGTCTGATGGATACTTTGGCTTCATGAGGACGAGGACGCATAGAGTCGAGGCCGCATGTGTGCTCTCGTCTGCCCTTGGTCTGATGGACACTTTGGCTTCATGAGGACGAGGACGCATAGAGTCGAGGCCACATGTGTGCTCTTGTCCACGGTCTCTAAAAAAATGGGCCTTGGGAACGTCCAAGTTCCTCCTATTTATAGCCATCATGCTGATGGTTGCAACTATAGACGCATATCATGGGTGGGCTGCCACATAGCCTCGGTTGGGATATATGGTTGATAAAATCTCGGGGTTGTTCTCAACCCATTGTGTGCGTGACTTGGTCAACTGGACATGTAGTCAGCACTGATTGTTTGAAGATCTTTTCGGTTGTAACGACACGATTTTACAAACTGACTGTCTCATAGGGTCGTTGACGCATACGTGCTCTCGTCTGGCTTTGGTATGATGAACACTCTGGCTTCATGAGGACGAGGGTGCATTGAGTCGAGGCCGCATAGGACACATAGAATCTGGGACACATAGGGCGCATGGAGTCTGGGATGCATGTGGCCAGAGACGCATTGTCACGCCCCTCTCCCAGAATACTGGGTAAATATGAGGACTGACATGGCCAACCGCACCTTGCAGAATACCGAAGTAAGCCCCAATGTGTTAAGGTTATCTAGAAGACATATGGGTGAACTCTAGCATGCTATGACGTCAGTCCTAAAGCCGAAAATTCCTAGTATCTCAATCCATCAACACAAGTACAAGAGTATATCATATATGAAAGTAAAAAGATGTCCCAAATTACATACCACATATGATCATGAAGCTAGTGAATACAAAATATTGCACTAGCAGAGTATCTTATACATGATCAAATATACTAGCCATGGTCTAATATATACATCATGTTGACCAAAGTCAGAGAAGTGATCTCAAAATAATGGACTAACACTGCCTCTTGCTAAAATACCACAAAATAAGATAACACTACGAGGGGTGGAGGAAGAAAACCCACTCGCGAGCTTCGGCCGCAGTCCTACGAGTGCGAACCATCTTGCTGGAAGTGCGGTGGATCCTAGTTCACCTCGGGATAATCTGGCCATAAAAACCAGTGGGTCATAACCCCAAGCAACAAGTACCACAAAGGAGCTCAAGGTGATATACCAAACACATCACAACATACAACAGAAAAAAGACATAAAATAAATGCAGATCGAGACTTGTACGGTACCAATATACTTGTCTCAAAATATAACAGGAAGAACTGATAACAAAAATGCTTAAAAAAGGAAAGTAAGGCAACGAGCGGCAAGAGGGCATAGGAACTACTATGGATCGGGACCACAACCCTTAAACCAAACAAGGACCGGGATTGTAGACCTTCACCCGAGCAGAACTTAGCATTCTAACCACGCGTCGTGAGAAATAAAACTAGAAGAGCGAACTATAATGAAAGTAACAACATTTATTGCACGGCCAAACAGATCTACGGCTTGCTACAATTAACTAGCTAGGGTTGTCACAAGCCTTAATTACTAAATGCATATTTTAAGAATATTGCTACTACCGGCACTGCAGTTAACCCGGATGGCCAAGGGTACGCTTGTCGAGTAAACTTAAATGCACATTCAATATCACAACAAGATAACTTGTAACTTGTCATAACATAAATTAAACTTGTAAGCATAAACTTAAAACTTATGATCATAAACTTGCTTTATAAACATAAACTTGCATATAAACTTGTCTCATAAGTGCCGCAGCACGCGTAAACTTGGTCAGTCATGGAGCCCTTGCCTAGCAGGGCTAGTCCATCCTACATGGGGCCCTTAGAGATCGGGGTAGTCAGTAGCGCAATATTCTTCCCTCCCAATGATCTAGGTAATTCTTATCTTGTTTAATCATTACTAAATTATTTTGAGTTCTCGTGTCGTGGACACTTGAGAACTCCCTAGAATGACGAGTCGCGAGTATGATCTTTTCATGAGTTATCGTATTCGTGACAAGCGATACATTGGGCAATATTCACACTCGATTGCCCGATGTCAAATGCAATAGATTTCCATACACAAACATTTTTACGGTATTGTGAGAATTGTGAACTCGTACATAAACTTGTCTCGTGAACTACATACAAAACTTGTCTAAAAATATCAACTTGTATCGACATAAGGAAGAACACAACAATAATCACCAAAATAAATTATTAAATGGACATTATTAAAAGGAACACAAAATGCACACAAAAATTCCTGGCCGTATGGACCTACTGGCCGCATGGACTCACTAGCCGCATGCACCCACTGGACGCATGCACCCAAGTGCTGAGTGCCGGGTCATTAAATGCGTGTCAGTGACTAAATATGATTGATGTGACATGAAATAAAGTGTATCAGGGAGATAAGACAAAAATCATAAAAAAGATGTGCAAGGTGAAGAAGATTTATACGTCCACAAAGAAAAGAGGCGCATAGGGGCACTGCCGCATAAGTCCGCTTGCCGAATGCTCTCTCATCCGCATGGGTGTTTCCTTTGGAATTAGCAAATTTCTTATTCGTTCAGCGAGTGAATACACAAAGAGTTCAAGGACTTAGTTCCAGAACACTTTATGTAATAAACAGTCATGCATCCAACAAGATGGACGTATGCTGAAAGGTATATGCGGCACAGAGTTCAGGCTGCATAATACTCTCTGCCACATATGATGCTGGCCGCATGAGCACTTCGTCTTCTCCAACAGCAACTTCAGTCATGGCGGAAAAGCTCCAAAAACTAAAATTTTATTTTCTTCATAAAAACTTCATTTTAACTCCAAATCAAGCGAAACAAAAGCCAAATTACACAAAATAAAATGCTCTAACATAAAAAATAACTATTTTTTGAAAATACTAAGTTTCAATAGATCAAAACCAAAGAAAACTCATGGAACCCATAAAAAATCCTAACTTAAAACTCAGATCTACTAAAATCTACCCACAAAAACCAAAAACTCCAAGAACTAAAAATGATGAGGAACACAAAGGAAATATTTTCTATCAAATGCATTTTTAAAACAACACATATGAAAAAAATCCAAAAATCAAGGCTTCACCATTGAGCAAGATGTACTTGCCTTGGGTGGCTCCTAGCCTCTACCTCTCACGGTCCAAGTCACCGTAACTTCTTCCTAGTGTTAGGGTTTGGCTAGAGGAAGCTTGAAGAAGAGTAGGAAGAAGGAAGTAAGAAGAGTGGAATAAAAAAATGAGTGAGGAGAGAGAAATACCCATATATATACTAAGAGGAGAGAAAGATGGTTTAGTCATGGGTTCAATCAAATAAACCAAACCAGGTGTACATTCTACATACAGATCCTAAACCGAATCTATGGCAATGCCAATGAATATTCTACTGATCTCGGGTAGTCTCTCTCAACAACAAAAAAATAACAATAATTAAAATGACAAGAACCAACACTAAGAAATACAACATGAATACATTGTCAAAAAAATTAAATTCTAGAAATACCAAATCTGGAATCGGGTGTGACACGCATGGGGCGCATGGAGTCTGGTCCTCGTGGAGATCTTGACGCATAAATAGCTTGATGCATAGAGAACTTGGCTCATGGAGAGCTTGGCGCATAGGTCTTGTATGTGTGTGGCTTGTAGTCTGGCCGCATGGATGCACTTGCAGACTTGCTTTGGGGATCTAGACGAGTCCCTTGGCCGCATAGCTTCTTTGCAGCATGACTAAGGCAGGCTTTGAGGCATATCTCCTGGCACATTGACTCAGATTTTTTATGCTTCTACAACTGTCTTATTTTGCATCATGTTTAAGGCAAATTCTTGAGCACCACGGTCATGAATCCTTGATAATTGCCCAGGTTAATAACTAGAATAATAATCTAGAAAGCATCTAGAGAGATTTTCTGGCTACATGCAGTCCCGGTATCCCAGCGACACCTGATGGATTTGGAGCTCTCCTTCGTGAGGGGAACACTTCCAACACACCGACGAGTGTTACACTACCAGAAAAGAAAAGAGATGATTATGCCTGATTAATTTATACTATGTACCCGTTCGTTTGGATAACCCGGATAGTCTGCAGGACATATGGCTGTAAGAAATCTCAAACTACATGTGTTAGTAACTAGGACTGTGATAACCCTAGTTAGCTAATGATAGCAAACCGTAGGACATGATTGGCCGCGATTGCTTGATTTTTAGTCTAGTATTGTCATGATTTACTTAACATCTGATCCCGAACTGTAACCTGAGTACTGATTTCGGATATTCCAGGTTATACTCCAGAGCATGTTTAACTGTTATCTTTAACTGTTGCACTTATTTAACTGTTCCTTATGCTATTATTCTTGTCTTGTCTGTATGCTGATTTTTAGTTCATAAGTTTGTCTTCCTTGTGGTACTTGTTGTTTGGGGTCTAACCCCACTGATTTTGTTTGGCCAAATTTTGGAGCAGGACCGCAGGATCTTCCGTACTTTCCTCCTCAATATGGTGAACACGAGGAGCACCCGAGGATATGAGTGGGTTTCTTCTTCCTCACCCACTTGATCTTGTACATTATACTTTTGAGATGTTTAGCCACTGAGCACGTATTTAGCTCGTATTTTGGGATTCTTGATACTGCAGCATGCGGGCCTACATGTAAAGCATATTCTAGACTATAGCTAGAGCTGATCATGTAATATTGTACTCT
This sequence comes from Iris macrosiphon, assembly GCA_036927795.1. Taxonomy (NCBI): domain Eukaryota; kingdom Viridiplantae; phylum Streptophyta; class Magnoliopsida; order Asparagales; family Iridaceae; genus Iris; species Iris macrosiphon. The sequence continues at coordinate 168,878,367 of JAYESA010000015.1, forward strand.
GCTAGTTCTTCATTCTGGTAACTAACTTCATGATCATCTAGGTATGTATAGTTTGGGACTTCTTATTATTATATATTTTGGTGATCATACATCTTGTAAACTTGTTGTCTGTTTGAGATTGAGACACATAGAAATCTTGACCCATGATTGCCTGATGGATTATAGAGTAAATCCTCACATGTCTAGACAGCCGTGACCGTATCTCGGGGTATAGAGTACTCTGATATACGTAGCTGGCTTTGTCAGCCCCCGCTCTCCAGTATTCTGGTTTCTGGGACGTGACAAGCCATCTCTAATAGGGATTTCTAAAATTGAGTTTATATCCTACTTGGCATTGTATTTTAAAGAAATTTATATTGTCACGACCCACACCTGGAAAATCGGACATGAGTCGTGGGTACGTCCAGCCTACGCCGCAGCATCGGCGGTAGAACGCTGTCTAGGTCAACTATCTAGATAATAATCTCACACAAAAATCGGGCATGACCTCTCCAAAAGGAGGGCAACCACACAAACAATATATATATATCTGCCGAGATCTCAACTCCAAACGGAGGAGCAATATCATAAAGATAACCACAAGTACTCAATCACGAATCTAAGCACGATAGATAACAAAGAAGACTAACAACTATAAAGTCTAACCACCAACTACTACTACAACAACCACAACATCAATAATAATAATAATACAACAATACATCATCCAAAATAATATACAAACAAGGTCTCAATCCAAAACCGGAGACAAATCCGGTGCTAAAAGCTAATAAAAACAACAACAAGATCCTAGTGATCCCGGCTACCAACCCGAAAATCACCTCTAAACTAGAGGGTCCCTGTCTGCACCATCGACAGGCTCAGGTCCATAAAACGTCGGACACCAATCCTCCGGATACTCTGAAAAATATGTCCAGTCAGGACTGGAGCAAGTACATCTCTAACAGCAGTTCCATTTAAATGATAAAAACTATAAAACAGTTATAGCAAGTAGCAAGAAGAAAGAAGTATGAAACAGGAAATAAACATGTATCACTGGTGCATAAAGGTAAAGATGCAGGAATATCAGAAACAAGATAGTAGTAACTGTAAGATACAGGAAATCTAAGCTAAGATCAAGTCCGTGCACATGAACGTGTAGTGAGTCCAGCATGAAAAATATGTAGTGAGTCAAGTCCAGAAATATGTAAGTGAGACAAGTCAAGAAATGCATGAGAGTCCAGACTATAAAGAATGAACTCGGTGTCTTTGAAATACTTGTTTCGACATGTAAACGGCTAGGGGTAAGTACGGCTCACCGCGCACTGGGTGCGCGGCTGCTATCATTCCAGATTAGACCAGAGGGAGTGATTCCTGATGATGCCAGATAGGAATGTTTACATGTCTACTCGAGTATTTCCCCGCCCCGACTAATACAAGTGGATCCAAGACCCGACACGCAAATCAAGATGAGTCCAGCCTGAACATGAGTGATGCCTGTAGGTGATGCCAGTAGTGATTCCAGAATAGAGGCCAGAAACATAAAATGTACGTGTCGCAAGTAAATGAATCCAGAAATACCAGTCAGTGTCCCGTGTTGTGCCAGAATAATCAGATGATACTATACTAGAAGCTGAATCATAATAAATATCAGATAATGAAAACTATCAGAGAATGTACTCGCCTGACGTCCTGAGCAACTAGCGATCCGAACTGGTGTCGCAAGGACCTAATGCGAAAAGCAAGGTTAAACAGGGTTCTAATGAGTTAAACAGATATAAAATAACTAAAAATAGGCTTCTAGGGTCGTTCTAGGTCAAACGGGTCAAACCGGTGAAATCTGGGTCAAAAAGTCAACTCTAGGTCCAAAAAGTCAACTCTGGGTCAAAACTAGGTCAAAAGTTGACTTTGGCGGTCAACCGAGTCAACTACGGTCAAGTCTGGGTCAAACTAGGGTGCTCCTGAAATTCTAGGTCAAACCGAGCTCATTAAGCTAGAAAACTCTCAAACTCGCCTCCTTGAGATACCGGGATACCCTCGGTATCCGATACCTCAACCTAGGCCACGCACCCCGCCTAAACCCGCTAAAACCTATGCTAGCACACGTAATTATATATATATAAACATATAAAAATCATTCCAAGACAAATCCTAGGCTATTGCTCAAAAACTCCGCTCGAAACCCAATACCTTGGTTATCTTAAGGTATTGAGGTTTCGCCCTAAGGCCCTCTAACTAGCTATCTAGCTATTAATTATATACCTAGTTATTAATCTAGGCTAGGTAATATATATATCTACCATATTTATATATATCTAAGTATGTATATACCTATGTATATAGATATCCACACACATTTACCCGATTACCCATATATACCTTACCCAACTCAAAATGCATATATATATACCTATCTAGATATCTATAGATATAGATATAACTATATGTATATAGATATCTATGCACTTAGGTAGATATATACCTAATACCTAGATATCTATCTATCCATCTAACTATTATCTATCTATCTATAGATATATCTATCTATCTTATGTATCTAATTTAACTATCTAACTAGTTATTTACCTATCTATCTATCTATTAGTCTATCTAGTTAACTATCTATCTATCTATCAACTTATCTATCTACTTACCTATTTATCTATCAACTAACTAATACCTATCTATTTAATCTATCAATCTAACTAACTATCTAGCTAGTTATATATCTATCTATTCTATTTATATAGAAACATCTATCTATCTATGAATCTAGCTAGCTATCTATCTAACAATCTATAATATCTATCAATCTACTAATCTATCTATCTATTAAACCACTCTCCTTGCTACTGAACTCGCTGCTTGCTGCTGCTACTAGCGCTGCGAATACTAGCTGCTGCTGCTGCTGCTGCCCTTGCTTGCTGCTGCTGCTGCTGCATAGCTGCTGTTGCTGCGCTGCTGTCTGCTGCAGTCTGCACAGCGCGCTGTGCGCTGCCTGCTGGCTGCAGTCTGCTGGCTCCCCCCCCCTCCATCACAAACACACACACACACACGCCTATACATATATATATATATCTATAACACTCTATATATATATATATATACACACACATATATATACATATATCACTAGATATATATATATATACACACACTTATAATCTAACACACACACACACTAACACACTCACAAACACACTAATACACACACACTTAAACACACATACACATATAAATATACATAGCTATATATATATATATAAACACCTATATATATATAGATATATATACACACACTCATCAAATATATATATATACACATAGACATATACATATACAAGTACATAAATATAAATACACACATATAAATACAAATATATATACATATAAACACATATATATAAATATATATATATATAGACACACACAAAAATATATATATATATCAAGACACAATACACAAATACAACACAACACTCTCACAACACGCCCCACTCACGCCCAACGACCCCGACACGCACCAACACCCTAAAATATATAAAATATAGCCCGAAAACTCTAGCACACACTCTCCGATACTAACCCAACGCGCGCACAAAGCCGAAACGAGGAAACCAAGTCGAAATGGCCGTTCGGTCATTTCGACGAACACGTGGTGCGCGGCTCGGAAAACCTCCTGAAACGCACACCAAACGAACTCGGAATCGGCCCAAAATTTATCCACGCGCTCTACACGATGCCTAGATCCTAGAAAATGCACTCCCGCGTCGATTCTAGGCCCGTGGCGGAAACGCACACGCACTTAGAATCGGCGACGACGAAAAGCCCCAATTTCGCCCGAAACGCCCGTTTCTCCGCGACGCGGCTTCCCGTGTCCGAACGGAGACACGCACTCACCCTCTAGACACCCGACAACGTCTACCTAGGTCCATCTAACCTAGGGCATCACCCAAAATTGGGCCAATCTCGGATTCCACCCGAAATCGACACAAAACCTAGTGTTAAAGTCTCCAAACACTACCCAACTAGTTCCAACTTCCTCCCACGGGTAGCCTAAGGGTCTAGGAAGGTTCTAAAATATTAATTACACTATAAAAGAGTAATTACAAGAGGAAATTTAGGGTTTACCTCTTGGGAGTTGGAATCCCAAGCCAAAATCTCCAAAATCTCTCCAAATTCACCTCCTACAAGCTCCAAGCCTTAAATCCAAGCTCCAACACCAAATCTAGGCTCTACCCACCTAGGTTGGGGAAGAATGTAGGGTTAGGGTTCACAAATAAAGAAGGAATGGAAGAAAATAGGAAGAGGGACTTACTTTGGAGGAAGAAGGAGAAGAAGAAGAAGTGGAGAAGAAGAAGAAGTGAAGAAGAAGAAGAAGAAGAAGAAGAAGAAGAGAAAGAATGCAAAGAGGGAGAGGGCTGCTGTGCTCACGGATGGGGAGGGCTGTGGGAAGCTCACGGGTGGGGGTAGGTAGGGGTTTTACAAGTTTTAGTTTCCCAAAACGCCCCTATTCACTCGGTTTGGGTTTCGGGTCTCCGAATGCACTCAAACTAGTTCCAAATCTCTCCAACTAACCTCCTAAAAAATAAAATAATAAATCTAAGCCCCAAAATAATTCTCACAAGGGTGTGGGCTGGGTCGGACATGGGTCCACTAGGGTCTGACATGGGTCCAGGCTAGCCCAAATCCTAAAACAATCAAAATAAAAATAATAAAAAATAATGCAATCACTAATTAAATATAAATACAATTAATTATAAATAATACACAATTAACCAAATTAAAAAAAAAAAAAATACCCGGCTCTGGAAATGGGGTGGTGACAAGCCTATCCTCCTTAGAAAATTTCGTCCTCGAAATTTAAAGTCAATCACACTCCTCTAGGTCAAACCCCCAACAATCACAGTCAAGAAATTCTACCTAAACAACATACAAGATCAGGGTCCTACTGGTCGTGTTATCACAGTCTTAATCAGGGTCACTAAACTATCTACCACAGCACAAAACGTCTAACAGGTACTAATGAAGCACACCACAAGGAATGGAAAGGACAGGAAGAAGAAACAAGAGACAGACCTGCTAACCCGACATCCGTAGCATCGGCCTCCTCGACCGTCAACGCATAAGCCCTGCCCTGCTGGGGTGTATCCCTCTGCTGGTGCGGGGCCTGATGCTGTGCCACAGATGGCCTAGCTCCAACTCTCTGATCCTGTGCTCCACCCAATGGAGGTGCAGTGGAGCAATCTCGCATCTGGTGAGCAGCGGATCCACAGAACAAACACACCTTCAGCCTCCTCCTACAAACATCCCAAGTGTGTCCTGCCTTCCTGCAGTAGGCACAAGTGGGCACCCTCTGATCCTGACCCTGCTGTGCTGCCTTCTGCACATAGGGACGCTTAGCTGGTCCCGCACTACCACTGGCACTGCCTGAATCATCCCTGCCTCTCTTGGACTTGAGCTCCAAGTCATCCTCTGCTCTCTGAGCATCTCCTACTATCTGCTCAAAAGTTGCCTCGCGGTCGCTCCTGGTCAAAGACTTGACCGCCATAACCAAGCCCTTGCGAAACTTCCTCGCCTTGGCTGCCTCACTCAAGCCATCCACGAATCTGCCCAGACGGCAGAACTCCGCTGCGTACTCGTCCACTGTCATGCTCCCTTGGACGAGTGCCTCGAACTGGCTCTCCAAAGCACTAAGCGCCACATCTGGGAAAAATTTCTCCTTAAAAAGCCTCTTGAAAGCCTCCCAAGTAAGCCCTGGCGCTGCAATCCTCGTATCAGTGCGATACCACGTCAAGGCGAGGTCGAACATCTGACTGCCCGCTGCCTCTATCTGCATGCTGTCTGGAATCTGTGCCAGCCTGAAGATCCCCTCGATCTGCTCTATCCAGTCATCCGCGTACAGGATCCCTTCTGTACCATGGAACTCCTTGGGCCGCATCCTCTGAAAGTCAATGATACTACCCGGCCTCGGAAGCTGAATCTGATCTGCCTGTGGCTGAATCTGTGCCACTCTGTCCACTGCCGTCATGGCCACCTGGTGGGCGTTCTCAATGCCCAGCCTCATCACATCCACCTGACGGTGCTGCGCGTCCATCATCTCCCTGAAGAACGCAAACAACTGCGCGGCATCTACTGGAGCAGGAAGTGGTGGAGGAACCACCGGAACGACTGGGGTAGTCCTCGGATCGATAAGTGGAGAAGGATCCCCGAGAGAAACAGAGGCTCCCTCAACCGCAGGAGTGGTGAGTGGAGCGGTAGCAGCTGCCTGAATACGAGCTGGACGAGAGGTAGCAGACCTCTCCGAGGCAACTGTTGGAACGGTACGATGGGATCGTGTCTTCGGAGGCATCCTGAACACAGATCAAAAGAAGTCAATACGGCGCAAGATACGATATCATCAAAGAAGGACAGTAATATTTCAAAAGAAGCAATTTCAGAATAATTAGATTAGAATTGTTCCTAGTCGTGATTGAGTACACACTCATCCTAGATCCTAGATCCTATAGCAGGCTCGCAGTAGTACAACTAAGTTGTTGTACCACCACGACATCGCACTAATTGCGAATCGCGACCTGCATGGGGCCGCCACCAAAAATGAGTCACGACCCACACCCGGAAAATCGGACATGAGTCGTGGGTACGTCCAGCCTACGCCGCAGCATCGGCGGTAGAACGCTGTCTAGGTCAACTATCTAGATAATAATCTCACACAAAAATCGGGCATGACCTCTCCAAAAGGAGGGCAACCACACAAACAATATATATATATCTGCCGAGATCTCAACTCCAAACGGAGGAGCAATATCATAAAGATAACCACAAGTACTCAATCACGAATCTAAGCACGATAGATAACAAAGAAGACTAACAACTATAAAGTCTAACCACCAACTACTACTACAACAACCACAACATCAATAATAATAATAATACAACAATACATCATCCAAAATAATATACAAACAAGGTCTCAATCCAAAACCGGAGACAAATCCGGTGCTAAAAGCTAATAAAAACAACAACAAGATCCTAGTGATCCCGGCTACCAACCCGGAAATCACCTCTAAACTAGAGGGTCCCTGTCTGCACCATCGACAGGCTCAGGTCCATAAAACGTCGGACACCAATCCTCCGGATACTCTGAAAAATATGTCCAGTCAGGACTTGAGCAAGTACATCTCTAACAGCAGTTCCATTTAAATGATAAAAACTATAAAACAGTTATAGCAAGTAGCAAGAAGAAAGAAGTATGAAACAGGAAATAAACATGTATCACTGGTGCATAAAGGTAAAGATGCAGGAATATCAGAAACAAGATAGTAGTAACTGTAAGATACAGGAAATCTAAGCTAAGATCAAGTCCGTGCACATGAACGTGTAGTGAGTCCAGCATGAAAAATATGTAGTGAGTCAAGTCCAGAAACATGTAAGTGAGACAAGTCAAGAAATGCATGAGAGTCCAGACTATAAAGAATGAACTCGGTGTCTTTGAAATACTTGTTTCGACATGTAAACGGCTAGGAGTAAGTACGGCTCACCGCGCACTGGGTGCGCGGCTGCTATCATTCCAGATTAGACCAGAGGGAGTGATTCCTGATGATGCCAGATAGGAATGTTTACATGTCTACTCGAGTATTTCCCCGCCCCGACTAATACAAGTGGATCCAAGACCCGACACGCAAATCAAGATGAGTCCAGCCTGAACATGAGTGATGCCTGTAGGTGATGCCAGTAGTGATTCCAGAATAGAGGCCAGAAACATGAAATGTACGTGTCGCAAGTAAATGAATCCAGAAATACCAGTCAGTGTCCCGTGTTGTGCCAGAATAATCAGATGATACTATACTAGAAGCTGAATCATAATAAATATCAGATAATAAAAACTATCAGAGAATGTACTCGCCTGACGTCCTGAGCAACTAGCGATCCGAACTGGTGTCGCAAGGACCTAATGCGAAAAGCAAGGTTAAACAGGGTTCTAATGAGTTAAACAGATATAAAATAACTAAAAATAGGCTTCTAGGGTCGTTCTAGGTCAAACGGGTCAAACCGGTGAAATCTGGGTCAAAAAGTCAACTCTAGGTCCAAAAAGTCAACTCTGGGTCAAAACTAGGTCAAAAGTTGACTTTGGCGGTCAACCGAGTCAACTACGGTCAAGTCTGGGTCAAACTAGGGTGCTCCTGAAATTCTAGGTCAAACCGAGCTCATTAAGCTAGAAAACTCTCAAACTCGCCTCCTTGAGATACCGGGATACCCTCGGTATCCGATACCTCAACCTAGGCCACGCACCCCGCCTAAACCCGCTAAAACCTATGCTAGCACACGTAATTATATATATATAAACATATAAAAATCATTCCAAGACAAATCCTAGGCTATTGCTCAAAAACCCCGCTCGAAACCCAATACCTTGGTTATCTTAAGGTATTGAGGTTTCGCCCTAAGGCCCTCTAACTAGCTATCTAGCTATTAATTATATACCTAGTTATTAATCTAGGCTAGGTAATATATATATCTACCATATTTATATATATCTAAGTATGTATATACCTATGTATATAGATATCCACACACATTTACCCGATTACCCATATATACCTTACCCAACTCAAAATGCATATATATATACCTATCTAGATATCTATAGATATAGATATAACTATATGTATATAGATATCTATGCACTTAGGTAGATATATACCTAATACCTAGCTATCTATCTATCCATCTAACTATTATCTATCTATCTATAGATATATCTATCTATCTTATGTATCTAATTTAACTATCTAACTAGTTATTTACCTATCTATCTATCTATTAGTCTATCTAGTTAACTATCTATCTATCTATCAACTTATCTATCTACTTACCTATTTATCTATCAACTAACTAATACCTATCTATTTAATCTATCAATCTAACTAACTATCTAGCTAGTTATATATCTATCTATTCTATTTATATAGAAACATCTATCTATCTATGAATCTAGCTAGCTATCTATCTAACAATCTATAATATCTATCAATCTACTAATCTATCTATCTATTAAACCACTCTCCTTGCTACTGAACTCGCTGCTTGCTGCTGCTACTAGCGCTGCGAATACTAGCTGCTGCTGCTGCTGCTGCCCTTGCTTGCTGCTGCTGCTGCTGCATAGCTGCTGTTGCTGCGCTGCTGCATAGCTGCTGTTGCTGCGCTGCTGTCTGCTGCTGTCTGCACAGCGCGCTGTGCGCTGCCTGCTGGCTGCAGTCTGCTGGCTCCCCCCCCCCCTCCATCACAAACACACACACACACACGCCTATACATATATATATATCTATAACACTCTATATATATATATATACACACACATATATATACATATATCACTAGATATATATATATACACACACTTATAATCTAACACACACACACACTAACACACTCACAAACACACTAATACACACACACTTAAACACACATACACATATAAATATACATAGCTATATATATATATATAAACACCTATATATATATAGATATATATACACACACTCATCAAATATATATATATACACATAGACATATACATATACAAGTACATAAATATAAATACACACATATAAATACAAATATATATACATATAAACACATATACATATATATAAATATATATATATATAGACACACACAAAAATATATATATATCAAGACACAATACACAAATACAACACAACACTCTCACAACACGCCCCACTCACGCCCAACGACCCCGACACGCACCAACACCCTAAAATATATAAAATATAGCCCGAAAACTCTAGCACACACTCTCCGATACTAACCCAACGCGCGCACAAAGCCGAAACGAGGAAACCAAGTCGAAATGGCCGTTCGGTCATTTCGACGAACACGTGGTGCGCGGCTCGGAAAACCTCCTGAAACGCACACCAAACGAACTCGGAATCGGTCCAAAATTTACCCACGCGCTCTACACGATGCCTAGATCCTAGAAAATGTGCTCCCGCGTCGATTCTAGGCCCGTGGCGGAAACGCACACGCACTTAGAATCGGCGACGACGAAAAGCCCCAATTTCGCCCGAAACGCCCGTTTCTCCGCGACGCGGCTTCCCGTGTCCGAACGGAGACACGCACTCACCCTCTAGACACCCGACAACGTCTACCTAGGTCCATCTAACCTAGGGCATCACCCAAAATTGGGCCAATCTCGGATTCCACCCGAAATCGACACAAAACCTAGTGTTAAAGTCTCCAAACACTACCCAACTAGTTCCAACTTCCTCCCACGGGTAGCCTAAGGGTCTAGGAAGGTTCTAAAATATTAATTACACTATAAAAGAGTAATTACAAGGGGAAATTTAGGGTTTACCTCTTGGGAGTTGGAATCCCAAGCCAAAATCTCCAAAATCTCTCCAAATTCACCTCCTACAAGCTCCAAGCCTTAAATCCAAGCTCCAACACCAAATCTAGGCTCTACCCACCTAGGTTGGGGAAGAATGTAGGGTTAGGGTTCACAAATAAAGAAGGAATGGAAGAAAATAGGAAGAGGGACTTACTTTGGAGGAAGAAGGAGAAGAAGAAGAAGTGGAGAAGAAGAAGAAGTGAAGAAGAAGAAGAAGAAGAAGAAGAAGAGAAAGAATGCAAAGAGGGAGAGGGCTGCTGTGCTCACGGATGGGGAGGGCTGTGGGAAGCTCACGGGTGGGGGTAGGTAGGGGTTTTACAAGTTTTAGTTTCCCAAAACGCCCCTATTCACTCGGTTTGGGTTTCGGGTCTCCGAATGCACTCAAACTAGTTCCAAATCTCTCCAACTAACCTCCTAAAAAATAAAATAATAAATCTAAGCCCCAAAATAATTCTCACAAGGGTGTGGGCTGGGTCGGACATGGGTCCACTAGGGTCTGACATGGGTCCAGGCTAGCCCAAATCCTAAAACAATCAAAATAAAAATAATAAAAAATAATGCAATCACTAATTAAATATAAATACAATTAATTATAAATAATACACAATTAACCAAATTAAAAAAATAAAAAAAAAATACCCGGCTCTGGAAATGGGGTGGTGACATATATCCTAGTTGGCATAATTTTTACATAAAAATTATACCAACAAAAAAACTTCTTCAATGGTTCTCCATTTCTATCCTATGTTATAAGAAATAGAAAATAAAAAGATCAATCTAATGAACTAGTTTGAAAGTTTCATCCAATATTAAATTCTATTAGAGATGGAGAATTTCTACGAAATAGAAATTTTCTATCATATATGAGCGCCATGTAGGATATAAATTGGAATAGAAACCATTGTTGGAAGAAGTTTTTTCTAAAAATAATTTCTACCTTAGAAATATAGGAGATAGAAATCACGAAAAAACTTTGATACAGATGACTGTGTCAACACTTTGATTCAACCACTGTACGACAAGTGGGCCCCCTCTCTCTTCGTAAAGCGTGCAGGTTTATATATATATATATAAACTTTGAGGTGGGGCTCACTTGTCATACAGTGGCTGTTTCAAAAAAATTCTCGAAACCCACATTGGAGATGGCCTTACATGATTGATCTTCAAAGACCAGAGATACTATTTATAAAACTGTGTTTGTATCTCCAAGATCCAACCTACAGTATTGTCCTCTTTTATTAAGAGAGAGATTGGATACACATTTGTGTTTTTTTAAACTCCCACCATAATTGAAGAAATAATTCGCTTTCTCGTGGAATCGAACTCATTCACCATGATGCGTTATGTCTCCACATATTGACCAATAAGACCACCAGGATGTGTTATGTCTTCACCTACTGACCAATAGAGCCAGGAGGCTGACTTTGACTGTGTTTAGATTGGTTCTCATTCAATAATGTCTCAACTAAGACTTTTAAGTAGTATTTTAAAAATCAAATCGGACCGGCTGGTTCGACCGGTTGATCCGTGAATTGGTCATTTTTTCGGTCCGGTACAGTATTGACCGACTGTTTTTTCAAAATCTGATTGTAAATGAATATTTTTGTAAAATCAGTGTCCATAAGATATTAAACTTGGGCCACTTAGGTTAATCTAGTGGTTGAACCGGTTTGACCTGACTAGTGCCTTGGTTTGGTCGGATCTTATTTAAAGCACTGGTTTTAAGTTCAATTTGTTTTTATTTTATTTTTAAACTTCGAAGTCATAATTGATAATTGTGCGAGTTAATAGAATCCCTCCACGTTATAGGCTTATATATGTTTCTTGGTAAAAAGTATTTTGAGTAAAATTACTAGGGTTGAAATAGAACAAACTCAGAAAATTAAATTGGGGAGTGCGGACATCCAAAGAACTGTAAATGCTCTACAAAGCAGAAGCAAATATTTAAAACAAATTCAAAGAAAAAATACAAATCCGGTATGAAATAATTTGTACTTTTTTGAAACTTGTCAAAGTCCACATTCCATTACATTAAAGTTGAGAGAGGAAAGAAGCTTATGACATTGAAAATGCTTATGAAACTGACCTCCAATATAAACCCACTTTCAAGTAACCATATATTATACTTTTAATAATAATACATTGCTAAAAAATAATAAGAAAAGTCGATAGTCAAATTTTATCTTTTTAAACAAAATTCTTGAATTTAGGACAACTAAAATGAGAATCTAACTTTAAAATTGACTGATAGTTTTTAAAATAATTTTTTTTTAATTAGCTTATACTTTTTTCCCTTTGCATAGTTTAATCCGTTTATATCTTACTAAGATTATTTTTCATGATTTTTAGTTTATTCCAATATAAAATTTCTTGATAAGTTTATCCAAATCTAAGACAAAATTATATTATGTGGCCGTATCTTAATAAATTCATTTGTGGAGGTTCTTTCTGCAAAATATCATTCTGATTGATTGCGTACTTATTCCTCTTATTATTCCTCTTTTCAGAATTAGATCTGTCCTTCTCTCTCAGTTCAATCAGAGTTCTGGTCACCGGCGGAGAACCGTAAGGAAGCGATCACCCCCATGGATTCTGGAGCGGAACGAGTAGATCCACTGTGAACTACATCCCTCCAAATCCCTTATTTTCCTGGTACTTCTCTTCAATCCCCTCCCCTTTTCTCTCTATTCTGATTTAAATTTGATGTTTGAAGTATTTTTTTTTTTTTTTAGATGCAGTGATGAAAAGTTTAGGGTTTCGTTCCCCAAATTTATGCGGGAGTAGAATAAGACGTTCGAGTAGTTCTTCGAGTAATGGGAATTAACAAAAGTTTGAAACTTTGTGGGGAATAGCAAGTGAAAGTTTTTTTTTTTCTATTATATATCAGAAAGTTCGAAGCTTGGTATTTTTATAGGTTTCTTGGTGTTTTCTAGTACGGGTTATAAATTCGCTCGATTCGGATGCAAGTTGGAGATTGAAAATTAGCATTTTTTGTGTTCCTGGTGAAAAAAAAGGGGAAATTCCCTCTTTTGTAGGAGAAATTATTCAGTGGACCGGCTCGCCATTCACCACTGCCACGTGGTGAGCCCGGTCCAGTGAATAATTTCTACTTTTGTAAGAATTTCTTGGCGTGTTACTTGCTTGGGGCAAGGACGTGTGCATCTTGACCCATGAACATGTCATTGATTTTGGCATGTCCTAGTGTATTTTGGAGTATCTGTCTAGTATTTCGTATCCGATACATGTCCATCGCTATGCTGCAAGACATGGCTCCAATGTACGGGGAGTCCGTGTTTTGTGGATCCTGGCGCTCCCCATGCCTTGCATAAGCGGTACCCTCGTGGTCGAGGGATCCTTCATTGTTAATATTGTCATATTCAAGTTAACTAAACTTCTTGTTTTTTGGAAAAATATAGTTTGTCGAGTCAGTTTCCATATAAAGTTCCTCTATGGTGATTCAGTTAGAGGCATCGCAACCGATGGTTAGAAGGCTAAAATGTTGTTTATAGTATGTTTCCACTATTCTATATGTGAATAATATGCTTAATTGCTTTTTAAACTTATTTTTATACAACAATTTGAGGGCATTCAGTGTTGTTGGTTTTGGTGTCCTTGTTACTATTATAGTAGTGTCAGCGAGAGTATTGACTACAGGATATTTCATTCATTTTTGGCCACTGTCACATGTACCAATTCCATATGTATGTGCATATATGATTAGGTAAATGACGGACTTGCCTGAGAGAGCTGTGGGTTCAAACTTTCCTGCAGGACACTCAACTGATCCGCTAAATAGAGAGTCAGAACCGACTGCTTTAGATCAGCAGCCCTTTAACTTTACGTCTCCAAAGTCGTCCTTGTGGTCAAATTTATTCACATCCAAGATCTCCAACATTGATACACACCAGAGTACATCCTCTAGTGGAAAGAAGACCAAGTCTTCAAGCAATGGATGGACAACAACTTTGAGGCAAGTGATGACTGTTGGATCAATGAGGCGGCTACAGGAACGTATTCTAGGGACAAGCAAGGCCGATGTTTCAAGCTCAACTAGTGAAATATGGCTTCTGGGTGTGTGCTATAAGGCTTCGCCTGAGGAATCACAATCTGGTGTGAATAGTGGCAATGGAGTGCCTGCTTTTTTGCAAGATTTCTCATCGAGAATTTGGATAACATATCGGAGAGGTTAGTTCTGTATGAACAGTAATTCGTACAGCACTTGTAGAATTGATCAAACTAGTCAATCTGATATCACCATCGGTTCAAGAAATTTTGTTTTCCTTTAATAGACTTTATCATTCTTTCTTTTTTCTTCCTTGCAGGTTTTGATGCAATTGGCGATTCAAAACTTACCAGTGATGTCAATTGGGGTTGCATGATTAGAAGCAGTCAGATGCTTGTTGCTCAGGTACAAGTTTTATTTTGCATATTTAACAGTATCCATGGTCAAATGTTTATTTGTACCTTTCATTATTGCAATAAACTAACTCCTCAGCATATTTGTTGCAATCTACTCACAGGCTTTGCTTTTCCATCATCTTGGAAGGACGTGGAGGAAGCCTTCACAGACGGTGAGCTGGAAGGAAATAATATGCCTTGCCATACATTTTGCTCTTTAGTTATGTGTGGGATAGGTTTTTTTTTTTTTTTGGAGAAGACAGAGACTCACTATAAGAATGCATGATAGGTGCAGGGAGATGCTCAATACTGAAAACTTTTTTTTGTCTTTTTTGGCATGCAAATAAGGCATGCATGGTACTTTTTAACTTCTAATGTGGTAACACTTAGGTCAGAAGATAATAATTGTGAAAGATTGCAGTTCTACGATTATTATTATAGTTAGTCCGTTATCTACATGTCTGCTATTAGTACTCAGTTGAGTAAGTTTGTTTATTACCAACGAATAGTTCATGGTACTCATCAATTGAAGATAAGCTTGGAGAACCATGATACAGTGCAATAATTCAATGTTCTTGGCAATTCTAGGAATCTTCTAATTCTAATTATGCTTTAGTTGCTTATATGTATATAAAGGTGGTAAAGGTGGCAGGCCTTAGGGAAATCCTTAAGGGGGGTCAATAGGTTCCTTAATTTTCCATTTTAGGATACTGATGATTATCCTCTGTTGATTCTGCAGCCATATGAGCAGGAATACATTCAGATTTTACATCTCTTTGGTGATTCGGAGACTCGTGCCTTTTCCATACACAATTTGATTCAAGCAGGGAGCACATATGGCTTGACTGCTGGATCTTGGTTGGGTCCATATGCTGTGTCTCGCACGTGGGAGACTCTTGCTCGTGCAAATAGAGATCATGCTGAACCGGATGAGAGAAAGGAAACCTTGCCCATGGCTGTATACGTCGTGTCAGGTGATGAAGAGGGGGAACGGGGTGGAGCTCCAGTCATCTGTGTTGATGTTGCAGCTCGGCTTTGTGCTGATTTCAGCAAGGGCCAACTCACTTGGACACCAATTCTTCTATTAGTTCCTTTGGTTCTTGGACTAGAAAAGGTCAATCCTAGGTAAAGTTTATAATTTTTAATTTCTTTCTTCAAAACATGGGCAATGTGAGATGATGATTGTAAAGTTACTTACTATTATGCTTTTAATTCTTTTGTTCCTTACGAAACTTGTTTGATGGTCTATGTTGTTAAAATTGGGTTAACAATGCTTTGCTCTTTTTTCTTTTTAGAGTATTTGGATGGTAGGTTCAACTGAACCTAATACCTTGGTTGTATTACAAAAATTATAAAGAGGGTGACAACATAAGACATGGTCCAACTTAAAGCACAGTAAGATGTACTCTTAGAACAATCCCAAATAACACTAGAAAAAAGTTCACCATTGAAGATAATTAATGAATAATGATTTATTCCTTTTTATGCAATAGTTCAGAACATTGTTACCAGGATCGTGGGTCGTTTTGGTACGGGGTACGGGTACGCGGTACGGTACCTCAGCCGGTACGCGGTGCGGTGGGGGCAGGGCCGGCCCTGAGCTCACAGGGGCCCGAGGCGAACTTTCAAAATGAGGCCCCATACATAATGTAAAAAAAATAAAACAAAAGTAAAATAAAAATATGCCTCCACCAAGATTTGAACTAGAAATCTCTTGTGTGCAAGTCTAATGTAATAACCACTACACAACAATTGCTTTGTGATAAGAATGGTCCATGGTAAATACTAGTTCTATTTTCGGTACAAAACTATTTATATATTTAAACAAAACAAAAAATTGGGCCCTTCTGGCCCATGGGGCCCTGGGGCGGGCAGACCCTGGGTGGGGGTAGGCTTATTCGGTACGCTATTTGGGGTTGATGTTCGTTTTTATCTGGGTTGTCTTTTGTACCATATATAATTATATAGAAGTATACACCAAATATCATAAGCTCATAACCAAAGCCATCAAAATCCAAGTGAAGGAAAGCATAGACAATATTCTTGTAACTAAACCAAATATCATAAGTTCATAACCAGAGCCATCAAAATCCGGTTCGCTAAATTTGACGAACGGGTCGCGAACGCACCCCGTTCGGGGTCGTTCGTCCCAATTCGTGGGACGTAAGGGGGTTGGCGAATTAGGCAACTATGGTTCAAAACATTAGTTTCTGTAACGAGAAAATGTTTAAAGTACAACTTGCTTGCCTTCACTTTAAGATTTCATTTAATGATGTCCTAAAAGGTCACGTATTCCTTTTTAGTTAAAGCATAGGATAAATCATGATTGGAAATTTAAATGACTACAACCATATGTAGTTTATTTTGAATTTTTTGGGTACATTTTCTGCCGCATCTGCCGTGGAGGGAGTATATTGACAACCTTGATCTGAATAGAGAGTGTCACCAGCTACTTGGAATGTTTTTGGTTAACGAAGGTTAGATCTAAATATGAATAGTTATAATATTCAAATGTTTGTATGTGCTTGTATTTCTTATTACTTTTTCCTGCCATAAGGGTAACCGGCTTGTAATAGGTGGGAGAAAACTCCAGTTAGCATATATTGCCTTGGCTCCCATCCGTATATATTTTATGTATTGAGTATTGACCCCAATGTGAGTCGTTGTTGAGTGACCCTTAGTCAGAAATTTTGGTGTCTTTAGCTATCTGCATATACATATGACATGCATGACCTAATTTTTGTATTGAAGTATATCACTTAATTCAGTAATTATTAATTACGTACTAAAGTAATATAGTCTTTGTATTAAGTACTTCACCTAATTAAGTGATAAAGTAAATAGAGTATTTTTTCCGTTATGGCCTGGGTTTGAAAAATTGGCCAATACCTACATCTTGGCTTTCACTATCTAATTTGTACAAAACCGTCAAGGACCTGCAAGAAAAATCAGTACTAGCTGAAAACACAAAGATTCCTTCCTCCAATGTCTAAGTGGCTCTCATCCTGAACATACCAAAACTAGGGAAACTATCCGAAACAAGCCGATAACTAGAGGTTCAACTCAAAACAAGGCAGAATATGAGTGAAATGTGCTCTTTTCTGTTGCATATGACAACATTTAGTAGATGTCCTTATGGATACGGATCTCCATTTATGTAGATACTTAACAACAAAACCTTTTCCCCCCAAATTTTGAGGCCATTTACTTGAATCCATTCTACCATTCTATCTCTATTAAGTGCAGTCTCCTTTCTAATTTAGCAAATGCCATGCCCTTTTTTACATCCATAATCACAAATTCTTCATTTACATAAGATACAGTATGTAATCACAAACACCCCCTTTTGAGTCCAATGATGTCATGATAGGTCAAAGAATTACACTCCTCACAGATAAAAAGAAGAAAACTTTCATTTTTTATGCCACATTGAAAATTTACATGCTGGCCTTCCAATGACAAGCCATTTGTCCAATTTCAGTTTGGGGAAATTCAATTTCCTTTATGCCTAATAAATCTCTCAAAACTGCCAGAAGTTATGTATGAATTCACTCTGAATCAGAAGTATACAATTGATTCCTTTGTCACAACATGCTTACTCATAGATAGATAACAAATATATTAGCGTACTATCTATTGAAAGCATTAAAAGGAATTAATAATTTACAGATGGAACTTATATACTCTCCTTTGCTAAATATTGAGTTACATTATAAACAAAAGCACTACACTCAACAATCCATGGTATTTTGATTTGGTTCTCATAGGTCTAAATACATTGTATTTAGGATATCAGTCACATTTCAAAAGACTGTCAAACTATTAAGTAATTCACTAAATAGATTTAAACCATTTTATTTTGTTTTTGTACATTTATGAAACCTAAAGAGTTGAAACTCGAGAGCTAACAATGTTGGTCCAAAACAACAAAACTACAAGAAACTTGGAGAAAGAGACAAAACTATAACCGGGAATTGAACATTCGTTCTGGGCCTAGACATGTATTTTACACACATTGGCATTCTGTTGACAATCTCAAAATAGCATATATTTCATGTTTTTCTTTCTTTTTGAAGAGAGATTTATGTCCTTTTGATATAATGTCAGAGGTCCACTACGATCTTAGAAATTCAGATGATCTCTGTTGTTAGTTATGAATTATATATTATAATATTTGTATGGCACTGAAAGACAAACAGATTCACTAAGCTTATGCTTATAGATGAAACTAATGATTGGTGACTAAAATTACAAGATCAAAAGTTGGAAGACATTTTGTTCTGCGGCTTCTGCCTCCATTATAGTAACTCTTCTAAATTTTTTGGAAAATAATAAGCCTTCTATTTTTAGTTGGCAGGATTCCACTTAAGTTTGTTTAGTCAATGGCTTCAATGCACTATCAAATAACTGTAAGGTATTGGAGTTTAAAGATTTTCCGTCCCGCTCTGTGATACCTTATTACCTTCGGACATCTGTTCATCAGTCAGAAATTGGTGACTATTCTTTTTGTTGCTGAATTAGAACCATTTATGTAAGGTTGCAACGTGTGTTATGGTATAAATGGGAATCCATCTATAAGGGGCAAGAGAAAGCTACTTTTCGGTCTTTGAACTTTTAGAAACAATGTATTACCAGGAATTCCTAATCCATTCCGTAGATATATTAGTATTCTTTAAAGCCTAAGGAGCCACTTTGACCTAACATTTTTGATCAGGGGACATCCCTGCAAAAGATCTGAGCTCCTATGTTGATATATCAGGGGGATATCAGGGGCGGATCCACCCTAGGACGAGAGAGAGCGTCTACCTCCTGGATTTTCGTTTTTTTCTATATATAGGTCTATATATACTCTGTTAGCTATATATTCAACTTTGTTTATCAAAACTTGCTAGCCACATTATTTTCTATTTTTTATATGATGCTCCTCTTAAATTTTAATCAAGTATATTTTTGCTTCCCCTAAAAAAAATTTAGTGTATTTTCGCTCCCCCCGAAAATATTTTCTGGGTCCGCCACTGGTTGATATTTATGTGGCTTCCTCTTTTCAATAGGCATATAGATCAAAAGTTGTTAGGAATCATATTGATTTTCAAGTTATATATATTCATGTACTCTTGATGATAAATCATTTGAAATGATCACACGTCCTTCTTGGACTGATGACCTGAATTTTTTTATGTTTGCACAATAACTGCTACCAACAAACTGACAGAACATATATGTCCAGGGCTTAGGAAATAAAATGGCTTTGATACATAGTATGAGTAAACATTTTTTCTTACTATATGTAGTAATTTGAGAGGTGGGCCAATTTTTGCTGTTTTGATTTCATGTATGTTAACCAATGGGGAAGGGATCAACATCATACATTAAGGCCCAGGCCATTGACATTCTCGATACTGATCCTTATGGTGGAATGCTCTACCAATTGAGGAATTAGTCAATGAGAATTTGCAACTTCTTGCCCTAGGTGCCTTTTACAGGATTTCATATGCTGTGACGGAAAACCGAAGAGTGGTTTATTCATATTTTTTACAACTGGTATACAAATCTAAATATTCTCTGTCATACTTAAATACTTTTGAGGTGGCACGGAATATACTTTTTGAGTCGGATGTTCACAGTTACATTTTTTCTAATATACTTATGGTTTATGTCTTGTAAAATGTCAAAATAGTCTATTGAATTTCTTATTCTTTGAAACTCGTCTTCCATACTCATTTTCTGGTGTTCTTTGTCAGGTATATACCCTTGCTACGAGAAACATTCACATTTCCCCAGAGCCTGGGTATCTTAGGTGGCAAACCTGGTGCCTCAACTTACATGGTTGGTGTGCAAGATGACAAAGCATTGTACCTTGATCCTCATGAAGTACAACCGGTATAACATATCATTTTGAACTCGGATTATTTTTTCGGTATATATTTATTATTAATCCTAGTACCTGTTTCGTAGCTGTATTAAAGCTTGTCATTCTGGCTTTCTAAGATAAACATAATACATTGAAATAAACTACAACTAGGATACTTGCTGCACACTTCTCTTGGTTCATCTAAATGTAATCTATTTGAAAAACAAAATGCAACATAAAATATTCCCCTTCTGATACCGCAAGACAATAGTTCAGGATGAATAGTATTTGGTTGCACCAAAACATGCTGGTCTACTTGCCCATAGCCAAAACATGTTCTTCAGCCTGGGTACTGACATGGCTTATCCATGTTTTGGTCTAAGACTGAAGGTGTTAACACTTTTTTACTGACTATTTCAGTATTTTGTTTACACTAATAACTATGAGCAACAACTTGAAAACAGTTTAAATAGATAATTTTGATATTTTTCAAGTATGACATGTATGCATCTGTAGAGAGTAATATAACAGATAGTCCATGCCTTGGGGAAAAACAATCTTCACTGAATTTTTTTAGAAGGTCTCAAGTGTCTTCTCTTGGTATATCAACGCATTCCATGAAATCAAGACAATACATTGCAGAAGGTAGTAATGCTTCTCATGGTTTTAGTGACTTCTCTTGCTCATAACTATGTTGTATAGGACTTCTGGCACTGGCATGATTGGTTTTGGTTGACAACTATCATACAAACTTTTAATTTTTTTTTAATCTTTTATGGACCTTTCTTATATTCCATAGCTTGATCAATGGGAGGACATACGATGTTGATGATGATAAGTTCGACGCCATCTTGATACTATATTTATTTCTCCACCATGCTCTATCAAGGTTCACTTTATCTCAAATTTAGCTATATCTTTAATCCCCTCTCTTCGCACATACAGACGCATGCATATAGGCATGCACATGCTTATGCGGATGCACAGACATATATCAAACACTTCAATATAACCATCTCTCTCACGGTTTGAAATATTGGTATCGTAATCAGTTTTGGGCCCATTATGTGGGTATTTGTATCGACAGTTTTTGGCTCTTTTGAATCGGAGTATGATCGTTTTGAAAAACCAAAATGATAAAAAGTCTTTTAAAAAGCTTTAAAAAAATACTTAGCATTTAGACATGATTATATGTTGTTTCTTGTTAGTTTTTTATGAAATAATATATACTATTGCTTATTTATTTGTCTTTAGCCATAGTGCAACCAATATAAATAGTTTTGAATGAAATACTGTTAATATGGATGAATTTTGTGAATTTATAGATATATAACTTCGACAAATGATAATGGTTACAATTTATCAATAAGAAATCATATCGATACATCGTAACACTGTCAATTTTCGGCACAAGCGGATCATTCTCTTGACACTATTTTTCCATTCTTCTACCTTTTTTCATTAATTTTTTCTTGGGAAAGAGACCCCCAACGTCGGTATAGGTTAGTATCGGACCAGGACATGCCAAAATCATATCTGTATCGGCCATATCGTATTGGTACCGGCCGGTACAACGAACTATGCTCTTAATGTCCCCAAATTGCTAACCCACAAACTTTCTTTTCTCGACTCAATAGCTCTCTGTTTGTTCTCTCTTGTTATGTTATATAACTTATATTTTTACTGAACCACCTGTTGGTTTGGTTGCGGCATCATTGCTAATTATTCAGTCACTTTATTTTTCATTGCGAAGAAGAAGATTACCTAAACAAGGTTCAGGTGTTATATACATCTACTGAGTGTATCTGTCATGATATGTTGTGATTATACAGGCAGTTGAATTAAAACGAGATAATCTGGAGGTGGATACTTCTTCTTATCATTGCAGGTGTGTTGTCCTTCTTTCTATAAATTTGCACTTAAATACCATCAATTTCAGGTTTTTGCAACTTGTTATCCTAAACCTATTCTTATTAGCAGTTTACTACCTGAACTTTCAAAAGTTTGCACCTAAGTACCCTTCGTTAACATTCTATCATATTTGACTGCTGTGTGAAGAACATGACTAAATTGGACAAATTTACCCCTGACTGAAAAAACAAAATAACCCACTTGTAACCGGACCCTAACCCTCTTCTGTGGCCCCTCAAGCAGCAACCATGCCTCCCCCCTTTACATCCACGCCACCTTTGCTCTCCCCACCCGCACCTCGCCTCAACTCATCTCAATGAAAGAAAGTCCATTTTATGTAATTGGTTCTCTCACTTTAGTCTTTTCTTGCAATCGGTACGGATATTTCCACTACTTTTGACATCCTCTGAATATTCTCAATTGGGTTCCGACCTGCTAACTAAACTTCATATTTTCTCTTTTGACGTTTCACTTGATTCTCATCAAAAGGTCCAAGTGGGTTCTCTTTCAATGGCCTCTTCTTGCATTTGGGTTTTAGGGTTAGGGTTTGAGATGGATTGGAGCAACGAGAAAGGAGATGGGTGAAACAGTTTTTTACCTTTTCGTGTCATGGTAGTAAACTGCAAAAAAATCGTTTTTTGTAGCAAACTGCTGCTACTAAGAATAGTTTCTGGTAGGAAGTTGTATTTAAGTGCAAATGAGCCTTTGATTAATTTATTCTTATTTGGGTTTCTGTTTCTTGTTTCAGCAATGTTCGAAACCTGCCGCTTGACCAGATTGACCCATCTTTGGCTATTGGTTTTTATTGCCGAGATAAAGGTTATTTTTGTTGGTCCTACCTTGACTGGTTTCAGGATTCCTTCACTGGGGTGTGATTGAGGCAAGGATTTGCACTGACCTGAGTTTCTTAAATTTTGTTTCAGATGACTTTGAAGATTTATGTTCTCGTGCCTCTGCACTTGGAGAAAAGTCTAATGGAGCACCACTGTTTACTGTTACTCAGTGTCAACCCACAAGGCCAGTTCACCACCACGATTCTTCTGTAGATAGGTTTGTTAGAAGTGCTTGCAATGGGGATGGGATGGATGAACTTGACAATTTCTGTGATTGTGACCCCCATACTGGTGAAGATGATTGGCAAATCCTATGATTGGAGTCTCTTCAATTGTTGCCTGTCATGTCCCAGCATGAGAAAGTCTACCTGGGCACTAGTTCAAGAAGCTCATTTGTGTTGGATTTGTTCTCTTTATTCTTTGTAAGGTCGAGGTGAGTTTGATGTACAAAGAAAATCAGATTGTATTCAAACAGTGACAAATCATCAAGTGGGAAGTGAATTAGGTTATGTTGGATTTGTTCAAATCAAATTCAGTTGGTTAAATCTTACACGTGATTGTTTAGAACTCTTGAACTTAAGATCAATGTTTGCATAGAAGGAAGTTGAAAGGTCTATGCTTGGAATGAAAGTTTAAGCCTTAAATCTTTTCTTTAAGATTGACCACCTTTGTAGAATATATTCAAGATGAATTATCAGATTCAAGTAAACATTCATGAATATCAAGTTTGAGCAATACACATGTTGAGCAAAGCTGCATGTTGTGGCATGAGATTTCAATTATGCATCTTGTGGACTCACCTCTTGGTTTGTGATGTGTTTTATTGGATTTGTGTACGTCCCACTCTCCTGAATTGTTTGGGGTCCTGAATTCTCTGTGAACTATATTGAACAGGAATTTAGATTGCAAATTGAGTACCAAGTAGATATGTTGAGGGTACATGGTGGCATGGGATTTCAAAGTATGATGTGTGTACTCACTGTACTGAATTGTTTTGGGTTCTGAATTTTGTAAACAATGAAGGGGTATTTTGAACAGGAATGAATAATTTAGTTTGCAAATGCACGGCTGTACTTGGTTTATGACATCCGTTATACTTGAGAGAGTTGGAATAGATGACGATATATGCTGGAGTATGTAAACGTGAAAATTTCACCATTTTCAAGGATGTTTTAAATTTAGGATGAAGCTTTTGATGGAACGTTATTCGTAAATGCCAATAATGCTAATAAACATAGTCAATGGAAATTTCAGTGAAAACTGGAAATTCTTGTCATTCAATTTTGTTAAGTTTTCGCTCAGGACTTTGCAGATGAAAAGTGTCATCCGAATGTCACAACGACCGCAATTTTGAGGATCAGAGAGATGTAGCTCCTTTAAGCCAAATCACATAAATCATATATCCATTCACAACAAAGCAATTGGAATATTTATTGGCTCTTAACAATTTTATATATAGCAATAATTCTCTTGTCAAACTAGTAACCTCCTTCAAATTGGCAATTAACAAAACCCAGAACCAATCTACTGATTGCAAATACAAGTCAGAACTCTTGTCCAACCAAGGTGACCAAACTGAATCACAATTTATGATCAAATATAGCTCCAATTCAGGGTGTGGAGGAGAACAAGTGCGGAAGACAAAACATCAACTTAGTAGGAAGTGAAATGAAATGTCACAAGTAGTTTATACGCATCAAGTATAATAATATCCTGCATTTTGCACTTCTTATAGGCAGCTACTTACGTAGTGCAAAGATTTGTAGGATGAAAAGCTGCTAGGAATATATACAATTTTTCCAGTCTTATTTACAGAGGTTTTATGTTTCCTTGGTCTCAGAAGGACCCAAATGTGCTTTCGCCACTATAGGTCATGTAAAGGAAGCCATCCTCATCTTTATTCTCCTCATAGATAGCCGACATCATTGCAGCTGTAGCAAAGCCAAAGCATGAAATTAATTGGCTGAAATTAAAAGATAACTAGTAAAACACGCGCGCACACACAAAACTCGAACAGCTGTCTGCGTGGACCAACCTGTAGGTGGCAAGGTGTTCTTCACGAAGATGAAGATAGCCTTTTCAGCACTAAGCTTGATCCTCTTCCGAACAACATAAACAAACTGCCCCACAGTGAGATCAGCAGGAACTAGATACCTGCATAAACCATAAAAATCAACATTAAAGTAGCACATCTGAAAGAAAAATACCACTTAGAGCATTGCACCATCTGAAAGAGCACATCACCTCAGAATTAAAATCAACATTAAAGTAGACATACAAGTTCAAATGCAACTGAAGAGAGCACATCATCTCATAATTAAAATCAACATTGAAGAGACATACAAGTTCAAATGCAACTGAAGTTACCTCTTAAATCTTAAGGGCAACAATCATGCCATAAAACCTATTCTAACACTCAAGTCCACCTAAGGCACATATGGCCTGCAAATTCTATCCCGAACATCATCACAGTGATCACACCCTCACATGTGAGATAAAAGTTTTAGTACTTTGTTTAACCAAACCATCATAGAATCCAATAATAACTCGAGATAGAAAATTCAATCCTTCAAATAGGGACCAGCTTCTATACCAACTACCCCGAAGATGCAAAACTACAATATCACATCTGTTAATGGAGACCAAAAACGACGTTATATGCTATCTTCAATAGCGCACTCCAGTTAGCAAAGTACAATATGTCAGTATCACTAGCCTCCGTGTCACTATATGTGCTCATTGTTACGTGGAATTGGTGCTGAAAACCCCAACTCAAAGACGGACCAACTTTTAGAATTTGGATCCAAAAATTAGATCCAATAGCTTATTAGGTCAGGTTTAGATCCTAAAAAAATGACCTCCTTGTTAAATATATGTATAGATGCTTACAGTTTTCTCGTTAATGGGGAAACTAATGTTTCTGGGTTAATTTTCTATCTCTGTTTTCATGTTAGCCAACTCTGCCTATTATCCTTCAAGGTTGTATCCCCATTTTCCTCTATATCTCATGCCCATGAGTTGGACTAAATCATTTCCCCACCAACAACAGACATTATAAAGGGGGTAAAAGCATCAGAAATTAACCAATACTGGAGACCAAAAGGATGGTTCTTTTCTACAAGATCCTGTGTCTGGGATACTCCTCCAATTCCAAAGGACCGTATTTGCGTATCCGCCCGTACTTGACACAACACTACATCGACACTAATGTCCAATATGGCTAGCCTATGTCTAGGCTCCAAATAGACCCAGAATAAGGTTGAAAACGATTTTGTATAGTCATGATCTTACATAATAAAATATTTGATATATGAGGAATATTAAGTGGCATCTCTTCGCATACAATCAATTCTAGACCCCTTTTTTTAATCTAGTTACTAAACATAACATGTATATATTAGTAAGATCTAATATATAAGATACGTAAGTAGATATATTTTCATGCATATAAATAACCGTTTTCATATCCTTAACAGTACCTGCATTCTATTTTTTTCAAAAATTCTAAGTCCATATCGTTTGTATCAAAATCCGTGTTTGTGTCTATGCAACCTAGTGAGATCAATAGCTCAAGTCATTCAAATTATGAGCATCCTTATGCCTATAGGCATTGACGGATCACCAAAAAGTTACTTGAGCTCCAAAACCCAACATAATTTTTTTTTCCTTTTTTTCTTTTTGAAGGATAATACGCTATATGTCGCTGCTACCGGGTTCAGGACGTAGAACACCCCCCCCCCCCCCCCCCCAACCCACACACCACCCCCAACAAACAAAACCAAATGTGCAACCTCTCATCAGTCAAGGACTCACAATGTGATCCAAACCTACAACCTACGACAACTGCACAACATAACAGAGGCCCATGCTATGGTTGCTTCTTCCGAAACACTTAAGGTAATCCAAACACCTAGCCAAGAAATTAACCAGCACAGGCAAAAATATATGGGGGCACAACCGCAAGCAAGGTCCACAACACACTTCTTACTGGTTAACTCACATTCAACAAACAGTCAGAAACAAAACAATCAGTCTGTTCTTTAAGCATACTTGTGCAAGGAAAATAAATTGTTTTATGACCTGCATATGATAAAAGACTGCATATTAAAGTTATCAACCACATTTTACGTGGATTACCATTAATGCAGTTAGTAGAGAAATTGAAGAATACTCATATAGGAGGAAGAAATTCAAACAAAAAACGAAATAGTTTGGACAAGATAAGATCCCCAAGTACATGATTCATAATAGACCCAACATCAACAGGCTGCATAGTAATAACTTATAACAGGTTCACAGTTATACTTAGCAACAAGTAGTCAGAAAAAATAATAATAATTCTTAAGCATTACAATCTGATTTTTTAACCAACAAAACAATGATAATCAACGTAAAGATTGAATAGTCCTAACTGTGAAAACAAGAACATAACCTAGTAATTTGGCAATAGATGGGACTGACTATCAAATACCCTGGACAAAATTTCTGATCACAAAATTAATAAATATAGTAAAATACATTTATTAAAAAACTAGCAATTATATACATGTGAAAAGAATGAAATATATATAATTTAGCAAGAAACTTTAAGAACCAACTTTTTCTTGTCAATGTCTGGTACATCACTCCTCTCAGCCTTCTCCACAATCACCTACACAGGAAATAATAATAAATAAGAAGTAAAACTTTTTTTTGAATATAATATACACCAATACGTAAATACGAAGTTCCTTACAGGAATTCTATCAGGATATTTCTCCCTGATACGAGAAGCTTCGGCCTGCCTCCTTTCTGAAAAGGATAAAGGTAACTTTAGAAGGACCAAAACTATCATCAAACTTAGAAGTAGACATTTAAATTTTAAATGAGACCAAAAACATAATTGGTGAAGTTAACAACATCAAAGAGTATTAGAACTTTCATGCAATAAATTAGAAAAATGATATGAACTATTATCATACAGTTGGAAGAAAATAAAGGCATCTATCCAAAAACATAATTGGTGAAGTTAACAACATCAAAGAGTATTAGAACTTTCATGCAATAAATTAGAAAAATGATATGAACTATTATCATACAGTTGGAAGAAAATAAAGGCATCTATCCTATTAGCTATGCCAAACAAAAATGAATAGAACACGGCATAGTTAGTAAACTAGGACAATGACTTTTGCATATCCTAGCATAGTCGAGAGTGTTGTCTCAGATATTTGTCTGACATAACACAACACGGACACAACAAGCATACTTCCTAGCTTATTTATGCACATCTTGTTACATGTGAAGACATAAAGATCAACCAGCAAGAAATTTATGATCATCGATCAAAACATTTTCCAGCATTTTCTACTTCCAATAATTGAACCCTTCATTGAAGTTTGAAGTCCTTAATATATATACAACTGCACTTAAACCTTCATAACAAATTGTTCCTATGGAAAATTCACAATTCGCACATATTTCACTTGGCACAGTTTACTGTGTGATCGATCTAGACTCATTTAACCAAAAGAAACACAACTTCAACTAAAAGATAGGGCGACAATATAAGAAGCAATCAAGATTAGTTTATCTCAACCATTCATCTTAGACCATCGTTTACATGAAATAAGAACAAATTAGAGGATTTTTCATAGGAAAAAATCAAATCAAGATTATAGTTGACCAGATCAATAAAGAGAAGGAAGGACTCAAACATCTTTAACAGTTCAATAGGAATTAGATCATTATTAAGAAGAACTAATAACAGACAATGGAAAATTCTTACCGTAGAATTATTGGGCTAATCTTGATCGGTTTTATAGGACAACAATAAAAAAAACAATCAAAATTTGCTTTCCCCACTACAATCAAGGGAATCTCAAATCTCATGAATTAAGAACAGATGTAAGAACAAATATTCAACATTTTGATAAGGAATGAAGTAGTTCTTTTATTTTATTTTACATGAATTGATAACAAGCTGTAGCAGAGGGGGAAAAAAATCATATTTTCCACACAAAATCAAAATAATATCAGAGGGATTTTTTACCCCAAAAAAATCATTATCGTATTTTTTTTTCCATGGAACCTAAATAATTTGCATAGGGAAACAATTAAAAAAAAAAATCAAAACAAGGTTTTGACCAAAAAGATGCATCTTTTACACGGATTCAAGACGGATCAGATGAACCTTGACAAAAAGAAACAATCAAAATCATAACTTCCCTTAAAATCCAGATCATCGGAGCTAATTTTCAACAGTTACTAGTAGAAAACAATAATAATAATAAACAATTAAAATTATATTTTTCTTAACCGATGCATATCAAATCACACAAAAAAAAAAAAATCAAGATAACTTTTCACAAAATCAAAATCTTTAGGGCTAATATTGAATCCGGAAGAAAGGAGAAGGGAGAGGAATCACAAACCGAGAGGATGCTCCAACTTGAACGAACTCTTCGACATCAAACCAAATCGATTCCTTCTTCACCTGCGATTTCAACTATGAACAAAAAATTAATCCGATCGGAACAAAGGAACCCCTAAATTTTATAAATCATAAAATTTGGGGGAAAGGAAACGTACCAGCCACTCCAAGAAATTTGGGGATCTGATCCGAAGGAGAAGTCATTTAAATAGGCAACTTTTCTAATCGGGTTGGATAGCGAATTGGATAGATCCATACCCGATAACAGATAATTAAATAAGAGTGTTTTTTTTTATACCGAACTTTGTACACACCGAGTTGTATGACATTTGGGTCCACTGCTCCCACTTTTCACCGTCCGCCTCTTCTCGCTTACCAGAAGAGCCAGCCGAGTTCGGTGAGTCCTTTTTTTTTCACTCACCAAAAAATTTGTAAATGTTCACCTTTCCACAATTAAAATTGACATGTATCGTGTTTATCCAACCTAAAATTATTTTGAAAGTTGTTTGAATAATAGTTTTAGTGGGTGAACAGAAATAGTTTGATTAAACAAAGTTGAGAACTAGTTATTCATTAACGTTTTATTGTTATTGTTAAAAAATAGTTTAAATTATGATATATATATATATATATATATATATATATATATATATATATATATATATATATAATATAATATAATATAATATAATATATTTTTAATATATTTGAATTAAAAGAATTTACAGATATGTTATATTTAAATTAAAATTTGTTATAAATATACATTTAGATATTATTGATAGTTAAACAATTAGTTATGATTTTTTTTTTAATATACAGCTTAAAGGTTCATTTTAAATTATTTTCAAGTCTCTTAATAATAAATAGTAAATTCAAGTGCGTGTAAGTTACATGTAAAATAAACTTTTTTTATTGTTCAAAAATAATTTAAATATTTTAGTATATTTTAATTAAGATTTGTTATATATATTTTATATTTTAATTAGGATTTGTTATATATATGTTTATATTTTAGCTAGAATTTGTTATAGATATATGTGTAGGTAGTTAATTAAATTATATGATTAAACTATTAGTTAGGATATATCTCGTTTTTTACTTTTTAATTACAACAAAAAGTTAGTCTTGGAATTGTTTTCTTCGGTTTATTTTTTTCGTCGTGATTAATTGAGGATATACATACACATAATTTTTAAGCTTTTTTAAAGTCACTTTATAATAATAGAGATATTGTTACAAATATGCATGCAAATATTTTATTTAACAATTAATTAGCTACTCCACATGAAATATTAAATATAAATAAGTGTTCTTCATCCACTATATAGTAATTTATGAGTGTGTCATGTTGTAAATATCATTTTGAAGTATAAATCACCATTAATTGTTATTACGGCTACGAATGAGAGATTTTGGAAGAGTAAAGATCTTAAAAAAAATTATATAATTACCTAGTTGTCCAGTTAAATTTAATAAACATTTTTTATTAGTATAAATAAATAAGAGTATATTTGGAATACAAAATTTTACGGTGAAGCATGAACGATTTCTATTATAAAATATAATAAATAAAACAATTTAATTAGTATAAACATATTAAGGATATATTTGGAATAAAAATTTCTACCGGATCCTTGAAATTTTTCGATTATATAATAGTATAGATTTATTATTATGCTTGCTCGTACTTTTAGGCATGATTGTACTTTTTAGGTTGAGATAAGATTTCGAGATTCTCCTTTGAGAAACTTAATAGTTAAAAAAAATTTGGGTTGTTCCCCAGTTTTTTATTCTAATTCAAGGTGCATCTCATCGAATTCAAGGTTTACCCCCCATCGAATTACCATAATATAAGAAAATTTTCATTTTTTGCGGAAATTGTCTCACACTAAAAGTCAACTCCTTTGACTAAATTTTTTTTGACCAAAATATTCCCATTGCCTTCTTCACCGCGGCCCCAGTTGCCCTCGTCCCCCTCCCCACCGCGTCCCACCACCACCATCATCCTCCCGTCGCGCATCTTCGTCGGCGATTGCTGCCCCCCTCTCCGTTGTGCAACCCTGTTGGCGGCTGTTGCCTGTCGGCTGTTCCCCTCTTTGTCGCACATCCACATCACCGTCGACTGCTGCTGCCATCGACGTCGGAGAATGTCACGACCCGATCCCAATAATCTGGGTCCAGTCGGATCATGCCCAGCCTGCACCGTTGTGAGACGGCGGCAGTAAGCTGTATCAATCCGTAGTAACACACAGACATCCAGAATACATGAAGGAAATTCAATTTTATTGCTAAGTCCGAAAGAGAATTTCTTTTACAAGCAAATATCAAGCAAAACATGGTCCAGGGTTATTACTTCAACCCTGATTATTACAACTTGGAATTTAAAGGGAAACAACTAAACATCGGCCTCCTGGCTAGGTTCAGCTAGACCTTCAGTACTCTGGTCCGGACCATAAAATGTGTCATACGCCTCATCGCCACCGTAATCACCTAAAATTGTTAATCTCCAGTCAGGAGGGAGCAATAACATATATCCAATTCCAGCATCTTAATGATAATTAAAATGATGCAATAAAATAGTTTTGAACAATATTTATATTTTGTATGCAACAAATATGAGACAAGAACTGTAAATGTCGATGAAGCAAATGATGACAAACTACAATCACTAAAAGTGTTTTGAGAAAGGTAGCGTCCCGTGGCCGGTTGGGGTTGGAGGCAATATGTGTTCTAGTGAACACGGTCCGGCGTCAGTCCAGTGAGGTTGGACTTCAGCTATCCACAATGAGGCAATAAGGGGGCTTTGACCACGGGTGCTAACTTTTACTCCCCAGTTCCCAAGGCAATAATCAATGAGTCAATGAGTCAATCAATCAGTCAATCAGTCGGTTCCGTGAATCAAGTGTCGTCCCAATATATCTATATGACATGCAACATATTTAATTACAACTAAAATACAGGTTTTGAATTATATGAAACTTGCCCGGATTTGGTTGGTGACGCGAGTGAGATGTCGCGACGGTCTCAACCTTAGTTACAGGAACCTACATTTATTAATAATCTGATTTTAGAATTAAAACAAAGGGTTTTAATCTGACTTGATTAGTTAACTAAGTTAATGATTTAATCCAACGATCGATTTTTTTTAATTTGTAATAGCAATTTAGTAAAACAAAAACCCTTTTTAATAATAAAACTTATTTATTATTTTATCGTAGAAAATATTATATTTTATTTTAAGGTAAAAATTATTTTGTTTCTAATAAGATAAAATAGGAAAGTACTTAGTTATTTTATAACGATTATAATAAAATAATATCATTTGTTTTAGCAATCAATTTATTTCTAGTAAACTAGGCTTAAGGGAAAAATATTACTTAATTTTATTTTGGTAATATTACAAATCAATTTGTAAGAGAATAATATTTTTGGAAAACTTATTTTAAATACTAACGTATTATATTTTGAATACTAAAAATCATTTCAGAAATATATACTAAATAATTACTAATCTACGTAATTAACTATAAACCTATCAATTTCTAAGCTATCCCGGGATTGACAGAGCTTTATTCTGTCAGTCCCGGTCGGACAGGAGAAGGGTTTTGGAAGGAACAGTACGTTCTGATAGTGGCACCTACCGGAAAGTTGATGGAGGAGCACCGAGGGGAGGCCTCGGACTCGGGATCGGGCACAGACGGGATCGGGGTGTTTCGAGTCCGACACGCGGTTCTGTGTCCTGGACGTGTCAGCGTGTCCAGCGGAGTGTCCGGGTATCCTCGGCCGTGTCCGGGTCTGAGCAGAGGGCGCAGACGCTGCACGGCACTGGGCGGAGGTCGGCTAGGCCCTGGGAGGTCCGGCGGCGGGTCTCAGGGTCGTCGGAGGAAGAAGAAGGGGCTCTGGAGAGGGGCTGGCCGGCGTCGGGTGCTGGCTCACGGCGGGGGAAGGTCGGCGCAGGAGGCGGTGGTCGAGGCGAGGCCGGGGTGCTGGGTGGAGGGAGCCGGCGAAGTCTAGGGTTCCGGCGAGGGTTTGGCAAGGGGAGGAGGTAGTAAGGCGGAGGAGGAGAAATGGGAGAGCTTTATAGGACAGGGCGCGGGGGACGTGTCCGGGGAACGCGGGCCGAGGGGAAAGGACGTGGGGCGAGGCTTCTCCGGCTGAGGCGGCGGAGAGCCCGGTCGTGGCGCG
Organism: Iris macrosiphon; assembly: GCA_036927795.1. Taxonomy (NCBI): domain Eukaryota; kingdom Viridiplantae; phylum Streptophyta; class Magnoliopsida; order Asparagales; family Iridaceae; genus Iris; species Iris macrosiphon. The sequence goes on from JAYESA010000015.1 coordinate 168,912,350, forward strand.
GGAGAACCGGCCTCGGCTGATCGTGGGGGAAAGGGGAGGGTTATGCGGGTCGGGCTGGGGGGAATTGGGCCTGGCAGCTGGGTTGGGTTTTACAACCTTCCCTCCTTGAAGAATTTTGTCCTCGAAATTAACTACAATTGAAGGGAAAACAAGGGTAAACATACCTTAAAACAGATGAGGGTACTTTTGTCTCATCTCAGCCTCTCGTTCCCAGGTGGATTCGCCTGGGGAGTGGTGAAGCCACTGAACCTTGACCAGTGGAATCACGATGTTCCGCAACTGCTTCTCCATACGGTCTACGATCCTTACTGGCTGCTCTGGTACTGTAAGACTTGGTCCAATCTCCAACTCTGAATGATCCAGGATGTGGCTCGGGTCCGGAATGTAACGCCTCAGCTGCGATACGTGGAAGACGTTGTGCACGCCTTCAAGATTAGGTGGTAACGCCACTCTGTATGCCACCTCTCCAACTCTGCTCAATATCTCGAATGGGCCGATATACCTGGGACTCAGTTTCCCAGCTCTGCCAAAACGGATAGTTCCTCTGGTGGGGGAGATCTTGACGAAGACACTATCACCTGCTTTGAACTCCACAAGTCGGCGACGACTGTCCGCCCAATGCTTCTGACGATCTTGAGCCACCCGAAGTCTGTCTCTGATCACCTTGACTTTTTCAGCCGCATCTGTAATCATCTCAGGTCCCAGCATGACTCGTTCTCCTACGTCGTCCCAAGCCAAGGGAGTGCGGCAACGACGTCCATACAGAGCCTCAAAAGGAGTCATGCCGATGCTGGCCTGGTAGCTGTTGTTGTAAGCAAACTCTACCAAGTGTAGGTGGTCCTCCCATGACCCTCCAAAATCCAGGACGCAAGATCTCAGCATATCCTCTAACGTCTGGATGGTTCTCTCTGACTGTCCGTCGGTCTGTGGGTGATATGCAGTGCTGAACTTCAGTTGGGTCCCCAGACTCTCTTGCAAGCTCTTCCAGAAGTGAGAAGTAAAGCGGCTGTCTCGGTCTGATACAATGCTCACAGGAACTCCATGTATCCGGACGATTTGCCTCATGTATAGGGCAGCTAACTTCTCGGTGGATAAACCAACCTTGAAGGGAATGAAGTGGGCAGACTTAGTCAATCTGTCTACGATCACCCAAATAGCGTCCTTCCCTCCTTGGGATCGAGGCAATCCTGACACAAAATCCATAGTGATGTGCTCCCATTTCCATTCTGGAATGGGCAGCGGCTGAAGAAGTCCTGCTGGTCTTTGTCTATCTGCCTTCACCTGCTGGCAGATCAAGCATCTGGCAACGAATTTTGAGACATCCTTCTTCATTCCATACCACCATACGTGCTCCCGTATTTCTCGGTACATCTTATTTGCTCCAGGGTGGATGGAATACTGTGAGTGATGCGCTTCCTGCATCAGCTGTTCCCTCAAATCACCAGCAGGTACACAAAGTCTGGTGCCATTCCTCAGTGTTCCGCCGTCTGAAATAGAGAATCCCTCCAGTGTGCCAGCTAACACCTGGTCCCTGAGCTTGCACAATGCTCCGTCCTCGAATTGAGTCTCCTTGATTTTGTCCATCAAGCTAGACTGCACTTGCAAATGCATCATGGGGAAGTCGGCGCCGGGTACTATTGCTTCCCGTCCAAGCTTCTTCATTTCTTCTGCAGGCAATACGAGTTCTAGTCCCAGCTTCTCCATGTCCTCCAGTAGGTACCGATCTGTCGTCAAGAACATCGCCATCGGATATCGACTAAGTGCGTCGGCGACCACATTAGCCTTTCCGGGATGGTACTGCAGGCTGATATCAAAGTCCTTCATGAGCTCCAACCATCGTCTCTGACGCATGTTGAGCTCCTTCTGTGTAAAGACATACTTGAGACTGTTGTGGTCCGTGTATATCTCTACTCTTTCGCCGTACAGGTAGTGCTTCCACAGCTTCAAGGCGAAGATGACTGCTGCTAGCTCCAGGTCATGCGTCGGGTAGTTCTTCTCATGAGTCCGTAATTGCCGGGAAGCATAAGCAATTACCTTTCCATGTTGCTGGAGCACACATCCTAATCCTTTGCCGGACGCGTCGCTATAAATTGAGAATCCTCCTGATCCTGAGGGTAGCGACAAGATCGGTGCTGTTGTTAGCCTTCTCTTCAGCTCTTCAAATGACGCCTGGCACGCTTCGGTCCAGACGAACTCTTCATTTTTCCTGGTTAGCTTGGTCATGGGCTCAGCAATCTTTGCAAAGTCCTTCACGAATTTCCTGTAATATCCAGCTAAGCCCAGGAAGCTTCTGATCTCTGCAACTGAACTGGGGGTATTCCATGTCTCCACGGCAGCTATCTTCGTGGGGTCCACTGATATGCCTTCTCCTGTGACAACGTGGCCGAGAAAGTCCACCTTGTCTAAGAAGAATTCACACTTGGACAGTTTTCCATATAGCTTCTCCTTTCTAAGGGTTTCCAAAATTATCCTCAAATGCTGCTCGTGTTCTTCCTTGGTCTTCGAATAGATCAGAATGTCGTCAATGAAGACAACGACAAACTGGTCCAGGTATTTGTGGAAGACCTTGTTCATGAGATTCATGAACACTGCTGGGGCATTTGTAAGACCAAAGGGCATGACCAAGAATTCAAATTGTCCATACTTGGTGTTGAATGCCGTCTTTGGAATGTCTTCCTTCCTCACCTTGATTTGATGATAACCCGATCTGAGGTCTATCTTCGATAAAACCTTAGCTCCACTCAGCTGGTCGAAGAGGTCGTCGATCCGGGGCAGCGGGTACTTGTTCTTGATAGTGATGTTGTTCAATGCCCGGTAGTCTATGCACATTCTGACTGTCCCATCCTTCTTGGGTACAAACAAGACTGGTGCACCCCAGGGTGAGGCACCGGTCCTGATGAATCCTTGCGCCTGAAGCTCGTCAATCTGGTCTTTCATCTCCTTGGACTCCTTGGGATTCACTCGGTAGCAGCGTTGGGAGATTGGTGCTGCGCCGGGTACAAGATCGATCGAGAATTCCACATCTCGATCAGGAGGTAGCCCTGGAAGATTGTCTGGGAAGACGTCTATAAATTCTACTATGAGAGGATGAGGGGGTCCGGTTTCTTCAGTGATGGATGTGTAGGACACACACTCCACGCCTTCAGGTGCTCGAATCACTTTGAGTTTAGGTCCTCCAGGTGGATCTAGAGTTACGCAGCCTTCTCGACAGTCTATCAGAGCATGATGCTGACTAAGCCAATCCATGCCCAAGACTACGTCATAGTTTGGCAGAGGCATTATTAGGAACTGAGTTTGAAACTCATGTCCTGAGATAGTGACTGGGCAGCTACAAGTCTCACTAATGGGTATTGGTCCTCCACCAGTCATAACTCTACAAATCATCTTACTTATGCCAGTAACTAGATGGTGTGCAGAAATGAAGTTTGCAGATATAAAACTGTGTGATGCTCCAGAATCAAATAATGCTAAGGCAGGGTGCGAATGAAGTAGAATGAAACCTGCGATGACATCTCCTTCTGTCTCGGGTTCAGCTTCTGGCTCTTCCACAACCAAGGCAAAAGCTTGCCCGGCTCTGTGCTGGTTGTAGCGCTGCTGCTGGGTAGGCAGTGGACCTCTCTGCTGTCCAGCTCCAGTTTTGTTGAATGCTATGGGGCAGTCCTTCACTTGATGGGTGGCAGATCCACAAGCAAGGCAGTGTCCCAATTTCTTCCTGCAGATCTCTGCGGTATGACCTGGCCTTTTGCAGTAGGCGCAGTTGACCGCCTTTTGTTGGTTGTACTGAGGCGCTTTGTTGGCCGTTGCTGGCTGTTGTTGCTGGGACTGCTGGGGATAGGAGGGCCTATTGTTGTTGTTACTGTGCCTCTTGTTGTTGCCCTGATAGTTGTTGCTTGACCCTGGATGCTCCCTCTTGGGTCGGGCAGGTGAACTGGCCTCTACATCTTGGGCCACCTTTAACATCTTGTCATAAGTCTTCGCACCGTTAGCAGCTACTAAGGTGCGGATCTCTTCACGTAGTCCGTGCCGGAACTTCTTAGCACGTTCCACAGGGTTGTCCACCAGGTGACTTGCAAACCTGCCAAGCCTGTTGAACTCAGCCGCATATTCTTCAATTGTGCGGTCTCCTTGCTTCAGATCTTGAAACTGTCTTCCCATAGCTTCGAGGGCAGCCTCTGGAAAGAACTTCCGCTTGAACTACTTCTTGAATAGCCGCCAGGAAATCCCTCCAGCTCGAAATCTTGGCTCGTTGCGGTACCAAATGTTAGCCAAATCTCTCAGCTGGAGTGCTACGGCCTCAACCATGAGGTCGTCTGGGAGTCGAGCGACGCTGAGGAGTCGCTCCATATCATCTAGTCACTCGTCTGCGTAGATGATGCCTTCGGTCCCCTTGAAGGGACGCGGGTCCAACTTCTTAAAATTTTCCACAGTTCCAACCTTTACCTGGATAACAGGTTTGTGGTTAGACCAGAAATTCATTAATGGAATCCAAGCTTTTAAATCCTTAATTACCTTGGCAGGCTCCTGTTCTGACTGGGATGTTCCTAGCGCTGCCATGGCTACATTATGGGCGTTCTCCATGCCCTCTTTCATAATCGCGGTCTGCTCGCGATTTGCTTCAGCTTGGACCCTCTGGGCTTCAAGAACTCCTCGTAGCAGGCCTACGAGTTCAGCGGGGTCCACTGGCACAGGTGGTGCAACGGGAGGAGTCACATCGGCTGGAATTGATGTGGTCCTGGGAGGAATGGGTGGAGCTGCATGCACTACTGAAGTGTAGGCAGCGCGGGGAGCTCTTGCAGCATGGGGGCGATCTGTGAGCTGCAACGGAGAGGGGTCGGACTGAGCTTTAGTTGGGGTGTGCTCAGAAGACGAAGCCTCTTCTTCGGCTGGGCCGGAACGGGTTGTCTTTCCTCGTGCCATCTTCTGGAAGGTTTAGGAAGCAAGCATAAGCAAGGTAACCTATGTTCTATAAGCAAGCAAAATAATTGTATATATGTATAGATAGAAGAATTTTGGTCCTATGATTTGACAGATTGAAATTTTCTCAAGAATCCTAAGTGTTCTAATTGTTTCTAGAGTCTGTTTTCCTAAAGTCATACTAAACCTAAAGTCAAAGGCAAGTCGGTTTGTTTGGCTAGCCTAAGTTGGCTAGACCAAAGGTTGTAAACTGGACCTGCATGGGCCACCACTAAAAATATGTCACGACCCGATCCCAATAATCTGGGTCCAGTCGGATCATGCCCAGCCTGCACCGTTGTGAGACGGCGGCAGTAAGCTGTATCAATCCGTAGTAACACACAGACATCCAGAATACATGAAGGAAATTCAATTTTATTGCTAAGTCCGAAAGAGAATTTCTTTTACAAGCAAATATCAAGCAAAACATGGTCCAGGGTTATTACTTCAACCCTGATTATTACAACTTGGAATTTAAAGGGAAACAACTAAACATCGGCCTCCTGGCTAGGTTCAGCTAGACCTTCAGTACTCTGGTCCGGACCATAAAATGTGTCATACGCCTCATCGCCACCGTAATCACCTAAAATTGTTAATCTCCAGTCAGGAGGGAGCAAGAACATATATCCAATTCCAGCATCTTAATGATAATTAAAATGATGCAATAAAATAGTTTTGAACAATATTTATATTTTGTATGCAACAAATATGAGACAAGAACTGTAAATGTCGATGAAGCAAATGATGACAAACTACAATCACTAAAAGTGTTTTGAGAAAGGTAGCGTCCCGTGGCCGGTTGGGGTTGGAGGCAATATGTGTTCTAGTGAACACGGTCCGGCGTCAGTCCAGTGAGGTTGGACTTCAGCTATCCACAATGAGGCAATAAGGGGGCTTTGACCACGGGTGCTAACTTTTACTCCCCAGTTCCCAAGGCAATAATCAATGAGTCAATGAGTCAATCAATCAGTCAATCAGTCGGTTCCGTGAATCAAGTGTCGTCCCAATATATCTATATGACATGCAACATATTTAATTACAACTAAAATACAGGTTTTGAATTATATGAAACTTGCCCGGATTTGGTTGGTGACGCGAGTGAGATGTCGCGACGGTCTCAACCTTAGTTACAGGAACCTACATTTATTAATAATCTGATTTTAGAATTAAAACAAAGGGTTTTAATCTGACTTGATTAGTTAACTAAGTTAATGATTTAATCCAACGATCGATTTTTTTTAATTTGTAATAGCAATTTAGTAAAACAAAAACCCTTTTTAATAATAAAACTTATTTATTATTTTATCGTAGAAAATATTACATTTTATTTTAAGGTAAAAATTATTTTGTTTCTAATAAGATAAAATAGGAAAGTACTTAGTTATTTTATAACGATTATAATAAAATAATATCATTTGTTTTAGCAATCAATTTATTTCTAGTAAACTAGGCTTAAGGGAAAAATATTACTTAATTTTATTTTGGTAATATTACAAATCAATTTGTAAGAGAATAATATTTTTGGAAAACTTATTTTAAATACTAACGTATTATATTTTGAATACTAAAAATCATTTCAGAAATATATACTAAATAATTACTAATCTACGTAATTAACTATAAACCTATCAATTTCTAAGCTATCCCGGGATTGACAGAGCTTTATTCTGTCAGTCCCGGTCGGACAGGAGAAGGGTTTTGGAAGGAACAGTACGTTCTGATAGTGGCACCTACCGGAAAGTTGATGGAGGAGCACCGAGGGGAGGCCTCGGACTCGGGATCGGGCACAGACGGGATCGAGGTGTTTCGAGTCCGACACGCGGTTCTGTGTCCTGGACGTGTCAGCGTGTCCAGCGGAGTGTCCGGGTATCCTCGGCCGTGTCCGGGTCTGAGCAGAGGGCGCAGACGCTGCACGGCACTGGGCGGAGGTCGGCTAGGCCCTGGGAGGTCCGGCGGCGGGTCTCAGGGTCGTCGGAGGAAGAAGAAGGGGCTCTGGAGAGGGGCTGGCCGGCGTCAGGTGCTGGCTCACGGCGGGGGAAGGTCGGCGCAGGAGGCGGTGGTCGAGGCGAGGCCGGGGTGCTGGGTGGAGGGAGCCGGCGAAGTCTAGGGTTCCGGCGAGGGTTTGGCAAGGGGAGGAGGTAGTAAGGCGGAGGAGGAGAAATGGGAGAGCTTTATAGGACAGGGCGCGGGGGACGTGTCCGGGGAACGCGGGCCGAGGGGAAAGGACGTGGGGCGAGGCTTCTCCGGCTGAGGCGGCGGAGAGCCCGGTCGTGGCGCGGGAGAACCGGCCTCGGCTGATCGTGGGGGAAAGGGGAGGGTTATGCGGGTCGGGCTGGGGGGAATTGGGCCTGGCAGCTGGGTTGGGTTTTACAGAGAAAGAGGAGGAGGAGGGCTCGGTTAATAAAAGTAAACATTAAAATTAAGAACAATACCAGAAAAGAAATTGATTTAGGTGGTAACCTAGAAAGCAAACTAATAGATGGTTGAAATGGATTATATTAGTTGGTAAAGTGATTAAATATATGTTTTTTATGTCCAACTTTATAAATGGTTGAAATAATTTTCTTTTTCTTTTTCTTTTTTTTCAAGTCCTTACTCACTACTCTTTCTGAATCGCATGAAGACGAACTGAAACGTTAAAGTAAGATATGGTTGTGGATAGTGTTACAAATAACATAGTCCTTGAAAGAAAAGATTTAAAAAAATTGGCACAAAGACTTTGTGTCTATATATTATTGTAATAATAGTGATAATAGTAAAAATTAGAGTAGAGTAGAGGAACTCGCAAGATAGAGAAGATTAAAGTTTTATTACATTTGATGTCGATAATTTCACATGTTATCTTATTATTACATTGATGTTGATAATTTCGCATGTTATTTATAAGTGATTAGGTCTGATGGAAATTAGTTGGTTTTAACTGAGATATGAGCGCATAATTTAAGTCGAAAATATGTATTCTACCTTTGCTTAGAATACATGTCAGACTTTAGATTTGAGAGACCGACCGACCGATGTGTTCACATGAACTGAACTCGATATCTGTGTAATTATTGAAGAATATTGTATTATGTTGGTTAGATTATAATAATAGAAGATTGTTGACTGTTATGGAAAATGTAAGTTTAAAAAATAAGTTTGGCAAATAAATTTTTTTTTGACTTCCAGTTTGGCAAATATGGATTTTATCAAGGAATGTCAATATAATAGCTACTACTTTTGGTAGATGGAGACAGGAGACGTGTGTAATTAAAATCCATATGCCACCTTGCCAAAAAAAAACTATGCCACAAAAAAAAAAAAAAAAAAAAAAACTAAACAAAATAATCAAAATTTTGATTAAATAGTGGAAGTATATCTTAAATTTTTAAATATTGTATACAAAGGAATGAGAACATTAGCTAGTTTTTAAAATAAGTGAAAATATATGCAAATTTCTATATTTGTAATGGAACATTTGCTAAAATCTTTTTTTTCTTCCAAATATGTTATTACCAAATTTTACTAATTAAAAGTGTTCATCAAATTCAATAAGAACAGCTATGTAATTAAATATAGAGAAAAAAAGAAAAGAAAATTGTAGTTTACTTTTTCGGTACATTTTGTTCTTCCCATGTACATAATAAGTTAATTAAAAGACACTTAAAATACGTACAATGCACGTACATATATACTAGTGGACTTGCAGGCTATAATTGCAATTATAAGATACTAGGTTCAATCACCATCAGTTTTAAGTGATGGAAATTATAAGATGCTAGGTTCAATCACCATGGTCAAAGAGTCCCAACATTTTACATGAAACAAAATGTCAGATACTGTCAATGATTTTAAAAAATATAAAAAAAAATTCCATGAAAACACTCCATGTAAGAACTAGGATTAGGCAATGTAATATCCATACAAATCTAGTTAGCATCTTAAGAAATGAAAAAGGAAAATAAAAGAAAATTTAGGGATAATAAATTTAAAGTAGATCAAAGAGAAGTAGCAGCTCAGTACTGGAGTTCAATGCCCTGCAGCTCGGCCACATAGTAGGACATTACTTGGTATCGGATACTCGTCCCTCCATGAATTTACTGGAGAATAGACACGGAGATACAATTGCTGTCCAAGATACCGTCTCGCCCAGTTCTCGGATCTTATGTTCCACATGCCTACATTGTCCAGTGCCACGTACACCGATGTCCATGATTTCGGGTACACCTAGATATCATCGATAACAAATGCAATAAGCATAAAAGTCACTCCTAATTCATAATTCGTGTCGCAAGTGAATTTTGAATAGAGAGGGAAGAGTTCTCCCTATTTACGTAGAACATGAAAAAAAAAAAAATCTATTTACAAACTATGGGATGACAAGCCAAAAGAAGTTTCTTAGCGTTTTAGAAGTAACACATCAACTCAATTGATGTTTTGAAACATTTCTGAAGTACGCCAACTCAGTTGATGTTGCCTAACGCGAACTAAGAGTTGGCGTTTTGTATTATACTTCTGATTTCTTGCTTTGAGCACAGACACTGGCTTCTTCTTGTCCCAGAAGTATGAATATTTCTTTGTGGCCAGGGGTAGAACCAGACAGTTCGTTCTGTGGGGACAATTTTTTCTTCTTCTTTTTGGATAGCGGGGACCGTTCTTAAATTTTTTTTGCATAAAATACACAGAAGATATTGGGGTCTACCGTGGGGGAGGTGGACCCCAATTTGTTGTATGTGGCTCAGCCCATGTCTGTGGCACATGGTTTATAGTTTAGGGTTATTTACACCTTCCATATGTTTTATGTTTATTACACGGACCTCTCTTATTTCAAAAATAATTACACGGACCTTCCCTATGCTTTATGTTTTAAAGGTTGTTAGTGTAATAATCATTTACATAAAACATAGAGGAGGTTAATGTAATTATTTTCAAAATAAAGGAGACCAATAAACATAAAACATAGCAGAGGTTACTGTAAATAATCCTATAGTTTAGAGCAATGCTATGCCTACAACCAAATGCTTACAACCGCCACGCGTGGCGCCCACGTGGCGGCCGCCTATTGGAGGAGGGGGGAGAGGTCCCCGGTGGTTGTCCGGGTGGCCGCCACGTGACAGGAACGCCACGTGGCAACCGTTCGTTAGGGGAGAGGGTTGTAAGCATTTGGTAGTAAACTTAGCATTATTGTATAGTTTAAGTATAACGAAAGATTGAAGTACTAATCCAAATGATATCTTGAGCGTCTTTTGTTATACTTAAAACTATTTACCACAAGACGGTCAGTTGAAGTACTAATTTGCACTTTCCAAATTAGTCAACTCAGTTCCAATGTGCCACTCATTCAGCATAGTACTAACTAATCCACTCATTTTAGCATAATACAAAGACGCCAAGTGAGTTACAGGCAAAGTTTCAATACGCTTACACCTAAAATGCCAAGTGATTTGGTGTGTCATCCCGTAGTTTGTAAATAGGAAAAATGTTTCCTGTTCTATGTAAATAGGGGGAGAACTTCTTCCCCCAGTGTGGAATTTTCTGGAAAAAAAAACTATGTGCCCTTCATTTCACATTTCAGTTATGTATCACCAAAATAATGAAATCAAGATTCATACCTGGACGGTGCAACGAGCAATAGTATCCCTCAGATTGTAACTTTCTCTGCTTTCTGGTGTCCATTGGCCTGCATCCATTCTGATCATACAATATTTTCATTTAGTCAGTGAAAAAACAACAAAAACACCACCAGACCTAACGGCCAAATCACATCTGAGTTTTTAAGTTTCTTCTTTACCCAACAACAAAGAAGAAATGTCCATCAAAATGCCACGACTGAACGAAATCTTCATCGTTCTCAAAGACGATCTCTACATAATCACGGAAATTGGCTGCCATAACTGAGGTTTGAAGAGAAACACCAACACTGACACCAGAGGTCGGGTTATCAGTAATACTTCCAAGGGAGAAGACTCCAGTTATATTATAGTAGTCTGCGAGCTTGAGTGGAGTATCGGCTGGAACGAAGGATGCACTATTAACAGCGTATCTCTGTTTGCCATCAATAATGGGGGCATTATTCGCAAGCCTAATTGCGCGGGTGGTGTTGATCAAGCCATAGTGATATGAACCTTGAGGGTTTGGCCTTGGACCACTTGCAGATAGATTCCATCTGATATAATAGTTTTAAATGAAATAAATCCGAATGAATTGTATCATTACAAAATAATGGAAATAAGGAAGGAAATTCTAGGCAACCAGGTTATAAAAAATTTATAATATGAAAGTTAATCATGGTACAAGAGCTCTAAATATTTAAGAACAAAGTACATAAATGTTTGTTTATGTGACGGCATAAACAAACTATTAAGCAAATATTTGTCAGCAGAAATATGCCACTTATTTAGAACAACAAAGGAAACTTATGAAAGAAACTATGAGAATTGAATCTTTTTTTATATTTAGCCTTGGAAAAGTTAACTGGATTTCTTCAAATTGTTCACCAGATTTCAGCAACCAAACATGCCAGAAGGCTATACCAATAAGTAGGAAAAGAGTTCATTGTTAAGAGATTTAATATGTGATGTTGGTCTGTTCCTATCAGCTCAAGCTTTTGGAACACTGATTAACCAACATCGTATAAGAGTAAAAAGTCCTCGATTCAAATCCCCATGTTCACCAATTAAATTGGTTTCTATTGTCTAATTCTTCATGCTTGATCTTCTTCCGCTGGACTTTAGCCCAAGTGCACGCTCTTGGCTCATTCACATAGAATACCGGTCTGCACGTGACCAGGGGGTGTTAAGAGCTCTAATATGTGTTGTCGTCCCATTCCTATTAGCTCGAACTTTTGGAAACACGGTTAACTAACATTTATCAAAATACATTAGCAACAAATAGAGTCAATATAACAAGTATGCAACAACAACAAAGCTTTTCTCCCAAAATTTTGGAGTTGGCTGTTTGAATTCTCTTCTTCAATTCAGCTCTGCTAAGGACCATGTCCCCTATAACCAGATACATATCCTTCTTTAACTGTTCAAATTATGTTCTTCTAGGCCAACCTCTAGTCCTAGCGGCTCCATTAACTACTATAGTATCGCTCATCCTTACGGGAGTATCTATTGGTCTCGTTGCACATGGCCAAACCACCTAAGCCGATTTTCTCTTATCTCATCCACAATTTGCACCACCTTTAACTTCCCACAGATGTACTCATTTATTATCCTATCATTTAATGTATTACAACTCGTCCATCTTAGCATTTTCATAGTCAAACAAGTATAAAAGGACTAATCAAGAGATACATAAAGAAAAAGGACCAAAAAGGGTAATACCGAAATGATCTGGCTTGACTAAGTGACCATTCAATATCAGTAGCTGCAGGCCCTTCTGGAGGCGGTTCAACTGGACTTCCAGCAGAATTGGAGTAATGGAGGATAGCAGTCGTGATGAGCACGGGATCAGCAGTAAACCTGGTAGAGACCGCAATGTAATAGTCCAGCGGCGGCTGATCAGCTGTGATCAAAACTGAGCAAGACTGGCCTAGATGGAGGTCTAGGGAGGCGTAAGTGTTTTGGATAGTATGAGAGCCTTCAACCTCAACCAATGTCATCAAATGTCCCTGGAATCTTATGTTTATAGATGTTGCCAACCCCACATTAGATATCCGGAACCTGTATGTTTTACCTGAAAAGGATATACATGTTATACTTAAAAACAGCATACAAGAAATATGTAATGGTCATTCCAGTATTTTGTTTGCTGTAATTCATCTTCTCTTTGACTAATTTATGCCGCAAGATATGTAATGCCCTATGAATAAGCTTGACAATAGGATCTCATCGACCACTTTTCTGGCATTTGGAACTTGGTAGTTCATACTAAAATACTTATGCTAGGTTGATGATTGGTTGTATAAGTTGGATTGATCATATTGAAACCCATTTTGATGGGAAATGGCTAGGAGGATGATGATGATGATAGACTATTGCATGTCCGTTGATCGAACATTTACAGTTATCATCGAAATCAGTTGGGAGTGAAGTAACTATCAATGATGATCACGAGGAGTGCATTTGGAATAAAAGAATTGGTAAGAGTGACCATTACCTTTCTCGACTGTAAAAGTGTTCCCATTCGACCCATGGCCATTGATGAGCAGCCCATCAGGAAATGGAAGATCCCTTCCACTGTCTAAAATAGCTTGCAGGTCCTGCAGACAAGAAAGTTCATACTTAATTAGTAATCAAGAGTACTAGAAACAGCAATGCATTTTTGCAAATACATTTGACATGTTGATACCAAGTGGCAAGAAAGCAAAGATGAGTAACAGTGTAACACTGAAAGAGAGAAATTTGAGTAGAGACTGGCAATAGTAACACTGCAGATTTTCACTTGTGCGTAAATCATTCATATGTTTTTATTGAACATAATATATCATCAATATTGGTTTTCCTCTGCTAGTGGAAGAACCACAAAAGGGGCAATGCTTCTAGGGTGCTTACAGTGTGGCCAGTCTTGAACCAGTCACCAGCCAAAAGAGTATAGTCATCAGCTGGGGGAGGAAAGGGCACTGGGATCATAAGACGGCTGAGAATCTTAATGCCACCATAGCCTCCGGCAGCCTTGTGTAATGCAAGAGAGGGGAAGTAAAAATAGCTTCCAATCTGATCCTTGACTCGGAGAATGTACGTAAAATTCCCACCAGGTGGGATAGGGCAGTTTGTACCATAAACCCCATCTTGCCAAGAGTTCCTCCTTTGTAACAATCCGTTCCTGCATAAACACCCAATCAGTAACTCAATGCGGAAGTAAGAGATTGGGATTGGTTGTGCTGGTCTTTCTTTTCATTTTGACTAGTAATTGCCCAGCACTATTTTCCTAGAAAGAAATTACTTTGCATTATAACTCATATTCTCCAAAAGGAATGATTTAAAGTTAAAACTAAAGAAATATTAGAATTCTTATAAAGTTGTAGTTGGTTTCACAGATTTCAAATCTTACTCCAATGAAGACGTTCCTTCGTAATCATGTTTAAAAGTTTTTATCCTCATTATTCCAATTCCTTAACCACTAACTTAATCCTTGAATAATGTGAATAACAAAATTCAGTATTCGCAGTCAAACAAAACCAAATGCATTTAGAGTCAATGAGCAATATTTAATGACTTTTTAAGCATCATCTATTTTCATTTTGACTAGTAATTGCCCAGCACTATTTTCCTAGAAAGAAATTACTTTGCATTATAACTCATATTCTCCAAAAGGAATGATTTAAAGTTAAACTACAGAAATATTAGAATTCTTATAAAGTTGTAGTTGGTTTCACAGATTTCAAATCTTACTCCAATGAAGACGTTCCTTCATAATCATGTTTAAAAGTTTTTATCCTCATTATTCCAATTCCTTAACCACTAACTTAATCCTTGAATAATGTGAATGACAAAATTCAGTATTCGCAGTCAAACAAAACCAAATGCATTTAGAGTCAATGAGCAATATTTGATGACTTTTTAAGCATCATCTAGAAAGGAATCAAGGATGACGATCTACTAAAGATAACCATTTCCCTCTAAGAGCTAAGTGGGAAAAGACCTAAAATTTACATCGCTAATGTTTTTACTGATTTGACTTTGAAATTGAACAAACAGCAACCAGGACATCACAATGCTTTATTTTCTCCATGATACTGTAAATATAAAGAAGATTCTATTCAAAACATTTGACTTCGTGACGTTTCCACTGATTTTGCACTTCTAATATGCACTACTAGTGATCTTATCCTCCCTCACTGTTTCTCCTCTTGGCAGATTGGTCGCTATTTAGGTGATTAAAAACGGACTAACTGCCACAAGTTTCTTAGTCCGACTCGATTCGTTTCCTTGTCAGTGCCATGGACGCAGCCAAATATCTGGTATACATAATATAATCTAAAATACTTTGATATCTAAATTCGGATATGGAATCAAAAGAAAATCAAGATACTAACACAGATACCTAACATACAAATGCACAAATACATTGTGGTTATCCTGAGAGTATCTACTCATCAAATTGCATCACGGATCATCCAAATTGATAATCCACACTAGCTATGATCCAAATTGATAATGCATGTGGAATATTATCATCATAGCCAGTGATTTTGATACCACTCGATGCTTAGCAAAAGGTTTCGAGTTCGGCAACTTTCGCGGTTTCCCCCCTTATTTTATTTGTTCTAAGATCAGTGTGGATCATGATTGGTGGTATAGGTCATTAACTAGAGAGGCCATTTTTGTTCACCCACCAAAACTTGGGTGAATTATCATCATAGCCAGCGATTTCGATACCACTCGATGCTTAGCAAAAGGTTTCGAGTTCGGCAACTTTCGCGGTTTCCCCCCTTATTTTATTTGTTCTAAGATCAGTGTGGATCGTGATTGGTGGTATAGGTCATTAACTAGAGAGGCCATTTTTGTTCACCCACCAAAACTTGGGTGAATTTTCACCCTTCCACTAAAGGGTTGTCAAGTGTCATTTCCATACAAACTAAAACCACTTTGAGAGTGGTTTGGTGAGCATCCACACTAGTTTTGACTAGTGGTTTGACACGTGGCAACCCTTGACTGGGAGGGTGAACAAAAATGGACTCATTAACTAGATAGGGCAAAACCCAGATGCCATGCAATTTCAATTTCTATACATTTTTGCAGCAATGATTATATGCACTGAAACGTCTGTTCTACTACGTACAAAAAATACTACCAATCCAATATACATTTCTACCATTAATATTTATTGAAATTGTATATAGAGAGCATTAAATTTGAACGTTAAAAAAAAAAAGATGGCAATATTGACCAGGAGATGAGGAATGGCTCAGGCAGGGTGTTGAACACATTTATGATCAGGTTGTCATTGGTCACTGCCTCTATCTGTGGTCCAGGGAACTGCCCATTTATCAAAATCCCCTGCCAACAGAAAAAAAAACAGCAACAATTTCTAAATTTACATACCAACAGCACTCAAAATAATTAAAAACACAAAAGCCCCACAATTGCAAACCTGTTGTGTGACCCCAAGTGGTGATATGTCACCATAGCTGACCTTCCAAGTGAAGAACCTGTAGGGATCCTCACCCCTACTAAAACAAGGACACCACCCAAGAAAAACTATGGCAAGAACAGCGATGTGAAGCCCCTCCATTCCCACTTCTATCTTTACCAAAAATGGCTTGTAGAGATTTTGTTGCTTGTGTGTATATATGTAGAGAGAGAGGATTGGGTTGAGCAAAAAAAAAAAAAAAAATCAAAAGGGTCTTTAAGTTTACTTAGCCTGGTGGTTCTCCTAAGCTTCTTTTTCAATGCTTTAGCACTCTTTTTCCAAAGTTATTTGTATCTCTACTGTCAGCCACTATGGCAGGAACTTTGAACTTGAAACTCGAGAGAGAGAGAGAGAGAGAGAGGGGGGGGGGATCGCATCACCATATATAAATAAAGGAATCCATATCATAGTTTGTTATGGTACTGTGACTCGTTCAAATTTTTACAACGGTTAAAAAAAAAATTGCATGTGACTTGCACGTGATAGAGACATTGTTGGCTTGAGAATGTGTTCGTTAGCTTGAGGATCATGCAACACTAGGGGGCTTAGCCCTGTGCTTTGACTACAACCAAATGCCTACAACCCTCCTACAACCGTCACGTGACGTCCACGTGACAGTTGTTCATTAAAGAAGGAAGAAGAGGTGACACTAGTGGAATCCGATAGCTATTCGGATAGCCGTCACGTGACGGAAACGTCACATGACAGTCGTTTATTGAAGGAAAAGATAAGATCATGTGTGATCCACATAGCAGGGAAAGAGAGAGAGTTGTAAGAAGGTTGTAAGCAATTGATAGTAAACTTAGTATTATTGAGAGGGCTTAGCCTTAGTTGAGCATGAGGTGAACAGCGATGATGGCTACCAAAAGGGAGAGCAAGATTGGATTATGGCAGTAACATGGCATAAGATGCGCATCACTAGTACAGAGATGATAAAGGATCGGCATATTTGGTCGTGCGAAAATAGAATCAAATTTAGTTGTGCTGATATTTTAGCAAATGAATATATAAACTAAGTAGATACCTCCATTATTCTTAAAATACTAAATGATATCTCCAAAAAAAAATTACGAAACAATCAAAATTTCGTTTGAGCAACCTTCACATGTACACTTAACTCATAAGTAACGACGTAAAATGACACAAATGTTCACAAAATAAGTCTATGTCAAATCATTGTCACATATTTGACAAACATAAAATATGAATAAAAATAAAGAAACATAATCTAATATGAGAAATATTTGGTCATAGATTTATTTGGTGAACATCTATATCTCTACTCTTACAATGAGGTTTCAAAACGGTTCAAAAGTGAGTCGTCTAACCCGTTTGTAAATACTCAATCATTTATTTTTTTAAAAAAATATATTACGTAAAAAAAATTGTTGGAAAAAAAATTAATTTGTTATAAATAAAGGAAATCAAACTTGACAAACCAAGAAGAATACCTCCCATTTTAACCACGTGAGCTAGAAGTGGTATTTTATTATAGTTATATAATATTATGTAGTTAAACAATAAGTTAAAATTTATTTAATTTTTATTTTTTAATTACATGAGGATATACGTACAGCTTAGATTTGAAGACTTTTTATAAAGAGTATAAATATATCCATAATAAATTATAATTAAAATATATTTAAACTATTTTATAATAATATTAGAAAATTGTATTTTACGTGCAACGTACGTGCATTTACTAGTTTCTATAATTTTACAGCGTCACGTGTGAGTTAAGTGGGTACGCGAACTCACTAAATCGATATTTTGACTGTTCCTTAAAAAAAATAAAAATATCTCTTAATTTTTTAAATTAGTATAATATCTGCTAATTATTATATTTTTTATGAAAACATTTGCTAAAATATTTCTGTTTTAAATTTCAAGGTCCCATGTCTATATATATATATATATATATATATATATATATATAATATGGACAATTAATCTCAAAGTTCGTCAAACTCGCGACTGCATTTTGTTCTATTTGGGATACCTGGTCCGGAATTCAAGTTCTTGGTTGCTTTTGTTTTGACTCAGATTAGTGTTAATTCAAATATCGTTTAGCCTTTTTTGACCCAAAGATTAAGGAATTTTGTTAAAGATTTGAAATACAAATGTACGTGGTAGGATTCTAAATGAATCCAATTAACATTTGCGGAGAGGATTTAGAAGTTGTCTGAGTCCGGCCCGGTCCGGCCCAGCCCAGCCCAAGTCCGGCCAACACTGGGCCGGACGTAACGAACGATGTAGCCAGGTATATTTGTTGTCAGGATAAAAGACATGAATTGAAATTTGATACAACAAATATTGTCTACATTTTATTTATTTACTAGTCACGTGTTCGCATCCGTTGTACGTAAATAGATAAAATTTAAATTATATTAAAATATTTTAAATCTAATTTGAATATATTTTTATTATAATTTGTTATAGATATGTTTTAAGAATTTTTGATATGTATTTAGTTACATAATATTATATATTTAGTTTAAATATAATTTGAATATCGAATATATTTTATGATTTATTATATGTTAAGATACTTAGAAGAATTAAAAAAAAAATTAACTAGGTGAGGAGGTACATACGCAATTAGAAAGATTTTACTCTTTTTTTATGATTTATTATGTGTTAAGGTAGTTAGAAGAATTTAGATTTTCTTTTCATTTTTAACTACTTGAGAAGGTACATACGCGATTAGAAATATGTTTTAATTTTTTATTAATTAGTGGAGATTTTTTAAATTTTTTTACTTTTTAATTAATTATTGGAGGATATATACATATACGATTTATCTTTTAGCTGTTTTTAAGCCACATTATCATGGTAGAGATTTGGATAAAATATTTCTTGTAAAATATGAAGAGTTTTTATAGAGGCACTTCAAAAAATACTCATGCCTACCTAATTTTTTATTTATTTAAAAGTTTATCATTGTCAAATTTACTCGGGACTTTCCAAAAAAAATCTTTAGGGTTGTCATAATTTTTGACGTTCATAGAAAATATGTTATTATCTTTATAACTGTAATTTTTTTATAATCTTATCCATGGGAAGAACTGTCAATTTTTTTGACGCTATGTTATTAGTCCTAAAGATAGCAGTGGAGGAGAGAGACGAAGTCTGGGAACAATGTCACGGTTCTGAAGCTGTTGTCAGAGAAGGGTATGAGTATCTTGGCTCCAGAGGCGGAGTCCAGGGAGTGGAATAGGATAAGGAGGCACGCGTCGGGGTGCGACTTGAGGAGGGACTCGATGGAGAGGAGCTCTCGCGGACCGAAAGAGCTGGACGGGTTGGAGATCCACGTTATGAAGAACCTAGGAGCACAGGTGGCGGCGATGGAAGAGGAGGGGAGGAGGAGAATAAGTTGGCGACTCTAGCGGCGAGCTTGAGGAGCTGGGGTTCGGTTTGGGAGGGCGGGAGGAACCGGATCGCGTTTATCGAAGTCTCCACCATCGAAGTGGCGTCCGGGGAGGAGTCAACGGTGGCGGCCGGCTTCACGCGGATGCGGAGGGCCCGCGGGGACGGGGTGGGGCTAGGCGGAGGGAGAGGAGGTCAGGGTGGGCCCGATGGCGGAAGGAAGAGAAAGGGTTGAAGAGTGCGGTTGCGACAGGGGAGGAAGCAGCGGCAGTCGACGACGAGACGTGAAATTTGAGATTTCTTCTTTTTCTCTCTCATGTTTTGGTTTAAGTGGGAGGATGTACAATCCTAGTAATTTTTTAATTGTTTTGAATAAAAATATCTTTAAACTGGACTAATTTCAATATTGGACTAGGAGTCCATTTTTTTCATCCACAAATACTGGAATATTTGTTCACCCTCCAATAGAAAATGTACACATGTTATTTTCAAAGTAAAAACTACCTTGCTTGATGAACAATCATTTATAAAATAGTTTTATTTGGATGAAGATGTCATATATAAATTTTTTATTGAAACGTGAACAAATATTCTAGTATTTACGGATGAACAAAAATAAATTCATTGGACTAGTTTCAAATAAATTCGTAAGTGTTAGTATGAACTAGCTCTTGGTAGGTGCAATGCGCAAAGTAATATGCAGATTGTCTTCACCCCCCATTCATTCACCACCTAGTCACTCACCACCTACCGCTTCCCAATCTCTGACAACTAAGTCCCACCTTCCGTGGGACTCCACATGTTTGTTGAAATGCTAGAGTGGATGATAAAGAGGTTAGCCGCCACTCACTCCCCCATGCCAAATCTCCTCCTCCCTTAATATATCCATCCCCAGACCAAACATCAAACACCTCCACCACCACCACCCAAAAAAAAAAAAATGAGAGGAACCAGCGGGCTATGGCAGCTCCTCAACCACCGCCGCCGCCTCGCCACCGCCGCCGGCGACCTCAAGAAGACCGTCCTCCACGACTTCCACGTCGAGCACGGCGGCAAGATGGTCCCCTTCGCCGGCTGGTCCATGCCCATCCAGTACAAGGACTCCATCATGGACTCCACCCTCAACTGCCGCTCGGCCGGCTCCCTCTTCGACGTCTCCCACATGTGCGGCCTCTCCCTCAAGGGGAAGCACTGCATCCCCTTCCTCGAGAAGCTCGTCGTCGCCGACGTCGCCGCGCTGAAGCCAGGGACCGGCACGCTGACGGTGTTCACCAACGAGAAGGGCGGCGCGATCGACGACTCGGTGGTGACGAAGGTCGGGGACGAGCACGTCTACCTCGTGGTGAACGCCGGGTGCAGGGACAAGGACCTGGACCACATCGGGAAGCACATGGAGGAATTCAAGAAGAAGGGAGGGGACGTCGGCTGGCACATTCACGACGAGAGGTCGCTGCTCGCGCTCCAGGTGATAAAAAAAATGCTCGTTGGATCTGTTGCTGGATGTTCAGATCAAATAGATATAGTTTATGAAAACTAGTTCAGATCGATACCAATACGACTTCTGCACCGCATTGATTGATTCTGATGTGTCATAGTGTATCTGGAGTGCCCTTGCCGTGTCCGATACATGTTGTTTTACATGGACACAGGGACGGAGCCAGGATTTTGGAATAGGGTGGGCTAGCTAGTACTTACTATAAGATTCTAAAAATTTATCCCAAAAATTCGACAGACTTTTCTTTGTAAATTCGAAAGAATTTTTTTGTAAATTTATGCCTAAATTTCTGTAATGTTTACTAATTGATAATTTTTCACCAAATATAATTGCTTCCATCTATTCCAAAGATATATTATGCATTTCAAAAAAGAATACTAGAAAACAAGCATCTGAAAATGATTCAATTCATTACCGGTAAAAATAAATGACATACAAATATAATAAAAAATAGAATTAACAACAGTTAAATTTTGAACAAGTTTTCAAATTCTAATAAATACATGAATTGTTCCTGCATACAGCCTCCTTCAAAATCTGAAGTTGTAACTAACAGTCCAAACTATATTTCCTTTGTATGTCAATTAAATATAACTACTAAAGATAAGCACATTGAGTAAAATTTGATAAATCTTCCATAGCTTTCACGAAATATCTATGAGTAGATTTGGGTCCTCCCATGTGTGTCAAAAACGTACATCGAGTCCCCTCATTAACTCTCCTCCAATTTTTAAATCCATCGAATGTCAATGTGCAATGAAGAGCATTATCATTTTCAAAAAGATAACATCCTTTGAAGGAGAGTACTCTAACCAATAAAATCGTTGGAACCAAGAGTATTGAAATCTACGAAACTGTTTTCCGAACTAAGATGGTGGAAATGTTGTCAATTTTGGCTGATATGGACTAATTTTGATATATGTCCGTACGATCTCATTCAAGAGAATTTAAATCACCTATAATCTCATCCCTATGATCAACCCTTGGGGTTGAAACATTAACATTCGAAGGAGGGTGAGACTTTCACTTCCTTATGTTTCACCCCTTAGTTTAAAGAATGAAAAAAAGGGTTTTTCTTTCTCTTGTTTCCTTGATTTTCCATTATATTCCAAAGACCTATTAAATAGTGAATTAAAATCAAACTAAATACCAAATATTTGGGGGTTAGGATTTTACAAAAAATGAATTCAAAGGAGGATGGTGATGATGATAGTGTTTTACCAGAGGAGGTGAAGAGGAAGACTAGGAGAGCCGAGAGCGGAAGGGGGGCGAGGGGCTGCAGCGTCCTGGTCGTCGGTCGCCGGTTGGGCTGGAGTGTGGAGAAGGGGGGAACGTCTCGGTCGTGGTAGCGGCCTCGCGGGTCTCCGGTCATCGGTCGCGGGTCATTGTGTAATAAACCCTAGACTATGAGACAGAGAGTGAGAGAGTCGGAGTCTGGGGTCTCTGGACTCAAATTATTTACTCTTTACATCTGTTGATTGGTATAATGTGTAAGCTTTATGGAGTATTGGGCGGACTATAAACCTATACTAGCATATATATAATAAAAAAATTACTATTTTTCTTTTGCGCTGAACTGTATCTATACTAACATATATATAAAAAAAAATTACAAATTTTTTTTTGCACTGGGCTACAGCCCAGTGCACCCTCCATTTGCCTCCGCCTCTGCATGGACACAAACAACAGTAGTTGGTGGAGTGTCTGTGATTGGTTAGGTTGGTTATTAGGTGCATACTATATCGCACAAATAAGAATACGGTACGGATACAGGATACATACATTTTACCTATGTTGCACGAATACTGGCATGGACATGGGTTCGGACAAGATACAGTTACTAACACCATTTTTCGGTGCCGGCGCAACATCATAGGCTATATATATATATATATATATATATATATATATATATATATATATATATATATATATTATTATTATTATTATTATTATTATGCGTGTGTATATATTTGCATTCAGCGGAGGAATTTATACCAAATCCTACACCAACATGCTCCTGTATTTCCATTTTGTCCTTTTTTTCTTTTCTTTTTTTTCTGTCATTGTTTAATTGGTGTCCTTTTCGAAGAACTTCTTATTTTTAAGATCCAGCTTGACCGGATCATCACTTTTGGTGATCCGGATCGAACCTGCTGCATTTGGGATCGTGGGATCAGGAAAGCGGTTTCTGGGACCAGTGGAACCCGTTAAGGGTTGGTTTAGGATTGCTGCTGTCATAAAGCAGCAGCAGCAGGAGCAACAGCTTCTGACAGCAGTCTCCCACCTGCTGTTAAAAGTTGCCCCAGTTTTGAATTGGCTTTTCGAAAAAGTTTTTTATAAGATGTTGTTACCAAACAGATTTTGGGACTGATTTTGAAAAAAACAAGCTGACAAGCTGACGCAGCCATGATAAGAATCCCAACCCCAGACTAACAAATTGTAGAAGTGGTAGACCACGGTTTTGGTTCTATATTATCTTAATCTGTTGTCTGGTTGCTGTAATGTTTAGTTTGACTGCTAATAGTTTGAGGCTTAAGTTTGTTTCTACCTCTTGTATGAGTGAATCCAGGGTCCTCTGGCTGCTCCGGTCCTTCAGTTGCTGACCAAGGATGATTTGAGCAAGTTTTATTTTGGTGAATTCAGGGTGTTGGACATCAATGGATCCAATTGCTTCCTCACAAGAACTGGGTATGTTGCTTATAGTTCCAAACTATAACCAAAATGTTTCTTTTGACTTGGGTTATTGCTTGCATTTCTTTTAATTACGTTACTGATGTGACTTCATTTACATTTTCTTTCCTACCCGTGGTTGTGAAATTATACTCGCACGTAAAGCAGAATTTTCACATGTAGCCTTAAATACGTTGTCACCAATAGGCATCTACTTCTGTACAAGCTGTTATTTGATGTGAACCAGACATTTGATCGTTTAGTTATACAACCGACCTTGTTTCTAGCCAGATAGACCTCTTTGACAGCCTACCTTTGTGCTTCCTATTGAACCAAGTATATGTTAGTTAGACGTGTCATGCAGGTGTCTAATGATTGAATGAAGTCCGTGACATGGGATATTTGTAAAATCCTGGGGTTGCAACATTGCTATGTTTATAAAAATGTGCATAAAAGTGTGTCTATTTATATCTAGGTAATGAGGATCAGTGGAGCCAAATGATCCATTATTTATTGAAGCCTGCTTAGATTTGGTATAATTTGGACCTGATATTTTTACATAACTATCCGTGGAAGTTAGAGGTGACATTAATTGAGGACAAGATGAGAAAAAACAACTTAGGTGGTCTGGACATGTGCAACGTAGACCCATAGATGCCCCCATAAGGAGGAGGGATAATATAGTCGTTAATGGAGCTGCTAGGAATATAGGTAAGCCTAGAGTAACAAGGTTTGAAGGGTTAAAGAATGATATGGATCTTGTTAGAGTTACACAGGAAATGACCCTTAACAAAGCCGAATGGAAGAAGGGGATTCAAATGGCCGACCCCAAAAATATGGGATAAAGTCTTCGTTGTTGTTGGTTGTATTACTATTTTTACATAAATATGCGTACATCAAACTGTAAGGATGACATCGTCTTTATATGATGACTTGAATCTTGATGTGTCCTTAGTATCATGAAGTATTCACAGGTGTTTATGAGTATCGTGATGTTTTCTATGTTTTATTACAGTTTTGTTAGTGCCATTCTAGATACTTTATTATTTTCCATTCTAAAAGGAGATCACTTATAGCGGTTAGACAATCATGAAGACTTGTGCATTCCCAATCAACAATATTGTATGCTTAATATTTTTGTTTTCTCAAGAAAGATGGCGTGTCACAATATGTAGCTTGTTTTACTCAGAAAAAAATGATTATATAGCTAGATGGAGGTATAAATGAACCACTTTTGTTGCTGTGAGGAATATGCCTAGAGGGTTGTATCTGTTGACAATTGATTGTAAAATTGCGGTGAATCTTTCAGTAGGGGCCTGCCTAAAATTGATGCTTTTTAGAGAATTTGTATACATGTAATATCCATTCATTTTCTTGAGTAAGTGTCTTACGATGGTAACATATTTTTGTTTTAAATAAGTTAGGATATTATTCTTATTTGATTTGTTTCTTAAGTTGTTGTGTGACTTGGTTGATAGGTTGTTAGTCCTATCTTCAAGTTGTTAGCTTTGTTAAGTTTCTTCCTAGTTTCATGCAAAGACGTTGCTATGAGTTGGATTTAAAAGCAACAAGCTATTGAATAAAAATGATGACAGGTTTGTGAATTGACGTGTAAACGTTAGAGGTCCTAGTTTTCTCAATCAAACCAATTTTATTTCCTTTGCACCAAGATAGGTTCCAAGCAAAAGCCTCTATACCAAAGTGGTATCAGAGCTTAGGCATGATCAAAGAATGGAACAACTTGAAGTCGAGGTGGCATCTCTAAGGCTGGACAGAACGAAATTATAACCGAAATTGCTGAATGCTTTACCAATTTAAATCGGAAACACGTTTTGAACCGCGGAAGGGGGACAGCCAACCAGCCCACAAGCCACCTGCACCCCCCCCCCCCCCCCCCCAACCAACTATTAGCTTCGGCCTCCTCCCCCCTAACGCGGGGCCCCCCAGCGCCAATAGGGGGCCGCCACGTGGCCTTGCGAGCTGGTTGGTGATCCCCTTTGGCGGTTCAAATAGTGCTGCCGAATTTAAATACCAAGATTGATCATCTATCCGCACAGCCCGCTCGTGACATCTAGGTGCTAATGGAGGAACTCAAGTTAGCGCCTCCACTAAATCATATATTCCAAAACATGTTTATGGTAGTCTTTCTGCGTTACAAGGGGGGAGAAGACTAGTTGATTATACAGAGCGGAGCATTTTTTCCATCTCCATGGAACACAAGCAGCAGAACGAGTTGCATTGGTGTCCTTTCACGTTGAAGGAGATGCACAATTGTGGTACCAAATACTCAAGCAGGAGGTGGAGTCAATTTCGTGGCAAGAATTTATTGAAGGGGTCAACTCTCGTTATGGTCCACCGCAACTTGTTGATGTCTTTCGCCAACTCACAAAACTGAAACAAATAGGAATGGTAAATGTCAATTTGAAAATTTGCTATCCAAGGTATCATGGGATTGGTAAATGATTATCAAATTCAATTTGAAAAATTGCTATCCAAGGTGGGTCATCTTCCACAAACACACCAAGTAAGTTTCTTTATAACTGGGCTGAAGGACGATATCAAAGCTGATGTATTAGCTGAAAGGCCAACTACATTATCTTCTGCCATTGGTCTAGCAAGGCTATATGAGGCACGTAACTTGTCCCAACAATTTGTGCAACAAGAAGAGCCTAAATCAATTCCTATCAAGAGGCTGACCGCAATTGAGCTCCATGAGTGGAGAGACAAGGGCTTGTGTTTCAACTGCAATGAAAAGTTCAACCAGGGTCATAGGTGCAAAATTGGGGAGTCTTGAAATGAGGAGGGACGAGGATGTTGAAGCCTATGGATGATAAGTCCTCGAGGACAAGGACGGAAGTTAGGTGGAGGGATGTTAAGATCGTAACATATTTTATTGTTTTGAACAAGTTAGCGTATTATTTTGATTTGAGTTGTTTCTTAAGTTGCTATTTACTTGTTTGATAGGTTGTTAATCGTATCTTCAAGTTGTTAGTTTTGTTAAGTTTGTTCCTAGTTTCATGCAAAGATGTTGCTATAGAGTTGTATTGAAAAGCAACAAGCTATTGAATAAAAATGATGAGAGGCTTGTGAATTGACGTGTAAACATTAGAGCATAGTTGCCTAATTCGTCAAACCCCTCCCCCCCTACGTCCCATGAATTGGGACGAACGTCCCCGATCGGGGTGCGTTCGCAACCCGTTCGTCAAATTTAGCGACCCGGATTTTGATGGCTTTGGTTATGAACTTATGATATTTGGTGTATACTTCTATATAATTGTATATGGTACAAAAGATGACCCAGATAAAAACGAACAGCGACCCCAAATAGCGTATCGAATAAGCCTACCCCCACCTCACTGCGTACTGGCTGAGGTACCGTACCGCGTACCCGTACCACATACCAAAGCGACCCACGATCCTGGTAACATTGCATTAGAGGTTCTGGTATCCTCAATCAAACCAATTTTATTTCCTTCGCACCAAGATAGGTTCCAAGCAAAAGCTTTTGTATGTACCAAAGTGGAATATAATCAAAAGCGTTTGGTGCATATGAAATCAGCACAAATAAACAATTGTGGCAGGTCTTACAAAAGTAGCTCACCTTCGTAAACTTAAATTACTTGGTTACATTGTTTTCCTGGAAAGTAGAACTGCTAATAAAGTATTAAGATGAAATGACACCATTAAGTATTAAGATGAAAGACTAACAAAATGAACATTGCATAGGAATTGCCACAGTTGTATACTTAGAAAGCTACCCGACTGGAAGTAGATGTATGTTGGGACTTGGGGCATATTCTAGGGTGCATGGATTATCAGAAAACCCTATTTTGCAATTTCCTTAACTAATTTAAAAAAAGTTAATATAAACCTCAATATTATCTCCATAGAGGATACTTGCAGCTTGGGAAACATGACTTAATGCTGTAGTCGAGTTTTTTTCTAGTTCTCTGAGGATGTTCTTTAATACTGAAACTGATTAAATACCATCTCGATGCATATTTACTTGCAAATTTGAAATTCTTTTTGACATGAATTACCTGTATATCAATGTTTCAGTTAGCATCAAAACATTTTTTTTAAGTGTCTGGATTATCAGAGATTTGCTACAAATTTGTCTCATTTCTTAATGCTACATTACTTACCAGTCACAATTCCTTATATAAAACCTCGAAAATTCTCAAATGCTTAGAGGGTTATTTTTTTCCCAGATGGATGGATGGTTTAACAAATAATGTATTCGTTACTAAACTCTTTAACTTCCAGTATTTCAAGTTATTTGTAATTATTCAGGATCTATTTACTTGAGATGTTTTTAACAATATATTTATCCAGACATCCATAAGCTCTTTAACTTTCAGTTTTTCGAGCTTTTCGTTCAGGATTTATTCACTATGTATTCCGTGAGAGTAATTTTTCTTTCTAGTAGGATTTTTTATCACACTTTATGTAAACTTTTGAGCAAAGCGTCTTCATTCCTTTCAGGGTTGTCTATTTTAAAAGTTTGTCAAATAGAAGATATTTTATCTGCATTTTGTGCGAACTTTTCAGCTATACTGGCGAAGATGGATTTGAAATTTCCGTTCCTTCTGAGAACGCTGTAGACCTCGCCAAAGCAATCTTAGAGAAATCCGAGGGGAAGGTGCGGTTGACAGGGTTGGGTGCTCGAGACAGTCTCCGACTTGAAGCCGGCCTTTGCTTGTACGGCAACGACATGGAGCAGCATGTTACACCAGTGGAAGCCGGGCTCAGCTGGGCGATTGGCAAGAGAAGAAGAGCAGAAGGCGGCTTCCTAGGCGCGGAAGTGATCCTGAAGCAGCTCCAAGATGGTCCAGCAGTCAGGCGTGTCGGTTTGTTCTCATCGGGCCCACCCGCAAGGAGCCACAGCGAGATTGTCAGCGGCACCGGGGAGAAGATCGGGGAGGTGACCAGTGGAGGATTCAGCCCGTGCTTAAAGAAGAACATAGCGATGGGGTACGTGAAGTCCGGTTCCCACAAGCCGGGAACGGAGGTCAAGATTCTTGTTCGTGGGAAGCCATACGACGGAGCCGTTACGAAGATGCCGTTTGTTCCGACCAAATACTATAAGCCCACCTAATTGGATGGAGGAGGAGTACCTTCCCAAGTTTCAGTTCAACACCTTTGACATGTTTCTTTCAATGAATTATTACATATGTATGAGAATGCTGTAACTTGACATTCCTTATAGTACCAATGTTTCGTTTCTCTCTCTCCTATAAATTGATGGATCCAACTTACTACGGTGTTTCTTGCTTTTATTGAAACTTAAATACTTTTTCTCACACTGCCGACATGTGAAAGTTGGCAGTCAAGTGTCATCTGTTAAGTTTGTGCTTCTTTTTGCTCAGCCTCATCTTTTAGATTTGTTGCGTTCACTTGTGTGGCTGTAACAGGGTTCGGCTCTTATATCCCAACCTTATGAGAAAAAAAAAATTATTTGTATTCAACCCCCTTCTCCTCCCACTCCCACCCCCACCAATTACTAGTCTTATATCACAATTACAATTAACATGTTATTAAGAAAATTTGTTTTCAAATTTTTTTTTTTTTGTTGGGGGAGGGTGGGTGGGTGGGTGGGAGGGATAACACTTTTTTTTTTTTTTAATTAGGGGTAGTGGAAATTAGCAATTGGGGGAGGAAATAAATACAAATAACTCTAAAAAAAAAGACAAATTCTAAAGATACATCAAAAGTTTTTCAGGATAGCTAATTTTTTTTTTATTTACAAGTTTGTCACCGAAAAAATTTACTCGGAACTGTCCAATTTTTTTTATGACTGTCAAATCTTTTGGGAGTCCTATAAATATACTAGACTTTTACAAATTTTGGCAGTCCTTTATATTTGAAGGACTGTCACAAATTTTGAAAGTCTTTTCTATTTGAAAGAGGAAGGACTGTCAAAAAATTTAATAGTATGTCATTTTTAGAACTGTCAAAAAATTTGACTTCCTTCCAAGGACCGTCAAAAATTTGTACTCCTCCCCTCCGCCTCAATGTGGCCTTCGTTGACGTCGTCATTCGCTGCCCCAACGACGATCCATCGGCTAGGAAGGAGGGTTTGGGGTTGTGGACAGTCCATACTAATTTTTTTGATGTCCTGAATAAAAATTGTTTTAGTCTGGATTAGTATCAACTAATTGACTGTTCTGGACAAATATTTATGTGGTTCTAGAATTTGCCTAAAAGATTTGTAGTTCGGGTAGTTGGGTTGTGTATTAGTAATTTAGTATATACTTATTTTCTTTGGATGGTTTATATTTCATGCATCATTGTCTGAGTTCAAAACCCCACCCTTTCCTTTCTTGTGCTCTCATCAGTCATTTCCGTCCCCATACAACAAATTCATTCATTACCAACTGCTCATTTATGTGAGGTCACAAAACCAGCAGTGGCAATAGCAGTATCCAGCTCTCTCTCTCTCTCTCTCTCTTTCTGGTAAGTAATACACATTTGATCAAAATTCTCTTACTTCATTTCTGATTTCATTAATTAATTTCTTCACTAGACTATCAAAGAATTTATGAAGAAAAAATATATTTGCTACTGATTATGTCTGGTTCATATACTACTAATAGTTAAGGTTGATGATTGATTGATAAAGATTTTTTTATATTCAATCTAATTCTAATTCTAACTCTTGTAATTGTTAACTGAACCTTTAGATAATATATAAGGTTATTTAGTTTTAGGGTCTCATATAATATTAAAATTCTGCGTTTATGTCTCCATATTGATCAGAATAGGATTTTAGTCTCGTCCTAACAATTGACTTAACTGACCGTCCAAAATGAAGACATAAACGTAAATTTTGAATATTATACGAGACCCTAAAACTAAAAGGAAATATGTAACGGTTGTGTGACTTGGATTATTTAGTTTTGTCATGACCAATCGAGAATGAGACTTGTGACGCTGTTGTTTGTTTCTATTTTGATCTCAACAGCCATATAACCCTACGGGTTATTGGGTTGCAAGCATTCAATGATGTGACCGAGACGAGAGACATCTGACGATACACGATGTCCATGAAGTCGTTCCAATCGAAACTGCCGTCATGAGGGTTGTGTGGCTGCTGAAATCGACATAGAAGTAAACAACTGTGTCATAACTCTTAT
Organism: Iris macrosiphon; assembly: GCA_036927795.1. Lineage (NCBI taxonomy): Eukaryota > Viridiplantae > Streptophyta > Magnoliopsida > Asparagales > Iridaceae > Iris > Iris macrosiphon. Next base: position 168,943,034 of record JAYESA010000015.1, read on the forward strand.
TCTCGATTGGACATAGGATAGACGTAAACTACATATTTATTTGTACTGCACTACCTCCAGACCTTAACCTTAGAAAGTGGTCAATGCCTTATTTATTGATCATAAAACACCTTATTAGCAAAATCTAATTCTTCTCCTCAGTGTGCTACAAAGTTTTTGTCCTGAAAATGTCTATATAAAAGCGAAATATGCGACTAACAATTTTGACACTTAACCCTAACAACACAATCTATAAATTTGGATACAAGAAAAATAAAAAGATACAAGTCGGTATGCACGATACTACCGAGTGACCGACCACAAGATCTAGCATAGGAAACGTTACAATCATTTGTTAAATACTCCAAAATAAAATGGAGTATGAAAAGCGTAAGAATTGTCTAGAGAAGAATATAGAATGAAGAAAAATGTCCATTTCCTTTCTCGTTCCAGACTCGGTCTTGATATGCTAAAGACTAAAAATAAGAAATGAATGATGTATAAATTCAATGGATTTCATTATCTTCGTTCTTTAGATTTCGATGGATTTCATTATCTTCGTTCTTTAGATTTCGTATTTCGTATCGAATCATTGGAGACTGAAGCAGGAGATATTGATCATCTGTTGGTGCGTGCAGGTGATCGTGTAGGCGACGCACAAGCGGAGTCTTGAATATCTCCCTTTTATCTCTTTTCTGAATCACCAACTTGTGAGTGGCTTTACTTCGATTAGCACCCTTCTTTCAAGTCTTCATTCCTAATAAATTGACTCGTTTGTGTATCCCGATCAACGATACAAAAAGAATAAAATTGAGTCAAGATAAAAGAAGAAGTAGACTTGAAATACTTATAGTGCTTGTCACATAAAGTCTCAAACGATCACATTATTGCGTGCTTATCCGCTATGCATACAGCTATTTTACGTTCAGTTATAGTTAGAACTTATTCATCTATAACTGTACAATGAGTAGTACATAACTTGTGAATTGATCATATCAGCTAGTAGACTATGCCATTGTACTGTGCTAAAGTAGTTATGTTCATATTGATGTTTTGAAATGCTTCGTATGTTAACTTAGTGTTTAGATCGTCAATGGTCATGGATAATTTATGCACAAGGTATATGCTTCCTGCGAACGGTCGCCCGGGGCACTGGGGCCGACTTGTCCTGGGCGGAACATCAATTAGTCGTGCTAGCAACTTAGCACGGGTGAGACGGAAGTTTGTAGCGGGACTCGCTACCTGCGCTGCAAGCATCGCCGTCTACCCAGACTATGGTCCATGACGGCTAGTCAAGACAGTGATCTTTGTGTATATTTAAACTATGCAGACTAACCATGTCTTCGTGGCAGGGAAGCTCATGGTAACTTTTGCACAGGTGGTTCAGACGATACAGGTAAATTCACCGAACAATGGCGCATTTTGTTATGTCATTTCATTATATCGTATATAAAGAATTGAACTAAGGCAAGACAGAAAGATCACATAATAATAATGTTGCATGTTCACATGAATACGATATCGATTTGGTATGTTGGGTTAGCTCGCCCTCACCGGTATTTTTCGAAGTACTGACCCTCGTTGCAGCAGGTTCCCCGAGCCGAGGCGACGCGGCGAGGACCTGGAGCTTTCTCCAACCCTTTTCTGATCAGGCGCGTTCGTATTGTGACTTTTGGGAGCCCAAGTACATAATCAAGAAATGAGCTCGCACTTTCCTTTTCGAAGCTCCTAGGCGATGGTGCTAACTCGCACCCAAGGTGTTTTGTGCTTTTGAAATATAAGTAAGGGATGTAATGTATGGATCGACTATCTCATTTTGGGTCCAAGATGTAAGCCCGTGCGGCATCTTTATTACTTTTGGGTCAATAGTCTGTAACCAGATGTTCATTATCAATAAAAGAGAACTTTTCTATATCTCATTGTGCGATATCTTATTTGCGTACTCTGTTACAAGTGTTCTAAAGTATATCATTATGCCTAGGCATTGTCACGCCCCGATCTTCCGTAGGAAAATCGGTCGTTCCCGCTAGGCGAGAATCACCGCGCCAGCGCTCCCACGGAACGATCGTTTTGACCCATTCGAGCGTGATGCCGCATGAGCATGAGCCACGCCCGCGTGCAAGGCCGTGGTTCATTGGCTGGCGGTAAGAGTTCTAAGCCACAGAGTCGCATACATTATCCGAGTGCAGCGGAGTCATGAACGCATAGGCGATCGGTAACAAGTTCACTGAGTCGACAATATAGCGGAGGTATTGAATAACACAAGTTGAAGTAAAATAAGCTCTTTTATTGATATAAACAAGTGTTACAGGTGGCGCTTGGCCGAGATTACAATTCGCTCAGATCTCTCTCTCTTAAACTGTAAAAGCGTGCCAAGTGGCTACAATTGTGGAATGATTGTACATGCGATGTTTAGTCGATGTTCTAACATTATGTCTTGTATATGTGCTTCGGTTCCGGACGCAGCGCCCCAAGGCTTCAGAGGGAACTCCTGGCCTTAGCACGCACGAAGGAGGCATCCGCACTGAATGAGGTTCTCCCGTACCCTACAAACGATCTGGTGGATTATTAATACATTGAATGCACTGGTGGGGAGGCTACTCGCCCGCTCGACAAATCCAAACACGTAATATAGGTTTCGTGCACCAACAATTAAGTTATCTTTCTAGTTGCCTTAGGATCAATTTTATGCAAAGATTGAATAGCCTAATTCGTGTGGCAGTGCGTCGTGCGATATGAGAGGAAACACGGCGAGACTTACCAACTTACCATTTGTCCTTCCCTGTCCAAGGAAAACATTGTTAATTCAAGCACGAGCATTCATAATGACAATCAAGGCAATGGCATAGGCAAACACGAGAGTCGTTGTATCTTGATCGTTCAGATGTTCAGTTATTCATTTGATGCGATGCAATAACTCGCACGCGGATAGCCGCTAAGCGAGGATGACTTATCTATATGAACAATTGTCGCTGGCATAGCCATAAGGGACCATATAGTCTTTGACGCGAATGGTATGCAACGAAAGTACAAGAGGCGTTGCAAGCCATTCCGCCAAGAACAAGAGACTAAATAATAGGCCTCGCCCGGACCGGATCGGTGCCAGTGCCCCAGCACCGTCCGCGAGACCGTGACCTTGTGCACAAGTTGTCCGCGACATGCAGGTCTGGATTTTTCCAAATTCACATCTTTTACAATACAATCAATAACACGAGTACAATCTTGAAATTCCGCTATGAACAAGCTTGGACAGGATTCTCGTTCAAAGGTAAACTTGATGTGATCCCAGTTCAATATTCACTTTTCCTTGTTACATGCCCCTGGTTCGGAGATTGCCTTGGTGACCTAACGGTCCCAGATACTTGCAGGTTCAATTTCACAAGAGAGCTATTTGATAGTCTCCTGGCTAACTAGAATGCATGCACAATACAATAACGTTAGACATTTGCAAGCAAGCAATACCTTTATATAAATACAAGCATTCACGTTAGCTCGGGCCCGAAGGTAAGCCGAGGGGTAACACCGTAAGGGACTTCCCGAACGACACGATCTAGGGTAGCATGCGAGGGTCTGAACATATATGTAAGCAATGTTTTATTTCCATGTTTTAGCATAATCAATACAAGTTGGGATTATTCCCTTAGCTAGGTGCGTTGGATTTTTATTAGCATGCATGGGGTGATTCACCTATCGACTAGCATAAAACATTTCGTATTTTATGTATGCTGGCTAAGCAAAGACAAGTTCACCGTAGCCACCCACCTTAGTGATGATTCACCTCGGTTGAGCGATACGTCAAGCGAGCCTCTGAAAGTCTAAGCCGAACTCCTGTAGGGACAAGTCTGGATATCCTTTGCCTGAACGAGTGTTCTCGCATGAGCAAAATGGGTCGGGACATTGCACTTTTGTCGTTTGAATCGGCAGTCCGCTTGAGCGGAATGAGATGTTACATCCTACCCAACTCAGCAAAAGTCTCGTCCTCGAGACTTATTGAGGACAAGCAGTACGTTTTAATCAATTTTGATTTAACGATACAAGACTGAGGCAAACCTATACAAGTCGTTGTACTTGTTCATTTGGATATTCACTTGCACAAGCATTCGAGATCAGCATATCGCTAGTCTGGATCGTGCGCATATTCTAAGTGCACTTCTAGTGTGAACACTCCAACCAACTTAGCGATAGCGAAGTCTTAGCACTCGAGTTTCATATTTTCTTGAGTCTTGGATCGTGCACAAGTTCAAGGCGTCCCTCGAACATATGCATTCAACCAAACTTAAAGATGATAAAATCGGACAAGCTACTTGCGTAAATCTCAAGGGTCTGCACAGGTCGGCACAAAGGCCTTAGCACCACAATTTCATACAAGCAATCACATTATTCTAACGCGCTTTTTGAAAGTATTTAGACTTACTGTTTGGAACATCCCATTGAGGCATTGAGAGAGAGCGTGCACATAACCCACGAACGAGCTTTCGAAACAGAAATAATCGACATGAAGTCCAAAGGCGTATAAGCCAAGCTCTCATACCAACATGTCACACCCCGATCTCCCGCAGGCAAATCGGCCGTTCCCGCTAGGCGAGAATCACCGCGCCAGCGCTCCCGCGGAATAATTGTTTTGACCCATCCGGACGTGATGCTGCACGAGCGTGAGCCACACCCGTGCAAGACCGTGGTTTATTGGCTGGAGGTAAGAGTCCTAAGCCACAGAGTCGCACAGATTGTCCGAGTGCAGCGGAGTCATGAACGCATAGGCGATCGGTAACAAGTTCACTGAGTCGATAATATAGCGGAGGCATTGAATAACACAAGTTGAAGTAAAATAAGCTCTTTTATTAATATAAACAAGTGTTACAGGCGACGCTTGGCCGAGAGTACAATTCGTTCAGATCTCTCTCTCAGAAACAGTAAAAGCGTGCCAAGTGGCTACAATTGTGGAATGATTGTACATGCGATGTTCAGGCGATGTTCCAATATTATGTCTTGTATATGTGCTTCAGTTTCGGACGCAGCGCCCCAAGGCTTCAGAGGGAACTCCTGGCCTTAGCACGCACGAAGGAGGCATCCGCACCGAACGAGGTTCTCCCGCACCCTGTAAAAGATCTGGTGGATTATCAGTACATTGAATGCACTGGTGGGGAGGCTACTCACCCGCCCGACAAATCCAAACAGGTAATATAGGTTTCGTGCACCAACTATTAAGTTGTCTTTCTGGTTGCCTTAGGATCAGTTTTATGCAAAGATTGAATAGCCTAATTCGTGTGGCAGTGCGCCGTGCGATATAAGAGAAAATACGGCAAGACTTACCAACTTACCATTTGTCCTTCCCTGTCCAAGGCAAACATTGTTAATTCAAGCACGAGCATTCATAATGACAATCAAGGCAATGACATAGGCAAACACGAGAGTCGCTGTATCTTGATCGTTCAGGTGTTCAGTTATTCATTTGATGCGATGTAATGACTCGCACGCGGATAACCGCTAAGCGAGGATGACTTATCTATATGAACAATTGTCGCTGGCATAGCCATAAGGGACCATATAGTCTTTGACTAGAATTGTATGCAACGAAAGTACAAGAGGCGCTGCAAGCCATTCCGCCAAGAACAAGAGACTAAACAATATGTCTCGTCCGGACCGGATCGGTGCCAGTGCCCCAGCACCGTCCGCAAGACCGTGACCTTGTGCACAAGTTGTCCGCGACATGCAGGTCTGGATTTTTCCAAATTCACATCTTTTTCAATACAATCAATAACACGAGTACAATCTTGAAATTCCGCTATGAACGAGCTTGGACAGGATTCTCGTTCAAAGGTAAACTTGATGTGATCCCAGTTCAATATTCACTTTGCCTTGTTGCATGCCCCTGGTTCGGGGATTGCCTTGGTGACCTAACGGTCCCAGATACTTGCAGGTTCAATTTCACAGGAGAGCTATTTGATAGTCTCCTGGCTAACTAGAATGCATGCACAATACAATAACATTAGACATTTGCAAGAAAGCAAGCAATACCTTTATATAAATACAAGCATTCACGTTAGCTCGGGCCCGAAGGTAAGCCGAGGGGTAACACACCGTAAGGGACTTCCCGAGCAACACGATCTTGGGTAGCATGCGAGGGTCTGAACATATATGTAAGCAATATTTCATTTTCATGTTTTAGCATAAGCAATACAAGTTGGGATTATTCCCTTAGCTAGGTGCGTTGGATTTTTATTAGCATGCAGGGGGTGATTCACCTAGCGACTAGCATGAAACATTCCGTATTTTATGTATGCTGGCTAAGCAAAGACAAGTTCACCGTAGCCACACACCTTAGCGATGATTCGTCTCGGTTGAGCGATACGTCAAGCGAGCCTCTGAAAGTCTAAGCCGAACTCCTGTAGGGACAAGTCTGGATATCCATTGCCTCAACGAGTGTTCTCGCATGAGCAAAGCGGGTCGGGACATTGCACTTTTGTCGTTTGAATCGGCAGTCCGCTTGAGCGGAACGGGGTGTTACAGGCATTGTGCACGCGCGCCTTACGCGTGCACGACATCACGTCCGGGGGACGATTATCGATTTAGCGAAAATCGGAACGTGACACCGTCGACGTCGAGCTCGACCTCACCCTCACCCTCCGCCGTCGACGTCGATCTCGATCTCGACCACACCCCCACCGTCGACATCGAGCTCGACCCCACCCCACCACCATCGTGCAGATCTGAAAGTGGAGGAGAAAAGAGAGGAAAAAAAAAGTAAGAGAGGAGAGAAAAAGTTGAGAGAGGGGTGTTGGTGGGAGGAAGGCCCGCCAACAGTAACTACACTACAAAATTATACTCTGAGAAGATGTTTTCTTTACTTCCAGAAAGCAACGTTAAGAGTGAAGTTGATTTTTTTTCTTTTTCTGAATGTAGTATTTTGAGTTGAGTTGTCTAAACGTTATTTTAGGAAGAGGTTTATTTATAACTCAGAAAACTGAGTTATAAATCTGCCAAAACAGGCCGTCAATGTTCTTATTTCACTGAAAATGTACACACAATATTTGTAGCCCGATCCCTGCATAGTTTTAAGTCATAAAGCTAATTGACATGTGCTGGTGTGTTATGATCAAGCAAAAGTTAATAATGACAATAATTATTGAAAATTAAAATTTAATATAAAATTACACCAAGTTTAACGGTGTTGAATGCACCTCAGTTATAAAACTTGGTTAGCGTGCGTCCGTGTTGAATCTGGCCGACACAAGATATAGCATGGGCCAGTCGACATCCGACCCTTGGCCCATGGTCATGGAAGCGACCGCAATTATAGGACACCTTAAACTATCATTAGTTACTAATTTTCTGCATATCTTAGCCAAAACCCGTCTCAATCTTCCATAATTAATCCCCTACTATAAACCCACTAACCAATTTAATTGATCACACTCGCAACCAAAATTGGGGTCTCATCACACGTGATCCTCACGTGCCCCTAAACACTGATTTCCATTTCCAACCGTTCCCTTTCTCACACACTCACTCCCTCTCTCAATTTCACCGGCGAGTCTCCCTCCTCCTCTCTAACCCTAACCCTAACCTTAGAGAGAGAGAGAGAGACCCTAACCCTAGAATTATGGGCCCACCACGCCGGACCGCTTCCTGCCAGGTCCGCTGCGCCCGGTGCCACGAGGTCCTCACCGTCGCACATGGCATCACGGAGTTCAGCTGCCCCAAGTGCCAGCTCCCGCAGATGCTTCCGCCGGAGCTCATACCCCCTCCCCCCTCCTCCTCCTTCTCGTCGGGCCCCACCGCTCCCCGTCCTCCTCCTCCCCCTCCTCCTGCCCCACCCGCGGGGCCCGCCACCACCACCAGCCGGCTGGCTCCTCGTCCCGCCGCCCCGCCGGCGGCGCAGGGGATCGACCCGACGAAGATCCAACTCCCGTGCGCCCGGTGCAAGGCGATCCTCAACGTCCCCCATGGCCTCGCCAGGTTCAACTGCCCCCAGTGCGGCGTCGATCTCGCCGTCGACCTCTCCAAGATCCACAGCTTCTATGGGCAGCCGGGACCACCCCTCGCTCCTCCCGCTCTTCCTCCTCCGCTGCCGGCCGATCCTCCCGAGGAGATCAACGAGGTGCCACAGAACCCTAAACTCGTCGGTTGATCGGCTAACTATGTCGCAGGGACACAATTACACGACACTAACACATATTGGACACGGGAGGCACGAACACATCGATTTTGACACAGCCTAGCGTAGGAGATTAGTAAGAAGAAGAGAGTGGAAGTACATAGGTCTTGCTTGTTGTTAGTTTTGTTCATTCACAGCTGTGTGAGCAAGCAATTATTCATTTTTAAGTTGAACTAATCAGGGAAACTGGTGGTGAGGTGTCGAGTAGCTTATGGTAAGATGGGAGAAAATGGGATAAATATATATAATGAATAATTGTTGGTGGAATGGCTTGTCTAGGAAGCAAGGACACTCTGAAATTTATAGCCGTGTCCGTGTCATGTCTTGTTGAACACTTTGAAAATTTTATCTGTGTTCGTGTCGTGTTGGATACAGACCAGACACAGTACGGACACTCCCAAATACACTAGGTCACACTGAAGTCGTTTTTGTATACTTGTTCTGTTATATTTGTGTCGTGCAACATTTTATTACTGTAAATTGGTATGTATAACACTTCTATAGTAGGGTTAGTTTGATCCCATTTCATTTGTGTGGATTTGAGTTTGTTTGGAGCAGTTCTCTAATATATTTGTTATAATAGGGGTAGTTAGATGTAAAGGTTTATGGGGAACACCTGTGCTTTATATACTTGGATGATCAATGTGCCAGATTGATTATGGATTTGGCGAGCACTATCGGGTCAATCTTTGAGTGTCCAGACTGGTAGGAATGTTACAGGACATAGCCAGTTCTATTTAACCGATGAATCATAGTCTGTTTGTCTTTAGTGTTCATATAGTCACTTTTACTTTGAGAAGGAACTTTTAGATTGTTAGAGGACATTAAGTTTGAGAATTTTTAAACGAAAATTGTGCCAGTTCAGTGGAGATGATGCTACCGTATCTCCATCCCGTACACACACATTTCCTACTTCTTGTTCCCCAACACAGAATAAAGCAAGTTGAAATTCTAGATGCCGTTCTACTAGATGAACCCTGAAATCCATTAGGTAAAACTTGGGAACATCAGAATCTACCAGAGAATATAAGAGAAAGCTCTCAATAATAATTAAGAAATAATATATGATTGTATCCGACTATAATCCATTTAAGGAATCCTGATCCTATTAAAGAAAGAGTAAAATAAATCTTAATCCAATCCTAGATAAATAAAACATATCATAATCCCATTCTACTTCTAGACAAAGCAAAATAGAACCAAATATTATCCTTATGAGACGTATACCAACTACAAAGGAAAAGATGTCCCAATCCTCATCAAGGTTGTAAAAGTCGCTAGGCGGTAGTCGGATGGGCACCGGACGCCTAGTCCCGTCTAGGCGCCGCTTAATTCTAGGCGGTCCACAATAAATGGTCCAAAAAAAAACTGCTAATATTTTTCATAAAGTCCAAATTACCTGAATAACTGGGAGGTTGTTCAGGTTAGGGCAGACATCGGGCACTAGTTGGGAGGTTGTTGGGCGTTGGGCGGGCATCTAGTGCCTAGGCACCCAGGCACCGACTAACCCAGATTTTTAGAATAGTGATCCTCATGGAGTTTATACTGCATTAGTCCCCTCCACTTGAAAAGAACTCGTACCTGAGTAATCATCTAGATAAAGTGGATCTCCTGGAGGATGATACTAATGCAGGTCAACATCATTAAAAGTCTTGGGGATTGCCATGTCAGCAGAAAGATCCACTACATATGCATTTTCATTTATCTTCCTCACTATTTATAATATTATATACGACCCATACGTCTTACTTCTTAGGCTTCAGCTTATTATAGGAACCAGTAGCTAATCTCTCGTTTTGCAAACAACACCATTACCGTGCCATCTTTATTGATCAGTTTTTTCTTGCTTCAGACTGTTGTATTGTACTTGGCATTGGACCAAATCTAAAGCATGTTGCACCCACAATTTCTTGGACAAGATGCACCCACACAGCCGTTTTATCTAAACTAAAGCAACATCATGACTTTTTGGCAACTCAACCAAATCTAAAGCATGTTGCAGTACCTTCCTGTAAACAACAACAAAAAGGAGATGTAAAATTGGAGTTGTGAACAACACTGTTGTAGCAAAATCTGCTGGAGGCAAAGCATTGCCCCATTGTTTTGGTTTATCTCCAACATTCTTCTAATCAAAATTTCTGAGCTTTTTATTCACTACTTCAATCTGGCCATTTGTTTGGTGATGGACAGCAGTGCTATACTTCAAGCTTATATAAAATATCCTCCAGAAAGTAAGTACAAAATGTAGTTGTCTCATTCCAAAAAAGTAGAACTCGGAACACCGTGTAATCTTACTGCATTGAAGAAATACTTGGCAATATGCAGTGCATCAGAAGTCTTCATGTAAGGAACACAAATCACCATCTTCCGAAACTAGTCAAAAACCACAAACATAGAATCTTGTTGATATACTTCTGGCTTGTTAAATACTTAAATGATTGATAGTCAAAATATATCACAAATTCCTGTGAAACCAAGTAGCTCTCTCAAGTCTTCAATGCTTTAGAAACTGCATATAACTCTTGTTCATAGGTTGACCATTTTTGCCTGGCTTTGTTTTGTTTCTCACTAAGAAATGCATCTGGGCGAACTACTTGAGAAATAATACCGCCTATACCATCTCCATATGCATCACACTCCATTTAAAACACCTTGTCAATATCTGCCAGGCCTAGCATTGCGACAGCTTCTTTATCAGAGTAAAACTATGGTCAGCTTCTTCAGTCACCAAAACAATGCGTTCTTAATGCAATTTGTGATGGGAGCTACAATCAGCTAAAGCTTCAAATAACTTGGCTGTAAAATGTCATCAAACCATGAAAATTGTGCTTTACCGTTAATGGTATTAGGAATAAGCCATTCTTGAATTGCACCGACCTTTTCTTCATTTACATGTATTGCATGAGAACTGATTACGAACCCCAGAAACACAAGTGTCTTCAAATTAGGAATATGTCATTCTTGAGTTGTTCACTGCAAGACTGCTTGCTAGTACTTTTCATAGATGCCATAAATGCGCATTTTTACTCTGGCTAGAGATCAAGATATCATCAAAGTGAACAACGACAAACTTTTCAATAAATGATTTTAGTTTCTGCTTCATCAGTCTCATGAAAGTGCTCAACATGTTGGATAATCTATGGGACATCTCCAACCATTCATACAGACCCTCCTTGGTCTTGAAGGTTGTCTTCCACTCATCCCTAGTTCCAATTCAAATTTGAAGGTACCCACTATGAAGGTTGAATTTTTGATAACACCTTTGCTCCTCCTAATCTGTCCAACGTATCATCGATCCATTGTATGGTTATACGTATCTGATTGTAATTTTGTTAGTGGGTCGACTATCCACACATATCCACCAACCCATCCTTCTTTGGTGTCAATAAGGCTGGGACTGTATATGGTTCGCGCTTTCGCTGTGCCTCTGTGAAGAAGCTCTTTGATATTCTCTTTTAGGATCTCACTCTCCTTTGGTTCACCTGATAGTGGGGCAAGTTTGGGGAACTTGATCTTGGGACCATATCGTTATGGTGTTCTATGTCCCTCGTCAGTGGAAGTTCATTTGGTGTAAACGATCTCCCTGAATTCTTCTAGTAATGGTTGTAGCTCTGATGGGATCTCCACTGGTGGGGGTTCATCTCCCTTTACAATCACTATCAGTTGTTGTCCAATCTCCTTTGACTCGGTGTGGTTACATACGAGAAAAGAATTCTCCTCCACTTCAGAAGCCTTGGGATGACTTGTGCTATTAATATTATCAATAGCTCATAGTGCAAATTTCTCTCGTTCTACTAGAAGTCAAGAAACATATTTTGCCTACCATTATGGGTAGCATCTATGTCATGCATATCCACCACATGGCACACCACTTCATTTTATACAATTTTTGTACCAAAATAGGAGCATAACAAATCTTGGTTACCTTAATAGAAAACCCTTTGATCTAGGCAATCTTATACGGATTGGGATGTGGCTCGGAAAGTAATTTTAAGTGGTTCACCAACGCTTAACAACTAATATTGTCGCAACTCCTGATAATCAGCTTGCACACTTTCTTGCGCACTGAACAATTTAATTGGAAAATTTGATTGCGTTGATTCGGGCTACTTTGAGGTTAACAACAGTTTTCTGGTTACTCCTGTCTGTAAAGTGCTCACCCTCTTCTTCTGGAAACTCTGCACCAGCCAATTCATCTTGATTCTCCTCTCATATGTCGTCCTCTTCATGATTTGCTAGATTCACTAACTTCCATTGGGGATTCTGATTGGACTTGTGCCCACTCTGTTGACACCTGTAACACTTGTCTCCATATGGTTTAGCATATGAATATCTTTCTTTGTAGCCTCTCTGGCAACTCAAGCAAGGTAAGTTGGATCATTCTTTGCCTTGTTGGTTGCAATAAAATTTGGTCACTTCTCTGCAATAGTAGTTGTACATGCCTGATCGATATAGCTTGTCTTGTCGCCACTGAGGTTGTTGCAGCCTCTCCACTTTCAAAGTTATATTACGTGCCTCATCTACTATAAACACATTTTGTAAACCATCCGTTCTTGAATAAAACCTAAGCCCATTGATGTATCTCCCGATTTGTTGCTCCTCAGTTACGGTCACAACGTGGGGTGAGTTGTATAAATTCTTCCATATAGTTAGAAACAGAACCTAGTCACTCTCTACAATTCTGATAGTATCGAAATAAAAATTGTTGATAGTCCGGAGACAAAAATATATCTTGCAACAATTGCTTCACACGTTACCAAGAATTAGCAGCTCCCTTCCCTGACGATGATTATTATTATGCAATTAATCCCCCCATGCAGCTGATCCACCTTTCAACTTCTAAGCAATCTTGACCGTGCCCTCCGCTATATTTTCCATATCGAAGAATGTATCTACTTCATAAAGCCAATTAGGGAAGGCCTTAATATCTAGATTACTACTGCAATTTTGGATCTTCATCTTTGTATTTGTTATTTCTGACGCCTCTTCTTCCATTAGCAACATGATCATCATCATTTTCTCCAAAATCATCCTCATAAATGGGTTGTCGCCTATGAGGATTTGCACATAAACGTAATTGATACGTTGTGCTGACGTGCAACAGGTTGTCCATAGGTTAAGACCATCGACAAGATTTTCACTTGATGATCCAAACCAGCGATAACATCTTGGTGCTCTTGGAATTGAGCCTCCATCCATCGCCCTAAAACATCCACTCGAGCATAATATCTAGTCCAAGAACTTGTAGATCCTTCGCATGGGTAAAATTATTGTTTCTTTCGTCAACTATCACCGTGATCCTGATGAGGATCTGATGCCACTTTGACATTGAACGAGAGCTATTTAAAATACTAAATATCGTTCTAGTAGACGAACCATAAAATACACTAGGTGAAATTTAAGAGCACTAGAACAGCAAAAATGATTAGAGGAAGTTCTCAATAATAATCAAGAAATAATGTATGGTTGAATCTGATAACAATCCTTGATACGAGCCCTCAGGTCCAACTATAATAGGAATTTATTTATTTCCGCCCCCTTCCAGCCACCCACAAATCTCAAAAATTATTAATTGCTTCATATATGTTCCAACTATAGTAGGAATGCATTTATTTTCGATCTCCATGAAGTATTTATGAGAAAGAAGTAAGTCATAAACAGATGTAGCTAAATCGAGAGAGAGAAATATCAAAAAATTGAGGTGAATACACAAATCCATATAAAAATGAGGAAACATGACCGACTATGAGGATAAAAGAATACATAGAGAGGGAAATGGAAAATCAACGGAACATGAAGAGATAATTTTTGGGTTGGTTATATTTTTGTGGATTGCTATTCTTCTTTGATCTCATTTATGTCTATAACACACTTGAAATTTAGAACTTTTATATTTTGAATTTAGATTTTGTGGGTTTTTGAAAAACTTGAGGTTGAAATAAGATCTGTTCTTCTTTTTGTGAGCATATTCATCTTTTTCATTCTCTTATCTATTTGGAAGTGCAATCTCCTAGTCTTAATTTGGTTTTAATGTACCAAGTTATCACTTGATGAACAGGGTAATACTGAACACACGGTAATTTTTCCTCTCTTACTTTGCGCCCCCCCCCCCTCCCCCCCCTCTCTTTCTCTCTCTCCCAAACTTAAATTCCTGGTTCCCGTGCGAGCTCTTATTCACAGCCTTCTAGAAAATCCTATTCCTATTGAATAAAGAATAAGATAAATCTTAATCGTATCCTAGATAAATGAAACATAACATAATCCTATTCCAGGTATAGAAAAACAAAACCAAATCATGTCCTTTGGAGACATGTACAAACTCCTAAAGAAAAATCTCTCCAATCCTTATTGGAGTTATACTACATCATTTCACTGTCCTTTATTAAGAGGGAAACCAAATTGTATACTCGAGTACCTTTTCACATATTTCCTTAATGCTTGATTAGTAGACATCTGTAGCTGCTATTCAACGTTTTTTTTTCTTTAGGTCGCAATTGACGTAGAGCGAGAAGAAGATGGAGTTGGTACAGCTGGTGAAACCTTTATGGACTATGTAAGTGTATCTTGCTTTTCTACTGGCTTCTACTATATCTCATATAGATGAGTACTTAACAGTTGCATCTATATTTGCTTATGAAATTCAATTTAGATGTTGAGATTATTATTAGCTTTCAAGTTTCAATTGTCTTTTGATGGATCTATTTTGCAGCGCCCTCCCAAGCTATCCCTTGGCCATCCTCATCCGGATCCTGTTGTGGAAACATCTTCCTTGTCGGCTGTGCAACCTCCTGAACCGACATATAATTTGAAAATAATGAATGAGTTAGAGAACACAAAGGCATTGTCTAGCTTGCAAATTGAAACCTTAGTTTATGCTTGTCAGGTTTCTATCCTCTTTGTTCTCCTTTATTATTTTTAGGATGCTTTGTTGCCTAGAGGGTCCATTAACATGTGTCTTGCATTACAATGATGACAAATGTTTGTTTATGGCAGAGACATCTTCACCACCTGCAAAATGGTGCAAGAGCGGGATTTTTTATTGGTGATGGAGCTGGTGTGGGTAAAGGTCGTACTATTGCTGGATTGATCTGGGAGAACTGGCATCATCGCAGGCACAAAGCTCTGTAAGTATTTTGTTGAAAGAGATTTGCTCAAGTACATTTGACTTTTATTTTATTGCTGCCATACTGTTTCATCCTAGTACTATTTTGAGTTTTTATATATTTGTTTCTGGATCTCTTCCTAATAACTTTCACAGATGGGTATCTGTTGGTTCTGACTTGAAGTTTGATGCACGGAGAGATTTAGATGATGTGGGTGCAACATGTATCGAAGGTATCAGATAGTAAAGCATATGGCACATGCCTGTTGTTGGTGAATTCCTATAGTTTTTAGTGATAAGTATATTGGGTCACGGTATTTATTATCTTTAACCTTTTTCTATTCACAAGTGTATGTCACTTTTTGTGCTAGTGTGATCCTCGTTTAATTTCGCTCATGTATTCTATAGTTTGCGTGTACTATAAACGATTTAACTGGGTTTATGGTGAGTCATAATGTTTGTTCGGAATCCGGATACAAGTAAATTTCTTTCTTAGATCAACTTATATTTTTGTTTTGTTGCTCCCTTTGCTATAATTATTTTGCAACAGTAATTTGTGCAATATGATATGGCAGTGAAGGAATCCATGCTGTAGATTATGTTGGAAACTTGGAATCATGTGATCTAAAGCTTGGCTGCTACTTTGCTCGTTTCATTGTCTTGTTGGTAGAGAAGTTTAAGTAGGACATAAGAGAGCCGTAAAGGATCCTTTTGCCACTTTTGAGTGATTGCATCTACTTTGTCAATGAAAATATTGATATTGCATCTCCTTTCACCATGTGTGCTGACAAGTGCAGGATGTGTGGCTGTTACTTCCCCATTTGACTCTTCACTGCTACAACTAGTGAATAGTGATTAAAATCAGAAATATACCTACCGACTGAATGGGATTCTTAGGTTTAACCCGTACCACTGTCAATAGGACGTCCCAGTGTCACGAGGCTCTCGCGTATGCATGGTCAGGACAGAAACATCATCTCCTTAATATATATATATATATATATATATATATATATATATATATATATATATATATAAAGGAGAGGCTGTTTCCATGATGCAGATCCAGCATCCTCCAGGATGTAAGCAACAAGTTGTACCACCGTCAATGACATAGGACAATCATGTGGTTCACGAGCATCCTACATGCCAAAATATAGGTCTACACTAACTTAGACTTGATTCCTTGTCATATTGTTAGGTTATGTGACGACGTAGAAAAAGGGCTCAAATTAGACATGAATATAAACTATAATTTAGATACATCCAGCCATTTAATATTGTTTCCTTTACCCTCCATATTGATCTAGTATAGTTAACTAAAGTAATTTTCACTTAAACTTCCAACTATCACTATTTATTTCACTGTAATACCTCGTTCTATTCTTTTTATCCACTAAGTACCCTGCACTTTACTTTTTTCACTTAAATACCCTCTACTATCGTTCTTTTTCAATTTGTTCTTGACTGTAAATATAAAAAGATAAAAATGCCCCTCACCCATCTTTTCATAATAAGGATCAAAATTAAACTAAATTATCATCATCATCCAAGTCTTCTTCTATGAGAATGTGGTCGTCTATGGAGCATGAGAAAGCTCCATACAAGATTTGACAAAGTTTTATGTTTGCCTGCCGATTTGACGTTAACCCTCTATGTTGGTTCCAAATTTCTAACCAACGTAACTATGGCCATGAGATGGTTATGTCATAAAACCTAGGTAGCTAGTTGGCATGTAGATAGACCTACCTTTTGGATTACAATTTAAGCTCATGCAACCAAGGAACATCCTCTAAGTGCCTCTAGACTATAAAGAACCTAGACGAAAAGTAGGGGTGCAACTCAGGCGGGTTGGGTCGGACTTGAGCTCAACCAGTGCCTAATCCGATGAATCATAAGCCTAGCCCGACCCGACTTCGGGTTCAACATATGTAGCCCAAGACCAAGTCCGGAGGATCGGATTGGGCTCGGGTCCATCGGGTTTATCGGACGTTAATATGATATTTGAAATAATTTTAAACAAGAGTAATATTAAACACATGATCAAATAGCAATCAAGTTTCAATCATTACAAAATACAAACTGAAATAAGGTTTATGATAAGGAGTTGAAGAGTTTTGGTGGAAAAATTTAGGGTTTGAACTTTATATTTAAGAAGTATGAATCAATATGTATAAATATGTGTCGGATTTCGGGTTCTTTGTGTAATCCGACACATGAACCCGAGCCCAACCCGATTTTTGATCGGGTTCAAATATTTTAACCCGAACCCAAGCCCGTACCCGAGTATCTTCAACCCTAACCCAACCCATTAACGGATTTATCCAATCGGGCTCGGGTTTAGCCCGCCCGAGTTGCACCCCTAACGAAAAGGTAAGATGATACAATTTGCTATAGGGAATTGCATTTATCTCTATGATACATTACAACCAAAGAGTGAATGCATGATATGACAATCCCATAAAATAATTAAATTATAGTCAATTTTAATTAGAAATAATAATATACACACTTTAAGTGAAAATTAGTCTAAAAATAATAATGATAAATATACTTAAAAATCAAATTATCCTAAAATTTTAATCAACAATTAACTAAAATACCTTATTTTAAAAACCAATTCAAAAACTAATTTCTAAACAAATCCTAATTTCGAAAATAGAAATTCAAAATACACAAACCCTAACCATCCCTCCTCCCCTTCCCCCCTTTCCATTGCCGGCGATGCCTTCAATGGCGAGCCCCAGCCCCGGTGCCACCCTCCATTATGTTCTATTTCCTGAAACGCCGCCCTGACGAGTTGAGGAGATGGGGATGCTTGCAGCCAGCTCCAGCATCAACATCTGATGCTGTGAGTAGTCGCCATTGCCTCAGCTTGTTGGGCAACGTCACCGGACAACATCGCCGGGCAACGAGTGGCAAAGTTGAGGGGGTGGCAACCGTGGCATTGGGTTGGGTCTCGGCAGTGGAGGCAGAGCTGCCTGTGGGGTGGGAGAGGGGGAGATGGGTTAGGTTTTTTTTTATAGGAAGGTTAGTTTTTCTTTATTTTTTCTTTTATTTTCTTCTTTTTCCCTAAACTTTTTATGGGTAAAGAGTCGTAGATGGTCATGTGCTGTTAAATGAACAGTAATAGATGGTCGGTCTTGAAAAAACTTGAATAGTTCAGGGTATTTAGTTGACCGAAAAAATAGTATGATGTATAAAAGTGAAAAAAACGTGATAGTTGAGGGTGTTTAAGTAAAAATTAGCCCTAAATAAATTATTATTATTATTATGGGCAGAGCCTTTTTTAAGTTTACATCGCTAATATGACTGTCTTTCATGCTCTAGTTCTTTTGTTTTCCTCTGTTTGGAGCTTCTTATTACTTATAACATTGCATTATATTGTTAAAAATGGTTATATGCACCGTCTTGTAAAATAAAGATGAAGAATAAAACGAAACACAAGGCAAATGGCAATCATATTATCTTTTGTTTTTAAACTTATGTTCTGCATGTAAAGTTAGATATATGAGAGTCAAATATGTGCTGAGATTTATTAGTCAAGCTTAATTTCTTATTTCTGCAGTCCATGCTTTAAACAAGCTTCCTTACTCCAAGCTTGACTCTAGGGCTGTTGGCATCAAGGAGGGAGTTGTTTTTTTAACATACAGTAGCCTCATAGCATCATCTGAGAAAGGGCGTTCTCGTTTGCAGCAGCTGGTGCAATGGTGCGGGTCTGGGTATGATGGACTTGTGGTGTTTGATGAGGTATCGCGATATTCACACATGATTAGTTTGTTGTATGCTCCACCTTTGTCTAACAATACCTGTTTCTGACACTAATTTGGATGGGTGCTACCATGCATTTAGCTTTGGGGTTCCTTTATATCTAATGCTGCTCATTTTATTGATTCATAAACTCTTTGCAGTGCCACAAGGCAAAAAATTTGGTTCCTGAAGCAGGAGGGCAAGCCACACGGACAGGCGAAGCAGTTCTTGAGCTCCAGGTTGATGCAGTACACTTACTTATTGAAATCTTGATATAACTACCGGAATCTAGATGACTACTTATTCTATGTACTATCATCTAAAATTTGAACAAACTTGTTGCTAAATATTCAAAATATGGATATCTTATCACTCTTCCGTAAACTACATATTTCTGAAGTTATTGATATGTCATGTTTTTCTGTCTTTAACACATAAACCATGTCCTTGAGTTCCACTATGTTTTGTCTTTCATCATTTAGAACGAGTTATAATGCTGTTTGTCATCTTAATAATGCCTGCAGGAGCAGTTCTATCACATGTATGCATACAAGAGTTTAAACTACATCTTAGTTTTGTTCTTCCCTTCTTTGGGAGGTAAGGAGGGAGGAGAAGGTTGTGCCTCACATAATCTTTTGGGCTACCAGGGAGGAGGTATATTAGAAGCTGTGGAAGGTTTAACCAAGTACTTCAGCTTTCCCAAATGAACTCCAGATGAAATGTCTTTTATAGGCAACTTGCATAGTATTTCATAACTTTATATATTTGTTGTAAATTATTATTACTATAGATAATAATACATTATTATATAGAATATATTATATAATAAAATTATAATATAACATTATTTTAAACTATTATACAAATATTGTATTTGGAGGTTATCATAATAGAAAATCATTTGTGTTGTAATAATACTAAAAGTTACTATTATATATAGGTATTAAATCATTACATACAATATAACAAAGCCTTTATCCTAAATTTCAGGATCAACTGTTTGAACTTTTCTTCCGTTTACCTTAGGGAGGGCCATGTGCGCCTCAAGCTTTCAACATTAGCGAAAACATATCCTTTGTTACCAACTCAACTCAATATCTTTTACGCTTACCCCTAGTTCTACTGGCTGCTTTGATTAATATCTTATCTATCCTCCTAGCTTGTGTATCTATTGGGATACATTGTATATGTCCAAATCACCTGAGATAATTTTCCATCTTATCCTCAATTGGTGCCACCTCCAACTTTTCCAATGACTATGCTCATTTTTGTCCTACCTTTCAATGTATTTTCACTCATCAATCTTAGAATTCTCATTTCAGCTATGCTTATTTTCTGCACATGTCAATTAATTGTCCATCACTCTGATCTATAAAGCACGACTGGTCTTATAGGTGTCATTTAGAAATGTTCTTTCAACTTCAATGATATATATCTTGCGATCACAAAGCACTCAAGAAGTACTATTCCAGTTAAAGAATCATTTTTAATACTATGAATAACATCCTTCTCAATCTCTTCGTTATCTTCGCCACGACGAATGACAATATTATAAAGACCAAAACCTATTGCTCCGAGGTATCTATTGCCCATCAATTTGTACTACCTTATTTCTAGTTCAATGGTGTATGTTGTTTGTTCATTGGTTGATAAATATTGATTTAGATGATGAGATTAAAGAAGGGTTAAACTCTAGATTTGACTTGTGGAGAAACAATAGTATAATATTTGTGAGTTACATATAATAGTATAATTTATATGACTTAGTTCTGGATTAGGTCATATTGCTATTGTGTAAAATTAGGACTTCTAAAGTTAACTATATGCTTTTAAGTAAAGAAAATGAAAACTGAAAAAGATGTAGGACATGATCATATTCATGATCATATTCCTATTGAGGTTTTGAGATGCTTAGGAGAATAATTTGTGGTGTACCAACTGGTTCAATCAAATCCCAATGACTAGAAAGATGATTGAAGTAGTATCACAGGAGATACAGACAATTGTGCCAACTATCAGGAAATTAAGCTTGCCACCCATTACTTGGAAGAGAAATGGAGCAAAGAGTAAGAAAAGAAACAATAATTCTAAAGAGTCAATTGGGTTTTATGCCGAGAGAACTATTATGGAAGTTTTTAGAGAAGAAGAGAAATTTATATATGGTTTTCATCTATTTAGAGGAGATTTGAGATATATCACTAGGATGGTGTGGGATTTGGAGAATAAACAAATCTCTAGTAGTTATATGGAAGCATCGGATATTATTATGGAGTTAAGACTGCCATGTCAACCATTGAAGGAGATAACACACCGTTTTCCATCATTGTTGGCTTACATCAAGAGATCAACGTTAAATCTTTAGCCTTTTTTGTGTTGGTTATGATGGACCTACTAGGCATATTCAGGTTGATGCTCTATGGTGTATGCTGTTTGATGAAATTTTGCTAGTTGGTGCGACTAGAGAAGGGTTAGACCAACTCTGGGCTCCAAGGGTTTTATAACATAGGATGAAAACAAAGTATATGAAATATAACCTCATCCAAAGGTCAAAAATAAATGAGGGTAGAAAATGATGGACTAGAGATTCCCAGGAGCGATAGTTTTTGGTATTTCAGATTGATTATTCACCATGATGGAGAGATCAGGAAGGATGTTGGTTTTCACATTGAGTGGATGTTTGTTGTGGTTAGACTATAGTCTGAAATGAAACTAAAAACAACAAGAACAACAAAGTCTTCATTCCAGATTTATGGTTTTTTTGAATCCTCTTCTTCCATTATGCTATGTTAAGGGTCATGTCCACTGTAATGCTAACAAGATCAATAAATGAAACTAAAAATAGTGAAGGTAATTCGTGCTTAAAGTTCATACTGAATTTACTATAATCACACGGCTTAGCCATTGCATCAAGCCTATCCCATAGAGGCACTCAAATTAGACCAGTGACGGGAATATCATAGAAAGAAGCAATCTTTGATCCATACTATTGTAAGGAAAATATATCCTGTAGCATGCTATAATAAGGCTTGTTGCTTGCATCCTGGGATGATACAAGTTTCGAGTCACAAAAACCTCCTCTCTATATTTATGAGGGTATGGCTGTGGACCTTGCATAGGCAAGAGCCTCGTGGGAATGTGACGCCCTTTAGCATGCTATAATAAGCGATTCCGACAACATTTTTGTATTAGCAGGCACCTCACCTCTAATCTACTAATGCATATCTTTTTAACATTTTCTATTCCGTTATTTGTTAACTTGTTCTAGTTTCTACTAGTCCCCATTCTAGGTATCTGTATATCTTGATATGTAATTATGTCATGACTTTAATTAATTACAGTAGTTTTTTTTATAATAGGCACAACTTCCCGAAGCTCGAGTTGTCTATTGCTCAGCAACCGGTGCATCTGAGCCACGGAATTTGGGTTACATGGTTCGCCTTGGCCTATGGGGAATTGGGACATGTTTCTCTAAATTTCATGATTTCTTAGGTTTGTTTTTTACATTTAGTCATGTTTTGCTCTTAAGTAACTTACTTACAGATATATTATTATTGTCGAATTAACGTTGGTATATTAATGCTGGTTTAATAGTAAAATGTTCACAAAGACAGTACCTGTTAAAACTTCTATTGTATCTAAATATACAATTATTCATTCTTCTATTTTTTTCTTACTGGGAATCAATTGTGTCTGTTGGATAATGATGCTCTTCTACATGCATGCACGTAAACAAAAGGTTTTTGAGATTAACATAATTTGTTTGTGGCAGTGTATCAATGGATAAACCTTTACTGTAGTCTGATGTGATTGACATCTCAAGATGTCTGATGCCAACTTTGACATAAACATACATGCTTCTGGAGATGACCATTATGTGTTTTAGTGGCATATATTGATAAATAAGCCTTTACAGCAGTTTGATGTGATTAGCATCTTCAGATATGTTTGATGCCAACCGATTTCAAAGTCTATGGAGAGTATGGAGAGCTCCTTAAACTTACATCTCTTTTAGGTGTTACTTTTATTATGTCGGCTCTTTTATTTATATAGTTAGTAGTAAATCAAATTCTTATTAGATGGAGATAATACACAACAAGAGTCTACCAGAAGTTGCATGACCGTCATCATGTTGATTGACCGTGTTTTTGTGTCTCAGAATATAAAATCATTTTCCATAGTTGAAAATTAACTTGCATAAGCATATTTAAATTCAGATATCATTGCACATAGGCAATTTATAGCAAATACTTTGACAATACACCTTCAGAGCTTCTATGCTCACTTTTAGCAGCTTAAATAGAAAAACTTTCTACTTGGACTATTAAATTTCCATTTGAAATCCATAATGCGATGTCTAATAGGTTTTTGTAGCTAATACTGCATCTTTAATGATGCTTTACTCTCTTGACTCAGCAAATGCTAAACTATCTTCTATGCACCAAATCTTTTGTAGGAGCTCTTGACAAAGGTGGTGTAGGAGCACTAGAACTTGTTGCAATGGATATGAAGGCAAGGTTAGCATGTGCAAGGTTCACGTAGATTAATTTCTTCTTCAACGTATATATCTGCTTATATCTGTCACTGAACTTGGTTAGGGGTATGTATGTTTGTCGCACACTGAGCTATAAAGGTGCTGAGTTTGAAGTTGTAGAAGCCCCACTGGAGGAAAAAATGATGGTACAAGGGTCACATGACTTTTTCTTCCTTTGAATTATAGAAAATTTCAAGTACGTTTCTATGTTATTAGTGTTACTTTTATGGTTTCTTGTTATTATATTTCTCGATTGTTTCCGAATCTTCACGAAGCAGTGTGGAACAAAATATTAATAGGCAAAAAGTTAGGTACTAGTTAATTCTTGTAAGAGAATCTATTCTAGGGTCTATTGTATTACTCTCGTCTTGTTGGGCCCCGTTTGGTACTCAGTTTATTTGTCACAAAATCAAGTTTTGAGGCCACGACTCGGTTTTGATCTGTGTGGTAATGGTTATTGTTTGGGATTTGTTTTTTGTTCAGTTTTGGCAAAACTAAACCGTTTTTTTTTCCATTGTGGAAACGGAAGAAAAAGATCCGTTCACCAAAACAGAACCACAAACTAATAAATTTGGACAAAATAATCCCTACTTTTTTCCTTAATTTTTCTTTAAACTCTATGTACATTATAGTTCTCTTCTTTTTTCCCTTTTAAGATAGATCATATTAGATTAGATTAAGTTAAATTAGCTTAGCTTAGCTTTTAAATTATAGATTGGATTCAATAAAATTATTACTACATTAAAATTTGAGTTAGATTTTAATTGTAGATTGGTTTGAGATCAGAAAATTTTCTCTCTTAATTTGATTATATCATATTCAATTTAAAGTTTGGAAGATTATATTTGGATGTATATTTATAGCTAAGATTTGGAGATGGAACAATACATTCATAATTTAAGCATATGATCGTTTTGTAATTTTAACATACAAAACACTGTTTTTTGTTAAACACACCCAACAATTTTCAGTTTACAAAACTAAATGCCAACAATTCGTTCATGTTGGTTTTGTTCATCAAAACTCTGTTTAACAAAATTTTGTTTTCACAACTCAGTTTCCAAAACTAAATCCCAAGTGGACCCTCTCTCTTCTCTTTTGTCTTGTTAGTCTCATTCTTAGTTCCAAGGTGGGCTCTCATCGTCTCCTTTAAATATGTACTCACTCCATGCAATGAAATTATTCAATTGAGTTGAATCAGAGTGTTCCTCAACAAAGTATCAGAGCATGGTTCTTTGACCTAGCTCTCGAAATAATATTTCCCATTTCTCACCACCACCTAGCCACCATCATCTCCCTTTGAACTCAAGCCTTTAACCTTAATCCTAGCCTATAGCCAGCCGCCGCCACCCTCCTTGCTAGGAAACCCTAACCTTGACCTCCTATCCGTCACTACCCCCTCCTCCCTAGCAAACCCTGACCTTTGACCCACCAACTACCGAAAGCTGCCATCAACTCCTATTTGAGTCCAAACCCTAGATTTCCTCCCCACCATAAGCATCGACCCAGCACCGAAGCTTCAGTACCATCAAAGCCTCTCCTAGCACCAGAACCCAGTAGGCCCCACAACTATTAGAACATCCTGTGAATATCAGTTCACCTTCTGTTGGTGAGGAGCTCTTCTACTACCATCAGATCACCAAAATCCATCCGGATACCACACCAAAGACTCACGTGCTTCTAGTTCTGTTTGTGATGCCTCCTACTGCTTTAGATCTCAGTAGCGATGCTCTCCGGCCTCATCACCCCCCTCTTCTCCATCCTAGTCTCGTAGGCGACCTTCTATTGTTGTCAAAGACCAATGCATTTGTTGGTGAAGTCCAACGTCGCCAACACATCAAAATTTGTTTCCCTCACTATTCCACGTAAATCCAATTTCTTACAACTTTCATTTAAGTCTCATCTTCTGTACATTTCTTTTAGGTCCTAAAAGAATCCAGACTTCTTTCTTTTATTTAGGTGCTTACTATTTGGGCTCAATGAATTTTCTTACTTGTTGCTTGCATCTATTTATTGCTTTTGCTTGTTGATGGCTCTCTCAAGTCTCGACTATGGATTATGCTCTTCGATATGTCTTTCTAGCTTCATATGAAATCGTCGCCAATCTTCATGCTACTTCCTCAACCAATCTACTTCCTTAGTCATGCTACTTACTCGGTCATTGCCACTTCTTAAGCCACATCTACTTCTTTGTTTGCATCCTACTTCTAAGAATCTAATTCCTTGGACACGTCTACTTCTAAATATCTATTTCCTCGGACACGTCTACTTCTCAGTATCTATTTCCTCAGATATAACCACTTCTTTGTCTTCTCGGACAATGATATGTTCCTCCTATGGTGTCTTTCTTTAATACTTCATATGGCGCCTCTACCTATCCTACAAATCAAGCCCGTTGACATGGATTACTCTATTGTACTATTGTTGTCGTTCAAACCATATCAAGGTTACTTGTTGGTAGAAGCATAGCTACCCAGGGATTATGCCAAACGACCTGACAATTTCACTATATTTCAGCACTTCTGTCGCTCTCCCTCCGAGGACATTTGGCCTCTGCATCTGTCCTTTCTATTTACTCCTGCCATTTTTTTTACGTTGAGGCTAAGGCTCGAACATGGACCTCCCTAATAACCCACCTCAGCCCCAACTGTTGGGCCACCTCCTGGTGGCATTTACTCTGCCCGTTGATCTACTATTTATCTACTACATGTATTACATTCCTTTCTCATTCTACTTCGTGGGTGCTCAAATCTGGAGCTGCTGATCATGTCCCATTTCTTAGGTTGTATCTTTATTGTCTAGTCCTTGTGAAGTTATATGCATTGCCTATGGAGACATTACTTCAGTACTTGACTTAGGTACCATCCAGTGAACTCCCACATTCACGATCCGTTTGGATAGACTTTCTGAAATTTTATTCTGAAAATAGTTTTATGAAAGTAAGGTATAAATTTGTTTTCTGAGTATAAATTTTTTGAGTTTGCTTTTGATAACTTTCATCTGGAAAGTGATTTTAAGAAAAAAAAATATTCTGTTTGGTAAAATATTTTTAGAAAGTAATTTTTTTAACTGTGTCCACATAGTTCTGTGTCCAACTGTCTCTCCCAAAACTTTTTTGGTCATTACCGTTCTCGTGTCCAACCGAAGGCCACTGTTCTGACCCCGTTCACCACCGTGTCCAAATCAACCATCCACCACAATGACACATCAACCCCAAACTCGACACCGTGTCCAGATGTGACCCCATCCACCACCGTGTTTCTCCAAACCCCGTGTCGATGCACTGACTACGACGCGACAGTAGGGGCTGAGACGCGACGCTGGGGGTCACGACACGACCGGCCGGCCGTTTCCGAGCTCAAGCGGGACGCGGTGGTTGTCGTCGGGGAAGCGCTCCATGCTCTCTCCTCACATCGGACGCCTAGAAGGAGAGCTGGCTCCCCATGGAGGCGTTGACGGCCACTCTGGTCACTGTCTCCAGCCGCGTCATTCTCTGTGGCGTATCCGACCGGAAGATAATGAACCGGAGCCCATCGGAGTGGCTCCTCGAGAAGTTTCTAGAAGGAGGCGACCCCTCCGTCCACCCGACCCCCTCCCTTTCCAAAGCCTAACCGCATCGGTCGTCTCCTCGAACTTCTCCTCAGGAAGGCTAAACTTGCCACCAAAACTTCAAGAGGAAAGGTGGAGAAAGGGACCCCTGAAGAAGGAGAAGAAATGGAGGAGGAGGAGGAGAGGACCTGTCACATGTGAGAAGAGAGCATGGAGAGAGAGAGAAATGGTGGAGAAGAAGAAGAAGAAGAAGAAATGGAGGAAAGGGACCTGTCATGTGATGGAGAGAGAGAGAGAGAGAGAGAGAGAGAGAGAGAGAGAAGATTGGGGGGGTGGGGGTGGCTGTCATGAACAAAAAAAAAGTGGGCTGCTCTGAATTTTTTTTTTCAGGAAACCACTTTTTCTTACTTCCTGAAACAGCTTTCTGAGAATTCTTTTTTGAAATTTGTTCCAGAAAGCAAATTTTGAATGCACTGCCAAACACAGTTTAGAGGGGTTTAACACTTAAAACTCAAAAAACTGAGTTTAAAAGTGTAACCAAACACACCCTCAATATTCAGTCTGTTCTTCTCGTCCCTTCTTTACGATCTAACCTTTTATTTGTTAATCGTCTTAAGAAAGATCTTACTCTATTACTTTTTCTTTGGTGATTCAAAATCGTAAGACATGCTGTGATTGGTGGAGGTCATACGGAGAATGCTACTTGATGTTCTTCTGTTTGCATTGGCCTTTGTTTATATGATTAATTGGCACCTTAGGTTTATCCCCTCCCTTCTTGTTCTTTAGAGTATGCCCCCAGATTTATCTGTCTCTGAGAATATCTCGAGTCTTCTTTTGTGAGGAAGCATCATTGTTCCTCCTCTTCGACTCCTTAAGAAGTAAGTGATTTTCCTTTCTCATTGGTCTATCACATATTTGGGTCCTTATAAATTACGAAGTCTATTTGGTATTGTTACTTTGCAACCTTTGTTGATGATCATTCTCCAATGACTTTGTTTTTCTTGCTTCAGAATTGTTCCAAAATTCTATCGATGCTTAGAATCTTTCACAATGAAGTCAAGAATCAGTCCAATATTACTATTAAAACTCGTTATACAGATAATGCCAAAAAAAATACCTTAGCCTCTATTTTCAAAAACACTGTACAAAGTCTGCAAACCATGATATACTCCATCAAACTTCTTGTTCCTATTTACCCCAATAAAATAGAGTTGCCAAATGTAAAAGTCACCACTTACTCGAGGTGGCACGATCTCTCCTATTTCAGATAAATGTTCCTTTAAAGTAATGGAACTTTACCCTCTTTATTTTGTGGCACATTCTCAACCTCATGCTTTCCATCCTCAACAACCAAACTCTATGTTATATCCTATTTTGTAAGAACCTTTTCCCTGTCACCCAAAATATTTGGCCATACTTGCTATGGTCATCATCGTGGAGCTGAGGCTCCTTGGGCTACTAAACATAAACATGTCTTTGTGGGTTACTCTTGTACCCGGAAAGGCTATGCTTGTTTCTCCCCATACGAGAACAATTTTATCAGTTCTGGTAATGTCAGTTTCCTTGAAGAACAGTCCTACTTCCACTTATCATCATCATCATCATATCCTCTGCTCCTGCGCTTCCTTGTCCTACTCTCGGATGTGATGCGCTTCCTTGTCCTACTCTCGGATGTGATGACCCAATATCGATATTTGTGCTGACCCAGCACCTGTGCGGCTTCTGTTCTCTACTCATAATTTACAAGAGGTCATGCCCAGTGGATCCTGTGGTCCAACTTTTCGCGGCACCTCATGTTGATTCTCTGTACCCATCTTTTGGACCAGATGATCATGCCATTATGACATAAGAAGCCACAATCTTGTATTTTGAATCCTCTTTCTCAAATTTGTCCATTACCATGAACTCACTTCTTTGGTGCTGGTTAGTTAGCTCCTTGTACTTTGTTTCGGTTCCTTCTATTCAGGAGGCACTTCATCAAGGTGTGTTGCTGTGGACGAGGAAATGGAGGATCTTTTCTCCAATGATGATGCTACATGTCTATATAGTAAAGATAGAGAGAACAACAAAAGAGGATTAATGTATCATATCCATCCTAGCGTGCGCCTTATTGGATGAACACTAAATATGTATTGTTGGTTCTTTTGTGAGGGGAAATCTTTTAAGGGTTTGTACCATTTTTTTTGTCTGATTGAACCTCTCTCTCTCTCTCTCTCTCTCTATATATATATATATATATATATATATATATATATATATGCGCTTAATAGTCTTATCGTAGATTCTGGGTTTTATAGGAGGATCATAACATGTGTCCTATGGACAATATTATAGCATATAGGCTGTTATATATACTTAATGGGAGGAATAAATATATATATCTTGGACAAAGGAAGATGGCAAGGTGTGAGGATGCACTTCTCTTTTTGATGACCACCTTATCCTGTCCTCGACACTCTTGACTTGCAAAGGAGTGTAATGGTTCTATACAACATCAACAACAAAGCCTTTAACCCAGTTTTTATAATGGTTCTATCAGTGTAGTCAAAGGCGCGCCTCAGGTGCGCCTTGCTCCTAACCACAGGGGCAGCGCCTCAGGACACTACAGACGACACACAATTCTTAAGGTGCACCTAAGACGCGTCTTGAAAATCTTGTGAAAAAATAACATGTTTAACTATTTTTTGAATTGCTGTACTATTTTTAGAATGTTTTTGAACTGCTGTACTTTTTTTTACTGTTTTCTCTCTCACTCACTCAATTCAAAGTGATTGCAACCTAGACATGGGGGAATTTGAAGCACACATGTTTATCAATGTATATATATATATATATATATATATATATATTATTTTTGCTCCTCGCGTCGCTCGGACGCGCGCCTTAAGTGTGCCTAGGGCGATTTGGACCCTTTGCGCCTCGAGTGCACCTTGCGCCTTTGACTACCTTGGCTTCTACACATAAAGGAATTTAATATATTTTTTGTGTGTATCACACATTTTATTTACAATGGAAGTAATCTAGTTTGTTACTTATGAGATGGCTGTACGACCAGCATGCTATATGTTGTTTGGCAGTGTAGAACTACCATTCTCACAAAATGACTATCAGAAATAGTATAAAAAATGGATGAGAGGCAATATTAAAGCCTGGAGATGAAATATATTCATGTGTGGACAAGGTGTCAACAGTAGAGTATAAATGATCAGAGTTACTATGCATAATTAAATGTGAGCGGTGTGCCATTAAGTAGGATTATTTGTTTGTAGTTGGATCTGTGTTGGAAATATGTTAGATTCAAGTTAGACAAGCGGGATACACCAAAGTTGGTGGTTTGTTTGTCAGTTTCTCTCGCCTTGTTCGTATGGTTTACTATTGTGTACATGCCCATGCAACATAGTCTCTACTACAAGTATACCAAAATTGTGTACTTGAACTGAGCCAGTGAGGCACTAAAAGACACGACAATTGTAATTAAGCCGATCACTGCACCCTTAATGTAGTTGGGCATAAACAGATTCATGTAAGCATATACCAAAGAATTTAGTTAAACTTATTTTATATCTTCTGAACTTCCATATTGGACTTAAAAATGCCTATGCAATATACTTTGGTTTCCTACCTTTTGCCATCGGACGTCTTTTTCTTTGCCATGATTGACTTTATTCCTTGTTTTATTCTTAGGAAATGTATAGAAAGGCAGCAGAGTTTTGGGCTGAATTACGAGTCGAACTATTGTCTGCAAGTGCTTTCCTTTCTGAGGAGAAGTCCAATTCTAGCCAGTTGTGGCGTTTGTACTGGGCTAGCCATCAGGTACAGCTACTATAGCTCATTGATCTTCTGTTTCTCAGGAAGTGTATTCTGCGCCTTCTAATTCAGTTCCACTGAAACTATGAGGTTCTTACTTGCAGCGTTTCTTCAGGCATATGTGTATGTCAGCTAAGGTGCCTGCTGCAGTACGATTGGCCAAGAAGGCATTGGCAGAAAATAAGTGTGTCGTAATTGGCCTTCAGAGTACTGGAGAGGCTAGAACTGAGGAAGCTGTCACAAAATATGTGTGTCCTTTCTTTCATTTTCCTATGAACTCAATAAATTAATTAGATTCAAACTACATTTGCAATAATATTTCCAGAACTAGTTGTGAACATCGAGAGTTTTGGCTCGGTTGGGTAATGGAGCAGGGTGCTGAGCTAGATGACTTTGTTTCTGGTCCGCGGGAACTTCTGCTCAAACTGGTGGAAGAAAACTATCCTTTGCCTCCAAAGCCTGACTTAGTACAAGGTATGTGGTTAGCCTGCTCAAAATTCTGTGTTTAGAACCTGTGGTACTTGATAAAGTTGCTCATAACCTTCCTTAGGTGATGAAAGTGTGAGGGAGCTCCAGAGGAAGAGGCATTCTGCAACTCCTGGCGTATCATTTAAAGGAAGAGTTACAAAAGCAGCAAAATGGAAAGCTGCAAGTGATGACGAAAGTGATGAAGATCCTGATTGTAAGTTTCACATGTAGAATGGGAGTACTGGTTTATATATATATATATTTTTCAGTAGTGAGCTTATCAGAATAAACATTGGCATGGAACTGTGATTATTTTCTTCTCCTGAAATAAAAAAGTTGTTTTTCACCTTATTTTATAGTCAAGTAAGTATTTTATAGTATTGACATACACTTTCTATTTGGGAATGTCATTCCTTTCCACTCTTTAGCTTGTTCCATATAGATGACCACAATACCTTATAGCATATAGTTTGATCTTACCTCTTTGTCTAGCATCTTCTCTAAGGCGCTCTTGGTAGGTCTAATACCCACAAACTCTTGGTATAATACCCCAAACTGCCCTAGGTTTTACGGTGAGGCCCTTTCTTGTTCATAGCTACCTCACTTAGGAACTTGGCACCAATAGAAAGGGTGGATGTCAGGTTGACATCCAGTTTCAAAGTCTTGTCAAGTTTTTTTGAGCTTTCTCATGCTCAATAGGCAAACCCCGTTTTGATGAGAGAAGACTTAGATGATGACGACAACTCATGCTATGCATCTATTGGCGTCAAAGTGTCCAATATATAGTTACCTGGTTACGTCTTGGGTCATTCTACGGGTTTGGGCACATGGTACGCTACTCTTTTTTTTGGTATGAAGGGGGGTGGGTGAGTTGGTTCACCAATTCGGTTCATAGTACACTTTAAATCCTAATTGAGACGATACTAGTTATTTGTTCAAATTCGACTAGATAATTGTGTCATATATGGAAATAAAATCTTATATAGAACATAAGAAAAATTCACACTCATTACTTTACTTCATTCAATAAGAAGTAAAACATGAGTTTTCTTAGTCATGCATTAGTTTGGAGTACGACATTTGAATTAAAGGATACAATGATGCCAAATCAAAACATATAAGTAAACCATAAAAGAAAATAAAATAAAATGACAAATGGCTTAGAACCTTAACATAAAATAAAAATAAATAAATAAAACTCATAAGCTCACTCTTTTTGCATGAGCAACTTGCAAATGAGAGTGATGACTCATAAACAATGAAGCAACAACAATATTATCAAACTACAAAATCAAATTTCATGAAAAATGTGTAGATACATAATTCCAATTGACAAGGAATATCAATTTTTTTCCAACTTTTTTTGCATCGAAAGAATCTCTTGCAAAAAGCAAATTTATAGTGAGATTTGAGTGACCGAAACAGATTGTCAAATTTAGCGATCCGGATCGAGTACCATAGGGATCTGGATCAGGAATATACTCCGTACAAGAACGCTCGTACCCAGTACGAGTTTGATGGGGATTTAGGTGTACCGGTACTATATCGATCTGGACTCCAGTAAAGATTTTTCTGCTGGTGGTTTAAGCTGTCCATTAAAGTACTAAAGAATGTAGAGGCCTATTGATAACTGTAATGAAGCTAATATACTTGCTCCAACTTGATTTTGATTTGTCTTTCCTCTTGGGTCGCTTAGGTTTAAATCAAACTAAACATGAATCTTCTAGTTGATAATTATTGACCAGCTTGATTCAACTCGCTGGGTCACTTATATGAGTGGTTCAAGATTGAGCTTGTGTTAGAAGAACTCAAGGTTGATACAACAAGAACAATAAAAACAAAGCCTTCTTCCCACATTTTTAGGGTAGCCTGTTTGAATCCTCTTCTTCTATGAAGCTCTGTTGAGGACCATGTCCTTTGTAACACTAACAAAAATCGTATCCTTTAAAACTTAAATCCATGTTCGATTAGACCTACCTCTAGTCCTAATGGCTCCTTTAACTATTATTTTCTCGCTTCTTCTTATGGAAGCATCTATTGGTCCGTGTTGAACTTGTCTAAACAACCTTAAGATTATTTTCTCTCAACTTGTCCTCAATTGACGCCACCTCTAACTTTCCACTAATACACTCATTTCTTACCATAATCTTTTAATGTATTGCAACTCCATCTTATCATTCTCATTTTGTCTACAAAAATCGTTTGGACATGTTGTTTCTTAGTTGTCCCACACTTTGATCCATAGGCTCTGTTTGGTTAGTGAGAAAATCATGGAAAAGAAAAGGAAAGTAGACTTTCCATGTTTGGTTGAGAGGAAAAAGGAAAAAAAGAAATTGAAAGAATTGTATTAACTACCTATTTTCCTTTCATTTTTTTCTCCAAAACACAATGGTAAGCAATTTTCTTTTCATAATCATGCTCCTTGTTTGTCACCTCATCATGGTTGTTGGATCCTTTGCTACTCTTTCGTTTACTCTCCACCTACATATTCTGCCGTGTCGCCGCTGCCGCTATCGCCATTGTGGCTAGATCCATTGTCGTTGCCATGGCTGGATCGTTGACAATGCTGGCGGTTGGATTCTTCTTCGTGTTGCTACTCCTGCATCCGTGGTCTCTACTGTTGCCACACCCGACGATTTTGATGTCGAAGCCAAAGAAGGGGTTCTTGAGGGAGAGTAGGAGGGTTTTTTGTAATTATGTAATTTTTTAATTGTTCTTATGCAATTTTTTTGGCTATATTGCAATTAGTAAAGCAATTGTAGAATATTTTTGTAAGAATCGTGGTAATTGTGAAATAACATATAAAACAGACTTCAAACTAATTTGAAATATCCACACAAAATTTCCTTGAACTTTTCCACTTAACCAAACAAGTAAAAGAATTCTTTTTCATTTTTCTTTCTTTTCCTTTTCCTTTTCTCTTTCCTTTCATTTCTTTCAACTTTCTCACCAACAAAATGCAGCCGTAAATAAAGCATGCCTGGTCTTATAGAAATTCTTTTTGAACTTCAAAGGTATCTTGCGACCACAAAGAACTCCATTAAGCACTCCTCCATTTAAACCATCATGTTTTAATCTTATGCATCACATCATTCTCAATCTCTACATCATTAATATCACTCCTAGGTATCTTTTGTCCATCAATATGAACTCCCCCATCATTTCTAAACTCAAGGTTGATATCAGAATAATAACCAAGTCAACTCATGGGCCTAAATAGTTATTTATGTAATCCAACTTAATTGAACCTAAGCAAGCTGATTGGGTATCAATATCTTAGCTTCGTTTTTTGCTTAAAGTATTAATTAGAGCAGAGGTTGGCTTCCCTGGAATATATGAGCACTATATACTCATTATGTCAAGCCAAGTTGAGCCTTTCTTGAACGAATTTATCAAACATTCACTTTTGTGATTTATTTTGTAGTTTTATGTTGCTTTCAATGATTGTATGATTTCTATGAACTTACTAAGTCCTGATTGCATAATTTAAGAGGCAAGTTGCCTTGTGTATGTGCTTGAGAAAGTTAGCCTGGGGCCTGGAATCCATTTTCGGGAAGAGTTAGGAACTTACCAGTCATTTCAGCCTTGTTTGGGGAAGATTACCAGTTCTGGACATATTCAGAGTACTCAAATTTTTTGTAAAATTAGTAAATATTCTGGATATTTCCAGGTAAGTTTCAGCCGATTTTGGTTACAACATACTCAAACTGACTGAAACTTTTGAATATTATCCTGATACCAGATGCATCTGCTGTTTCCATTTCTCGTGCAGTTTCAATCAGTTCATCTGAAATATGACACATATGTCCTGTGTGTCTTATCTTTTTCCTAAACCTTGTTAGAGTTATTTTATTTTGTTATTTACCATATGAAGGTATAATAGTAATTGTGGGTGTATTGCATATCAATATAAATAGACATGAGATGCAACCTAGGGTTTAAGGCCCTTGCAATCTCCTTTCTCATATTCTCTCTTCTCCTACTTTCCCTTCTCCTCTCTCATATTCGTCGTTCGTTGTTCGTGGTCGTTCGTGGTTCGTTTATGAGATCTAGGGTTTCTACATATCTCCGTTGGTTATTCGTCGTCGGTTGACGTTCGTTGTGAGATCTAGGGTTTCAAAGATCTTGTCTTTCTGTTGCATCTGCAAGTATGGTGGGGACCGAATCTTCTAGCGAGGTTAATAGTGGTGGTGGTAGCGGAGGTGGTTCTCCTTTTACTGTTATTCATAATGATGAATTGGGAAAGTCGATTACAGCGGTGAAACTCAATGGTGCGAACTACCTTGCCTGGTCCAAGTCTATCAAAGTGGTGTTAAGGGCGAAGAAGAAGTTGAAGTTTTTGACGGAAGAACCCTTGCCTGAAACGTCCGGTGAGTATGAAGATTGGATGAGTGCAGATGCATACGTTATGTCGTGGTTGTGGCATAGTATGGAACCACATATCGCTGCTAATGTTCAGTGGTGTGAATCAAGCAAACAAATTTGGGCATCTCTGGAAGAATCATATTCGCAGAAGCGAAACGTTGCCCGTATCTATGAGTTGTACGAGTTATTGTTCAATACAAAGCAAAATGGGAAGCCTGTGAATGAATATCTGGCTTCAAAGAAGGCTTTGTGGGAGAAACTGCTTCAATATCATCATGTTACTACTGATTTGAAGGAAGCTCGGAGACAGAAGGAAGAGTTTCATGTTTCACTTATCCTAGCCGGGTTGGATCCTGCGCTCGAACCTTATAAAGCTCAACTCCTTGCTGGAGAGCAGTTACCTACGGTGGCAGATACTTCCTTCCGTCTTAATCGTTCTTTTCTGGGACAGTTCTGTGGTGCCGAGTACTGACTCTTCTGCCCTAGTTTCTAGTGTTGTTGGTCGTGGTGGTGGACGTGGCGGTAGAGATGGTGGTCGTAGTTTTGGTCGAGGAGGAGGCCGTGGTGGTAGAGACAATGGTCGTGGTGGTGGCCGCGGTGGTGGTGGCGGCCGTGGTCAACCACGGAAGTGTAACTATTGTGGAATGCTCGGTCATGTAGAAGACTATTGTTGGGACAAGTGGGGCAAACCAGAATATGCACATCAAGTGCATGATGAAAATATGCAGTCCCAGGTCACCACTTCTGCTCCCAGAGATGATACTTCGGATTTCAATCAGACTTCAACGTCCGATACCTCATCTCCATTTCAACAGATCCTCCAGAAGTTGAATGCGCTTGCTTGTACCACCTCCCAACCTACTGCAACCATGACATATATAGGTAATCCTGCTTTTGTGGCAACCCAATCACCATCTACCTCTTGGGTCATCGACTCAGGAGCAAGCTATCACATGTTTGGTATAACGTCTATCTTTCATAATCGTAGTTCCATGAAACATAATATTATCTTGGCTGATGGGTCTACTCGTCCTGTGGTTGGGAAATGTGTCATTCACCCTACTCAAATCACTATCATTATTTGATTCATTATATGTGCCTAATTTTTCATTTAATTTGTTATCTGTGAGCCAGTTAACCAAATCTCTTCAATGTTCTGTGATATTTTCTCCCAATTTGTGTGTTTTTCAGGACCTCAGGACGAAAAAGATGATTGGTTCGGGGCATGAAAAAGATGGACTGTACTACTTAGATCTACCTGTAAAGGCCTTCACTTATGTTTCTACTTCTCCGTTGCAGTGGCATTATCGTTTGGGACATCCGTCTTTGGCTAAGTTGCGTCAAGTTGTTCCTAGTTTGAGTCATGTTTCTAGTCTTGAATGTGAGGCTTGTCAGTTAGGCAAGCATCACCGTAGTTCCTTTCCTCGTCGTAGTGAGAGTCGTCAATTAGAGTCTTTTGATCTTGTTCATTCTGATATTTGGGGTCCGTCTAGAGTCAAAAGTCCAAAAGGATTTCAGTATTTTGTTATTTTTATTGATGATTATTCCAGAATGACTTGGTGTTATTTAATGAAAGGAAGATCTGAGTTTCTAAATGTGTTATCTGCCTTTTATAATGAAGTCTATGTTCAGTTTAATAAACGTATCAAAATTCTACGTTCTGATAATGCTTTGGAGTATACTCAATCTTCTGTGAACAGTTTCTTTGTTGATTGTGGTATGATTCATCAAACCAGTTGTGTCCACACCTCTCAACAAAATGGTATAGCCGAACGCAAACATCGACACATTTTAGATGTGGCTCGAACTCTCATGTTCAATATGCATGTCCCTAAACAGTATTGGGCAGATGCCGTTCTTACTGCATGTTATCTTATTAATTGCATGCCATCATCTGTATTAAATAACAAAGTTCCATTTACCATATTACATACAAATGTAGCACCTTTTTCCTTATCTCCTTGAGTGTTTGGGTGTGTCATTTTTATTCATAACTTGGAACCTAATCGAGATAAGTTGGCTCCTAGATCTCTGAAGTGTGTCTTTCTTGGTTAACCCCGTACTCAAAAGGGTTATCGTTGTTACAGCCCACAATCACGCAAATATTATGTCAGTGTGGATGTTACATTCTTTGAGTCTTCCCCTTTCTTTCCTTCAGGAGACCGTTGTATTCCTTTTACAACAGATTTGATTTCTTTCATACCACTTCCGGTCATTCCTGAATCAATTTCTGTCTCCATTCCCAATTTACAGGTTTATCAGAGATCCAAGGACAGGTCAGTGGTTCTGCAGAATTCAGCCTTCAACCAATCATCTTCCGTGCCTGAGGTTTCTGCTCATATCATCACAGATCCAGATGATCTTCCTATTGCTCTCAGAAAAAGACAACGCCTTTGTACCACAAAGAATAAGCATCCCATTTCTAACTATGTTTCATTACACCGTGCTTCATCATCTTTTCATGCATTTGCTGTTTTATTGTCTTCTATTTTTATTCCCAAAACTTACAAGCAGGCTATGTCATCTTCTGGTTGGAAAAGTGCAATGGATGAGGAGATGTATGCTTTACATCAAAATCAGACTTGGGAGTTTACATCACTTCCTGTTGGAAAGCAAACAGTGGGTTGTAGATGGGTGTACACTGTTAAGTATCACCCTGATGGTTCTGTTGAGCGCCTCAAGGTACGGTTGGTTGCCAAAGGGTATACTCAGACATATGGCGTAGATTATATGGAGACTCTCTCAAGTGGCTCGGCTGAATTCAGTTCGGATTCTTATTTCTGTGGCGGTTAATCACCAATGGCCTATATATCAGCTGGACATAAAGAATGTTTTCTTGCATGGTGACTTACAGGAGGAGGTTTATATGGATCAACCACCGGGATATATTGTAGCAGAAAATAAAAAACCCGTATGTCGATTGAAGAAATCATTATATGGACTGAAACAGTCACCTCGTGCTTGGTTTGACAAGTTCAGTTCGGTTCTCATTCAGTATGGCTTTCGGCATACCACATCAGATCATTCAATATTTTGCCATTCTTCCTCAGCAGGTATTATCGTGTTGATTGTTTGTTGATGATATCATTATATCTGGGAGTGATCATGCTGGAATTGTGGACTTGAAGGCCTACCTTAGTCGTCAGTTTCATACTAAGGATTTGGGTCTTCTTCGATATTTTCTTGGAATCGAGGTTGCTCGATCTAAGAAGGGTGTGTATCTGTCACAACGCAAGTATGTTCTAGACTTGCTCTCCGAGATTGGGATGTTGGAATATCGGCCAGTTGAGACTCCTATGGATTATCATGACAAGTTTGAAGCTGACAGGGGAGTTATTTGAGGATGTTGGATATTATAGACGTTTGGTTGGCAAAGTTATATATCTTACTGTTACTCGACCAGACATCACATATGCAGTTGGAGTAGTTAGTCACTTTATGCATGCCCTTCGGCAACCACATTGGGAGGCTATCTCTCGCATTCTTCGATACTTGAAGGGTGCACCTGAAAAGAGTTTGTTGTACAAACCTTCCCAGTTGCTTACGGTGACTGGGTTCAGTGATGCTGATTGGACAGACAGTCGCAGTGATAGGAGGTCTACTTCTGGCTATTGTACGTTTGGGGGTGGCAATCTTGTCACGTGGCGTAGTAAGAAGCAGAATGTTGTGGCTCGTTCTAGTGCAGAGGTCGAGTACCGTGCGATGGCTCATACAGCTTCTGAGATGATGTTGGTGCAGTCTCTTCTTCATGAAATGGGAATTATGATTCCTATTCCGATGGAGATGTATTGTGATAATCAGTCGGCAATGTTTATCGCAAGTAATCCGGTGTTTCATGAGCGCACGAAGCATATCGAGGTGGATTGTCATTTTGTTCGTGATTTGTTGCTGAAGAAACAGATTGTCACTCCTTATGTTCGGTCAGAGGATCAATTAGGTGATATACTCACCAAACCACTTGCTCGTGGTCCATTTTCTGATTTATGTAGCAAGCTGGGCATGTCTGATCTATATGCTCCTGCTTGAGGGAGGGTGTTAGAGTTATTTTATTTTATTATTTATCATATGAGGGTATAATAGTAATTGTGGGTGTATTGCATATCAATATAAATAGACATGAGATGCAACCTAGGGTTTAAGGTCCTTGCAATCTCCTTTCTCATATTCTCTCTTCTCCTACTTTCCCTTCTCCTCTCTATCGACAAACTTTAACTCTTGGTTTAAACTTTAAAGATATACTTGAACATGTATGTGAACTTTTGTGTCATGAACTTTTGCTCGAGGAGCATTTTATTGTAAATGTATATCCTGAGAATCATCTTCCTTTTTTTATGCTTTACTTTAGCTAAGCTTGGTTCCTTCGATATCTCTCTCTTGCCTTAAGGATCCTTGATCATCTTCTGAAATATCAAATTGCCCCTCTGTACCCCATACTTCTGTTTTATACTTCCACTAGTAAGCTCTCTATTTAATTCTGCTGCTAGCTAAGCTTTGTTCCTTCAGTATCTCTTGCCTAAAGGATCTTCAATCATTTATCGTAATATCAAATTGCCCCTTTGTACCCCATACTTCTGCTGTATTTTTCCACTAGTAAACTCTCTATTTAGCTTAATCTGCTTCTAGCTAACTGAATAGCTAGAATTTCTTGTTGCTTGCTTGTGATGCTGCCTCACTAACTCAGTGTCTGAACTCTTGTTTTTTATTCCTTGTGCTAGCTGCTCCAATTCGGACTTCTTTCATTTTATCCCACTTGCTTTGGCATCTATGCAATTGCATTAGTGATTGCATCTCTCTTCAATGGTTATGCATTATATTTTTTTATTGCTTATCTGATATCTATCCAGCACATCTAGGGATCTGTCATGTGATGCTACAACTGAAGCGGGGATGTTTAGTCACAAGTTAAATATGTGGGCTCGAGGCATTTCTGAAGTATATGCCATCTGCCCTTGAAGTCATTGTTCCTGTCTCTTTGCTGGACATTCCCTTCATCCTTTCCTTATGGATATTCTGGATGGATGTACCTTCTGAGTTTGAGATTGGTGCTTTGGTGCTGACTACAGTTAATATGGTATTCTTATTTCTTACAGATGGTAAACTTTGCATGCTATTATGTTGCCTCCTCATGTATTCGTCATTAATTATAGGGTCTTCTATGTAAACCATATTGGTTATATGTGCGTGCCTTATTAGTCAATTTTCTGTTGTCCCTTTTATTGGTATTCAAGATTTTATGGACTATTATGGCTACCTTAGTGCATAGTTAAAATGGTGCTTTCTACATGATTTCTTTGCTCATTATAGTGCATTCACCCGTCACTCAAATAATGAATATATCCATGGATCTAACTGGTAATGTTATCATTTTTGTCATAATTGTGATCTATAAACTATGAGTTTATGTTCTATATTATCTTAAAAGATTAATGTAAAATTAGAGAATTAATTTCACTTCTCATTATTCCATAGTTATGGTTATCTACAAAATAATGAATGTGTCCGTGGCTTTTATTTATAATTCTATTGTCCTAGTTGTCATCTACAAGTTACTAGTTATGTTCTATCTTTATCAAAATCTATTGTAATTTTAGAGGATTACTTTAGTTAGTTTAGTTTTACTCTTCAATACTCCATATATGTTATTGATAACTTCTTGCCTCATTGCAGCTGAATCTGATCATGAATCAACAGATTCTGATGAGGAGTTTCAGATGTGTGAAATATGCAACAATGAGGAGGTGACTTTTACTTCTCTGGTTTTGACGTCTTTTTTCTCTCTATATTATTGATACTTTTATTAATATGAAGGAGAAAAAATTGTTGCTTCGCTGTTCCTGTTGTGGCCGACTTGTCCACCCTGCTTGTTTAGTGCCTCCTTGGACAGATGCGATGCCCGTGGAGTGGTCATGTTTCTCGTGCAAGGAGAAAACCGACGAATACCTCCTGGCAAGGGATGCTTATGTAGCCGAACTCCTGAAGAGGTATGCACGATAAACTTCAAAACATATTTTGTCAATGATGCTGCCAAAATCTTCAAAACCACCAAACCCCCCAGAAAACTACCAATTAAGAAGGGTCTGATCCAATACTGTGAACCATGCTTCAAAGTTATTTTTTGAGAATTCAAGTCACCTTTGTAATCCAAATGGATTAATGTGATAAGTATGGTCAGGTATGAAGCAGCACAGGAGCGCAAGGTAAAAAATTTGGATATCATTCGGTCTCTTGATCTTCCAAATAATCCCCTGGACGATATAATTGACCAGGTAGGCTTCATGATGTTTGTATATTCAATTTGTTTCGAACCTGTTTAATTTTTTTTATGAACAGTTTATTGAAGAAGGTCTGTCTCTTGTGAAACCAAGGGGTGAAATTGAAGGCAACCTAGAGATGGGGTGAATAGGATTTTTATGAAATTAAGCAAAATAAAAGACAATAATGAGCAATTGAAAGTAAGTGCTAGAAAGTAAGGCAAGATCACAAGCACTCGATATATCCTGGTTTTCTTTGGAGGAACTCTCTCCAACTTTAATCCATTGTAATAGAAATAGTACAACCGCGATCTTTGATTTGAAGAACTTGTCAACTTCACACACAGACTTGGTGTCGAGTGTCTGCCACTTCAAACTCGAACTTGGTGGAGTGCTCATGGACTCCAACACTTCCTTCCAGAAGCAACCTCATTTGCAAGAGAGGTTGATCTTCTTGAACACAAGATGAAGATCCAATAAGTCGCTCAATTTCATTCTCACTTTGGTGAATGTGGTCAAATGGAAGCTCTTAGGTGTTCGGAGATTATCTCTTGATAATGTGCAAATTTTGGTGCTTGAGATGCATAACAAATAGCCCACAACCCTCTTTTATATGCCCCCAAAGGAAATTAGCCGTTATATGACCATTATGGCTCTTTTTAGTTCTTAAAATGACCCAAGGTATACCTCCGATATACCTGTGGTATGCCAGAAGCTGTGTAAAAGTACTCAACTTTGTGGACAATTTTTCACGTTTGTGGCATACCGGCGGTACACGGGTGGTACGTCGTTTTTTCTGACACAGAAAAACAGCTTCGTAAAGATGCATGAATTTGAATAGGTTCTAGTTTGAATTAGCCTAAAGTTTCTATATGTGAAAGAATCATCTTGGAGTCTAGTTTAAAAAAAATAAAAAGTTTCAAGACAAAGTAATATCCGTAGCTCAAGTTATGGCTCAAAGAGTGAAGATGTGTTAGACTCGATTCCAAATAGTATTCTGCAGACGTGTACAGTCTTATGTCTTAATTTTGACAATGTTATAGACATATTTTGAAAAACTTGTGAACATATGATCTTTAGGTATGGAAGTCTAGTTTCCAAAAAAAAATTAGTTTCAAGTGAAAAAGATGTCTACACCTCCAGATATGATTGAAATAGTGAAGGGATGTCGGGCTGAATGTAAATGTAAATCTAGAAGTTATGTGATATTTAAAAATATAGTCCAACTCCTATCTTGAGAACTATATAACTAGAATGCATGCAAAATATATATGTTTTATGGCCTATGTAAGATTTGGTAGGTTAAGCATCCAAGTGCACCTCATTCTCCAAGTGTCACATCACTATCCTCACCGAACACATACAAGATAACAAAATTCTTCAAACAATCTTCGCTTTTATTTGACTTGAATTCTTGTATCTTTGGCCCAATATCATTCTTTCATATCATTGCACATGTCTCTGACCAATCTTGCTTTGAGTTACCGGTATGTTTTGCTACAAAATAAAGTTAGGCATACAAAGCAATTATATAATAGTAGACAAGTATTTGTATCATATCTGACACTAATAATCTCGAGAATACACGTGTGGATGATGAGAATATGAAATACTTAGAATGTGCCTAAATCAAGTATAATGTGAAACTTAATCAATTAGCCGTAATAAAAATACTCAATTAACTATTGAGCTAACAAAAATATGTTTTCCTATGTACGTATGTCTGATTGT
Organism: Iris macrosiphon; assembly: GCA_036927795.1. NCBI lineage: Eukaryota > Viridiplantae > Streptophyta > Magnoliopsida > Asparagales > Iridaceae > Iris > Iris macrosiphon. Next base: position 168,986,722 of record JAYESA010000015.1, read on the forward strand.
AATCATCCTGGTTCCAAATAATTTAAACCTTCTACAGTCAGATTATTAAGGCACACTAAATATCCTGTATCTGTTATGATGCATTGTACAAGTTAATGCACTTTGTTATTTTCCTTTTAACTTAATGGCATGTGCTGGTGTTTGTCTAATGATTCCATGTTGATATGTTTGGTAGTGCTGGAACTGAGCACTTGTGTCTACTCTTTGTGATCAGTCACGGAGAAAAATTTCATTCATGTAGGAGCTGGGTCGGTCGGATATCAGTTGCTAAAAGTATCCGCCCTATATCATTTACTTAACTAACTGTGCATACAAATACATAGAATAAGTTTGTTTAGTAATCTTTATTAACATTTTCATTTCAAAGATAATATCAATGTCTTATGAAGTACAAGGACATAGTACTTTGTCATTGATCTTTTGAATGCTCAGGTACAAATACCATGCTTCCAGATAAAACTACATCGTTGTCTTGTTTGTCATTTATAATTGAAGGTTTTCTATCTACAAAGTAATATTGGTGCCCTTATTCTCGTAGCTTCTAATTTTGACAGTATTCAAACATGGGATATTATGTTGTTTCACCAGTTCCTTTGTTCTAGAGCCCATTCCATTCAAATGCACTAACCCATGTTGAGGTGTTATAACGATTCAAAGTATCAAATCTACTCTTACCTTCGTCCTTTTGTGTGCTACATTTTTGTTATTGCATTGATCTAACCAAATTATATAGTGTGCATTTGTTCTAGTTTATTTCACAGTATATTTATGAGAACAAATATCACTAATATTGGCAGAATTAGTGGCTGCCTTTTTCTTCAATGCCTTTCTCGATGCAATGTGGTTTAACCAGGTGGCTATATTTTTCTAAATGAACATTTCTTTACAATCAAATTTTCAGTTAGGTGGCCCTGAGAAAGTTGCGGAACTGACCGGTAGGCGTGGTATGCTTGTAAGGGCCACAGGTGGCAAAGGGGTTATTTATCAGGCGAGGAACACGTAAGGATTGATTTACTTGCATTCAATATTTGCATGGACTTGTTTCGTTACTATAAATTGGAACTCCAAACTTGATCAATTAACAAAGTTTGGTTTGCATGAGCATTAGGAATTGGAATTTCATTTCTTTCCCACGTTTGTGCACTGTTGGAATAATTTAAATATTTAACCCTCACCACAACTCTAGAGTTTTGGCTCTTTAACATGGTATTAGAGCAACCTGTGTTCAAATCTCACGCTACACTTTTTAAGCTGATTTAGAAAAAATCGTACCACTGTGTGAATCGACCTCTTAGCTCAAAATGAGCATTCAAGGATCATGTCAAAATAATTTGAATATTAGACCCTCAATCCTCACCACAACCTTGGAGTTTTGGTGTAGTGGACGGGAAACATATACAAAAATGAGGAGTTGAAATTCTCTTGGTGGATTCCAATTCTTGGAATGGAATCCCAAATATATTTTCATGATTCCATTTAGAAAATTGAAAGAAAAAAGAGTGATCGTTCCAATGGATGTTTGTCTACACCATTGTGTTTGGGAGGTAAAATTGCAGTTCTTAAAAATGAAACAGTGATTTTATCAACAATTCAAGCCAAGCAAACACCATGGAATTGTAATGAGATTCCATGATGGACAATTGTACAAATTCTACCAATTCCAAGTCACTGCAACCAAAGATGCCCCTTGTTGAGAGCAATGCTATCGTTATCTTTGTTTCCAGGAAGGATGTTGCCATGGAGATGGTCAATATGAATGAGAAGCAATTATTTATGGATGGTAAAAAGTTTGTTGCAATAATATCTGAGGCTGGATCTGCTGGTGTCTCTTTGCAAGCTGATAGAAGGGCTTTGAATCAGGTAAATTTGATTTTTTCGGCTTTCCTTCCTGATGTTTGGGTGTATCAATTAAGTAGCTCCTTGTGAGTGTGTTAAATGACTCTCCTATTCCAGAAAAGAAGGGTGCATTTAACCCTCGAGCTTCCTTGGAGTGCTGACCGTGCAATTCAGCAATTTGGAAGAACTCATCGTTCTAACCAGGCTTCTGCACCTGAATATAGGTCCATTCTCAATGACTGCCTACATCCAGCTATTAGTTGCTTCCTGTTATAAGAATTATTTATTGTGTGTACTCTACATAGAATCTGACTACTGCTATCTTTTCATGTTTTAGCTTTTACTTGTGTGCTTAGGCATGCATTCAAATTTAGCATTTCGTTGTTTTATGGCTAGACATCTGATATGATAAAGTATGAGGGGCAAGCAGAAATACAGTTGCTACCTAAACTAAAAGAGTTATTTGTATTTACCCCACCATTATTTAACACTATTTTTTTTTATTTTTTTGGGAGGGGGGGGGGGGGGGGGTGGGGGTGGTAAATACAAATAACTCAAACCTACTTCTTCTAGAGGCGACAGCCTCCTAATAATAGCAGATGGCTGTCTAAGAATTTTTTTTGTGCACTTAAATATGCAACTGGATTTAGTGTCAAAAGGCTCATTTGTATCATTTTATTGCAATTAAAGTTATAGTTTCCAATGGTAGATCTGATACTTCAACTCTTAGAAGCCAGAAACTCCTAGGAGGTCAACGAATCTCAGTAAGAATCTCGATTCGACGGTTCTTACTTGGGAGCTCGTTTCCCCGATGACGGGAGCTTGTTTCTCATGCGACGAGAGCTTGTTCCCCCGACGACATGAGCGATTCCCATAATATGACCATAATTTTAAAAAGAGAACATAAATTTTAGAAAGAAAGTTAGAAAAAATTTAATACCCGTTTATCAAATTGTCAAGAAAATAAAGATTATTTATCTTGACATCATAAAAATCAACATGGTAACTTTTACTGAACTTTATAAATTCTAATAAATATTAAGATATTTATAACTTTTGATAACAATAATTAATAAACATAAAAAATTATTATCGCACGCTCCCAACTTTAGACTCTTCTAAGTAGTCTCGTTCTCCCGCTCCCGCTTCCGTCCCTGCTCCCGCTTCTGGCTTCTAAGCTTCAACTGTTGTTAATACCTGATAACATTTTTTTCGTTATGCTGTACAACACAATTAATGTGGTAGACTGCTAGTTACCCCTTGATATCCTAGGCACGCATGAATCCCACATTTATTGTCAATTCAGCAATAATTACCAATAGTTTTGATGTAAATATTGACTTCATAGGAGATAGTAGGCTGATATTTACCTCGTAGACCACTTTGGTCATACCTAACTTTGTCCATAGCTCTTTAATAAAACATGCTAGGTGTTGTTTGATCTCATAAACTACAGTTTTGGTCTGCCTTAATCTCTCTTATGCAGAACACATCTAGTTTGACTTCAATGTGATCCTTTGTTTGGAAATTCGGCCAAGTATGATTAGCACCCTTAGCTCATTTTTACTTAGAAACAATTGACCAAAGTTAAACATTGGAGCTTTACATTATGTTTTTTTCGTGAATAATTGATACATCGCAAATTAAAGTTCTGCAGTACAATTTTTTTATAACTTTATTTTTCTATGATAAAATTTAGCAACACTATCCACTAAATCATACGAAATAAAAAGAAATCACAATGTAGCACACAACATCCACATTATAGAACATAATAGAAGCGACAGTGTAAAAGATGCACGTAAAGCATATATACATCTATGCCATACTCAATACCAGGCTATCATGCCTTATCCAGTTTTTAATTGTTTGTGTAAGAGGCATCGCTATGCACCTGTGAGGCTTAATGCTTGCATTCAGGTGCAGAGTAGTATGGGACCTATGGGTTTGAATTGCGGAAACAACCTCTGCATGTATGGGAGTAAAGGCTGTGTAAATCATGACCTTCCCAGGACTAGGGACACCTTTGTAGATATCTATAAAACATTTCACCATATAGTTAAATATCCAGTTAGCTTAAAGTATACTCACTTGAAAGCTTTACAGATGAAGCAACAATCTTTACTAAGAGGTCTGCAATTGTCAAGTGGGAAATTTAGACTACACTTATTGCAGTGTCAAACTATACAGACGAGTACCAATTGATAGCAGTATGAGAAACCCTAGACGTAGACCTTTTTTCAGGATATACATTTTATAAAATTCCTTAATATGTCTTCTAGGCATCTATCACAAATTCCGAATTTCACCAAATGTTGAATTATCAGGATGTATAGTTTTCAGGATTTGAATATCTCATCATTAAGTCACATCTGCATATTTTTCTATAAAATCCATATTATAAAATATTTATTTCCAGATATTTGAAATTGAGTTATATTTTTCTTTAGTTAATTGTAAATTTATGCATCTTTCACCAACTTATGGTTTCAAATTCTAATATCTAATATGAGAAGCTAGCATTTGAATGCAATATCTAACTAGTAAGATGCCTTTATAGCTTATATATAATTATGAGATTTGGTTTTCAAATAAATTATAATACAACAATAAGATAGCTTCGGAAGCTAGTCGTAAATGATAGACGTCAACTAATGAAAAAAAAAGGTTAGGTAGTCAGATATACTAGAGTGATAGCGAAAGAAATATTACAAGTACCGATTGCATAATTATCCACAATCCATAAGACCTGTTATACTATAAATGTAAGACTTAGTGACTTACTAAGGCTACACTCGATTCAGTTGTTGAAAGCACATGGACTGCACTATAAGGGACTGAAAAGTATGGTTCTTTTTAATTATTTCTGTCTATATTTTTGAACAACTTCTTACAAGTTGGAGGGGCTTTCTAGTATCATTGCACTTATTCTGTTCCACCTGGGAAGTAAACTATTAGGTATGCAATATCTAACAGACTAATTGTATAACATGAAACCATTGTATGCTGTCAATCTATGGCTTGTCATGAAAGACCAACGGTGAGCCGTAATTCACAGTCTGTGTTCTGTCTTGTGAGGAAACTAACAAGGAAACAAGTTAGTAGGCTCATCTTGCACCCATTGGAACCTGGCAATCATCTGGGTTTGCCACTCCCACTAAGTCATTGCAGGCCACAAGCTGTTCCGACAGCACTGAAATTTGCTTGTTGGGTAGTTTCACAGCCTCTGAATTGGGTACTTGCTTCCTCCTTTGCCCACCTGGTATCGAGGCTACCTAACCTGTTTATTACGGATTCCTGATTTCTTTATATTGAATTGCCATGCATACATAATTAGTTAAATACATAGCTAGCTACCAGACAGTGAATTAACTGGATTGCCAAGCAAGATACTTAGCATATGTGCCATATTTCCATTCCCTTTTAACTGGTATAACATTTAGTAGTAAGCTGTTTCGTGCACAATTTCACACTAATTACCACCCCTCTTGTTTGATTTATGAAAAAATGTCACTAATACTAGGGAAATAGTTGGCAGATCTTTGACAAGATCCATTGTTTATTATGTAGTTCAGGCTTCTCTTTACGAACCTTGGTGGTGAACGCCGATTTGCTTCTATTGTAGCAAAAAGATTAGAAACACTCGGAGCTTTAACGCAAGGTGATCGCAGGTAAGCTAATTGTTACTATGGACTGAGGTCAGGGAGCTTTATAATCCTTTATATTTGTTCATTCACTGTTTCAACATGTACAGAGCTGGGCCTTCTTTGAGTGCCTATAATTATGACAATAATTTTGGGAAGAAGGCCCTTACAATGATGTATAGGGGGATAATGGAGCAGGTATGTTGTATAATACTTTCCTCTGACAAAGATATTCAAGGTTGTTCTTACAGTAGGAATTCTTTGTTATGACTTATTTAGCTTTTCAGGATTCTCTACCAGTTGTGCCTCCCGGATGTTCATCCGAAAACCCTGCTTCCATTCAAGAATTTATCATTAAAGCTAAAGCTGCCCTCGTATCAGTTGGAATCATCAGAGATTCTGTTCTCTGTAAGTGGAGGTTTTTTTTTTTTTTTTGAATTGAGATATGTATATGGGTCTTGTTCCACATATGACTAACAAGCCTGTTACATTTAAAGTTAAATGAAGTATTCCAATATGTTTAAATTACACAATATGTGTGTATAAGAAGCTCCAGCACTCCAGTAAAAGAAACTAAGTAGTGGTTATTGCTAACTTGTGGACATTCTAAATCCCAAAGATATTATGACAGTATGTACATAGGTACGGGAAAGGAGGTTTATAAGTTGGGATCTTCTCTCTTCTAGAAACACATCCCACCACTAGACCCATAAACAATCATTGCTGCCCTGACGCCTACACTGTTTGCGAGTCTGCAACAAGTAGTCAGTAGTAGTGCCACGCATAAGTGGGGGGTTACCATTATGGCTTGAGTTTACCCATGAGAATTAAGCAATGCCTTGATATACGTTAATTGCAAGATATAAGATGGTGGTCAGAAATGCTACATTGGTGACTAGAGCAGTGCCACTTGTGGCAATTATTTGAAAGCATAGTAAGATGGAACAAACATTACTATCGTTTATTTTAGATAAGGAGCATTCAAGGTGGAATATATGAATAAGAAAATAAAAAAAGGCAACCTGTCATCATAAAGTCCCTGTCGAATGTCGATCTTAACAGTTAACATGAAATCTTTGGAAGAGGAGCTAACAACTTAATAGACATTAACTTCGGTTCATGCAGAGTATTATTGTGATTGCTTTTTGTGGTGCTCTCCGTGTACTCACAGAAGGCCAATGATGTAATCATAGCATTCTTGCACGAATTTGGCAGCATTTCAGTGTCTTGAAATGTGGGAACCCCTATTCCAAAGAGTTAAGTGATAACTTCCAACTTATATATAGGGCAAGGTTACAGTCCGTCGAGTATTATAAGTGTTTACACCCACCTAACAAAGTGCATGCTGGGATTTCTAAACTGGTGATCTGCTTGGTTCATTGTGATTTATACAACTAATACTAGTACAAGTATTGTCACATTTCAAGTGATCTGATGACATATTGCCTATGCCTCATCTAGGGCTTGTTTTGTTGCCTGCAAATGCTATTGCTGCATCAATTCCAGTGAAACAATTGGTGCCACTTATTGCAACGAAAGCTGTAATAAATACCCATTTCCTGCAAAACCATTTACAGCAGCTTTTGCTGACAGTGATTTCTATTTATGGCCAACCAAACAGCCTATTAGCTGCATCTTCATAGTTGAGTATTTTGTTATCTGCTTGATCTAATTGTTGGAAATTATCAAACCGCTTGATTCTTAATGTACTATGAGTTGTTGATGTATATTTCATGGTGAACAATGAATCGCCTGTTTGGGTGCGCCATTATGCACCTTGTTACGCGGGTGTAAACTCTTATATATGCCCGTGTTTTGTAAGTTTATAACCAGCCACATGTATTTTAACTTTGCAGATATATTTATACATCTAATGGGTCTATTGTTGATATAGGTAATGGAAATGGAAAAGATGGTGTGCGATTTTCTGGTCGCATAGTGGACTCTGATATGCACGATGTTGCACGTTTTCTAAATCGGATTTTAGGCTTGCCTCCAGATATCCAAAATAGGCACGTATCCCTTCTAACTGATGATAGTCAATCAACTACGAGTTTCTATTGACATACCAGTACATGTTTCAGGCTTTTTGAGCTTTTTGTCAGCATACTTGATCTTCTTGTCCACAATGCACGAAATGAAGGACAATTTGACTCTGGAATTGTTGATATCAGAGCTAACCTTATCGAATTAGAAGGATCCCCAAAGGTATTGTAACTACGAAGCACGGATACTCCATTTAGGAAGGCGTACCCGTACCGGGTACTTACCGGGTATCGGTACTCCTTGGGTACTCCTAGGTATTTACTCCATACGTACCCATAACTTTATTAATTTATATTTTCAGTTTTAATTTTGGGTACTTTGTGGATACTTCTTGGTACTTTATGCTTACTTTCTAGTGCAAGTCGTTGAGTATTACTATCACCTTTTCCTTAAAATATAGGTTTTTTTTACTTTTGTTTTAGAATTCAAACTTCTTTTATTTTTAAATATAACTAAATAGTTTTTAAACTAAAATTGGATGACTATAAAGTTAGATTATTAGTTTTACTTGTGAACTCATAAGGATGCATCACTAGTCAAAAATTGTCATATAGACGTACCAGGTACATAGGGTACTCGTACCGGTACCTATGCTTCATAGATTATAAGTCTGGCATTTTTTTTTACTCTCTATGTATTGACTTTTGATTCTTTTACAGACTGTGCATGTTGACAGTCTTTCTGGTGCTTCTACTGTATTATTTACATTTACTATTGACCGTGGAATAACGTGGGAGGTAATGTTAACCTTTCCCATTCCGGATATTAGTTGATTTCAGAACATTACTTCCAGGCCATCATATTTTCAAATTTTCTTCTTCTATATATAGTTTGCAAAAAGGCTAATCGACGAGAGAGAGAGAGATGGACTTAGTTCTCCAGGTGATGGATTCTATGAGTCTAAGAGGGAGTGGATGGGCAGAAGGCACTTTATGTTAGCATATGAAGGGTATGATATCTACGTGCTCTTATTTCTCTTTCTCTGGAGTCTTTAGTAGAAATCTCACTGGGATGCACCTTGAAATTGCTGAAATTTCTTTAAAATGTTGAGAAATGTTGAAGATGTTGGTTGTTCTTCAAAGGAAAATGTAAGAACTAGTTAATTTGTACAATCAACCTGGTACTTTATCTGAGAGCCACAGGCCCATCCAGCTTAATACTTTTACTGCAGAGAATTTTTTGGCATTCATTGTTTAATTACTTCCTACCTACTTAGAAACGGCAGAAACGGTTTAATTACTCAATTTCATTAGCCGCACAGTCTGGGACCCTGGAACAAGTAATTGGATTACAGTATAATCTGAAGAAATGAATAATTCTAGTGAATAGGAAAACATTTAGGAAAATACCTATTAATATTTAATAGAAGATAAAAAAAATGTCATACCTCTATTTAACAATAACAATTATGAAACGACAACCACTAACATAATATGAATAATAATACCAATGTAAAACGCAAATAGATAACACAATTAATCTTGATAGAGAGAGCTTTAGTTTGACAATATAGAACAAACTAAGGAGAAAAAAAAAAAAGAGAATCAGGATCTACACAGTTATTTGTTTGTACAACCTATGTTCCTAGATTACGACTTCATGAGTTAACAAAGAGTAGACAAGTTATTTGTTTACGTGGATCTTTGTTTCCTTCCTATCTCAATATTCACATCAGGATCTACACAGTGAGTGACCTGGGTTACTTCTGTGTCCTGGCTTGTGTGATCTCCATACGATCTTTACTTTCCATGCGCGTGCCGGTTCTGGCCACGTTGATAGCGCACTAGTAAAGTTGATATGATTATTGGGGTTGGAAAGATCCAGCGACAGTCGAATCAAGTGCATTATGACAAACTCTGATGCGGCTAGCAGTGATACTACTACCGGTGTCGGGAACGCCTTGGCGGGACCAACGGGCACTGACACGACGATCTCTTCGATTCTACTCGTCGATCGACGGTTGGACGGATCAGACAGTTACTCAACATGGCGGAAGAAGGTTGAAAAAATACTTCGGGGCATGCGGTTGTCCAAGCATCTGACTGACAACCCTCCGGAGGCGACTGATCCCACGTTTGAGCAGTGGGAGACGGATGATATTCGACTGTTTACCCAGTTGATGAACTCAATGGAATCATCGGTGGAGGACATGTTTCAGAATTCGGACACCGTAAAGGAGTTATGGGAGGTCCTAGCGACGTCGTTTGATGGAAAATACTTGTCGTATCTACGATTCGGTCGTCGGCGTCTACCGGGAAGAACATGACAAGTCTCATAAGGACCACTTTCGGACTTTTAATGCTATGGTCGATGAAGTTGACCATGTATTACCTCTAACAACGGATATCAATGAAGCAAGGGCTCAACGTGAGCAGCTTCATGTCATGACATATCTTGTCTCTCTCCATCCTAATGCAGACTCAGCTCGCTTTCATATCATTTTGGTTCTATCTCTGTTGGAAGCTCATTTTCGTGTCCTACGGGCAGCAAAGGTCGCCGAGACCTCTCCAAGTGATGCTCCTGCTGATCGATCTGCTCTTAGTGCCGCTCGTACTGGATTTCGTGGTGGTCGTGGTGGACGACGTGTTGGCCGAACTGGTGGCTGTGATGGTGGACGAGGCATTGGCGGTCGTGATGGAGGACGATCGCGCACCTGCTTCAACTGTGGTCTACATAGCCATTTCCAGTGGCAGTGTACTAAAGCTCATGCCTCCAATGTTACCTCAGATACTCCTGATTTTTGCGGCCGATTCGTACAATTGACTGATGAAGCATATGCAGACTTTGTTGAGTTTCAAGCTCAACGTCGAGGTGAAGCCTCTACTTTTGGGTCCACCGCAGGCTACTCAGCGACGTGCGGTACATTCGAAGCAGTGGGTCATTGATTTTGGTGCGTCTGCTCACTTGACAGGCGACGCAGGTATGATACGAAATTATGTACCGGTTGGTCGTATGTCTAATATTACATGTGCCAATGGTGGTTCACTGACAGTCCGTGGAAAAAGATATACCCGTCTTTCTTCGGAACTGTCACTACATTATGTATTACATACACCTGGAAACCCATTCAGCTTACTCTCAATTAGTCGGATTAATTGTGATATGCATTGTTCGGTAACATTCTTTCCTGATGGTTGTATTTTTCAGGACCTAAAGACTGGAAAGACTATCGGTAGGGGACATGTGCCTGGAGGCTTGTACCTGTTTGACGAAACTTTCTTTGTTGCCTATGCTGGTGTGAAACTTGATCCTTTTGAGTAACACTGCCGGTTAGGATATCCATCTGTCCAAGCACTCCAGAAAATTTATCCATCTTTAGATGTTTCATGTTCTTTTCATTATGAGTCATGTAGTTTGGCTAAGAATGACCGGATTTCCTATTCGGTCAGTCAGAATAACATTGCTTCCGCTCCCTTCGAGTTGGTGCATTCCGATATATGTGGACCTTGTCCAGTTGAATCTATAATGGGATTCAAGTACTTTGTTATCTTTGTTGATGACTACTCACATGTAACTTTTGTTTATCTAATAAAAAATCGTTCCGAATTATTTAACATTTGGTACAATTTTTTTGCGAAAATCAAAACACAATTTGGTGTTCCAATCAAATGTGTTCGCATTGACAATGGTCGTGAGTATATGTCTCGTGAATTTGTTTCACATCTGTCTTGAAATGGCATCATCCACCAAACTTCATGTCCTTACGTACCATAACAAAATGGTGTGGCCGAACACAAGAATCGTCATCTCCTAGAAACGACGCGTGCTCTTATATTCCAAGCACGTACTCCAAAAAGATTTTGAAAGATTTTGATCGAATGTTGTTCTTACGGTTTGCTATCTAATTAAACTCATGCTGTCGGTTGTTCTCAATGGCAATACTTCCTTTTTTCGGTTATATCCCAAACGAGAGCCGTTTTCTCCCTCTCCGAATCTTTGGTTGCTTGTGTTATGTTCGGGATACCCGACCAACTCTTTTTGAATTGGATCCAAAGGCTATCCAATATTTTTTTTTTGGTATCCTAAGGATCAGAAAGGGTATCGGTATTTTTTTCAGTCTTGAAGAGGTATTTTTTTCTCTCGGGATGTCATCTTTGTTGAAACCGAGTTTCCTCCACTTCCACAAACTACTGATCCGGCTCCGCAAGTTTATCCAAAAGATGATTTTTTTTTGTTTTCTGTTCAAACACAACAGTCCCCTCCCGTAAGGGTGCCCTCCCCCTACCGAGACAGTATCCCGGTCCGACGGTCCGAAGACACCTGTTCAGTCATCACCGCCGCCGTCCGAACAAGTGTCGTCGATGGTGCCTCAGCCTACAGTCACAAAGGCAACATCATCCTCTAGCTCCACTGAGTCGCCTCTACCTGTTCCTCCAGCTCAACCTCGCCGTTCCTGTCGTGATCATCCCTTGTATTTTGACAACTACAAAGGGCTTGTGTGCCACACTTAGTCCTTGATAACTACTATTGATGGGATTCAGATTCCCACTTCTGCAGCGGAGGGTCTCAAACATCCCGGTTGGCGTGCTGCTATGGACGAGGAGATGAAAGCTTTTCGGGAGAACCATACTTGAGACTTGATAGATTTGTCGTCTGGTAAACATGTTGTCGGTTGCAAATGGGTATTCACGATCAAAGTAAAATCGGATGGTACTCTTGATCGATTGAAGGCTCGTCTGGTAGCTAAAGGATATTCTCAGACTTATGGTGATGATTATTTTGAGATATTCTCCCCAGTTGTCAGGATGACCTCTGTACGCGTACTTTTGGCCTTAGTTGTTCGCTATGACTTGCCATTACTTTAGCTGGATATCAAGAATGCCTTCCTCCACGGGAATCTTGACGAAGAAGTATATGTGGTGCAACCCCCCGGGCTCGTTGCAAGGGAGGGTAAAGTGTGTCGTCTACGGAAGGTCCTCTATGGTCTCAAACAATCACTACGTGCTTGGTTTGGTCGGTTTACAGATGTCACTCAGTTTGGCATGTGTCAATCGAAGAAGGACCATTCTGTATTTTACTGACAGACATCGACAGGAAGGATACTACTTGGTGTTTATGTTGATGATATTGTGATCACAGGAGACGACAGCCAGGGCATTGCAGGACTGAAAAAGTTTATGGGAGAACAGTTTCAGACCAAGGATATGGGATCGTTTAAACTACTTCTTGGGTGTTGAAGTCGTACGGGGAAAGAAGCACATTGTCTTATCTCAAAGGAAGTATGTGCTAGAAATACTAAATGATGCAGGAATGATGCAAGCCAAGAGAGCAATGTCACCAATGGACCCAGGAGAAAAGTTACTCTCCGAGGAGAGGGTATTGATGACTAATCCGGATCAATATCGTCGAGTGGTTGAAAAACTCAACTATTTGGAAGTTATGACTCGTCCAGATATTTTTTTTGCTGTCATTGTCGCGAATAGATTTATGCCTTCTTCACGAGTTCCACATTGGCAGGCAGTTCTCAGAATTCTGCGCTATCTAGTCCAGAATCCTGGAAAAGAAATTCGTATGAAGAATCAGGAACATACAAATGTTGAGTGCTTTACCGATGCTGATTGGGATGCAAGCCTGACAGATAGACGATCTACATCTGGTTATTCGGTATTCATTGGCGGAAACTTGGTATCGTGGAAGAGCAAGAAGCAGAGTGTGATCACACGATCAAGTTCCGAAGCAGAATATCGAGCCATTGCTCATGGCACGGCAGAAGTGATATAACTGCAGCATCTTCTGCAAGAGCTGGAAGAAGAAGCAGGATCTAAAGCAGCAGATATGTGGTGTGATAACCAATCTGTTATCCATATTGCTACCAATCACATATTTCATGAGAGGACGAAGCACATTGAAATTGATGTCCACTTCGTCCTTGATGAGTATAAAAAGGGGATAATAAAGTTTCATCACGTGATGACCGGTGATCAGATAGCTGATATCTTCACGAAATTTCTTTTGGGTCATCGGGTGCAATTTTTTTGTAACAAGCTGGACATGATTGACATATATGCTTCAACTTAAGGGAGGGTGTTAAGTGTTATATTAATAATGGACTTTAGTTCCACATCGGATAGAATGATAGAGATAGGGGTTAGCATCTCATATATATATATTTCATTAATAAAGAACTATTCATTATTCTATTCCACTATCACCGACCTGGTCACCTCTCTCTCTCTCTCTCTCTCTCTCTCTCCCTATATATATATATATATATATATATATATATATATATATATATTCTTTCATTAATAAAGAACTATCCATTATTCTATTCCACTATCACCGACCTGGTCACCGCCATTATAACTTCTCCCCCATCCTTGGCAAACTTTTCCATGGACCTCTATCCTCATATATCGAACCCTTAACCGGGTCCCATCCTCCTCCGCTTGGTCCCCTCATTTTCTTCCTATGAGCTCCATTTCCAATGTGTTCCCATTGCTAATGGTTGTCAGTAGCTTCTGTAGCAATCCAGCTCTGTGGCGGTGGTGGGGTCAATAGACGGTTGTAATGTTAGATTATAATTTGGGGAGATTGGTAAGCTTTTTGTTGGTGGCAGGGACTGTTGTCGCCTTCCTTGCACCCCCGCCTCTATCTATCTTCAGAATACTGTCTTCTGTTGCATGCCTCGAATCTCATCCCCGACATCCTTTGCCATCTCTGATCCCCCACCTCGGCATCCTTCGTCTCTCTCTCTCTCTCTCTCTCTCTCTCTCTTGTTTCTTATGGGGACCTGACCTTAGTGCTGAAGAAATCAAATTTACTCCATATATGATGCAACTTCCCTTATAACCTAAATCAAAAGAACATAGATAGGTGCAGGACCTGAGACCAGAATCTTTTAGAGAATAAGACATTAAACAATCAAAGCCATAATATAAGATATGGTATTCTCATTGTCTATATTTGAGATCAATGAAGTATCATCATCTAATTTGCAGAAAAGGATAGTAACTTTTTGTGCATTGTTATCATTAGCAATATAGGAACGATTTCAGCCTTGTTTCTCATAGTTAATCAAACTTCTAAAGCAAATTGTGCACAAATTATGGAGGGTGGCTTATATTTATGGCTTCTGTCTTGCAGCACAGATTTTCAAGCAATTGCCACCTTTAGAGGTCCACAAAATTTCTCCAATAGTTATGGTTTATTCCATGTCAATCAAGGATACCTGAACCAGAGTGTACCAAACTCCAATTAGTAGACTAAATACATTTATGATTGGTACTATCAAAATCCCTACCATGAGTGTACCAAACTTTCATATGGTATGCATCTCTTATAAATGAAACACATCCAATCAGACATCCGATGTGGTTATCCAATCAGACATCCGATGTGATTCGAGTTGCAGAAAAGCTTCCCCATCTATTGGCATTAAAGCTGATTGCTTCTTGATCCTTCCCCAACCCTGCATTAGTGGGAGACATTCGTAGCATTGGGACTCCTTTTTTTGCGTCTAAACGTATTGCTGAGTTTGGGTCATTCGTGGAAGTAACAATGTTATATCTTGAAATAATTTCTATACTATTTTATTCTCTGATTCTGCTGCTTCACTTACTTCTAAAACCTTCTTTTTCTTGCTCATTGCTACAGGTCAGCTTCTGGGATGTTTAAAATTATTAGACCTGCTATTGGGGAGGCTTTAAGGTAATAAAAATATTGATGGAGCTTATTCTATAATCTACTAAGCATTCTAGTTCTAAGGTCTGTTCTGCATGCTTTTTCTTCAGGGAAATGTCTTCAGCTGAGCTCAAAAGCAAGTACAGAAAGGTTAATTCAATAGAGAAAGCAAGCAAAGGTTGGCTGGAGGAATATGAACTCTCGTCTAAACAGGTAATCTGTTTTTTAGAATAATTATTTACTCTTCTTGTCATTTATGTATTCTTTTCAGGAGACAACTGAAGCCGCACGGACCACTGTCTCAGTTATTATCTTAATGTTCATTAACTGTAAACTGTAAAATTTCTATGCTCTTTTTGTGCTGTTTTACCGGACATGAAAATCAACGTAAGCCTGGTCTATATTCTAACCGTCAGAATGAATATTCATTGGGAGTCTTTGCTTTGCTGGAAAGTGAACCACATGAAATTTGGTTATAAGTAACCTACATCAGAATGGTAAATTATATGAGTATATCCATAATATAATTTAGATGAAGAATAATACAAAGGATGGTGATTAATAGATATATGTAGCTGGAGACTCCCATTATGATAGGCAGTTCTGTTTGCAGGTTTTTATTTTTGCATTTCTATGCATGGTACTCAAAGGCGTGCCTCGCATCTCACTAGGCGAGGCTCCTTTCTTCGAACCTGGTTATTTTCAAAAAAAAAAAACTTTACGGTTTTGAGTTCCTTCACCGTTTTATAAGCAATTGTAAACATTTGCTGACGGAGTCTAGTGAAACTATACAAATTGAATGTCACCTGCTATCTATTCGCTTATCCAACAATAGACATCCTTTTTAGTAATATGATGAGCACCATATTTTGACATCCTATAGCATTTTTCTTATTTATTGGACTATCTGTTCCTCATTGAATTGAATCAATGTGTAATCTCACCAATGTGAACTGCTTACCTGGTATTGTAACCATTAAAGCAAGATGCACTATATAAGTATCACATTGCATTAATACACTAACATTTTGTATAAGCTATCAAAACAGTTCCAAAGTAAGAATGTAAAGAGAAATTTGAAGTGAGATGCACTCATTTTGGCTGAATGTTCTCTAATATATATTAGGGCTAATTAGCCTTTAGACCCTGGATTTTATACCAGTTTAGAGTTTAAGCCCTAATATGTCCAGTTGGGAAGTTTGGGCCTTGAATTTTTATATTTGGTTCCATTTTTCCTATTATACCCTCCTTTTCAAAATGGGTCGGTTGTTGCACGTGTACTCATGTTGAGGGTAAAATGGGAAAAAGGATACATAAAATAAAAATCCACGATCTAAACTTTTCAATTGGACATGTCAGGGCTTAAACTCTAAGCTGGTATAAAATCCAGGGTCGAAACGCTAATTACCCTATATATTAATAGGAGGGAAGTTCTACTGTGAAGTTCTACTGTGTCAGAAAAATGACTCCAAATACAAGTGGACCTTTTGCTTAAACAGTAAATGTGATAAATAAATGGTTGCAGAGTTCAATTCTTTGGAGTTTGGAAGATCATTTATATTAGAGGGAGGTGACATTACACAATCTTTGACCTTGGAAGTTGAAAATGGTCAAGGCCATTTCTTTACAAACACTAGTTGACATTAGAAAAATAGAGTGCAAGTGGTGTGACAGAGAGAGTTTGGAACAATATGCCAAGATATTCTGATAACTATCAACTGAAAGAATGGGTAGTATCTTTGTGGAGGTAGAAATCTTTTATGGTGGCCTTATCTTACTAGAAATCATTTGTGAATTGTGATACTATTCTCTCCATTAAGTTGAGCTCTTCCAGATACATATATATTCAAATATAAGATCAACTGTGGCTAATTGTGCCTTGATCAAGATTCGCAAGCGGTTTGTGTAAATTGCTTCTTGTCCTGCATGGCTGCATTCACAAGAAGCAAAATGGAAAGCTTACTGAAGGGGAAATTTATTTAGGGGATTCCAATAAAAAATATATAATGGTAGGATGTAGTGGGTCACGTTAATTATCCACCTTCTCTTTTTGTTTAGCAATTAATAAACCTACAAGGTTTAAAGAAATAGTCGAGAATGCTGCTGTCTGCTTTCTTTCAATGGTGCAAATTTGCTGGTACCCTTAAGTGTCGAATTAAGAAGCTCATTGTTCATGAATAATTAAAATATTTGTTCCACCATCTGCACTCTTTATGATAGCAGACTTCATGACTATGCCATCCATAACAAGTATTATTCTCCTTAATGTTATTAACTGGTGAGATTAGTTTCTTATATATGTACTCCTAGTTATCCTCATTTGTGGTTAAATTTTTTTGATTATTTAGTGCATGCATGGACCTAAATGCAAAATTGGAAGCTACTGTACAGTTGGGCGAAGATTACAAGAAGTCAATGTTTTGGGTGGACTAATTCTTCCTGTTTGGGGAACTATAGAAAAGGCCCTATCTAAGCAGGTACGTGGGTTCATCCATTTCCTAATGCTATATCATCCGTATAGCTGTGCATATATTTTTATATTGAAGTTTTATTCCCACTTTACAATACTAGATAGGTATGTTTTGACAAACTTTAATTTAGAGATTCCTGAGATTCCTGCATTTTTTTTTTCCATGTACTATCCAGTTTATGATGGAATGTTCTTTCATATGAACCCGGTCCGGTGCATGTTTGGTGCTTTTGTGCTTGAGAAGCAATGGCTTTCTTTCATAATTAATTTAATAAAAGAGAACTTTAAATTTCCACACGGTTGATCTTGTTAACTTCAAAAGTTCTTGTAAAAAGTCTTTCTAGATTTCTGGATGCTGCTCTTCATCACACAGTAGTTTTGTTATATATTTTATGAAAATCATAAGTTTGTTTTCTTCCACCCATAAAAGTTCTTTTATTCTCCTGTCATGTAGTTGATCACATGATTTTCAGCTAAAAATATATTTTTAATGGGAAGTATGTTTCAAGGGGAAGATTAAGCTTAGGCTATATTTCCTATCTGTTTGCAGTTTAGTCCATCTTATATTTCTTGATTGCGTCCCTTGTTATTGGTTCAAAAAGTTACACTATGCAGTCCCATGGTCCCATCATTATTCTGTCTTTCATCCATATTAAAGCATCTTATCTGACCTTTCATGCAAATTTTGGAATGTTATTTCCACCAGGCTCGTCAAAGCCATAAGCGTATACGTGTTGTCCGCCTAGAGACAACAGCAGATAATCAGCGCATTGTTGGGCTTCTCATTCCAAATGCGGCTGTAGAATCAGTGCTTGAAGGTGTGTTCATTTGGTGCCTAGCTTGAAATTTCTGTTATGATTCAGCAAGAAATATGTTTATCTTTCTAGCTTGCAAACATTATGGATCCATAGTGCATGCCTATAACAGAAGCACTCTTATCGCATTTATGTAGGCTAAAGAAGTTGTTAATATCTATAGATTGGTTTGAAAAAATTGCCTTCACAGAAAACTTTGTATCTAATGTTCAAGATTACTGGTTGCTAGGTCACTTCCAGTTTGAAGACTGAGCTAAACCTACATATTTTCTGTCACTCGAATGTAGATTGTCCATATTTAAGGCTTCAGTTGAAACCTTAACGTTCGGTTTGAATTTAAGAACAACAAAAAAGAATTTTAACTAAAAAAGGTGCCCTAGTCCAAAATATTGTTCTTCTGAAATATAGCTTAAACAATTAAAAGTTATTTGTAGAAGACTTCTTGAATACTATTTTGTTTGTTACCATTGTCAGATCTTTTCGATTGGTTTACTTCTTTGTCGACCATATATTAGTTCTATGTGATATTTTATGGCTTTAGGGGCCGTTTATTATATTGGTAATATGGATGGGAATATGTTATTCTCATCCATATTCTTGTGTTCGACATAAGCCCAACCAAGAATTCATGGGAATAACCTATTCCCTTGGGCATCATGTTCCTACCATATGGAGGAATATTATTCCCATTGTGAGAGGTGGGTACTCATTTATTCCTACCTAACGGGAATAATGATATTTTCGAAATTGCCCAAACTGCCCCCGATCAACACCTAGATCCAAACTCAACCTGTACCCGAACCCAGCTTGACTCAACTAAAACCTGTCCTGGACCTGAATCAAACCTGACCCAAATCTCACTTGTTCTCAAAACTCAACTTGAACCCAAACCGACCCAAATTCAACCCAACACGAACCTGACCAACGCGACCGGACTCGATTAAACCAAAACCTGATCCAACTCAACCAAAACCCAACGCAAGCCTTCCCAGACACGACTCAACTAGACTCAACTCTATCCAACTCAATTAGATCATTATAATATATTTTTGTGAGACATGGACAGTTTAGGAATAATATGCTCAAAAATATTATATTCCTAGTAATTTGTTTATGATACCAAGCACAAGAATTCTGTATTCCCAGGAACACTATGTATTAATACCAAATACAGTAAAATTAAATGCCTGTGGATTTGATGCGCGGAATGAAACTCGGGAATATTGCAATTCGTGTACCAAATGGCCCCTTCAGGTAAAAATCTTCTGAATTAGTAGTAATGCTGAATTTGCGTTTATGAATTCATTGATAAGTGTAAAATTCTCATAATAGCATCCTGGGATCCTGCTAGTGTAGGGATTTGGGGAGTGTCAAGATATATATGATGCCATATGGAGACTGTTGCCAATACTTGAACCCACACACCCCCAAGGATGTAGATGCCAAGCCAGCATGTTTAGAATGATAAATACTAAAGTGCCGTTATACAGTGACCCATAGAAATTAGAAATTTGTATGGTTTATAATGATCATTACACTTTCTGATAGAACAATTCTAGCAAGGTCTAAAGTTGTTTACTTTCAGATGCAGTACTGTTTGTAAAAGAAGAAATACTCGAGTCTAATTAAAACTTAGTTTTAACAGCGGCAGAGATTCTAGTACTGCCCCTGAGAGTGAATTCTTTAATGACACAGGAAATAATCATTAATTCTTCCATTAATTTATTTGTGCTGTTTCAGGAACTAATATGTTTTTCTTCTGTAAATTAATATTCTCTTGTGGCAGATTTATCTTGGGTACATGATATTGACCATTGACACGAGATAGACTATTATTCATATCGAAGAAGATGATGATGATGATAACTGCTAATGCCACGTCTGTAGTCATGTGTCAGCAACTCTACTCCCTACTTGCGGTGTGATCGTGATGGAGCAGATATTTTGATTGTATGGTTGAGATCATTTTTAAAATCTAAGGAAACTACTTATCCTCTGTTGACAAGCTGAGAATATATGAACAGAGCTTCAACTGCAAACAGCATAGCTGCTGCTTTTTGTCCGTTTTGGCCAATGGTGATACATCTTGTAAAATTATTAGCGCATATAACAATTATATAATCCCACAATATTGATATCAAAACAAATGACAATGCCAAGCTCCCGTTGGTTTGTCATATTTGTAATTTGCAACTTCCTGCTTACCATTGGTTTCTTTGAGGTAGTTTCTCTGCAACTTGATTATGAACAGATTAATCTTTGGAGCTACATAAGTTTCAAGTGCAGACGGATTGATCTTCTCCAGACTGACTTTTGAGTTCGAATTCATGGGGGTTTGGGTGGGGGGTGTTGGGGCTGTTTGTATGCCTTTCGAAGCTCGTTGTGATCACCTATGTTGCCATGCCTCAACTTATGATATGAGCATTGCAATGGTGATGAATGCCAAAAAGAAAGTCCTTAGTTGATCTTTGTAAGATGCAGAGTGGAGTCCCATTTATTATTTATATATCTCAAGCTCTTCCTTTCTATCCATTGTCTATTCATATGTACATGGTCTCGGAATGCAGATTCTACAGTTATGGCCCCATGATCTCTTGTGAGTTTATTATGCTCCACATTTCCTTTCAATTCATTAAAATTAGTCTTTCAATTCATTCAAATTAGTTGACATGCCCTTGCTTGGTGTTGATCCCAGGTGCTACTATATGTTATAGCCTTTTGCCCCTTGACATGCTCTACTGGTGACAAACTGAAAGCAGGCAGTCATTATAATCCTCGTCATTGTTTGCGCTCGTGTGCCAAAGAAAAATGCAAAGATCTGAAACTGGGATCTGTATCTACTACATAATAATCCATTAGCAGCAGAACTAAACTAACAAACTGCTTCCAGTTATATTGGGTTACAATCGTGATCTAGCATCTATCAATGGACTTTCACAAATTTTCTGGTGGATATTTGGAAGTGATATCAACAGAGAAATGCTTCACTCAAATCTCCAGGGCCTCCAATCGTTCTCACAAAAATTGCTAGCACATTTTTCTACACCAAAGTGTTGGCCTGCATGCACTGCACTTTGCCAACGTCATAAAGATAGGGGAAGGGGACCGAGAAAATAATTGACTGTAGATTTAACCGCATTAAATTTCAAAAGGCTGGAAAAAGGAATGATGGAACTGCCCCGTTTATTATTTGTACTGTCTGAAAACACCACAAGCACAGTTTAAACATAGTCAAACAGAAATAAACACATTCACTGAGAAATGATTTAATCCTTATTAAGTACACAGTTTTAAAAACACCCATCTTAGCATGATAATATGAACCAGATGTCAAATCTTCCCCATCAACGTTTTTCTTTTGCTCAGTATTCTTTCTTGCCAAAGTTTTTGCACCAAAGTTGGGAAGGAATTGGGCGAACTGGATGATGAGGGCGTTGCTGCATCCAAAGAGGATAACGATAGTTTTGTCAGCATCGCCGAGTCATTATGTTATATTAAAAAAAACATGTTAAGAAATTATACGATATCTCAAGTATTTACAGTGAAAGCTCACTGAGTCAGTCCTGGCAATACGAAGATAGAGGTTTGTAGGATATTCTGATATTCTCTAATTCTAGAGGGAAAGAAATTCATAATGTTTTCAGGAAGTTAATTTGGCATTCGAGATAACAAAATGAAAGCATTTATCCTTTGCATTTATCCTTTCCAAAAGCATCTCCAACCAAATAATCATAAGGATCAACCTTTCTTCTAATCTGTTTCTGGGAAGCATTGTGTGAAAGACATCTATATAGTTAGGTTGCTTACACAAGACTTAATAACATAACACAGAAATTACTTGTTGACTGTTTCTAATAGTGTGGTTTCAACCTTTGAGCCTTCCACCCAAAATAAGCTTGGCATAAAATGTTATAGGCTATATGCATCTATAATCATCTTACACTCAAATTATACAACATTAATGTAGACTAATTTAACAATCTACAAGTTTATTTGACGATCAGAAGGATAATGTGGAAGAAGGAACGTAAATGTGGTTTGTAGTTTCACATTCTAGCAAGGAACGTGTGGTTTATAGTTTCACCTTCTAGCAATAAGAAACGAGGAACTTGCACTACTTTCATTAAAGATAACTCTTCCCCCTGACAAATACTACGACTTAGTTTTGATATTGTGGAACAAACCACCCTATCAAGCAAGAAAGGAAGGTTTGTTGGAAGTCCTAATAGCTGCCCATTAATTCTTACCCTTTTACTTGACCTCTGTTACCAGTTTCTCTCAGATTTTAAGCTCCTTAAACCCAATCCCTCTCTTAGTATTTTATCTAATGATCTTCCCTTACAAGTATCTATAGTGGAAATCACATCCAGATCACAAATTTCGCAAAAGTTCCTCTAAGCAGATGCCTGGTTTGCAACCAAAGCATAACTCTAATCAATTCACCTCAGAATCCACCATCTACTCAAATATATAATCATATTGTTCCAATACTCTGCCCTTGATTAAACAAAAGTTCACAAACAAAAATAGACCTTAAGCTTTTGATGCAACCAAAAAGTTGGATAACAATACCAGCCTGTTTAATAGAAACAAAAATGTGCTTAGTAGTAATATATTATTCTTACTACCCACTAATCTGTTATGGCATCAGTGAATACGGCTTGGGTGTGGAATACAAAATGACAACAACAACAACTTATCCCAAATTTTGGAGACTTGAGTATCAAACAGTTAAACAAGGTAGCCTAGCCAACATCAGCTTTGCTTTTGTGGTGTGGACTGTGGATATTAGACACAAAATTGGTACCATATCTATGATACCACAGCTATCCAGCAGGTTCAATTTTGGACAGATGAATGAGCCTCCATAAACTCCAAAGGACCAGGAGTTAGCCGCCAGGAAGGTAAAAGAGGCAACCTAGCTAAGGATGGAAGAGCGGAACACCACGGACATCAGAGTCGGAAGTTTGGTGGTGAGTTACAAATCTAATCTGCCAACCCAGTATAAGTGGTTGAAACTGACTCTAGTATAAGCTTTCTTAGCTAAATATCTAACCTACAAAAGTACAAAGATTTTAGAGCTCAGTATGTGTAGTTACAATTTTGGCCTGAAACTAATGGGACCAAGCCAGAACTTGGAGAACCATAGCCAAAATGGAGCGGAATGAATTCATGTTTAGGTTTTGGAAGGGTATAATTTGAAACTGAGCTGAGGACTGGAACCAGAAATCATGCTACAAAAATGCATTGGCCGAGCTTTATATTGTTGATAATTAATAGATTAACCATTTAAAACCAAAGAAATCTGTTATATTTGAAACTCTTCACTAGTTCAAGGAAAACAATTAAATCTGAGTCATCTGAATAAAATCCCATTGTGTCTTGCTCTCGTTATTAGCAAGGTTCAAAGTACTAATTTCTGTGTTGGTTTCATCCCTGTTTTGAATTTTAGTTTTCATATTTGGTGTTAACTTAAGAGAAAGTCCAAAAGATAGTTGAGACCAAAAAATCCTGTGAAGATCAAAAAATTGTAGAAATACTAAAACTTTAAGAGAGAGATGCTAGCAAAGAAGAAAGTAAAAAAAAAAAAATAGGGATGTTTAAACTAAGGCTTATGATGATTTATACCAAAAGTCAAAAACTGAGAGGAAAAGTACTTATAAGGCCTACTATGAGAAGAAAAGTACTTATGCTGATTGGAGCAATGCATGCTATTTGGTTTGCAGGAACTCATATTTCCAACTCCATTAGATAATAGTAAGTCCAGCTTTCGTATGCAAAAAATGATAAGTGGAATTCTTCCATTTTATCAGTAAACTCTAATTCCGTTAATTGAAAGTCACTAGCCTGACTAACCTTTCAAAATTAAGAGGTGACAACAGCAATTTGGGTTTTGCTTACTCACAGATGTCGAGAAGGTACCTATCCTCTCAAATAAGGTGAATGTACCTGCAATACAAGCTAACCAAACATACGGACTGTTGAAGCCAAAAGTAAACACGACTGGGAGTAGCATCTTCATGTAAATTTTATGAATTCTATAAAGTTTATGGGATCCCAGTTTATAGTAATCAAGCAAACCTATGAATGAAGGACAAAAGTAAAAAGAAAAGGATATTAATGAAAGGTGGAGGAGTTATTTTCACAAGTTTTTCATGAGCACTAACCTATAAGGTTTCAATATAAGAATGAATGATTAACCTTTCTCCAGTGTTCTAAAATTAGCTAGAAGGATTCGGTGCGGACAGAGAGCCGCCTAGCGCCTAGGCGCCAAACTGATTTCTTTTAAATTTGAAATTTGAAATCCATAATACAATTCATAAAAAAAAAATTAAATTTGAAATTTGAAATCCATATTACAAATTTTAAATTTCAATGTTCTAAATCCAAATTCAATTTTAAAATCCAAACAATATATCCACAATACAACTAAGCATAAATTTTTTTTAAAAAAAATCTCAAAATCCAAACAGACGCACAGGGGTGCCGATAGAATTTTTCGGTTCGACCGGCGGCCACAATTGTCCAAAAGTAGCCCCACACGTTTGGGCCTATATGTCATGCAACATGGTATTATCAGGTTAACATAATATGGGAGGAAAAGTGAGAATTATTATAGTTATAACTTTTAATTTTGTAAATGCCACAACTAAAATCCATATTTATATTCACTGTTCTAAAAACTAGGCAGACGCATAGGCGCTAGGTCCCTGGTGTCCGCCTGATGTCCGCCTAGACACCCAACTAAGCCCTCCTGACCCCTGACTATGCATGTTTTTGGGTTTTATGGATTTTTTTTCAACAATTTTTAGTAGATTTTTTTGGATTTTTTTTTTACCCGCCTAGACGGCCGCCTAGACGAGCTAGACGCTAGGCGCTAAGCGCCCGGTGCCCGCCCGACTAGCGCCTAGCACCTTTTACAACCTTGTTTATATTCAAGCAAGGTCTTATAACCCTTTTATTATTAGCTTGGTTACTTTCCCACCCTGTCAGAATATGTGTTTCTAAATCTATACAATATGTTTCTCTTTTACTCTATGCCAAGTAGATTCCTACTTAAGCAACTAGGTCGTAGTACGTTCAGATTCTAAATTCATAAATATAAACTTCTCTTAAAAGATTTTAAGATGACAGCCAATATCCATATGTCAATTTAGTCTAGATCACCATTGTCAAAAGTGAAACAAGAAACCATAGAATATTTCAAGACATGCCTTCTAACATGTTTTCATAACTTTCCTAAACGCCTTTAGATAAGTTCTTAGTTCTAACCTAAGAAGCACGAACACTCCAAACTTCATGTTGTGTCTGTGTCGTGTCCGACACACGCATAGTAAACACCACAGGCACTTCGAAATACATTAAGACATACCAAAATAGGTGTCGAATGTCGCTGTGTCTGTAATGTGTCGTGTCGAATCCGTGTCTGCGCAACATAGGTTCTAACAAGTACCAATACTGTTATCTGATTTTATTGGGTGCCGGTGCACCATGTAGCACTAAAGTTAGTAACCTTATGAACCTCCAGCAAAACATTCTTTACCAATGACACTCTAATTAGTTTATTTTACATATAATTGAGAAGACTATACATAGGCTGCATTAGTCTTCAATCGACTAATTATTCAATAGCAACAATAAGCTCATCAGCTTAATTGGGGTCTACTTTAATGAAAAAATGTTGGTAGGCTGAATAAAAAGAACATAATACGTGTACTGATTAGATAGTGACTAGGAAGTACAGACCAAAAAATCATGCTACAGACCAAAAAATCATGCCGTGACTGTGTCGCTTCGTGTTGGACACATATCAGACAAAGCACATACACTCCAAAATACACTAAGACACTCCAAAATGCACTAGGAGTCTAGAACACACCAAAATATGTACCGAATCACTGTCGTTGTGTCCGAACCGTGTCATGTGTATTTGTATTCATACTCGTATATGTGCAACATAAGATAGCCTAAAAAGTAAGCCTACTCTTTGATGTAGTCAGTTAATATTTAAAACATTACTATCTCCTAATAATTGTGTTCCTAGTATTAGTGGAAAATCTAATATGTGTTGCTTTAGGGAGACGATGGTCAATTCCCATGGTTGATGATCAATCACACAATTCTTGATACCATAATTTCATGAACAGGGAAGTACATTGAACCTATAATTAATAAGATGCACACCTGCAGCATGATGAAGAATCTTATTATTCAACTGAATAATCTAACTTAATCTTCATAAATAGAATTGCTTCAAGCAAATAATATGTAACCTAAAACTGCAATGTAATATATCAAAATGGCAGTAATAATTAGATTAAGTAATATATTTACTGTGAAAGATCAAGACGCCTTTCCTTAAATCTGTTAGCTTCCCATTTGTATTTTCATACATTATGTCAACTTTTCAATCGTACTCATGTGTGAGCATAATAAGATCAACAAATCTGTTAGCTTCCCATTTGTATTTTCATACATTCTGTCAACTTCTCAATCGTACTCATGTGTGAGCATAATAAGATCTCCATGGTGTTTCACTGGTGATTTAGATACTTCTTCCAATTGGCTAAAATACCAATTTAATCATTAACAAATTTCAAAAAATGGGTAAGATCATAGATTCCGAACTGCTATTAGACAATTTTGATAAACTCTTCATGATAAGACAAACGTCCCCAATAATTAGTCTCGCCTAATGGTATTATTCCCTAACCATCACCCACGTAGCCTACATACTATCATGCAACTTAATTATATTTTATAAATACTAGTAATCTTCAATGGCAAGTCTTGGCCAATGCATTTTGCTTCTTTGTAAAATATACTTGCAGTTAATGAATCTAAAATCATCATAAGATGACTGATTCAAGTAAAAAGATGAACATCTTCAGACTATTTATAAGAAGTCGTGATATTTAATATGAGAATATTCATATTTTGCATTTTTCTTACTAGTGGAATTCGAGTTTGGTTGTAGGAATGGAGATATAAGGCCGACGAAGATGGCAAACATTGAGATTGATGTCTTGAACCTACAATCGTTATGTGTGACTTATGTACACACCATCCTCTTTTACCTATACATAGTAATAACTATGCTTAAAAAAAAAAAAATTTATTTCATTGTTAACAAAATTAGTGTACCTAATGTATCTTCTTCTCTGCCTCTTCCAGATCTTAAATTACTAAACCCCTCTATTTTCAGAACATTTGATTTTACTTATATAGTAAAATTACACCTATAAATCTAGGTCATAATTAGCAAATCTCATAACAGTTTATTGTAAATTTCGTAAAAATAATGTAAATGACCAATCTAACCTCTCGTTTCACGATTCCAACACAATCACACTCCAAAAAACTTTGTGTGTCCATTTTGCCTCGTCTCGGACACGTAATCGGATAACACACAGATATTCTAAAATACATTAGGACGCAACAAAGCCGGTACCATGTCGGCATTGGTGCGTACGTGTCCGTGTCCGCACAGCAAAGATCTGGAAATTGGCAGTATCAATATGATCGACGAATCAAATCAACGAGGGATTAGAGAGAGACCTCAAGCTCGGCTGATTTCATGGCGATGGGGATGCAGACGAGGAAGATCCCGAACATGGCGATGGCGGTGTTCCTCTTCCAGTGCACCGGCCTGCAGTAGGGCCCACCCGTCATGCTCCACACCTTCCCCCTGAAGTCCACCTCGCCGCCATGACCGTGTCCGTGTCCATGATGATCTCCTCCTCCTCCCATTCTTCTTCTTCTTCTTCGACTACTACTGATCTAGAATTTTATAATTTAGGGTTTAGATGGAGAAGTAGGCTATTCTTTCACACATGCCCCTCCCACATTTACGTTTTCGGAAACTAGCATTAGACAGCAATCTAGCATGTACACCCTTACAAATATTCTGTAATACAAAAAAGGAATAAAACTGGTATGTTTAGTAAATTTGAGATTTGCACTTTTATCTTTACATGGTGGTGGTATATTTCACGTGCAATTTCATTGTTATCCATCCTCTTCGAAATAAATTGTTATTCATCCTCCAAGAAATAAACATCAGAAAAAGCTTATATTTTACAATTAATTTTAATTGTTTACTTGAGAAAAAACAAAAGCAAAGGTGAGCCAAATGACGGAGTGAGGATTGAATTGAGAAACTCTTTAGCATATCTCGAGCCAGTAAAATTAATACTACAATTTCTTAACATAATTATTGGTTATATTTTTGTTCAAGACCTATTTGGATTAGGTTCAATCTATATCTTACGAAATATCGATGAATGTACATATAATCAAAATTTACATAAAGATTTACTATCTTAGATATAATTTACCAATAAATTTGAGATTAACTACTCAATATATTGTATAATTGTGCGTAATGTCAATTGCTAAAAAGTGTGTGATAAAAGTGAAAATTGCAAAATTAACATGAAATCAGTTTTACTATTTAGAAAGGGTCTAATTAGTATTTAGACCATTAATTTTATACTAATTTAGCATTTAAATTCTAACATATCCAATTGAAAAGTTTGGATCCTGTATTTTTATTCTTATATTCTGAACATGAGTACAACGACAACAACCAACAAAAGCTAGAAAGAGGATATAATAGAAATTAAAATTCAAGGTCCAAACTTTCAAATTTGATATATTAAGATTTAAACTTTAAGCTAGGACTAAAAACTAATTAGCCCATTTAGAAAGTATACAAATATGAAGAAACTATTTGGTAAAATATTGAAGGTGGTTTGTCATTTCATGAGTGTACCACTTAAATTTTTTTATAGAATCATTATATTAATTCATCCAAAGTGTTTTTTCAAACTTTTCTTTCGCATGTGACAGCTGACGTGACGGTTAATGTGATAGCTGCCATGACAAAATTTAAAATTTAAATTAATAGTAATATTAAAATGAACATGAATATTAGCATTAATATTAAGGGCTAATTAGCGTTTAGACAATATTAAAATGAACATGAATATTAGCATTAATATTAGACAATAGTTTTTGTATCAGCTTAGAGTTTAAGTTATGACATGTTTAATTGGAAAGTTTAGACTATAATTTTTATTTCTTGTATCAATTTATTTTATTTTACCCTAAATATGAGTACAAGTGCGACAACCAACCTATGTTGAAAAAAGAGAATATAATAGGAAAAATAAAAAATTAAATTAAAATTAAGGGTCAAAACTTTCCAAATTAGACATGTCAGAGCTTAATCTCTAGACTGGTATAAAATCCACGGTCCAAAGTCTAATTAATCCTAAAATTAACATTAATATTAACATTAACATTAACATGAAAAAAGGATGATATATTTGTTTGGTTAAAATTTACGGATTTTTTCATATAAAGTAATAAAAAATTATCTATTTCTAAAAAACGGAAAAAGTTTGGTGGATTTGCGGATGGGGGGGACCACTCGCCAACTCAGTTGGCGAGGTGCTGAGTTGGCGAGCATCTCGCCAACTGAGTTGGCGGGGCGCTCTCCTCGAGAGGCAGCTCGCCAACTCAGTTGGTGGACCATGCAACGTTTGCTATCCGGCCGTTGGGCAACGGCTCCCTCCAACGGCTCTCTCCAACCCCTATAAACACCCCCACCCCCCAAACACTCCTCACAGAACACATTCTCCTCCTCCTCCTCATATTTTCACAGCTTCCTTCTCCTATTTTTACAGCTTTCTCCTCCTGTTTTCTGTAGCAAAAGTTCTCAACCGTCATGGAACGTAGCGTAAGAATTGTATGCTCGCACGGCGGTAAAGTAAATGGGTTAAATTACGAAGGAGGAGAAAGTATAATTTTTTCAACTTACCCGAATATTAGTTTTGAAAATATACGTAATCATATTATTGAACGTTGTTCTATTCATTATAATTTTATTCTGAAGTCTATTTTCTGTTCTAATTGTTTTTTGATAGATAGTGAAGATGCATGGAATTATATTCTTGAGATTAATTCACAATCACGATATATAAAAATATATGTTATTAAAGCAGCAGCAACCTTAGATAGTAGAAATAATGAATATTTTTCTGAATATCAGCATGTTAGTTCGGGTGCTAGTTCTTCTCAACAAATAGTTTTATTTATCCAAGAAGGTCATTCATCAGATGAATCTAACCATGATGATGATAGTGACAACGACGATGAAAATAGTGATGATTTAGTTGAAAATGTAGATTATACGGTAGATGATGATGTTGTAAAAGCTATCACTGATGAATTATTTAAGGGACAATCATTTCCTAGTCGTTCTCACTTTAGAAGCTTTATCAGTAATTTAGCAATTAAATATAATTTTAGTTGTTCAGCTAGTCTTATGAATAATGCTCGTGGAATTATATATAGTTGTGATCAACCGAATTGTAATTGGAGAGTATATGTCAAATCTATTGGAAATGGCGATATAGTTAAAGTTAGTACATTAGAAAATCGTCATTCTTGTTTAGGAAGACTTAGTACAGGACGTCATCGACTAGCTACCGCTTCATGGATTAAGACCATGATAATTGACATTATTAGAGATAACCAGTCATACAGTCCATCACAAATTGTTAAAGATATATATAGGGAGCACCGTATACAAGTTAGTTATTCCAAAGCATGGAGAGCCCGAGAGACATCATTAGCTGAAATTAATGGTAGTTATGATGAGGCATACGCTAGTCTTGAGGAGTATTGTTATAGAATTATGGAGACAAATCCAGGTAGTACATGTTTTATTAAAACTACCGAAAATAATAGCTTCCAACGAATTTTTATTTGTTTTAAGTCATGTATTGATGGATTTTTAAGTGGATGTTTACCAATTATTAGTACTGATGCTACATTTCTTTCGTCTAAATATCAAGGTATCTTATTTATTGCTTGTGCTCACGATCCTAACTATCAATTATATCCTATAGCTTATGCTGTTGCTGAAGGTGAGAATAGTGATTCTTGGTCTTGGTTTTTAAATTCTCTTAAAATATCTTTTGAAAGTTGTTTTAATGATTGGAGTTCAATTTCATTTATATCTGACAAGCAAAAGGGATTAATAAATGCTGTTCGTGCTATTTTTCTTGCATCTCCTCATTTTTTTTGTATTCAATATTTTAAACAAAACATGAAAAAAGTTACAAAAGAACCAGTATTTCAACGCTTGTTAGACTCGCTTGCTAGATCATATAATAAAACGGATGCAGAGAGTGTGTTTGATATAATTAAAGCCGAGAACATAGTGTTGTACGATTGGCTTCTTGGTGTAAACGATGAAAGTCGTCGATTTGAACATTGGATAACAGCGTATGCTACTTGTCCTAGATTAGATATTAACACTTCTAATCTTGCTAAATGTTTCAACAGCTTGATTAAGAAATTACGAGATAAGCCAATAACAACACTTCTCGATGGTATTAGAGCCAAGATTATTACACTTCATGACAATCGTAGAAAGTTTGCTGAAAATATAGACACAGAATATTGTCCGAAGATGTTAAAAAATATGGCTTCTATTATCAAAGAGAAGAACCACCTAGAAATATTAGCTATTGATAGTTATAAGTTTGAAATAATAGACCGGGCAACAGGTAGAACCTATATTGTTCATATAACTGACAGAACTTGTACATGTTTTAGATGGTACCATACTTATATACCATGTATACATGCATGTTTTGTTTGTAGATATTGCAATATTAGTATTGATACTTTTTATCCTGCAGTATTTTCGACACAAAACTTGAAAGCTGTATACGCGCATAAAATGGAGGCAATTCCAGTTCCCTACGAAATCCAAGGTCCTTTGGTAAGAGGACAAATTGGGGTGCCAGATGTAAGACGCAAAGCCGGAAGACCAAAGAAGAACCGCATCAGACCCCGGGATTCATCGACCAGAGATCTACGTTGCAGTAATTGTGGTGCAATGGGACACAACCGAAGAAGATGTACTAGTCAACCGAGAGATTAAAATAGAATTGTTCAATACCCAAATATTGTAATAAAAACCCATTACAAATCATACAAATTTTTTAATGATACAATGTTTCAAATTATCTACTAATCCTCGTCCTCGTCTTGTTGAGTTTGGGTAGCCAGCGGTGCTGATGGAGTCAAAAAAAATTGTGTGAAAATCTGGTAGCTTTCATCTCCAGCAGTTTGGTAACTCGGATCCGCTCCTGCATACTGGTAACTAGGGCCCGCTCCAGCATACTGGTCACTCGGGCCCGCTCCAGCATACTGGTCACTAGGGCCCGCTTCAGCATACTGCTCACTCGGACCCGCTCCAGCAGTATCCCGCCGCCGCCGACGACGAGAGTGTCTCTGTCGTACTAAGCCGGTCGGATAGTCCGGTGGAAGACGGGATTGTACTGGAGGCATTTCCGGTTCCCGTCCAATACCCAGCTGCTCAACACGAGTCACAAGTTCCTCCATAAGAAGTGTCACGCCCCAGTCCCAAAATGCCGAGGGACTGAGCACGCGAGCAATGGCCAGCAGCACGCACCGATGGACAACCCAATTTAATGGATCCATCAGGGCATGCTTAAGCTGTAGTCTAGCAGTAATAAGTTACAAGTCTCAGGTATTACTAATCTCATCCACAGAATAAACACAGATTAATTGCCAGAAATCATGCAATGGAAATAAATATGCAATAACAAATAAGGTTGTCTCGGAAAACAAATCCGAGAATTATTCTGTTACAATTAAGGAAAAATAGACAGGAATAGAAATGCTGAAATTGGAAATACTGTGTAGTTGAAGCCGGTGCTCAGAAGAAATCTTCGGCCACTACTTCGTCCTCTGTTCCTTGTTCTGCTCCAAGGAGTGCTCCGGTACCGTACACCTCTGGGTAGTTCTCTTCGGCTGTACCTGGGGACATAATCCGGATCCAGGTCCTCAGGGGACAGCAAGGTACAGAAAATACAAGCCAAAATAAATACAGTGCAGCAGATAAAATAATCATCAGGGTAAACTAAGTAACCCACTATGTGATATGCAATATGAGAGCAGCACTAGAACTCAGGCTGAAGCCACTACAAGCTCTGTGTCGGGGAGCCGGTAGCGGCAATAACTATGAATTATACTCTGAAATATACTATGTTTTATATATATAATATCAGCCCGTAGTCTGTGTGTCTCTCCCCACCCAATGTAATCCCACGTCTCATGTCCACGATGCCTCATGTCCATGTCACGCACGATTATAACTAATGCAGCAAGTCTGATAGCTATGAGTCAATTGTCTAAGAATGTAAAGTCTATGTCACGCAACATGCATCCTATACAGAATCACCTCGAATGACTCAGGAAGACTCTGTCTCATGGAATAGTGTCAAGTGTCCTGGGTTCTGGTGTACTTGATAGGACAAGTACGAGAAATTATCGGGTCTCGATATCCATGTCTATGTGACGTTACACAACCCCGCGTATGGAGTTGGTACCCGACTATGATCGGACAATAAGCACGTCACTCGTTTCCTAGGTTAAGCAGTTAAACATGTTTATATTTAATTCCACAAGAAATCCATTAAAATACTATGTCAAGAATTACTGAGATTTGGCAAGCTTTACTTGTCCATTATTGCATAATTAAATCCAGAAAATAATTAGCAAGCTGCAGGGTTTGGCAAGGTACACTTGCCTGTGGTTCCTGTTCCAATTGCGGCTCTGACTTCAGCTGGAATTGCAGGCGGTACTCCGGTTACTGAAACAAACATCACCATCAGATCCAGAAAATATCAATCAACTAGAAACGCCTGTCCTTGGGTCCAATTTGGAGACAAAGACAAAAACGACAGTTTCGGGCCAAAACGGGGTCCACCGGTGGGCCCGCTTTGCACCGAAAAACGCGTTCGGGTCAACGGTCTCCAAATTCACCAAACTCAGTGTCAACAGGTCAGAAACGCTGATACGAACCCAACGGAACTTTCAGAATTAGATTTCGATGAGCCGAACACAAAATCGCCCGTCGAGCGGGGCCTATGGGGCCCACGACACGCGATTTCGTCAACGTTCTCAGAATCGAACCAAACTTGACCCACAGGACCAGCGTATCGCTACGAGTCCGATGGCGCAAGTTTCGTCTCGATCCGACGTGTGTACACAAAGTTAGGACGCGTTCCAGAAAGTACGGATACGGGACGATGTCCGCGGATACGCGTTGATTCCGGTGTGCACGCACACCCGAATCAGCTTCCGCAAAATCCCACACGTCCGTATCGACGAGGCGCACGTATCTGTGAAGACCGCGTGCGACCAAGTCGTCCCGTTTGGCGGGACGTACTCAGTTTCGGGGTGAAACAGGGTCTGGTTTTTGCTGTTTTTGGATTGCGGTGTGCGATCACCACAGGACGCGATGCCCCGAGCGGTTTATCCGGGCACCGAGAGGGTCATACAGGCTTCGCAACGCAATTTGCGCAATCGAAAACGGAGCTACGAGCAAAAAGTTACAAGTACCTGAAGGGGACCCGGAAACCAGGATTAATTCGTGTCCGACTCGTGTCGGACACAGGGCAGAATTAGGGTTAGGGTTTGGGGATTCCTCGTCGGAATCCGGCGGAGGGCGGCTGCTGGGCGGCCGGGCTCGGGGCACGCGGCGGAGGGCGGCGCGGCGTGGCTGGGGACGCGTCGGCGGCGGCTCAGGGCGGCCGGAGGCGGCGGCTGCGGCTTGCTGCGGCTGTAGCTGCTGTCGAGCGGAGGGGGAGAAGAGGGAGGTGGACGGCGCTCTGCGGCGGGGAAGGCCGGCCGGAGCTAGGGCGGGGCAGCGCGGTGCGGCGAGGGGCAGAGGTGGCGGCGAGCTGGCTAGGGCGGCGTGGTGGCGGTGGTCGTGGCTGCGGCGGAGGGGCGGGGTTTTATAGGTGAGGGCGAGGGCGATGGTGGCCGGGGAAGGCGAAGGTCGAGGCGGACGTGGCCGCGCGGGACGCGGGCGGGCGGAGCGTGGCCGATCGAGGCGGGCGGAGCGGCCGGGACGCGCGGGCGGCGTGCGGGTCGTGCGGGGGCTGGGTGGAGACGGGTCGGTCGGGTGCGGGTCGGGCGGCGGTCAGACCCGACCCGACCCGGTGGGGAGCGGGCTGGGTTCGGGTCTGTTGGGCCGGGCTGGGCCGGCCCAACGGGCTGGGCAATTTAAAAATAATAATAATAATAATAATAATAATAATAATAAAATCCATAATTAATTAATAAATAAATAATTAAATAAGTAAATACTATTTAGGTATTTAAAAATAGGTCCGGGGTCCGATAAATTCCAGAAAAATTGTCCTAAGTCCAGTTTTTCATTTTACACTCAAAAATATTATTTTCATAATATTTTAATATCATTTATTATCAATTAAAAATTATTTAATAATTCAAACCCTGTTTTTAAATTACAGAAAAACCCAGAAAATTCCAGAAAATTGTGAAAAATCCAGTTTTTAAAATTTTGAAAATTCAGGGGATTTACAATCTACCCCCCTTAAGAGGATTGCGTCCTCGCAATCAAAGAATAATCGGTCAACAAAGATGACGCGGTCGCAAGCATCGTTTGAAAAACACATCACAAGAGACTTCAGGGAAATACCGTTTCCCTAAAAATTGAAAGTTTACACTTTCCAGGAAAATCTAGTGAAAACTATAACTTTTATCAAAACCAGGTTGTTATTAACAAAATGCAATTTACTAGGTTGGGGCTGAGGTCACGAACCAATAGGCACGAACTACACAAGACTAAAAATGGATAACTATAAATCACTTACTCGCATCAGCGTCCTGCACAGTCAGCACATAAGCTTGCCCTCGTCCTTGAGGTAGATTCCTCTGCTGCTGCTGGGCTTGCTGGAAGAGTGCTGCCTGAGGAGCCAGAGGTGGCCTAGGTGCCGATAAAGCAGGTTGGGTTGCCCTTGGTGCTCCATCTCGATGCTGAGGACAGTCCTTGGCTATGTGTTGATTGGTGCCGCAAATCAGGCACAATCCCAACTTGCGTCTGCAGTCCCCTCGACATGGCCTATCTTGCCGCAGTAGTGACAGGTAGGAAGGGTCTGCGAAGCTGTCCTGGGTGGCTGGTGCGTGTGAGATCTCTTTGCAGATTCTCCCGGTGACGTCCTGTCTGGTGCTGAGGTGATTGGCCGCTTGTGGCGAGACTCCCTCCTGGTGACGCGTTCCAGGCGTCGGGCTGCAGCGAGAACGTCCGAGTAGGAGGTAGGTGCGACGGATCCGATGAGTCTTTGTAGCTCAAAGTTCAGTCCGTCGAAGAATTTCTCGGCCTTCTCTTCCTCTGTCGGGATCAGGGTGGGGGCGAAGCGGCTCAGACGAATAAATTCTGTGTTGTATTCTTCCACCGTCATAGAGTCCTGAGTGAGACGATTGAATTTGTCCCGCAGTTCTGACCGAGCGATGGCAGGAATGTACATCTCCTGGAAGAGTCTGGAGAACTCCTCCCAAGTGACTCGGTCTGGTCCGAGTCGCGTCTCCTCAGACAACCACCAGTGGTGCGCGTTGCCTGTCAATTGCATTCGGACGGCAGTCATCCAGCGTTCCCGTGGAAGCTCAGCTGCTTCAAGTTGATGCCGTATGTTGGTGAGCCACTCATGAACTTCGGTGGGCTCCTCTTTTCCAGAAAAGGTGCGGGGCTTCAGTTGGCGGAAGTCAGTGATTGAGCCTGTAGTTGGCCGTCGAGTTGGTAGGTTGGCCTGCTCCAGTACAGTTACGATGCTGTCCCTCCAGAAGTTAGCTTCGCGACGCTGAGCCTCGTGTGGACTTGTTGCTGCGCCTGCATCATCGCGTAGATTATTTGGAATATCTGCTGCCCGTCAATTGGCTGCCCTGGTGGGAACACGGGCGTTGGTGGAACGAACTGCGGCGGAGGTGGAATGTCATCGCGTCGGAATCGGGAGGTAGGTTGACCTGCCTGCTGGCTTTGTTGAGTTGAGGGAACTCCTCCGACTGGTTGTCACTTCGTCGTCATAGGTGACACCTGTAGCTTGTGGTGTTCCGACGGGAGTCTCGTTGCATTCTTGGGGGTCCATTTCCCTGTATCCAAAATAACCAATAAGAGGCGCACAGGAATCAAGGCAAGATGCAAGTTCGAATACGATACAGATATCAAAAACGATTCAAGCAAGTGGATGAGATCCTAAAAACTTATCCTATTCTTTATTGCAGTCTGGTTCGGTCCCTAAGTTGAAACCGAACAATTTAGTCGTAGACCTACATGGGCCACCACAAAAACCTTGTCACGCCCCAGTCCCAAAATGCCGAGGGACTGAGCACGCGAGCAATGGCCAGCAGCACGCACCGATGGACAACCCAATTTAATGGATCCATCAGGGCATGCTTAAGCTGTAGTCTAGCAGTAATAAGTTACAAGTCTCAGGTATTACTAATCTTATCCACAGAATAAACACAGATTAATTGCCAGAAACCATGCAATGGAAATAAATATGCAATAACAAATAAGGTTGTCTCGGGAAACAAATCCGAGAATTATTCTGTTACAATTAAGGAAAAATAGACAGGAATAGAAATGCTGAAATTGGAAATACTGTGTAGTTGAAGCCGGTGCTCAGAAGAAATCTTCGGCCACTACTTCGTCCTCTGTTCCTTGTTCTGCTCCAAGGAGTGCTCCGGTACCGTACACCTCTGGGTAGTTCTCTTCAGCTGTACCTGGGGACATAATCCGGATCCAGGTCCTCAGGGGACAGCAAGGTACAGAAAATACAAGCCAAAATAAATACGGTGCAGCAGATAAAATAATCATCAGGGTAAACTAAGTAACCCACTATGTGATATGCAATATGAGAGCAGCACTAGAACTCAGGCTGAAGCCACTACAAGCTCTGTGTCGGGGAGCCGGTAGCGGCAATAACTATGAATTATACTCTGAAATATACTATGTTTTATATATATAATATCAGCCCGTAGTCTGTGTGTCTCTCCCCACCCAATGTAATCCCACGTCTCATGTCCACGATGCCTCATGTCCATGTCACGCACGATTATAACTAATGCAGCAAGTCTGATAGCTATGAGTCAATTGTCTAAGAATGTAAAGTCTATGTCACGCAACATGCATCCTATACAGAATCACCTCGAATGACTCAGGAAGACTCTGTCTCATGGAATAGTGTCAAGTGTCCTGGGTTCTGGTGTACTTGATAGGACAAGTACGAGAAATTATCGGGTCTCGATATCCATGTCTATGTGACGTTATACAACCCCGCGTATGGAGTTGGTACCCGACTATGATCGGACACTAAGCACGTCACTCGTTTCCTAGGTTAAGCAGTTAAACATGTTTATATTTAATTCTACAAGAAATCCATTAAAATACTATGTCAAGAATTACTGAGATTTGGCAAGCTTTACTTGTCCATTATTGCATAATTAAATCCAGAAAATAATTAGCAAGCTGCAGGGTTTGGCAAGGTACACTTGCCTGTGGTTCCTGTTCCAATTGCGGCTCTGACTTCAGCTGGAATTGCAGGCGGTACTCCGGTTACTGAAACAAACATCACCATCAGATCCAGAAAATATCAATCAGCTAGAAACGCCTGTCCTTGGGTCCAATTTGGAGACAAAGACAAAAACGACAGTTTCGGACCAAAACGGGGTCCACCGGTGGGCCCGCTTTGCACCAAAAAACGCGTCCGGGTCAACGGTCTCCAAATTCACCAAACTCAGTGTCAACATGTCAGAAACGCTGATACGAACCCAAAGGAACTTTTAGAATTGGATTCCGATGAGCCGAACACAAAATCGCCCGTCGAGCGGGGCCTGTGGGGCCCACGACACGCGATTTCGTCAACGTTCTCAGAATCGAACCAAACTTGACCCACAGGACCAGCGTATCGCTACGAGTCCGATGGCACAAGTTTCGTCTCGATCCGACGTGTGTACACAAAGTTAGGATGCGTTCCAGAAAGTACGGATACGGGGCGATGTCCGCGGATACGCGTTGATTTCGGTGTGCACGCACACCCGAATCAGCTTCCGCGAAATCCCACACGTCCGTATCGACGAGGCGCATGTATCTGTGAAGACCGCGCGCGACCAAGTCGTCCCGTTTGGCGGGACGTACTCAGTTCCGGGGTAAAACAGGGTCTGGTTTTTCCTGTTTTTGGATCGCGGTGTGCGATCACCATAGGACGCGATGCCCCGAGCGGTTTGTCCGGGCACCGAGAGGGTCATACAGGCTTCGCAACGCAATTTGCGGAATCGAAAACGGAGCTACGAGCAAAAAGTTACAAGTACCTGAAGGGGACCCGGAAACCAGGGTCGATTCGTGTCCGACTCGTGTCGGACACAGGGCAGAATTAGGGTTAGGGTTTGGGGATTCCTCGTCGGAATCCGGCGGAGGGCGGCTGTTGGGCGGCCGGGCTCAGGGCACGCGGCGGAGGGCGGCGCGGCGTGGCTGGGGACGCGTCGGCGGCGGCTCAGGGCGGCCGGAGGCGGCGGCTGCGGCTTGCTGCGGCTGTAGCTGCTGTCGAGCGGAGGGGGAGAAGAGGGAGGTGGACGGCGCTCTGCGGCGGGGAAGGCCGGCCGGAGCTAGGGCGGGGCAGCGCGGCGCGACGAGGGGCAGCGGTGGCGGCGAGCTGGCTAGGGCGGCGTGGTGGCGGTGGCAGTGGTCGTGGCTGCGGCGGAGGGGCGGGGTTTTATAGGTGAGGGCGAGGGCGATGGTGGCCGGGGAAGGCGGAGGTCTAGGCGGACGTGGCCGCGCGGGACGCGGGCGGGCGGAGCGTGGCCGATCGAGGCGGGCGGAGCGGCCGGGACGCGCGGGCGGCGTGCGGGTCGTGCGGGGGCTGGGTGGAGACGGGTCGGTCGGGTGCGGGTCGGGCGGCGGTCAGACCCGACCCGACCC
Source organism: Iris macrosiphon (assembly GCA_036927795.1). NCBI lineage: Eukaryota > Viridiplantae > Streptophyta > Magnoliopsida > Asparagales > Iridaceae > Iris > Iris macrosiphon. The sequence goes on from JAYESA010000015.1 coordinate 169,026,985, forward strand.
GGTGGGGAGCGGGCTGGGTTCGGGTCTGTTGGGCCGGGCTGGGCCGGCCCAACGGGCTGGGCAATTTTAAAAAAATAATAATAATAATAATAATAATAATAATAAAATCCATAATTAATTAATAAATAATTAATTAAATAAGTAAATACTATTTAGGTATTTAAAAATAGGTTCGGGGTCCGATAAATTCCAAGAAAATTGTCCTAAGTCCAGTTTTTCATTTTACACTCAAAAATATTATTTTCATAATATTTTAATATTATTTATTATCAATTAAAAATTATTTAATAATTCAAACCCTGTTTTTAAATTACAGAAAAATCCCAAAAAATTCCAGAAAATTGTGAAAAATTCAGTTTTTAAAATTTTGAAAATTCAGGGGGTTTACAAGAAGTCGACCTTGTGGGTGAAGGTTTATCTCAGGTTGTTGCAAAAATTGTTTGTATACACCACTCTGAAATTTGAAGAACACGTAAATTAATATATTTATCAGATCTATGTATATGTATTCTTGAAAGTTTAATGAAGTAATACCAAATCATGTATTCCATCGGCAAAAGCACGCAGAGTAGAATCATCTACAGATCTAGTTTTGAACCTGGGCTCCTCGTAGTGGTATACTCGGTTGCTCATAAGAGGGCATCCCCACCATTGCCTGTAGTCGAGGCTACCTATGTCTGCAAAATGTAAACAAAATTTTAGCAAACTATTTACACTAAATCAAACTATTTACGAATAATGAGTAACTTATAACTTACATTCCTCAGCAGAATGTAGTATGGGAGACATGTCCCTGACACTATAATTCTCGAACCGATTATTCCAGTCAGCAACGAGACCAATGATTCGTTGTAATGCATTTGATGTCTGATAACCGACTGTCGGTGGATCATCGGGAATTATTGGGGCCATTGCTAATTGCCGAAGAACACGGTCTGCCGGATGGTACATGGTGAACCGATCATATATAATATGACATCTGTGTAAACTAAATCCATAGGATGTCATCTTTATTTCTGGAGCATCAGGTTCACATGAGTACGGTAACCAGGTTACCTATTTAAAGATATTGTATCAATTAGATGTGATGTTTATCTAGGATCAAAACTTAAATAATTTAAAGATATTGATTGCATATTTAAAAATTACCTGATTATACCGTAGTGTATCAAATTGGCTACGATATAGTGATACAGTCCTGTATTGGTAGTGTTGATAATCCACTACGTCTGTAGGCCAGCGCATAGCAACTGAAAATACTCCAACATCACTGAGAATGCTGGTAACAGGCCTACCAATATAAAAGTGCTCGTAGGACCAGAACTATAAAACACAAAAATGACATTAGTACAAACATAATTTGCGTATAAAATTACTCTAACTTTTTAAGGTCTTTAATTCATACCTGTATCAGTGAAATACATCCACAAATACTCTTGCGATTGCATCTGACAAATTCTGTCAGCTGGGCGTACAAAAATGCAAGAGTAGCAGCTCCCCACGCATGCTCAGTAGGTTTTGTCAGATCATCCAAGAATGGTAAAAGCTGCACATTTACCATATTTTCCGATGCATCGGGAAATAGAATTGCACCACATAAACAGAGCAGATACGCTCTAGTGCAACGAATGACCTGGATTTATTAAGTGTTATATAGAATTGCACCACTAAATTAAGTAATAAACAAATTTACTAAAAAAAATACATACCCGATTTTTATCTACTACATCAACCACCCCATCAATAGTTTGATGTAGGTCTATAAAGTTGCCACGGAGCCATAAAATTTTTACATAATTGCCGTCTTTTAGACCTGAAGGAGGGCTTACACCAAGATAACTCCGGATCAGATCAGATCCCTTTAAGTGCGGATCAAAATATATAGCGTTACCTTTAATAGGTAACCCTAGTATATTCGCCACATCAAAAAGGGTGATCGTTATCTCGCCGAATGGGAGTTGAAAAGTGTTGCGTTCTGGCCACCAACGCTCCGCAAGGCTTACAACTAAATGAAGATCGTGAATTAAATATCTAACACGATCTATATAGTGGAATCCAAAGGATTCCACCAAAGCCATTTGAGCTGGATTAAGCTCCCACGTACGATAATTCCTTTCAGACCGCCAATGTACGTGGATCCGGGTTCGTAAAGCATTATCATGGTCGAATAACTATAAAAATTCTATGCATTAATAAAGTAAACATAGGCATTATAAAAAACATATACATTAATAAAGTTGGCAACTTGTAATTTCAAAAATTACCTCGCCAGTAAAAATCTGAGTAGAAATGTGCTCTTCACGTTGCTTCATAATAAGCGCGGTTGTCGGTCCGCCAGGAATACGACCATCATTGCGGGTAGCCATCGCCAGTAAATATCAAGAGGAGGAGAATGGGGAGTGAGGAGTGTTTGGGGTAGGAGGAGAATGTGGTGTGAGGAGTGTTGGGTGGGGGGGGGGGGTTATAGGAATTTTGGAGTAGGAGAACGTTGGAATATAGCCGTTGGCCAACGGCTAAAAAGCCAACGTTGCATGGCTCGCCAACTGAGTTGGCGAGCGGCCCCTCGAGTAGGGCGCCCCGCCAACTCAGTTGGCGAGATGCTCGCCAACTCAGCACCTCGCCAACTGAGTTGGCGAGTGGTCCCCCCATACGCAATTACACAAAACTTTTTCCGTTTTTTAGAAATATATAATTTTTTATTACTCATATCATCTGTCATATTAGATGCCAAATAATAATATTTAAAAAAATCAGATGCAGAAAAGGGGCCAACGTTTGTAGCTGAAGTGAAAAGAAGTGTAGACACAAGACGGGTCGATAGGATTCGAGTCTCCTGATCGTAAGAACGTACAGGTCTGCGTGGGTGGTAAAAAAACAAATACAGAGATTTAAAAAAGAATCCACCTTCATTGAAATGGACTCTCAAAAAAGCCCACTTTCCAAAAGGCAAATTATAAGGGCACTACACTTATTACTTGGGGCTAGCCCAATGTAATTTTTTTCAAAATTACAAGTTTGTCACTCTTAAAGTTACTTGGGGCTAGCCCAAATTTTTATCATTGATAATTAAAAGTTTGCCACCAAAAATCACTCGGGACTGTTATAATCAAGACTGTCAAAATTTTGACAGTCCTACCACTTGGAAGGACTGTCAAAATTTTGACAGTCCTACAAATTGTTAGGACTGTCATAATTTTGACAGTCCCACAAGTTATGTGGACGGTCAAAATTTTGACAGTCCTAATTTTAACCCACTGAAAATTTTATATAAAACTAGGACTGTCAGGATTTTGACAGTCCCACAAACAATGAGGACTGTCAAAATTTTGACAGTCCTCATTTTAATTAATTGTCAGATTTTTTTTTAGTTTTTTTCTATTTAGTTAGTTTTGGATTTTGATTTTTTTTATTTAGTTTAACATCCAAAATAAAATATGTTATCATTGAACCAAAAAAAAAAAAAAATCTGCCGTACGAATATTACGTCTGCCGTCGATCAGACTTCGAACGGCCATAACTATTTGTTTTCAAATTATTTTTCGTCATACAATAGGTTGATTTTTATATTTTCGACGAGAGTAACAAAATTCGTGTAGAGAGAATGTTCATCCGAAGTAAGACGTACATATTACAGACAAAAATATAAAATATAAAACTTTAAAGTATCATAACTTTTGACTGGGAGATCGAAACAAGCTTCAGTTTGAGCCAAAATGACCGTATGGAAAAGTAATTCGGGATAAATGTTTCACTGTTTGACGGACTTCCCAAATTTTTAGAATCGCAGAAAAACGATGTTTCGACCTCCAAATTTTACTTTTGGTAATTTTTTTTTTACAAATTTTTTAATGTACCAATAATAAATTTACTATTTTAAATAACATAATACTTTTACAAAATATTTACTGTTAATTTATTTTAATTTTATTTCGTTAAAATATATTTTCTTAAATAAAACAGAAAATTAACAAAATAAATTGCCCCCCCCCCCCCCCCCCCCACTCCACACTAATTAACAAAAATAAATTAACAGAAAAAAAAATTTATGACTGTCAAAATTTTGACAGTCCTTCCCATTGGTAGGAAGGACTATCAAAATTTTAAAAATACAATCCTTCCTACCAATGGGAAGGACTGTCAAAATTTTGACAGTCATAAAAATATATGTTGAATTTTTAGGACTGTCAAAATTTTGACAGTACTTCAAATTGGTAGGACTGTCAAAATTTTGACAGTCCTAAAAATCAACATATATGTCAAATTTTGACAGTCAAAATTTTTAGATTATGATTTTTAGACTGTCGACTGTCAATGTCAAAAAATTTAGGACTGTCAAAATTCAACATATATTTTTAGGACTGTCAAAATTTTGACAGTCCTACCAATTTGAAGTACTGTAATTTAACATATATTTTTACGACTGTCAAAATTTTGACAGTCCTACAAATTTGAAATACTGTCAAAATTTTGACAGTCCTAGGACTGTCAAGAAAGGGAGGAGGGAGGAGAACTCCGGTGGAGATTAGGGAGGTTTGGACTAGTATAAGTAAACTATTGGGCTACTATGAGTAAACTTTGTTCATTAATGGACTAGTCTAAATCCTGGACTAGTCCAGAGTAAACTTTGTAGTGCCCTTGTCATTTGCCTTCAAATGAAAGTACGATTCCACTTCACTACTCAGTCCGAGAAACAAAACAGCCAGTAACTCCTCTTTTACACTACTAGCATATATGCACGTGCGTTGCACGTATTTATTGTTAGAAAGATTAAAAGACATTTGTATTCAAAATTTGTTCATTTTTTAATGAATGAATGATACAACAAAGTCCATTTTTCAATGCCTCATTTTTAGATAATGCATTTAAGAGTTGTTGTAATTAGGAATACCGAAGGACAACTCTTGTATTTACCTAGATACCTCCTATTAATTTTAATTAATTTTTTTAATTACTAAATATGTTGAAGGGTATTTTTGGAACGAAAATTTTTTACGGTGAAGCCTAGTTTTGGCATTATATAGTAGAATAGATATAGTAGAATAGATTACTGTGTTTTTTTCCCAATTGCTCCCACCCATCTTCTCCGTCAAGCAATCAAGCGGGAAAAAAAAAATGGACGACACCTCCACATGGATGCTCGAGTTCGTCCTCCGCCAGAACATCCCCTCCGCCCTCCTCCACCGCCTCGTCCTCCTCTTCCTCCCCCCCTCCTCTCACTCCCCCCGCCTCACCAAAACCCTAGTCCTCCGCCACCTCCTCTCCCTCCTCCCCAAACTCTCCACCGAAACCCTAGCCTCCATCGAACTCCTCCAGACCCTTGCCCCAAACCCTAACCCCAACGCCAGCCTCCTCCGCTCCGCCTACCTCCACGCCGCCGTCGGCGCCACCTTCTCCTCCCCCAACTTCCCTGGCGCCGTCGAGGAAATATGGACGGAGAGAGTCGGGGAGCTTCTAAAGTCCTCCGGCTCGGCTAAGGACGCGCTGGCCTCGGAGGAGCTGTCGGAGTGGAGGAGGAGGATGGAGGCGGCTTCGTCGAGGGGCGAGGTGGCGGCGGAGGGGTGGGACGCGCAGGGGGCGGTGGACGCGGTCGCGGCGTACGCGAGGGCGGAGTACGAGGCCATGGGGCCGACGTTCCTCGAGGCGGCTGCGGAGTACGTGAGGGTGCTCGGCGAGGCCACGTCGCGGGCCGCAGAGAGGCAGAGGAAGGGGAAGATGACGGCCGCGAGTTCCGGCAGGGGTAATCTCGTTCTCACTTTCTTTTTTGTTTTGTTTGATGCGAATGTGGTGGAAAGTTTTGGTTTTTTTTTTTTTTTAGTGTAATTGATCGATCATGAATCAGTTTTGAATGAAATTTTTAGGCAGTGATCGATGAATCTAGGGTTTTCTTTCTAGTCTATTTGTCCACATTTTATTGAACAGAGTTACGTATGGACGATTTTGCTTAAAGAGTTTCTATTGATTTTAATATTTATAAACCAGCAACATTTGAACTTTCAGAGAGTATGGTTAGTCACACTGAAATGTGAATGCGACAACAATGGGTAACCTTGATATGATATTTTTTACTTAGGTTTGGATGATTATGTTTTAAAAGTTATGATTTATTGGTTTAAAAGTGTACTAGTATATATACACGTGTAAACGCACATATTTTAATACTACTTGGGAAGAGCAAACAATAGTTTTTTATTTTTTTTACTATTTGAAAAGAGCGAAGTTTTTTAATTTTTTACTACTAGGATCCCTTGAGCTTAATTACCTAACTAACCATATTAAATTTAATGAAAGTAAACATAGATAAGAACATTTTTGGAACAAAAACTTCCACAGCTATGCCTAAACTTTTTTTATTATATAGTAGTATCAACTTTTCTTATTATATAGTAGTAGATATAGATAAAATTGCAACGTTTGAACTTTTAGTTTTTTTGAGGGTCGTAATGAGAAGCTGTACTGAAAATGGATGTTTCTAACCTTTCTATTTTATTTTGGCATTCTTTTTCAAAACTAGCCGGGAGCAAAAGGAAGAAGAAGAACGGTGTGAATGCGAACAGGGGTAATCTTGATTTGAACTTTTGCTTAATCCAATGTGAAGTTATAAGTTCTAATGAGATTATAGTTTTAAACGGAATTGTGACACAACTAGTGATGAATCTAGGGTGTGTTCTTAGTCTCCCTCCCATGCCAATTTTCTTGGATAGGGATGGTATTATTCCTAAAAGTGTGCTCTTAATTTAGAAGTCCATAAAGCTGCAACTTTTGAACATTCAGATCACTGATTCGGAGGGTTGGAATGAGAAACTGTACTGAAAATAAAGGTCTCTGATTCTTGATTTTGTCTTCTTCTTTTTTTTTTTTGAGAAATTTTGACTTACTTCCCAATTTTTTTAACCATATTTAAGGGTGCACTCCACAATTTTTTCATAATGTACATGTTCCCCCACTTTTGACGAAATCCGTCCAGTCATGACGGACAACCAAAAAAAAGAAAAAAATTGACAAAAATGTCCTTCCCCTATTTTCTTCTTCCTCTTCCTTCTCACTTCTCACCCTCCCGACTCCCCCGCGGTCAACCCGACGCCTCCGCTGCCCCCCGCCCCCGCGGGGGGGGGGGGGGGGGATAGGGGGGGGCTGCCCGCCGCGGCAGCTGCTACGATGTTGCGGGGGCGGGGAGGGGGGGGTGAGCGGGGGTGGGGGGGGGGGGGTGGCGCAGAGGGGGCGAGCGGTGAGCTGCCCGAGGTGGGGAGGGGGGAGGAGGGGGTTTTGAGAGGGAAGAGGTAGACAACAATAGGGGAGGGGCATTTTCGTCAATTTTTTTTTGATTTTTTGGGTTGACTGTCATGACTGTACGGATTTCGTCAAAAGTGGGGGGATATGTACATTATGGAAAAACTGTGGGGTGCACCCTTAAATATGGTAAATAGAAGTGGGAGGTAAGTCAATTTTTTTTCTTCTTTTCTAAACTCATTAAATAAAAATAAAACTATATTTGTGCACTTGTATATTCAACCTACTGATGCTCTCTTTTAAGAAATTGCACAGTTGTATGCTTGTCTTACTTAATTATTGAAACTAACACAACATCATTTTATAAATCCTTTATAACTCTTTTTAATTCTTAAACCGCCCCCGATCCTTGAGAAGTTATCATTTACAAATTTATTTATCATAGAATGTTATAATTTGGTATCCAAGTTATAAATAGTTATTTGTTGTTGTTGTCAGTATGCAATCCTATACTTACACCAGAAGTCAAGAGAGTGAGAGAGGCCCTTATAAGGAGCTCTAAGGCTCTGCAAACTGTGGTGGAAGATCCACTCCCACGTGCAAAGGAGATAGCAGACGGTCTAATGGCACACAAGTCGGGAGGAGGAATACATGTCGAAGAACCAAGAGAAAATTCTGGCCAGGTAAACACTATTTACTTATGTTTATGTTATTTTACTTTGCTGAAAAATTGTCTAATTTCATATAATGAATCCATTTGTTTTGAGAAGTCAGAAGAGAATCATAATACGGCGGACAAGAGTGCACAAGTGCATCCTGCCGACGATGCTCCAGATGGTATCCGTACAGAAGAGAGAGCTAAGCACCCAAATGATGCTGCAAAAGCTAGTCTTATGGATAGGAATCCAACTGCGCAAACCTATGAGGTATGATGATTAGCCGACTTTATCATTTATTTTTATTTTTTCTCGAGATTGATCTATTTCTTCCATTGTACCTACATAAGATCATTTATTTATTTATGTTCTTTTACATGATCGATTTCCTTATTTTCATGAGTTCAATGAATAAAGCAGCGGTGAGATGAAAATTTTATGGTGCTCCATGTTGCATGATTTGAGAACATTCCATATTTTCTAAGATAGATATTTTATTACATCATTTTGCTGGTCAAAGTTCCAGAATTGACAATAATACCATAAATAGAATACCCTAACATTTAGAAGCATATTGAACGGTGTGAGTTGGTTTTTTTGTCACAATCATTTTGCTGCAACTTATATTTTTGAGTTAAGCTTCAATACATCCTAGTACACAAGGTATAGCTTGCTTGCAGATGCATCCTTGTGGATTATGCTGCATCGCCATTATATCTGTGACTGTTGCATTTTGAGAATGCTGCATGGTTACTGCTAGATCATTTTGCTTGTGGTACGAATACTATGGCTCTCTTGCAGACTCAATAAGCATGGACATTTTGGTTCTATGAATAGTCTATCCATGTTTGCCACATATAGCACCCCATGGAGCCATGCCCCTTCAGAAAGTGCATATTCTCTTATTCAGGCTCGTTACGTCCTGTTTACATCATGCATGCCTGAATGATATGCTTGCTCGTGTTAGAATAGTCCAGGACTCGACACCATTTTCTGTGTTTGGTTTTGTTTTATGATTTCTTTTCCTTGGATTGCTTAGGTTTTTACCCATTATGAGTTCTAGGTATGTCTTTCTATGAATAGTAAAAAAAAAATTAGTCCTCGTGCTTTTTTAATGAATTTGAGAATAAAATTACTCATTTTTCACCAAAATCTATCAATTAATCATTGTGTTTGGTGAATATGTTATATTCTTGTACATTATAGCTTTTCTTGCCTATGTTCTATTAATTTTATTATTTCAGTGGGACGACGACTCCATTGACTTCTCATCTGAAGATGTAACCGGCCAATCAAAGAAGCTTCACCTACCTACCCAAAGGACAAAGCCATCTTCTCCGCTGAAAGTTTTAGAAGTAAATCAAAAGGTCAAATTAACTAGAGGAAGGAAAAGGAGGAGATGGACTGTACTTGAGAAGATACTTTAAGAGAAGCTGTCAACACGTATGGTAGAGGAAAATGGAAAAAAATTCTTAACTCCTATCATGAGATTTTTGAAGAAAGAACAGAGGTTTGGTTTAGCCTAATATTCTTTATTTGGTCTCTACTGAAGTGGTTATATATGCTAAATTGTCTCGTCGAACAGGTGGACTTAAAGGATAAGTGGAGAAATATGATACGGTAGTAATTTGAAGCTCTTCATAACTTTTTTAAAAGCATGGTAAGTCTCAATAGTTATCTTGCGTTATTTTTTTTCCTTCTTTCAGTATTTACGTAATGCTATACATGAATAAGACTTTTCCAGAATCAGCAGTCGAGAAATAGTGCTGATGCTCTAATACTACAAGTTGTATGTTAAAAATTAGAATCTGGTGCATGTAACTCTTAATTGAAAGGGTCATTCTTGTTTCATCCAGTCACTTCAATATATTTAACATGCTTTATGTTTTTATATGTATTTATTCTGTAACAGTGATAATTGACAAGGACCTTATTCTTTCCTGTATTGTATTTTTCTATGGATTAAATCATGAAATGATAACCTTCTTCTAGAGGCTATCAACTATTGCAAATAAAACTGGTAACAAGAGGAGGTCGACAACTCGACATGTTCCCAACTATGCTTAATTCGATTTATTAACCACTACCGACTCAAATTGATCACTTTTTAATATCAAATTTATCAATATTTGACCATACTCATAAGTCCAACCTAATTTAGCCGTTCTTTGATCAGACTTCTTGAAACTTCGATCAGACATTTTACATTCGACTTTGTATGATTTTAGTTACCTATTGACAGTGGGGTGACATGACCTACTATAATCTGTATCTATTTTTTTAACCCGTACAATATCTTTAGGCTTACATCAAATTGACAGACTCTAGGGTTGTCACAATTGGAAAGGTCAACCCCTTATTGTGATAATTCCCTGGAAATTATAGAAGTTTGATACTTCCTGGAATGTAGTCTCTTGGATGATGATTAGTTTTGCTAATCAAATTATGAGTCGACTGTTAGAAAGAATCTATGTAGTCTACTGTAGTCCTGCATTGGATATAGTTGCATGGGAAGGTTCTCATCCTCCTATATTTATGTACTCTAACTACATCAATAAAATACTCCCAATGTAGTTTCTACACGGTATTGTAGCAGCCTAGATCTGTACCATCCACCAAAATAAACCCTAGTTCTCCTTCCTGTCCCTAACCCAAGCCCACCATCCTTAAATTTCTGAAACCCTAACCCCTTTCCAAAAATCTCACTAAACTAACCATGTTTCCTATATCCAAAGATTCCAAACCTTATCTTCTTTCCTATCCAAAACCCTAACCCCAACTTGTTGGCAACTCTAATCCTAGCCCATCATCTCCCTAAAAACTAACCCACAAAACCCCTTAACTCCAGCCGCTGCCCCTCCCTGACCGTCGTCTGCACCCCCATCCCAATGCTGCAATGCAGTGAAAAATTAGCAATAGAAAATATAATAAAAGGGTCATCTGAGTGCTACTAGGCTCCTGTTCAAAAAAGAGAGGATATGTTGTGCTAGTAACTTGTTAACGAGTACATTGTATTTTAAAACAGCATGACTGCTAGAATCCTCTTTGAACTTTTAGCTATTCTTGATTTGTTTTAACTGTTTTAAAACAGATGAAGCCGGCAATTATACTATCACATTTTAAACCAGCAACTCATATTTTAAACCAGCAACTCGAAAGCTTGGCATGCAATTTTAGCTTCGTAGCGTGGGGTGATTGGGGTGGGGATATTATAGCCGTTGGGGGGGGGGGGGGGGGAGACATTGTAGCCGGCTAATCGAACAACAACGTTGCACAACTTGCCAATTAAATTGGCGAATTTTTTTCTATATATACCCCCCCCCTCAGCTCCAAATGAAACTTCATCACAATCTCTCCCTGCCCCAATCAAATCCTCCAGCACTCTCTCGCTCTCTCCCCTCTAGCAAAGCCTCCGACACTCTCTCTGCCTCTCATTTCACTGTGTAGCGAAAAAAAATTCTACATGTAGCCAAAGTTCTTTTCAGCTTCTTCTAGCCAAAGTTCTCAGCCGTCATGGATCGTAGCATAAGAATAGTATGCTCTCACGGTGGTAAAATAAATGGGTTAAATTATGAAGGAGGAGAAAGCCAAATTTGTTTAACTTATCCGAATATTAGTTTTGAAAATATACGTAATCTTATTATCGAACGTTGTTTTATTCATTATAATTTTATTCTAAAGTCTATTTTTGGTTCTAATTATTTTTTGATAGATAGTGAAGATGCATGTAAATTATATTCTTGAGATTAATTCACAATTATGGTATATAAATATATATGTTATTCAAGTAGCAGCAACATTAGATAATAAAAATAGTGAATATTTTTCTGAATACCAGCATGATGTTAGTTTGGGTGCTAGTTCTTCTCAACAAATTATTTCATTTCTCCAAGAAGGTCATTCATCAGATGAATCTAACCATGATGATGATAGTGACAACGACGATGGGAAGAGTGATGATTTAATTGAAAACGTAGATTATGCGGTAGATGATGATGTTGATAATTCTATCACTGATGAATTATTTATGAGAAAAATATTTTCTAGTCCTAAATTTAGAAGTTTTATAAGTAATTTAGCAATTAAATATAAATTTAGTTATTCAGCTAGTGTTATGAATAATGTTCGTAGAATTATATATAGTTGTGATCAACCGAATTGTAATTGGAGAGTATATGTCAAATCCATTGGAAATGGCGATATAGTTAAAGTTAGTACATTAGAAAATCGTCATTCTTGTTTAGGAAGACTTACAACAGGACGTCATCGACTAGCTACCGCTGCATGGGTTAAGACCATAATATTTGACATTATTAGAGATAACCAGTCATATAGTCCATCACAAATTGTTAAAGATATATATAGGGAGCACCGTATACATATTAGTTATTCCAAAGCCTGGAGAGCCCGAGAGACGACATTAGCTGAAATTAATGGTAGTTATGATGAGCATATGCTAGTCTTGAGAAGTATTGTTATAGAATTATGGAGACGAATCCAGGTAGTCCATGTTTTCTTAAAACTGCCGAAAACAATAGCTTTCAAAGAATTTTTATTTGTTTTAAGGCATGTATTGACGGATTTTTAAGGGACTGTTTACGGATTATTAGTACTGATGCTATATTTCTTTCGTCTAAATATCAATGTATCTTATTTATTGCCTGTGCTCACGATCCTAACTATCAATTATATTGCTTATGTTGTTGCCGAAGGTGAGAATAGTGATTCTTTGTCGTGGTTTTTAAACTCTTTTAGAATTTTTTTTTTCAAAGTTCTTTTAATGATTGGAGTACAATTTCATTTATATCTGATAAGCAAAAATGATTAATAAATGCTATGCGTGCTATTTTTTCTGCATTTTCTCATTTTTTTTCTATTCAGCATTTTAAACAAAACATGAAAAAAGTTGCGAAAGAACCAGCATTTCAACATTTGTTAGACTCGCTTGCTAGATCATACAATGAAACGTTTGCAGAAAGTGTCTTTGATATAATTAAAACCGAGAACATAATGTTGTACCTTGTACGATTGTCTTATTGTTGTAAACGATAAAATTCGTCGATTTGAAAATTGGATAACAACGTATGTTCCTTGTCCTAGATTAGATATTAACACTTATAATCTTGCTGGATGTTTCAACAACTGGATTAAGTCGTCGATTTGAACCATTGGATAAACCCCTCCCCCCCCCTCCCCCCCAACATATCCCCACGCCAACTCACTTGGCGGGTCCACACCGAAACCCTCCACCCGCCAAGTGAGTTGGCGGCCGCTCCCCTCTCTCGCCAGCGCTCGCCAACTGAGTTGGCGGGCCCCCAATTTTCCCTGCCTCCGCCAACTCAGTTGGCGAGTTATCCGGTGGTTTGAAATTTTTTAAAGTTCTCCCTTCAGCCGCAATTTTCACAATTTCGCCCCTTTGGACGAAAATTTCTGTTTTTTAATCTATGAGTGGAAGTGGTTGGTCATTTAGTCTGTCAGATGTTCGATAATTTGCTGTTCTTTCCATTATTCTATTATATAAGATACAATCACTTTTTTAGAGCATTTATCTGTGAGATTATATTTTATTTTTCATTTGTCTAAAGTTGTTCTTTTCCTCGTCACATTGTACAGGATTGTCTCGAGTGATTTTCCTGATATGAAAATCACCAAAGACGTGAAACTTTTGAAAGCTCTACAGCTGAAGAGTAACTGAAGAAAATGGAGCCAACATTTTTATAAGATGTGCAACATCCTCTTACCATCTCTGGAACAAAATCCACAAGTTCTCGCAGGTAATGGTACTTTTTGGGCTTCTCTAGTGTCCTCTTTTCCACCTAGGAAGTGTATTTTGTACATAGTGGTCATTTCTAATTATCAACTTTTGGTTACTCTAGCTACCAGGTTGTTACCTACAAGTTCTACTCCCAAACCGTCGCGACTCTTTGTGAGGGTGCTTTGAATATGGTAGCAGGTCCTGTACTTTCAGTCTAAAAATAACTTGGTTAATTGGATGTTTTTTACTGAATTAATTTGTCTAACATATACAATGTTATTGGTGTTTTGTTCCTTTGGCTTTCTTTACGAACTAGTAGATATTCTTCAATTGTAGCACTAATTTGAGTCCTTGATATGAACCCTAAAGCTAGTTATAAACTGAGTAACTTTTGTGGCCATGAAGTTAAGGATTTTGTTGGGCCCTTCAAATTCTTGGTTGCATCCATCTGCAAGGCTTTCACACTTGGGGTCTGTTTGGCAAAACGAAATTTTTTTGGAAGTAAGAAACATAGTTTCCACTGGTTTCTAGAAACTTTTAGGAACTTAAATAAAGAAAATTGAGTTACAATTGTATTGCAGTTGTTTTCATGAGTTTTTACCTTTTTGTATAGAAATTAGAATGGGTACTACTATCTATTTTTTGTTGGATCTTAAAATTTCTTTAACATGGTTTCTATTTTCGAAACATATGTCTAAACAAAAACTAGTCATACTTTATTCTTAGTTTTTTTAGTCTCCTAATAACTTTACATTTGGCTACATTGGCTAAACAGACCCTTATTCAATTGTTACACCGGTGGTCTTTTAATTCGGCCTACAACCATAAAAAAAAAGAGAGCGAAATATAAGGAAATCATAAGTTGAAATAATCTAAACAAATATATAAAAGAAAACTTACAAAAAACAGTTGAAGCTTCCCGTCTTGGTTGGTGATAGCCTTTCTACAGTTATTATTTATATCATGTTATTATGAATATGATAGTTACTTATTGATTGTATTATTAATTTTATATCATTATTTAATTAATCATGTCAAGTGGTTAATATGGGATTATTTTTTTTGGCTAGTTTTTTGTAATTATTTTAAGTTAGAAAGTTATTTGACTACAAAATTGATATGATATAATATCATATAAAATTGGTAGTCAACAGGTCGGCAAGGAGGAGGGGCTCAACAAGTACGGGGTTGGTTTGAAGTTGGTTAGGCTAGGATGATTAGAAAGAAAACATAGGCATTTTCTTCAATCTTGTTAGTTAGGGCTCAACAAGTACGGGGTTGGTTTGAAGTTGGTTAGGCTAGGATGATTAGAAAGAAAACGTAGGCATTTTCTTCAATCTTGTTAGTTAGGGTACTTAAACTCTAATCCTAAATTTTCATATGCCTCTTAATTTGAATATAGCTTATTGTCGACAGACTTTCCTCGTTTGGAAACCTAAATTTTGAAACTCCAAAACTCCAACAATAAATCTAAATTTCATGTTAAACCCCATCCCCACCCACCAAAATTTAAGAAGAAAATGGAAGCCTTAAAAGAAATCCTGGCTTAGATACAGCTGGAGTTCTTCCTCCTTCGAGGACCTCCCAGAAGCTGCCCATCTCCTACTCCCTCCGTCTCAACCAGGGCCGATCCCGAGATAAATTTGACATGACTTCGGATTTGGACAAAATCTCTCCATAGGAAAACCTCCCATATGTCCCCTCCAGGCCGGCCTAGCTCAAATCTATTTGCACAATAATGTGGATTGTTTTTTTCTTAGGGTCATGTACATATTTGCATATGTACATGACCTTTAGAGGAGATGAGAACGTATGTGCTTGCATGTCTGAAGACATAATGTACACATATCTTGTTTGGCTTGTGAGGGAGATTAACGTACTCACCATCTGCCGAACTCGAGTGATCCGTGTGGTTATCGGAGAGAGACGTAAGATTCTGACTGGGTGGCGGAAGATCAGTGAATCAAGCCACATGGACGTATTATTCCTTCCATTTATAAATGTGGGAATTGGAAGACAGTGGGTCCAAAAAACATGCAACACAGCGTGCACAAAGTTCCGAACGTTACGTCAGACATCTAAAAAAAAAAGTGCTTGCCATCTAGTTCCAAGCATCAACAAGCAAACAGATAATCTATCCATGGTCGACTTCCTCCTGATGAATAATGTATGTGGGATTCAACTGTATTCGTCTCCTTTTATTCGCGGAAAGTAAAAGAAATTCTTTGTTACATGAAAAATCATAATTTTCATCAATAGTCAGAATATTTTTTTGACCAATGATAGTTTAGTTCTAAACTTTGATAATAAAGAAAATTGAGATAAAAGGTAAATCATTAGGATGGGTGTGGAACTATTCGTCCCTTATATTTTTCTTTTCTTTTGAAATTATTTTACTTTTCTGTTTATTTTCTTTGTTATCCAAGCATCTCAGCACCCTAATAATTCCAAAACTTGGCTTAAAATTTTAGAGAAACAAATTATAATTTTTGAAACACCAGATTATATTTTTTAATTTTTATATTTATAAGAAAAATTCTCTGTGTTAATATTTAAATTTTAAATTTTTATAAGAAAAAAAAATCCAATTTTAATGAAGCTCCGCTGTTGAATTGTGTGAACCAAAACGTGGTATATATATATATATATATATATATATATATATATATATATATTATGGCTTAAGTGACAGGAGGACAATGTTTTAAAAATCGAGACCGATCTTAACTGATTAATCCGTAAATCGGTAGTTTTTTCGGATCGAATCAGTGTTAGATCCTTTCAAAAACTGATTGTAAATGAACATTTTTTATAAAAAAAATAGTGTCCAGAAAAAATTGAACTTGGACCACTTAGATTAATTTAGTGATTGAATCACTGGTTGAATTGATTTGATCCTACTCATGGTTTAATTTTCTTTTGAATACTGGTCCGTGGTGTATTCCTGTGGACAGGACAGAACAAATGAAGTGGATTGTTGTGTACGAGTAGTCGAGTCTGACTTGATTAAGGTGGAATTGGAGCGAATCGGTTGTTTATTTATTTATTTATTTTGGTACGAAGAGCGGCAATTGTGACTTTTGTTTTATTGAAGTGGAATTAACAAAAACATCCCACAAACAAACATGTGTTGTTTATGTACTTGGCCCACAGTAGACGATGTCGTCTCCATGATCACAAATATTCAATATCAAGGTCAAGATTACGTAGGTCTTGACCCTTCCAATAGAATGCATCGAGATACGTCCTTGCAATAGTATAGTCTTGGGGTTTTATTGCTGCAACTCTAATAGCAAACGTATATTTACAATATCCTTAAAAAATATATATATTCTTAATATTTTTGTTAAATTATCATTAGACATTAACATTGCATATAAGAATTTCAAATTTTTTTTTTTTACTTCAAATTTATCAGGAACTGTGAGGGAGTTGAGGGAGTCGACTATACGTAGACAAGTTTATTGTGGCCAAAGCCAGGTTTTGTTTCATTGTGCACATCGACCAATAAATATGAGATGAAAGCATAGCAGATTATATATAAATATATTATTTTATATTAAAAAAACCGAATCAAATTTAATCCATGATACATCGAGTGATTTCATAATATGAAACCACCCGAATAGTTTTAAAGAGCCCGTGTGCACACACACACACACACACATAATATATATATATATATATATATGAAAGAGATGGGAGTCATTAGAAATCAATAAATTGTATCCTATGGGAAATTTTACAATAACAATATCAGAGTGTTCGATTTTTTTTTTAATTAACTAGATTTTTATTTATTTGTATAGAAGTTAACTAATAAAAAATAATTTATTAATTTGAGAAATTTTAGATTAACAAACTAACATGGACATTGAGGTTTGGGTCATTGGTGTATATCGATTATGGAAAATTTAAAATCGGTTTGAATTCAATTGAGATGCAATATTTTGATCTAGTTATGACCCGTTAATATAATTATTTTATAACTTACACATTATAATTATACACAATAGTGAAATAAATAAATAAAAATATGTAAAACCAGCATTGAAAAGACTATTAATTAAAATATAACATGGCTTGCAATCTTAAATACAGTCACTATGAGAATGCATAAATATAAAGACATAAAAACAGAAAACAGATACATGATAATTGCAAATACTTAACTTCATAGTACTAATTGCTAAATAAATTAAAACACGATTTTTGTCAATGCTCCCTCCTCTTTGCCTCATGGTACTTGTCTTACTCGAGAAAGTAGATACTAGATATAACAATCTAGATGCTTAAATAACATTCTCGTATCATTTTTAGGTACCCATTTTATTCGAGTTCTACATATCATGTATTCAACATGAGTTATACTCCTGACAACTAACATTCTCCTCATAAACCTCGCTAAAGTATTACTAAATATTGGTTGACTACATTGGTGAGGCGTCAATGATGTTGTCCTCCTCCTTTGTGGCCTTGTACCTGCATAGGTTGAGGTTGTGGACCCATCGATCATGCGGTGACTGTTGTTCACTATCCATAATCTTTAAGTTGAGTAGTGAATACTAAAAGTCTAGAACTAGAGCATAGAGGTGAAGTGAATAGCTAGTACAAGAAGATTTTTAGTTGTGAATTTGTGAAAGAAATATATAAAGTAACCCATATTTTATAGAGTTTTCATGAATTATTAATTTATCAAAATAACCTTATAATATAGTCGTTTTATGGTGTTATTGTCGCATTCTGATTTTGTCGAATTGATAGGTTATAACTGGACACGATGTCGTACAAGCATAAGTTGTGCTTGTACAAGGCGTGTTCATTCACATACTTATATCCGATATGTTTCGTGTTCATTCACATACTTATATAATTTTTTTTGCCACGGAGACCTCGGCCAGTGCATCTCCTGCGATTTGATCCCCCGACCTCCCGCTCGTGTCCCGCTGCCTTACCACTAGGCTGCACCCACAGGGACTTATATATATATATATATATATATATATATATATATATATATATATATATATATTCAGTATCTAATTCCCAACATATATAAGATAATCACATCCATCAGTTGCATGTCAAGTTTTTTAGAAACTACCAAACTGACAAGGTAGCGAAACATAATAACGTCTATTACGAGAGAGTAAATATCCTCGTAATTAATCCCAAGACGTTGAGAGAAGCATTGTGCCATGAGGCGTGCCTTATATTGCACTATTTTATTTATCTCACTATGCTTTCTTATGAACACATACTTGTATCCAATATATTTTATATTGGGTGATGTTGGAACTACATGCCAAATACTTTCATCTTCGCTAAGAAATCTAACTCGATTTGGATTACAGAGGGCCAAATGCGATATATTATTTTATGAAAAAGTACGTTACAAAATGAGTTCCCTTATTCCTTCTCCGAGTCGATAGCCTTAATGGTAGGCGTCAAATTGTTATAGTGGGTATTCAATGTGAAAGTTACTTAACCTTAAAAGGGTTTTCGTTATCATTTATCATATAATCTTAACATATCTCTAAAAATAAGATATTCAATTTTTGTTGATACATTGTCTACATTTGGTTCGCAGAACTTATGTTGATACACTCTGTCTATATTTGGTTCGCAGAATCTGTGTTGATACACTATGGCTACATTTGGTTCGATATATTTGTGTTGATACACTATGGCTACATTTGGTTCTTAGAATTTGAACTTTGAAAATGAAAAGTCATTACTTTCGTGTTTATGTCAGAGCATTTCTGGTTTTCCAAAAGTGTTGCTTAGGACGTTCAAATGCTTCCATACTCACAAGTGTCTCATATTCATATCGTTTGGCTGTATTCAAGATTATTGGATGCGATGCAATGACTCGCACGCGGATAGCCGCTAAGCGATGATGACTTATCTATATGACAAAAGTCGCTGGCATAGCAGGGTCCAGTTGCACAAGGCAAAGGTAGCATGCGAGGGTCTGAATATAAGCAATGTTTCATTTTCATGTTCTAACACAAGCAGTATAAGTTGAGATTATTTCCTTAGCTAGGTGCGTTGTATTCTTATTAGCATGCAGGGGATGATTCACCTAGCGACTAGCATGTATCGTTCCATATTTTTAAGTGTGCTGGCTACGGTAAACTTGTCTTTTGTAGAATTTGAACTTGAAAATGAAAAGTCATTACTTTCGTGTGTTTGGATGTCAAAGAAAACGAACAAGAAAGAAAATTGATTCCTAAGAAAAACAAAATTATGGAGAAAATAATTTTCCCACTCATCCCATAAATTAATTTTTTTTATTTTCAATTATTCATTTTTTCTTCCAATTTTTCGGGTGATCCCAAACACCCAAAAAAAATAAAAAAATTGAAAATATAATTTTCTGAAAAAATAAAAAATATAATTTTCTTTTCTTTCCCTTTTGTTACCAGAGAATGTCAGTTAGTAGTCATTTAAAAAGATTTAGGGGCATATATGCAAATATCCCATATCGTTTCCGAACGTCTGACACTGATGTCGCCTGATGTCGCCAATGGCGACTTTTCCAGATCTCCTGCCCTCCGCTCTACATCGTCTGATCCCCCTCCAACGGCCATAAACCCACCCTAACAACAACAACAAATTTCCAGGGTCCTATTTGCAAAACGCCCTCCGTCCTTAAACTCTCACTCTAGAAAACCGCCAATCTGCCATTGCTCGATCTCCATCGGAACCATAACCCAATTTTTCGGGGAAAAAAAAGGAAAAGCTCGGATCTTTCCCTTGGCAATGGCGGCGATCAAGCTCGAGAAGCAGCTCTACACCACCACCAGCCTGATAGTGGGCTACGCGCTCTGCTCCTCCCTCCTCGCCGTCATCAACAAGCTCGCCGTCACCGTCTTTGACTACCCCGGCCTCCTCACGGCGCTCCAATACTTAACGTCCGCCGCCGGCGTCTGGCTCCTCGGCCGGCTGGGCCTCCTCCACCACGACCCCTTCACTCTCGCCACCGCCAGGAAGTTCCTCCCCGCCGCCCTCGTCTTCTACCTGGCCATCTTCACCAACACCAACCTCCTCCGCCACGCCAACGTCGACACTTTCATCGTCTTCCGCTCCCTCACCCCACTCCTCGTCGCCCTCGCCGACACCGCCTTCCGCCGCCAGCCCCGTCCCTCCAACCTCACCTTCCTCTCCCTCGTCGTCATCCTCGCCGGCGCCGCCGGCTACGTCGCCACCGACTCCGCCTTCACCCTCACCGCCTACTCCTGGGCCCTCGCCTACCTAGTCACCATCACCACCGAGATGGTCTACATCAAGCACATGATCACCAGCCTCGGGCTCAACACCTGGGGCTTCGTCCTCTACAACAATCTCCTCTCCCTCATGATGGCGCCGGTCTTCTGGTTCCTCACCGGGGAGTACGCGGACGTGCTCGCCGCGGCGCGGACGGGCCCTCCCCGGTTTGACGCCGGTGCCTTTGGCGCCGTCGCGCTCTCGTGCGTGTTCGGCTTGCTTATTAGCTTCTTCGGTTTTGCGGCCAGGAAGGCTATATCGGCTACTGCGTTCACTGTCACCGGGGTTGTGAATAAGTTTCTTACTGTGGCGATCAATGTGCTTATATGGGACAAGCATGCCACCCCCTTCGGGCTGGGTTGTCTGCTGTTTACACTCGTCGGGGGAGTCATGTATCAGCAGTCGGTTACGGGGAAGGCTGCAGCTCCGGCGCAGCAGCTGGAGGCTGTAGCTTTGAATAAGAACAATGGCAGCGGGGATGGAGGCAGTGATGCTGAAGATGATGAGAAGCAGGGGTTGGGGTTGTCCAGTAAGGATTCCAGTGTATGAATACACTATTTGGCAGTTCCTCTCTTTTTAGGAAGGATTTGCTCGCTCGCTGTGAGTAGACTTCGTATTGTTTTTGTATGATTGAGAATCTATGTTTGGGCTCTTCAAGGTGAAAGGAAATTTCTTAGGTATGTTTGAATTAGAATTTCCTTTGCTTGATGAGCATGCATTTGTTTCGCTCTAAGAGTCTTGTTTAGGCCGAAATATATACAAGTTTGAAGTATTAATTTCCGTATCGGTCTCAATTTTTGGAAAATTATGGGTCGGGATCAGTACTTCAGTATTTATGCTTGCATATTATATATATATATATATATATATATATATATATATATATATATATATATATATGATGCACTTGTTATACAAATGTTCCATGTATATAGTAAATGTTTATTTATAATATTTGTGGATTCCGGTATGGAGATTGTTCTATTGAAACAAAATTACCTTATGTAAGGAGACCTTTTGGTAATTT